>JAEVFJ010000013.1:0-733494 GCA_021029105.1 Cristinia sonorae
GCCCGTACTTCTTGGCCTTGAAGAGATCCTTGACGACCTCGCCACGCTTCCCAACGTTGCGCATGAGGATTGGGAGCCTCCCAATGGCGTACCCCTCAGGCGCATCCCCCAGGTTGAGCGCATCCGCCTTGCGCTTGCCCTTCCCGTCTCCGACCGGTGCCGTCTGCGCCTCCTCCGTGTCGGCTTCCTCGGCGGTGGCCTTGCGCTTCCCTAGCGCCTTAGCACTCGGCGTGCTCGCGGTGCCCTTGCTCGCCCTCCTACCACCCCGCTTCTTCGCCTCGCTCGCGCCCGCCTCAACCGCCGCAGTTGTGATCATCGTCGGCGTGACGACGGGTGTCTTCGCGTGGCGCTGCGGTCGCTTCGATGCGCCTGCTGCAAATAAGCATGTTAGAGACACTTACAGACGGTAAAACATTCACTGCGCACCTGTCTTTGCTGCCGGTACATCCGCAGCGTCCACCATCTCAACATCGACGTCCGCCGACGCCCCTCCCTTACTCGCCTCGACCTCCTCGTCAATCTCATGCTCCCCATCCATGTCCTCATCCTCCTGCGCCTCCTGCTCCTTCTGCTCCTGAATCTCCAGGAGTGTCGGGTGCTCGGGCTCATCCGTGTCGTCGTAGATCATTTTTTGCACCTTCCCCTTCCCCTTCCCCTTCCCCTTCGGCGGACCAACCTTCATGTCTTTGGGAGCTGACGGAGGTGATGGCGCAGCTGCGGGTGGGGGAGGCAGCGCAGCTGCGCTTTCGGGGGCGCTGGCTTGGATCTTGGGGCGCGGGCGGGGTCTGAAGGTGGGGGGAGGTTGAGTGGAGGTCGAGGGTCTTCCTCCGGCAAGAACGGGAGTGAGCGACGCGGATTTCGGCATGCCAAAACCTTCGCGCTCCCGTCGCGCTGCGGCTGATAACCCATCAGCACACTGTAATTTTGTACAGGCAGTGTACTCACCCCATTCCGTAATTCGCACTGGATGACCCACGGTAGGACCTAGCAAAAGATCAGAGGATGGTGATTAAATATAATCAGATCGAACGTACCGCTGTATCCCTGCCACCACCGATTTTCACCCAAATCCACGTCACTGGGGAGCAAGCGATAAACCTTGCTCCCGGTGACATTGGGATCGTCAATCCCGATGGTTTCCAACGTGGGGTTGTTCGGGTTCTTGTACGCAACAATCGCCGACGGGATCAGCGCGTGTTCACGCTGCGTCTCGCTGGTCTTCTTCTCCAACTCAGCTGCCGCCTTCTGTTGAGGGATGTTATCATATTTGAACTGAGTAATGCGGCTTAGACTTACCACTTCCGTGTAGAAATTTGCCTCCCAATCTTCAAACTCCTTCGACCCCGTAGGGGGCCGATTGAGGAGTGCGTGCGCAATGCGACCCGCCATCTTGAGCAGCAGCTTCTCGGTAGCGTCAAATGTTTCAAATGCAACGGTGGAGGAGGACATGGTGTTGACTGAGAATTCGAATGTGGATGAGTGTAGAGAAACAAAACACGTTGCGTGTGTGCGGTGAAAATTGTGCTACAAAGACCGACGCTTCCCACGCGCGCGTCACGTGCGCGCATAACATTCCCACACCACAATGTGGCGCGCAATCGGATAACATCGCAGCATCCTCCTTCATCCCCCATTGTGCACTCTGTAGCAAGTATGGTAAGTGCACCAGGCTCTGCACTTGCACCTCTACTAACTTATATTGTAGAGCTCCTCACAACGACCAACTCCCAAAGGCTCCCAACGAGTCCCCCTCCACCATCCGCGTAGCGCCAGACCACAGATTGCGAGCGCCACTGAAGATGTGGACTTTGCTCAGCTGCTGGCTGATTTCCCGGACAATCAAGCCTCGGGCGCAGCTCAAATACGCACCCCGACACTTGTGCCATCGCCAGCGCCGAGTATTGCGCAATCCTCGGCGCCGAGCGTTGCGCAAGCCCCGGCGACAGGACCTGCTCAGGCTGCCGCGCCAGCTCACCAACCGGCTCCCCCTCTCACTGCAGCGCTGAGCACGACATTTCTGAGTACGCCGGTGGCTTCATACGCTGCAGACTCGTCAGCCGGTGGCGCAACGCGCACTGCTGGTGTCCACGCGCCCTCAGGCCAACTTTCCGAGAGGAAAAGCCTGGGTATTCCCAAGTCTGCACGGATGTCAACTCCAGCGCATGCAGAAGCCATACCGCTTCCGACTGCGCATGCACAGGATAATTCTGTGCTTACCGATATCGCCTCACTGGAGGTCACAACGGCGGCGCAGCAAACTCGGTGGAATGCTCCCTCCGACATTCCTCTCTCAAAACTCCTTGAGGTGCTTCACCTCGAGTCAGCAAATCATAATGCACGTGTGTCACGGCGCATTGACAGACTTTTGGAGGAGCCAGGTACGCTTTCATTTGGAATATCTTCATTGCGCTCGCTCAAAAATTACATCCCCAGAATGGATTCCACGTCACCCCTCGATCTCTGCGCTGGATGACAACAACCCTGACAATGGTGTCCCCCACGAACCCCTTATCTTTCCACGGCACCTAGAGGACAACGACATTGTCCTCGACAGGCTTGTCCGCAGCGGCATGATTGATATGGCGCTTCTGGCAGTAGAGAAAACCTTCAAGTCGCGGAAGACCAAGACGGACATCATCAAGAATATGATGCGGGCTCTGGAGGAGGACGAGAAGGACTTGAACACGATATGTAGCATGGGGCGCAACAACATCATGCGTCTCGGGAGCCTCAACGCCGCCACGGAACCATTCCTATTACATCGTAGTCGCCGACCTCTTTGATGTATTATAATTTTCTACAGTACTCACGCGCGCAACGTATACAATTCCTTGAGCCATTGCTCTGAGTGAAAAAGTCAAATAAAAATCCAAGACAAAATCTACGTTAAGCTTTTTCTACAGTCAGCTGTATTGGGCAAGTATTGGGGGCACCAAAATGGTGCGCTCAGGTCAGCGGACAGGTGCGCTCAGGTCAGCGGACAGGTGCGCTCAGGTCAGCGGACAGGTGCGCTCAGGGTGGACGTCGCCGCTAACCCGAAGAGCTCACCAATGGTGTGTGCCCCGCTGACCTGAGAATCAAAGCGAGTGCGCACGGTCAGTTGACTCTTGGCCTCAATGATATAGGATTGTCACTTGAGGGACGGAGAGGCATCTCAGGTGCGGATAACTGACCTGAGCAAAACATAATGTACCTATTAACTGACTCGAAGCACCCAAGGTCAGCGCACAGCCAGCTGACCTGCGCAACTAACTCAATGCGCAAGGTCAGCGGTCCTGCGGCTCAAAATTAAAGTCCTAAATGTGTCGGACAGTCAGCTATTCTGTGACACACACGTACTTGGACTGGGGACGGGGAGTTAGCTGAGTTGTATTCACTACGTCTGATGCATTCATAGCTAACCTGCGCTCTACAGGTATGGTACATGGTAAACCAACTGAATCTGACCTGGTGCACCTCAAGGGATTTGACAGCCATCCAACCTGGGTCGTTCAGTATAATCTATTGTACTATGTGACCAACGGCAAACGCAAAACTTGCAAGTGTGGCGGGGAGGGAATAGACTATATTTTATGGTCGGTTAACGTGAAACACAATGTGGCACAAGTACTATGCGAGTCCTGCCAAGTCGAGTGGTGCACTGTGCCACTCCAAGTCAGTGAAAACGACTCAGAGGGATGAAGAGATGTACTCACAAGCTAGGACGCGTCTCGAATGACGCGTTGGGACAACATTATGAATGCGTGCGTGACCGTGTTTGGATCAGGTGATGGGCTTATCAGCTGCCGAAAGCTGAGCTGAGCGGAGCTTAATCCAATAAGCCCACCGGCGAGCTAAGCTAAGCCCAAGCTCGGCTGGAGCTGGCTTGAGCTTGCGGCAACACTAACGCGAAGTAACGCCGAGCTTTTGGTGGCTCACGCGTGTGAGATGGAAAATGTCGGAAATTAAACCCGGGAATCCCCGAGCATTGTCTGGACATCAATGGTGGCGTCGAGCACAAAAGTCACGTTCATCCAGCCCTCCTCACAGTCGCGCGGTATCACGCTACGGGTGCACATTCTCGCGTGTCTAGTGGGATCTGGTCCGTGGACGATCAATCAGACACCCGCCACGAAAGGGTCGACTCGTCTCGGAGGAATCCCAAATTCCTATCCCGTCAGTCATGCAAAACACAATTTACCCACGTCCGCTCCCCATGACTCTACATCAATTGTACACCGTACGCAGACCCCCTTTCTAACAACCGTGACTTTCATCCTCCATCATGACCTCCGCCCTGCGAAAGATTTCCATGAAGTCCAACGGCAGTGATCGCAACTATTTACCATCGCGACCTCGTCGTCTACCAAACATCCAACACGCAAACTCCGTACATGTCGTTGAGGAATTTGGGGTTTTAGTGCGGGATTTTGTTATCAACCCATCGCTTATTGTACCGACGGAGCTTCGCCTACCTGGCGACGATTCCAATCTTTTTCTTCAGGCAAACAACGGAAACGTTCGTGCTGAAGTGTGGGTCGTGGATGCGAGATCGCGATGCTACCACAAGTTACCTTTCTACTCTGAGGCCATAGCACCCGGGAAGGTGTTCATTACGGTCAATGCTCTCGCGAGCTATTTCGAGAATCGGATTGTAATTGTAAGCGAAGGCCCAATTTTGTTGCTGATACTCAGTTTACTTACTGAAGGGAAATTAAATGTGCAGCACTCCCTCTCCGGATGCATCGGCAGCATCACAGTGACGGCGTCAAGTGATGTTGCTCTCTATCTTCCTGCCAATTTTGTTGGTCCAGTGAATGTTGTCGGTGGCCGAGGCACCAAGTTCAGTGATGGGATCAAGCCTCTCATCTCCACCGTCTTAGAGGTCGCTGGTAGGCAGGTGTATTTTATGGGATCTTTTCCTGGGAAAATCAGTACGTTCAAGAGCATCATCTGCACAGTTATATCATCTGACTCTTGATTCAGCAGAGGGCGAGGCGTGGTCTGGCTCGACAGTCACTATAAAAGTTCAAAACTGTGACGATGCCACCGCGACTTTGTATAGATCGGATGAATTTCAAGCTCGTTCGACGGAGTGCATCACACAATGAGGCGCTGTTACATGCGACTGACTCGGTGCGTCTTTCCTTTACCCTGACTGATATACGATGGCGACGAGCTGATCCAGTGCATTCTTTCCAACTTCAGCGTTTGACTTGCCATGCATGTAGATCTCGTCGTTTCAAGACATCTTGTTCTCCATTCTTGATATCTGGCGAGCTTCAATCGAACTTCATGTATTCGTACAGTTCGTTGTACTCTCGCACATTTCTTTGGGTGCATTCCAGACGTTTTCCCCTGAAAAAGACCCAGGGGTCATTTTGCATGCTGCAAATCTGCTTCCCAATTCCGGACATCGACTTCTCTGTATCGGTGGTGCGGCGGTAAACGAGGTTCACAGATGCTGAACATCATCCAACATTCGGGAATTGAAACTCGAATTCCATCCCCACGTCCTCCTCTGTTCCAGAGCTTTCGTTACACCAGCTCTCACATGGACAGCCAGGAGACGTTAGACATTGCCCGGTATCCACCACCTTCGTCTTCACTGCATCCTTCCGACAGCACCCCGCTCAAATCCTCAGAACTGACGAAAGAAATAGAGAGTCCGCCGCCATGCTATTACCGATTTACATCTGGGGGTTCGACCGACACCGAAAACACTTCATGCCCGCCTTCAAACTTTCAATACATCAGGACAGCGGAATCAACGGGTCGTTTGTAGTCGACCCAGACTTGGAAGATTCCGGACGATCTCCTCGACCAGTCGATTTAGCACAGCGATAGAGAAGCGTTTCCTCGCGATCACTGCAACGAGGGATGTGCACCTTGTCGTCCCCACATTGTTCCTCGGTCCTTTGACGATGGACGTGGAACTAAACGTCCACTACTCCGACGCCATCAAGAAGCACCTCACTACATTTTCCAAGAACAACGGAAATCATAGGGTGGCATCAGAAAAGCGGGCTACGGTACGTTCTTCCACTCATTCTTCCAATGTGTGTAATACGACTCATGGTCGCAGAGCAAGAATCTTGGACCGGTTTAAAAATACATACGCCTTTCAAAGTCAGGATCGTTGTATCTGTACGCCGTTGGAGAGGAACGGCAGAAAGGTGGTGGGGGATGCGTTATGGATGTAACGAGAAGCATTAGCCATTGCTGTACATCTTGCTGCCGTATATTGCGTTGGGTGTTTGTCTGTACGATATTTGGCCGTATACATAGTCGTTGCCTCCCAGTTCGTTGAGCGGCGCATCAGACGATCGTTTTGTGCTTGACCCAAGCAAAAGTATATTGTGATGTTGTCAATACCTGACATTCTACCCTGATATTTGTCGTCCTTGAGACGACAATCTATAGGGTAACATTCCGAGAGCTACAAAACCAAGATAACACGAGTAACAGGGTGAGAACGGGGGAAGCAGACAAACATTGGGAGGTGGGGTGTAGAGAGCAAACAACAAATCAAAGGGACAACATTTGTGGGTTTTTCGAGAATGTGGGGGCAAAGAGAAAGAAAAAAAGAAGACTGTGACAAGAGAAAGATATCCGTAGTCATAAATATATGGGGCTTATGAGGAGGTAAGGGATGATGAGCAGAGGTGGTGGGATGTTGAAGTGTTGATGTGGACAAGATGGCAGCGAAAAAATACAGAGGGATGAGACAGATGATGAGGCCATTGGATCCGCCTTAGGGATCAGCCATGGTATATAGCGTATGATTTGGGTCGTAATTGCGCATCGCGTTGTTCGTGACGATTTCGTGGTGATGAATTTGGTTGGGCATCTAGAGACGTCCGAG
The DNA here is from genome assembly GCA_021029105.1 of Cristinia sonorae. NCBI lineage: Eukaryota > Fungi > Basidiomycota > Agaricomycetes > Agaricales > Stephanosporaceae > Cristinia > Cristinia sonorae. Next base: position 6,845 of record JAEVFJ010000013.1, read on the forward strand.
CTGCTTCTGATCGACATCGCGAGAGAGCCAAGTCGGGGTCTTTCCCTGCTTGATGCAACCGTATCGCATCGCTTGGATGGCGTCGCGCGCGGTCTCCTCACTGGCACCCTCCTCGTCGGATGACGCTTGCTCCGCTCGCCTGGTGTCGTCCTCCGCGCCGTTACGAACGGCGGCAGCAGAGCGATAAAGCATGTTGAAGATGCGAGGCTTCGTTCTGGGAGTCACGGTGGAAGGCAAAGGTGCCTGAGGGGAGAGCGCAAGGTTGGTGGGGTATCTCGACGCCCGTGGGGCCGAAGGACGAGGAGTGGCTTTGGCGGGGGACCGGACAGTAATGGTGGGAGGCAGAGGGAAATCATCGATGATGAAATCACCTTGAGGGCCTGGGCCAGGAATGACGTTCATGTATGACCCGCTAGTCACTGTAGAAGGGAGGGGAATCTGGGATGATGCAGAAAGGGAAACGGGGTACTTGGATTTGCGTGGAGTCGAAGGACCGGGGATGGCCTTCATGTGAGAGCGTGCAACAGAAGCGGTCGCGCTTGAAGCAGCAGCCGTCGTCGACGAGCTGGTACTCTGCGGAGGGCGAAGAGTGTTGCACCTGGGACGCGGAGCACGCCTCTCGGTCCGAGTGAGTTTGAACATCCCGGCGTCAGACGCCATCTGAAGCTTGGCAGCTAAACCATCCATTGGCCGGGTCAGCCATGCAGCAAAGAATATGGGGGCACAAATAGGTCACACGCACCGAAATCATTAGGAAGGCTGGGGAGGTCGCTGAATGATCCGCCAGGTCCTCCAAAACCGTGGTCTGTTCGCCTCAACACAGTCTCCGTCTGTCCTCCACGAGAAACGTCGACGTCGTGTTCGGATGTTGGAGTTGGGGTCTGAAGTGAGCGCTCATCTGTATCCGTGGACAACGAGTATTCAGAGTCGTTGCCCAAGCATGCCACGAGGTCGTCATCGGTGATGGGGAGGAATGAAGTCGGCGCTGAGTCGTCGTCGTCGCTGTCCTCGAGGAACCACGCTGAAGTACGGCTGTACGCGTTGGGAGAGGGGGTCGAGGAGCGAGGAGGGATGCTGTTGCTATGTTCGGAATCGGGGACGATTTGTCGGGCGTTGACGTTCTTGTCTCCCTGCAAAGCCTCCTCTAGCTCATCCTCTAACCCTCCGTCATCAGAAGAATGCGCATCGCGTCGAAGAGACGGTGCAATATCTGGGTCCTGTAAGAACTGAACCTGCCTGTCGTGAGCAGTCTTCCACGCGACAACAACCTTGTCCTCGACAGAGGTGATTTGTCCTCGACGAATGCAACCTCCATTTTCAACCGCAAGATTTCTTCGTCCTTTCTTGAGGATTGGGCGAGTGTGTGCTGGGGTGGTCATCGTTGCAGAGACACTTGATCGCGGACGCCAGGAGAGGTGTGAGGGAGGTGGTAGAAGAGGGATTGATCAAGCTGGTTGATGTTAAGAGGGAAGGAGGAGACAAGCGCCAAGACGCACTGAAATAGGTCGAGCGGACTGGGCGGGGGGGTTTCGGCTAACTTTCACAAAGGAGGATTGTGCAGGGCGCTAATATGACATTGAGGGCATTCTTCTAATCGAACACGAGGGATAACATACCTTTAAATTTTTCTGCTGAAACCGCTGCGAGACTTCGTTTCTATCTTATTTTGGAGAACAATCCGTACCATCCAAAGGTGGGGCCATTCATCAGGCACCTCTGACCAGTGGCCATTGATGTCGGTACCACGGATCACACGATGGATTATGCGCCCGATACCATTTCCCAGAGTATAATCTATCATTACTGTCAGCATAACAGAGCTATTCAGCAGCACCATCTGTGACTGGACTCACGCACCTGACATATAAATCCATGGATTTCAGCGGCTCGTCAACAACTTTAATTGTCAAAAATCTGTTATCATCACGAGATGAATAAGATAGATAATTCACAGTACCATAACTTCGAATGTTTGAACAGAAGGCCTGAATCGGATCGCAACGTGCACCCCAAGGTGCCACGTCGCACCCACTGGCAACGCAGCGTTATCGATTGCAGCGGTATCATAGCGGTAGATCGCTATCTGAATAAATTTCCAATCGAATAAGACCTATTCGATTGATGAGCACATGTCAAACTGCTGGAATACGGACATTTGCAATGTTACTCAGTAAGCACGAACCAGTGAACAAATGGATAGAAGCACCGCACCTGGGCGTTCTTTAGCGCATTTTTGGACAAAGGCAGACAAACGCTACACTTTGGGCCTATTTTTGCCCAGCTTTGGCTCAGCGTACAGTTTGGAGATGTGCTACGTATGACTTCCTTGAACCCCTCTCCCCATAGTTGGCAGCTATTTGCGCATGTTAGCCAAGAGCTTCTTCAAGGCTGCTGAATTGGGAGAAAAACCCCGTCATAGTTTGACTGCGGAAGATCCCGAAAGAAGTACATAAACGTCTCGTAATGACAAGCGCCCGGTGTTGGTGTTTTTCCTCCACGCAACCACTCAACGCGGTTGACTACCTTACGATTTCATATGCTTGAGCTCTCATACACCTGCCCGTATCAGCGGTACCCCAGCCTATGTAAGTCAACTGTGTCCACGTTGTACATCCTTGGGCGGGTCTGACGGAATCACAGAATGCGTAGGTTCGGGCTTCCGGGGTTCCAATCCACAGCTAGTACTACTCGAGCTCACTACAAGTCTCGGGTTCGGAAGTGGCCTAGCCGCATCTACGATGGCTTAGCCTTCGGAGACAATCAATTTTGTGTCACTCAATGATACCTTGCCGACATCCTCAGAGTTATCGCGTTGGTGACCCTTTGTCTGTTCACACTTGTGCAGCCTATTCGTAGTGTGAGGAAGTTGAGCCGTTGTCGTCCCATGTCACCGTTTTGATGTAATGCAGTACGTTCGGATAAGGAGCTCGGCGAGACAGAAATACTCGGGGAACGGATCATTTCCAGATAAGGGATGCCCGACTTTCATGCCCAGATGACGGGACAACTGATGGATTTATTCTGACAGAACAAGTCTTTCCTGTTGACTCTCCAGCTGCGTACTGCCATCATTCCATGATGTAGGTTCGAGAAACAACCATCCTTCCACTATGACGCAGGATCTGCCAACCGCGCATGCCTCGGTGCGGAAAATATGTGCTATCCCTACAATCATGGGCGTCGGGTTGGTGAGAAACCATGGAGCCCGGGGTTGAAATACTTGTGAGGGTATATGAGGAAAGTCTCCGAAGGAGAAATGTTCGAAATATTCTTCTTCTCTCACTCCCGATTCGCACCATTCCGCCCATGTCTCATACTCACCATGTTCACCTTTTCCGCTTCTTCTCTCGAGCACTACTACGCTTGATTAGATCGAAGAACTTGGTACTACAGTATTTGCGTGCACTTGCAATGGCCTTCAGTGGCCTTCTGGTAGTCAACGCAGGGAGCCTTCCTCTCGTATGGCACGGTGAGCTAGGTTTAATCACATTCATTCCACGATATTTACCCTCGCATTTCAGTGAGAGTTCTTCGCCATATGATCAAGTGGCACGTCCTCAGGTTGTTATCACCAAATAAGCATCTCTACATGCAACACACGTCGCCAATCGCCCAGAATCCATTCGCGTCCGAGATCACGCACAATTACTGGGCCGGTCCTGATGACTGTGACTTCTTAGGACATCTATCCAACTCATCGTACGCAAAGGTTAGTGACTTTCAGATTAGGCGCAAATCATTCGCTTACAGTCGCTCTGTGCTCCAGAATCTTGATATAGTACGCATGAAGGTCTGCGTAACCAATCTACATCCCTTCATGTTGGAAGGCGGGTTCATGCCCTTAGCAGGTACGCCAGCTCATATACCCGAACCATCTATGTTCTGACTCTTCGTTATCAGGAGCAGACTATGCTTATCTTTTTGAAATCCCGATGTTCACTTCGTACGAAGTAAGGGCCAAGGTAGCAGCTTGGGACGAGAAATGGGTGAGTTTGTTGTCAGGAACTGTGTTTCACCACTTACATTCCGTCCAGATCTATCTATACTCCGAATTTATCACACGTCCCAAAGTATCCAAGCCCCGAGGTCAGTCGCAATGCTCTCTATCGGCGGAAACAGGAATTCCAGGCAAGAAGCCTCGAGGCGTTCGGGCTGACGGGACGAAGCTGCATTGCGTTGCCATCTCCCGCTACGTCTTCAAGCTCGGCCGTATCACTGTCCCTCCCCGGATTGCTTTGTCTATCTGCGGCTTCGGTGGTGACGGCAAGAACTGGGAGCAATATGTCACGATGAAGCAGAAGGGTACGCTGAACGAGTTCCTCAGAGGTGGCTGGAAGACCGCCAATGGATGGGATTTACCCGAGTTTGAGGAACAACGCGTCGCTGGGCTTGAGTGGTGCCAGAAGCTGAACGAAGGGATCAGCGAGGCTGCTTCTTTTGAGTGGGTCTCGTAAAATGGTTGAGTTTCGTCTTTCTTTCTACAATTTAGAACCACTATATTCCTAATTGTCATGTACTAACTTTGGCTTACTCGCATACATCTACTTGAAAATGTATAGTCTGATGGGAAAACCCCTACAGTAGAACCATCATTAACGGACTGAGTCTTGTTACCGAGAGCGACTTACACCGTCGACTTGAGCCTCTGAACGAGACATCGGGACGAGAACTTGTACGGTGTTTGCTGTGAGGAAAGGTGCAGCTTCATTGCATTCTGGTGCTGTTGGGAGTCTTAATACCCTAGCTCCTACTTGTGAATGTATGCGACCGACGTTTGTCGGGACACGACCTCATGTAATCGTCCGACGTAGCGGTAATAGAGCCACTTTGGAAGGAGAGTTTGTGGAATTGAGCGAACTTCAGTCACTGAGACTACTGGCTTGTGTGTACTGTAGCATACCGAAGCGGAAATCACGGACACGACGGAGTGTACAACATGTGAATATCCAAACACCCGAACTTGTCACCGTCACGATGATCACCGAGTGCAGACAGGATGAAGTATAGCGACATCTCGACCGACATGTCTCACGCCTTAGCTATGCAGTCCTGACATTGCACTATCGATGTCACATATATGCTTAGCCTCAGGCTTTACAGATTACGATCACTCAGTGCGAGAATATCGCCAGTGGTAGCAGACTCCCTCTAGCAGCAGCTCACGATCCTTTATGGCGCAATCTAGTATATAAAATACAAAGCCTGCCAGTAACTGTAATATGTTAAGTACCAACTGATCATCTCTGCACTAGTACAACGGACAATGTGATACAACGACTCGGAGATCAGGGCTGGGGCGACTCGGAGCAACGCCATGGCAGAATTCACAAGGAAGTCAATCACATGCCAAGACACGAGTATACTGCTTGATGTGGTGTTTCAAACGAGGTATGATGAACGGAGGCCGTGCCATGAATGTGAGCAGTGGGTATATTTCGTTGTGGGGGTGGTATTGTTCAAACTGTTCGAGTGCCAATTTCGGTAACCGCATGTGACAGCGGCATTTGCCGAGAAAGCCTTCGTCAGCGTTTGCAAGGACGATTCTGTTACCAGCACCACCGCCACACGCAGCCAATACTAAGTTATCTCGGTAGATTGAAACATCTTATACCTCTCCGCGCAACGCTATTGAATAGTCGATTGACTGAAAGCAATGCATCGATAACAATGCTTGTAAGATCCAGATCCAAGGGTGAGTATGACCTGTGAGGTGAGTGAATACTTACTGCATGTGCCTGCTAATTGGCTAAACGGTCCGTTCGCAGAGTCTACAATGACCAATCGGGGTCAGTAGTGTGCCTTCGAAACGTATACAGTATCCTCGAGTCTGTGACACGTATAGTTGTGGGGAAAGTTAACAATCACGTTCGTCCCCAACCTTCCGGATGATGACGGGTTCATGCTGTCGAACAGACGACGTTGGGCTCCGATAGCTGACTCCGTCCTACTCTTTGTTGCTAGGATTCCAGAGTTGATATCCCAATCCCAAAGTTGCGCCTAGGATAAGTCCGATATGAGTGCGGAGAACGGTCCTACAGTGGTATATATCTCGAGTGGTGGCTACTTGCAGTGTTGCCACCACTAGTGCTGAACATCTGCGCCCACACGCTCTCGCAAAAAAGGCGGATCTCTTTTCACCATCTCTCCCTCGATGGGGTCTTTTGAAGAATTCCAGAAACCCAGCTTCACCGCGCTCCATGCCAGTTCCGTCACAGCCTCGCTGGCCTCAACTTCTCTATTTCAACTAGACAAGTCGACATTGAATGAGCAAGAGCTCACAGCGATAACCTATAAGCGGGCTAAGGCCATCGCGCGGGCATATGGTACGTGGCGTGCAGTATGAACTCTATCAACACCCTGACCCTCCTTTGCAGATCTGACAGCCCAAGACATTGTCTTTCTCAAATCAAAATTCTGGGGCCTCCACACAGATCAAATATGTTCGATGGATGGAGAGGCAGCGACTCTTTTGACCATTCAATACAACCTCGTCGCCGGCACTTTGGCACCATTCGCCTTTCAGCGTGAAGAACTACAACCCCTCCTCCAAGACATCCTTGACTTTGACGTATCGTGAGCCTTCCTTGTCGATTCAATGTTTATTCGCATGCTGAAATACCATATTGTACTCTCAGCTCCCAATTCTTGCTATCAGAAGTTGGACATGGCCTGGATTCCCCACATCTCGAAACCACTGCTACGCTTCTCCCAACTGGAGAATTTGATTTACACACACCAAGTCCGTTGGCTGCCAAGTGGACGTCGACAACATCACCCACTGGGAACATCCCTCGGGTCGCCATTGTCATCGCCCAGTTAATGATTGCTGGCGTGAACCACGGCGTTCGTGCGTTTATCGTCTCGCTGGACGATGGAAAGAAAATGTGTTCTGGTATCACGACCAAGTACGTTTGTACCGTTCAAGGTACGGATATTGGCTACACTTACTGAATTTCGCCCTTTAGAATTGCGGCCTCACGTACAGGCGGGACAAGACATGGACTGACTTACTTCGATCACGTCTACCTTCCCTACGAGGCTCTTCTTGGCTCGTTAGAAATGCCCAAAAATCTCCGACAAAACTTTCTCGAGGTCATCTGGCGCGTTGGTATCGGGTCTCTTGCGTCCTCAAATATGTCTATCGCTGCTTTCAAGACTTCAGCATACGTCGCTGGTCGTCACAGTATCCGACGTAGGGTGACTGCTCGTAACGGAACACCGATGCCTGCGATTACTTTCCGTCCACAACAAGCACCCATTATGCATGCAGTAGCACAGGCGTTCGTCCTGGAGGCGTATGGAAAGTACGCTGCCTCCGAGTTCAAGGACCCTCGAATAGATCCGCGGATTCGTCATGGAATTGCGGCGACTCTCAGGACAATCGTTCATCAGCACTGTCAAAACGGCCTCTACTCTCTGGCAGAACGATGTGGTGGCTATGGCTTGTTTGAGTACAATCAAGTCATTGAAAATCAAGTATGTGTACCAGTCGTATTCCCTTACTTTTCATACTTACGCATAGTTTCAGCTATCCCTGAGAGCAGTGGCGTTAGCAGAGGGAGACGGTCTTGCTCTTTGCATCCGTCTTGCATCTGAGCTACTCATTGGTCGTTACGGACTGCCATCGCCTGCGGATCCCAGTTCCTTCCTAGCCCGCCACGAAACAGGTCTCTTTGACGAAGCACGCGCTGTAGTAATTCGTATCGGAGAGGGACACAATTGCGAAACATTCAACCGTCTCGTTCTTCCCCTCTGCCAACCTCTCATTGAAGCAATTGGCCATCGTATGGCATACGAGGCCGCTGTTGCGAGAGGTGTCGACTCGGATCTCATCGCACTTTACGTTGCGGGGGCAATGAGACACGACGAAAGCTGGTATGTCGAGCACTTGGGCATTACAAGACGGGATATTGCCGAGATGGAAGACCGCGCGTTATCTGCGACGTTCCCTAGACTCGAGACGCTGCTCGAGCAGACCGGCTCAAAACGATTCTGCACTGCTCCCATGGTTACAGACAAGTCGTGGGCGGAATTCGTCGACCGTCTCCCAGGTTATGAAGGCGATGCTGCGTTCAGTGCTATCCCTGGAACACACCAAGCAGCTGCATGTGAATCACCATTCTCTCGTCTTTAAACCGAGGTTGTATCATTCTCGAGTCGTTTTCAGACGATCCATCTGATCCATGGACTCCAATATCATTATACAATGTAGCTATATTCCGAAGCTTTACGCACTGCCACCAACAGAAGGAAGCACTACGTTTTCTATCCATATACCCAATTCCCGGTTTACTTCCCCAACTGTATCTGCGTCTAGAAGAATCCAATGATTACCATCAAACTCTCTGATCGTCACATTGTGGTCCTTGAATGCTTCCCCTCTCATTTCCGTTCTCCCCCAGTCTGGATGACAGATGGAGTCTCTGAGAGCGGCGCCGAAGAAGAGGGGAGTAGAGACTGGAGGAACTCTTCGTTCCTCGGGAATCGCTGATTTACAACAGTATCAGAACGCCGGGATAGTCGAAGGTTCATTGACAAGGTACTCACCAGCATCGTCGCCCCTTCGTCCTTCATTGACCATGATCTTGTAATACGAGAGTGGCGCAGCAAAGCCACCCTTGCGGAACGTTTCAATGAAGTGCTGTTGTTCAGTCTCGGTCATGTACTCTGGCAGGGGTGACCGGTAGTTATTTTGGAGCGCCAATTGCACGGCATTCTTGACCGTAAAGGTTTTCTTTCGCTCTCCACTCGATCTGTCAGGTATGGGGAATAGTGTGCACATGAATGATTCAATCTGTTGATGATAATACCGATCAGCGTTGCCACTGGGCGAATTCACGCACCACTGTACGTACCTTGTCTTCCATCAATTTCGCAGCGCCTTCTTGAGTAAAAAAGTCCCAGTACTCTATCGCATTGAACCCAAGGAGATCCTCGAACTTCTTGACATATCCCTCATATGTGTAGTTCGGATCAGGGAGAACATACGGTACGCATAGCGTAGCGTACGCCAAGAAGCGTTCGGGATAGAAGTTTGCCAATCGGGATACAATAAATGCGCCCCTACAACGACCATGGAGTTGAGTGAGAAGTGGAAGCCAAATTTAGTGAACAAAACGAGATACCAATCATGACCGACAGCCACAGCCTGTTTGACGCCCTCTACATCAAGAATATCCACAATATCCTTCGTGAGTAGGCTGAACTGGTAGGCATTGTAGTCCGTCGGCTTATCGGTGCCACGGTATCCAAGCATGTCCGGTGCAATGATGCCATAACCTTTCTGCTCAAAGAAAGGTATCACCCGACGCCAGTCACGAGAGGTGTTTGGAAACCCATGAACGAAGACTATCGTGGGGTGTTGATCTCGAGCAGGGACATGGTAATAGTGATACTTGAATCCGCGAGTGTTGACAACGTCCTTGTATGACGAGGGGTCCATTTCGGGGGGTCTGATTGAGGAGGAAGCAAGTCAGTTTGAATATATATACGCCACCACATAACTTACCTTCAAGTTACAGGAGCATAGCCATCATGGATGCCGGATGGGCTAGTATTGATCACAACAACACAGCTCGATATCGACAGGGACAGATCTAACAGTGCTTTTACCTCTCTTTGATGGCCGTATAACAAGGAGTTCGAAAGTTGAACGTTGAACCACATGTAAGTACTGCCTCTAGGGGCTCACAAGCGACCAGTGAGCGCGAAATTGCGGGTTGGCCACATAATAGGTTGAAGGTATCTATCTTCTTGTGAGCTGAGGCCTTCGGAGACGCGGGCTTTGACAACAACGCCCATGTTCCCACTCATCCCCAATCAGCATACCTAAATCGGCGAATCGTTAGCACAAGTTACTGCGCCGGTGATCACGAACAAAGTTCGCCGGTTCCCCGGGTTCCGGCATTACATTTGGTGGTGGATACGCCTTTTCTGTGACAAGCCGTTTAGCATCCGCACCTAGCATCAAATCACAGCAAGTTCGCGCGAGGCGATGCAAGAATTCCCCCAAGCACCTGGCGAGTCATTACGAATCGCCGAGAACCGTCGACGAACACACCACCAGATTCAAGTGGCGTTAAGGTTGATGGTGCTGTCAGGTTCGCTAGATGAGCAGCTCTTGACGGTGTGGGCGCACAGAATCACCACACCCTGTATCGCATCGCACGGTAACATTCTTGCAGTCATAGCTGAAAATGAACGTGAATGTAGTGGTCAAACCTAAGAGGGATGGTTGATAAGTATAATACACAGTCCAGCATACTTTCGACTCACTCACCAATAGCCTTGAAACAACTAGTGTATCACTAATAATGTACAGCACCAACGATACAAGTGTGAGATAGCATGAACAAAATGATAAATAATCATCCGGGAAAGTTCCATCTTCAAGATCATTCAGAGTCCTCTTGCTCTTCCACAACGACCTTCTTTCGCGCCGCTAAATATGCAATTGTCAACTACCTTCGAAACCTGATAATCGTGAGATGAACTCACATCTCCGCGTGGCGCGCTTCTTAGCTTGCGCCTTCTTGCCCTCCACCCTCTTCTCAAATGCCTGATCCTCCTCTCCTTGCCTCCGGTGTTCATCCAAAATCTGCCGCCACTCCGTCAGCACAAACAGGCACGGGAGTCTGAGAAGGATAAAGGAAACGCGGTGAAAAGAGAGCACTTACATTCTCAAATTCGTTCAGTTCCGCGTCAGGCTTGTTCGGCGACTTGTTTGACCGCGCCTTGGTGAGGATCTCCTGGAAGCGGGTGTACACCGTTTCCTCATACAGCTTGTCGCGATAATACTGCAGGCCATCGATGAGTTTCTTGACGGAGCGTTCTGATTTGAAGGGAAGCAAGGACAAGCAATATGCAATGTCGCGCCATTGGCGGGGATCTTCTGTCAGACGGAAGCGCTGGCAGAGTTTCTCCACGATATTCTCTGCTTGTTTTTCCTAGTACGATGATCAGTTTCCAGTGCGGAGACACGTCTTCATTTCGGGAGAACACTCACCTTCTCGATGAATGAGAAGATGTACTTCATCGTACTCTGGAACGTTTCCTCGTCCACAGCATGTGCGCCAACAGAAAGATGGCTGATAACTGAAACGGCGGAGGAGGGATCAGCCTTCTGGATGAAATCACACTTCGGGAGGAACGAAGCTCACCATCGGGAAGATTGTTATAGATCGCGTTGTCCTTCGTGGATAACTCCTTGAAGAACAACTTCGCAAGATCAGCGATCCTGACATCCGGGTCCTCAAGACACTTCGCCATCTCGCCCAACTGCCCTTTGACCTTGATCATGCCGTTCAAAATCAAATGCGTCAACACCATGAGCGTGTTCTTCTTGACCACCATGTCTTCGTCGGAAAGACCCTTGTAAAGCTCGTTGCTGTTCTCGTCAATAATATTACTGAAGGATACCGCAACATCGCCGAGGGCAATCACGGTATTACTGCGAATACCGGGGTCCTTGGAAGTCTCGAGGATCTTGAACAGAAGTCGGTGGTGCTGGTCGCAGAATTGAGAACTGACGCAGAGGAACTTGCTGAAGGCCAACGTGGCAGCCGCTCGCAGAGTTCGGTTCTACGTGACGACGGATCAGTGAACTGGGAGATAGAAGATGATGGGATGGCATACCTTGAACTTATGTGGACTTCCGCAGATATGCACGATCATTGGGCCATAGATAGACAACAATGACTCCGTGCCATAAAGCAGTTCGGTCTCCCGGACAGCAGCAATACGTTCACCGATCTCATCCTCCGCATTGCCGGCCACCTGGTCAAGCTCCTCCATATCTTTATTGTTGCGCGTGGGAGTACTGCGCCCAGCAGCAGCTTTCTCAGCTATAAACACGAAGCAAGCACAAGTGTTTGTATGTCAGATTCCAACGCGCCAGAGGGAGAAAGCCAAAGACATACCCAGTTCCTTTTCGTGTTTCTGACGCTTCCACTCCCGCTCAACGAGTTCAAGGTAGACGATATGCTTGATCGCAACGTGACCGACGACGAACAACAGCTGGCTCAGCTCAAACGCATCGCCAACGTCCTTGTCCTGATCAGCGCCGCCAGCCTCATCCTGCGTCGCATCCGGTGGCACCTCATCGTCCTCATCTGGATCCTGATCCTGATCCATACGATCCGGGTCCTTTTCCTTCTCCTCAGACCTGGACACCGGCTTACCAGCATGCTTTGTGAACGCCCGCCTCGTGAGGTTCTTGATCAAGGCATCACAAAGTACATCCGGTCGCTCTCCCAATGCATAAACGGTGTTTATCGCCTGTTCGGCGAGACCGAACCATTCTTTAGAGCGACAGGGCCGTTCGAGGACGTCCTGGAGTTTCTTGAAGATCGGGTTCTCCATGTCCAATCGGATGTTCTTGTCCAGCAGGGAACCTGTCGGTGCGCGTTCAGTCAGTCAGATGATATTTTGTTTCGGGGATAGGAAGGAGGTAAAGACGGACCTTTCACTTTCTTCGCACTGCCGTTCAAACGTTGCAGCGCAACGCAGGTGTAGCGTGCCAACGTCAGGTCCGCCTATACACATGCAATAGTAAGAGAGTGAATAGAACTGGAAGAAAATGAAAAGCGGATTTACGCACCTTGCCGAGATGTCCCAAGCCAACCTTGACGAGTGTCTCCACCTGATCAGAAACAATCGTCCGTCGTGCCAGGGCCAACATTCCAAGGATGATGATCGCGCCGCGGCGTTGTGATTTCTGGAGCGGACGGTTATGACCTGCGTTGACACGTCAATAAGGGAACGACAGTGGCACCAACGTTGCGTCGACGTACTGTATACCTGCCACAGTTTTGTGATCACGTCGTGGTGGATTTGGTCATCCTCAATCATGATACGCATCATCTCTTCTAGACTGGTCAGCTCGGCCAGAGTTGCGTCGTAAGTGAGCCTTTGGGACAGTGATCAGTCGGCGGAGGAATGTTGATGGATTGGGGGCCAACACGCACTCAATCATATTCTTTGCTATCCGGTTTACTTGCTGTTTCGGTTCCATGTCCGGGATGGGGTCAAAGTACAGACTGCGGTAACATTCCAGGAGACGAGACCGGACCCCCTTCAACTCCTTTCCGTCCTCAGACGTGGACGAGTTGTCCTTGGACCAGATAAGATGAAGCATCTTCCGAATACCACCCTACGTACGCCTCATCAGCTCAATAGACGTTGTATTGATTGAGGAAGAGACACATACCGCTGCCCCGTCGAACTGATACTCATGCGTCACACGGAAGAACTCCATCGCCTCCAACACCTCAGCCTTATTCGTCGACACCAACAACTGTTCCACAATCTTCATCCCATTCTCAAGCTGACGAATAAAGTTGAGCCCTTCGGCGTAGTACTTCTTTTTGAGACGAAGCTGAAGGAGCTGGCTGCTCTCGAGTGTGGCCAGGGCGACTTGCTCGTCGGTGAGGGCTTGCATGTCCAGTTCGGACTTACGTTTCTTCTTCTTGGGCTTCTTCTTGGGAGTGGAGGGACCTTCGCTGGTGGCGTCTGCCATTTCTTCGTCTGGGTCATCGGGTGCGTCCTCCTCTTCATCCACATCCATCTCATCGTCAGACCCTTGCTTTTGTTTCTTACTAGAAAGGGAGGTGAGTATATGAGAGCGTGACTTGTGAAATGTAACATACCGCTTGCGTGAGGGCTTCTTCTCGCCTTCACCATCCTGTTCGTCCTGTTCGCCCTCCTCCTCATTTTCGCCCTCGTCCTCGCCATCTTCGCCTTCCTCCTCATCCTCCTCTCTCTCAACAGCCTTTCCGACGACCCCCTGAACCTTGTCCAACTCCTGACACACCTCCTGATACCTCGCCTCCCACTCTTTCAGCCCGAGCAGTCCACCATGTATCAATCCATACGGATGCGTCACGATCAATTTCACGAGCAACGTAATAGCAGCCTTGCGCACACTCGTCGTCTTGTCCTCCAAAGAGTCGATAGCAGCGCGTGTGATGGCCAACCGCTGTTTCGGGAACTTCGCGGGTAGGTCGCAGAGATTCGCGAGGACGGAGATGACTTTGGTGCGGACGTAGGATGAGAGATCGAGTGTGCGTTCAAGGAGGAGGTCGTAGAGCCCGTTGAGCTGGCGTTGGGTTTGTTGAGCGTCGGTGGAAAGGTCAGTAGATACTGCGAGCTCGCGAATGAGACAGCCAATGATCTCGACTAGAGCCATTCGCATTGGGTACGACTGTAGACCACTTATTAGCACGTACCATTGGCACATACAAAGAGCCACGTACCTCAGAGTCCAGATGTGTCAGGAGCAAGCTGATTTGCTTGAGCACAGAGCGAGGAGATAGCTCTGCCAACCTGATCAAGAAACGAGAGAAAGCCCTAGGTCCCTTCGTGTCCTGACCACTAAAGGTCTTGCCCGCAATCTCTCGAAGCATCTCATCTCCGAGTTGCGCGTGGTCGAACTCCTTTGCCAGAACGGTCAGACATTCAGCGATAGGCTCAGAGAGATGCTCGTAGTATTGGAGTGACTGCATCATCGTAATTTGCGCGGCAAGTGAGTGGCCATGATGTTTGACTGCAAGGCAGATAACCTTGTAGACGTTAAGACGAATGGCTTGCTGTTTCATGTATTGTTCACTCTCGGTGATGTGATAGGCCGGTCGAGTAATACACCTGAGACGCCGTCAGATATTCTCTGGAGAAGAGGCGATGTGTTGTGATGGAACTTACCCAATGAACGTATCCCTGTCCGCCGTTGTCGTCCATATCCTTTGGGTCTTCAGTCGAAGCACCTTGCTGATAACTCCAAGCGTACTCGGAATCTGATCCATCCACGTCCACGCCTCGGCATTCTTCGCCGCTGCTGCCCTACTCCCGGCAGCCTTCCCTCCCTTCCCCTTCCTCGCCCTTGGTGCGGGAGCAGCTGGCGCCTCTTCCTCTCCCGACGCCTTCACCTTTTCTGCTGCAATCACGAACCAATGCAGCAAGAATGCATACATTTCCAGGGGCGCTTTGTGCTCTAACAACGCTTGCGAGTCCTCCTGCTCTGCGGTGGCGTCGATTTGTGCTTGGAAGGCGGAGGAGATGGAGTCGAGGAGTTTGATCATGGTGGCCCCCTGCAAGTGCTCTGCGTGTTTGAGCAGACTCCGGTACGCGTCAAATACCTCCGGATCCGTGATAGCATCGGATGAGTCGGCGAGAGCCTCGACGGCTCTCTCGAGCAGTGCTGCGACCGCCCGCGCATCCATGGTTGATATGTCGTGTTCATGCTCGATGTCGTAGCTGGAGATGTCCTGGAGGGCTGAGAGCTGTTCTTGCAAGTCAAAATGCATCGCAACAACGAGTAATTGGACAAAAATGTCGCGTATCGGGGAGGACAGCGAGTAAGGAGGAGGATCCAGAGAGAACGCGTGAATCTGGAAATCGCGTCCAAGTCAACACGATCACGTGTTTGTCACATGCTTCAAGCGCCCTCTCGATTGTTTCAGCGTCTGTGCTTTTTTTGTCCAAACCACCACCGTCGAAAATGGCAAGTTCTATGTTCTCTTGTTCTTGTGTTCTGCATTTCCGACCTTGGTCATTGTAGATTATTCCGGTTCGCTGTTTCTCGTGCGGAAAGGTTGTAGGAGACAAGTGGAATGCGTACCTGGAACTTCTGGCGACTCAAGTCAGCGAGGGGTGCGTCCTTGTTTCCTGTTGCTCTGAATGTGCTCTGAGACCACCACTTTCTTCAGTGAAGCACTAGACCAGCTTATGCTGAAGCGCTACTGCTGTCGACGTATGCTTCTCACCCATGTAGACCTCATCGAAAAACTTCTACAGTACAACCGTGAGTACGCTCTTATTCTCCTCCCAACACCTCTCCGTAACGACTGTGTTTCCAGCTATGGAGCGTGGTAAGGACAAAGGCCACGCGTAGTCTCCCCGGATCCTGTATTTCTAAGCTCTCGATCTTACCTTCGACCATGTATGACTACTTGCTCCCTCATAATCCAATTCAGCGGCCTGTCTGGCATTACGGCTCGTCGCCGCCCACACACTTCCCACAAGACACATCCGTTTGTTGACAACGCAATGGAGGCCAATCAGTGGGTTTATGCGGCGGAACTCAAAGGCTGCGGTTGGAAAGTCGGTTTTCGAAGGCGGCCTGTTGACACCGTCCCGTCTGTGTTTTGGGGTGCGCACGACCCCTCTTCTGCATCGAATCCTCCTGACGCAGAGCAAACTCCGTCTGTCCCGGTTGAATGATACGCAGGAATTCGTCGCCATCCCCCAGCCAAGTTTGTCGGGAGCTGAGCAGGCTGTCTTGTCTGTGCGCGCCACCACCGTCAGACGGGGTGCTCGGTCTAGGCAATTCGTTTGTGTTGGCGGATTTACAACGCCTTCGGTGTTCTTGTGCTCACTTTGCATGCTAAACCTGTCACGGAAATGAGCGAATCCCACTCGTGGTTGGGAAGCGTTGAATGCGCTCAGCCACAATCTGGATTCATTCGAGGATGAATTAAAATTGGAACCCCAGGGTCGGTTGCGACTTCTTTGTTTAACGCTGGTCTTTCCTGTTTCAGAGTGCCACGAAACGATTCACACCAGGCTGGCTTGGCTCACGATTAACCTTGGCTACTAGCAGCAAAAGCCTAAGGTTATTGGAGTGGAAATGTCAGCGTCTAGTGCTGTGGCGAGTTCAGATTCAGAGACCACCCTCGTCGTCCTCCCTCACATGTGGTCTCCGCGAGGAGTGCAGGCTGGAGAGGCAGATGGTAAAGTCCGTTTTCATCGTAACTCGGAGTCGCAGTTGACAGAGATTCGCCCCAGGTCTTCTGCCTTCTTACGTGAAACAGCTAAGCGAGAGCGCGAGTGCGGAAGAAGCACCACCACGGCTCCTGCCACTGGCACGGCTACCGTATTACTCTTCCTTACCGAGCACACGACGCGCCTTACTGCCGCCAAACCCTCGCCCAGCACGGCAGCATCCCTCCCGAGGCCAAGCAGGGCCACACCACAAAGCCCTATATAAACCTCTCCACTTCGTCCATTCCAAACCATCGCTCTCAGTTCTCTCAGACTTCCAGCGAATTTCTTCTCTCTCTTCTCACTCTCAACCAACCCACACAAACCCCCACCAGTCCTTACAGTTTCAGCCATGTTCTTCTCCAAGTTCATCGTCCCCGCCGTCGCTCTCTTCTCCGCTGCTTCCAGCGTTTTCGCCACCCCCATCGACCCCGCTGTTGCTGGCCTCGTTGCCAAGCGCGCTGAAGCGACCGATGTCACCAACACCTGCAAGCAAGTCTATGACAGCTGCGCTCCCCACATCGCCAACATTGGTACGTGCTCTCTTGCATGGTTTACGACTGAACCAACTAATCTTCTCTTGTTTCTGCAGCCGCTGGCGTTGTTGTCGTTGCCGACGCCACTGTTGCCGTCGATGTCGTCGCTGAGGTGAACGCCATCCTCGACATTGTCGTGGCTGCCACGGCTGAGCTCGACGCCTACGTTGGTCTCAACGTCAACGCTGAGCTCGACGCCATTGTCGCGGTCACCATTGACCTCATCGTCGTAAGTCTGCGTTGTAAAATTCCACCATTCACAATCTCACCGAGATTCCTTCTTTTAGAGCCTCTTCGCTTCTCTCGGCTCTTGCGGATGCGGTGGCCCCTCTCTCTGGGCCAGGATCGACGCTGTCATTGCCGCTTACCTCGCTGTCCTCGCCAGGATCAACGCAGACATCTGCGTCCACATTGGTCACGGGTGAGTTCCATTATAAGCACCCTGTCCTTCTTTGCTTCTAACGAGATGTCCGCAGCATTCCCTTCATCAACCTCAACCTCTTTGTCACCCTCAAGTTGATCCTTTGCGCCAAGATCCTCGGTCTTGTCAACATCCTCTTGTAGGTTTCTGTTGGGGGTTTTGTGTCTCCGTAAAGAGGGTCAGGAGATCGGATATTACCTTAGTTCTTTGCTGTGCGCGCCCTAATACATCGCAGTCATTACTTGCTTTCCGTCATATTTTTTCGTGTGATAATTCGTAATGCCTTTGAGTAACCGGGATGTCGATATCATACTAATTCGCAGGACCTTGATGTGAGGTAAGGAGTGCTGTTGAGGTCCGGATGATTGAAACCATGGTGTCTAAGTACGGGTACTTTGGGGACGATGTGACCGGACTGACACAGAAATCACTGAGACGAAAGTCACACACTCCTATGTTTAACTCAGTATGTTTTCGTGCTCTTGAACTCTGTCCGAAATATCCCAACCAGTGACCTTTCAGTTGAGGGATGATAATATGATAGATGGTACGAGTATGTATATGCAAGGGAAATATGTTTAGGAATAAATCACATTAACAAAACCAGGGCAGCCTTCACAAAGTTCACACCTCCCTTCAACAACACACGCTAGAAAACGTGCTCCACATCCTTTGCGCCACATCGAAGTGCAACCGGCTCCGCAGGGTCTCCCATATTGATAGACTTCCTCCAATTAGGATCGTATGTGCTCGAGCGCAGCATGCTGAGCGGTATAGCGACTACAGAAGACAGGAAATCCGTTCTGAATGTGGCTGTAAGAACAATAAGGAACGACTTACTGCTTCCCAAGTACGGGTCAATCCCGTCATCCCCAACCGACATATCCAAAATCGGCACTTGGTTCTCTCCTCTTGTGACATCTGCAAGCAGTCCGTCAATGTACTCCCTCCCCTCCCCAGGGTCCAACCCCATAAGACCCTCGATATCCGTAAGCACGTCCTGGATCCTAAATACCCCAGCATGCGAAACTCGGAACTTATGCCGGATGTCCTTGGACGCTTTCGGTGTGTACTCCATGAACCGGAACACGATGTGTGTACGACCACGGGAGGGGTCGCGGTGTAGCCCCAGGGCGTGTGCGAGTGCGTGGGTGTTGGCGTAGTGCGAGCCATCTCGCCACTTGATCCAGTCGGAGGCTTTTTGGCCTTCTTGGGGGTCTTCGGCTTTGAGAGCTTCAGCGTGGGCTTTGGCACGGCCAACTTCTTTGCAGCTGTCTCTAGAAGCAGGAAGTCAAGGCGTGAGCGGGTGATGGGGATGGAGTGACGAGGGAAGAGGACGTACTTGTGGAGCTTCCAGTTCTGCTTTTGACATTCCTTAGAACTAGGGGTTGATGAGTCAAACACGAGAAAACTGGAGGGAGACAGGAACCGTACCAGTAGAAAATATGCTGACACCCAGCACAGCGGGAAAGCTTGACTTGGGGCTCGGTCAAGCCACAGGTCCGGCAACGCTTCGACAGTCGATCGTCTTCCTTGGCCGTCGTCGCGCCTTCATGGTAACTCTCGAACCACCCGGCACCTAATGCAACGTAGACAGGATGGGGAGGGAGATCACTCCGCCTTACGAACTGCTCCAAATCGCCCAAACGTTTCCCGTTCTTTCGGACCCACTTCACGGCCCATTCGGTGGATCTGTACGGACCGTCAGAACACATAAATATAAGACAAAAGTGGATACATACTCCATCTGCTTCACTGGCTCCACGTTCATCTGCTTGAGAACAAGTGAGAGGTTCATATGAGCCCGGACAATCACTGTCTTCATATCAGTATTCGTCGCAAGAGCCGAATGCGTCGCCGCCTTTAACACTCCCTCCAGCATCGTCTTCGTCTGTTCGGTGAATTGCTTCGTGAATGTCAGTGCAGTCGAATACATGGAATACAACAAGCTGAATGTAAAAGAAAGTAAGCACTTGCAAAGCGACAGGGACACACGGCAACAAGGACTAACGGGTTGTTTTGAACGGGATCCTCGCGAATTCCGGTTTGCTTTAGCCTGTTGACATGCTGTTGGGAAACGGCCTCAAGTACGGGTAACGCTTCTTCTGGACGATCAATATGTTGGCACCTGACGCATGTGTTCATGAGTTCCTGAGCGCATAAAACAGGAGTGCAGACGTACATCAAATGCTCGACAAGTTTGTATCTCGCATTTGAGAGCTAAAACGGAGAACATCGCGTGAGGACACGTCGAATGACCGGGAGAACGAAGCGCGACGCACCATGAAATATTTCGCGATGTCGACCTTCTGGTGCGGCAAGACATGCCCTATATTTCGCAGCTGCTTCTCCGTACTCTCCGTCAACACCCGAATGAACATCTTCAGAATGAAAATGACGTCTTCCAAGAGGTCAACCGGCACTGAAAAGAAAAAAGGCGTTAGATTGAGAGATTTGGCATGGCAGAGAGGACGCACCATCCTCAGTCCGTGCAAAATAGCTAAACTTAAAGAGATTCGGAAATGTGTGGTTCCAGGCCAGTGGTTCAGGCAGCGGGGGTGGTGGATTTCCATTGGAGGATGTCTTGCCATCGGAGCCTACATAGACAGTGCGGATTTCGCCTGGTCCAGTCCGCTTCACCTCAGGGACTGGCAACATGCAGATATTCATAGGATGCTCGGGTTTAATGCTCGTGATGACTCACGTTGCTGTGCTTCAGACCGCACCACCGATAATGACGGAAGCTTGAACCCTGCTGGGAGGTTTATACCTTCCAGGTGAGCGCGGGGCTCAAAACTCGCAGCACGTTGAATTTCTTGTTGACGGCCGAGCATTATTCTGCACGTATGTTAGGGCAAAGAGATGTGTGTGTTGATCCTGTCGAAGCTACAGTTGGGAGACCTATGGGAAGGAGAGTGAAGATTTAAATTAACGCGACGCGATGCAGAACACGCTCATTAAGGTAATCGATATCGGCCGTCGCATATCACGTGGTCGTTATTGATGCTGTCATGGCGGCGCTCTCTGGTGATTTTCCGTCACAGACCGCCGTCACAGACTCTTTGGTGCGTGATTCTGACTATTGGATATCTGGCTATTTACGCGGGTCTGTAGTATTCATCCACTTCTGGTCCAAATACTGTGGTATTTACAAGAAATCTGATTTCCGTCGCCCGAGGTTGGTTCGCACTGAACCTGAAAACCCCCCATCCCCTGCCAGTATCCCTCCCTGTCCATCACAGGTGGGTTGCTGCCACCATTCTTGTCTGCAACCCCGCTGAGTAGTGGACATTGCCGAACTCGGCGCCACCATGTCACACACAACAGGCCGGCGTGGCGAGGCGAGCTTGCATCGCACTGTTCGCCTTCGCAACCATCTCGCCTCCGTCAAGAGGTCTTTCTCTGCCATGAACGGATTTTCTCGCTCTCAGCCGATCGCAGGATTTCCCCCGGAAAGGCTCACGCTCTTGAACATGCTGTTTCATATGAACATTACCGATGCCACCGAAAAGTCCACCATCGGCGCAGCACTGGGGGATATCTTGTCTATTGTGGGTCCCTTAGCATTTGTCCAGAAGATTCGTATCTCTGGTCATTTTCATACCGAGCAACGTTGCCATGATTGGCTCAAGGACTTTGTGGAAGATAGAGATGACCTAGTGGCGTTGGTGACAAAGTGTCACGAAGAACGCGACTATCGGGGTATCATCTCCTACAGTAAGCTCGTATTTCCCTCTTCGGAGTTCCATGACTGACCTTGGACGCACAGTGGCGGATATTCCTGATCCTACACCGTCGACACCGCCTCGGACTCAGCGCGGCCTGAAGAACCTGAATGCACCTATTCATAAGGACAACGAGGTTGGCGATCGAGTGAAAAAAGCAACTCGGCATTCTTGTACCCCACATAACCAATGATCTCGCAGGCTCAAAAATATCTCCGGCGAATGAAACCCTCATACTCGCCATCGCAAGTACATCCGATGGTGCTCTCGCGGGCAATTCTTCACTCATTAGACTTTGATTCGGGTGGCTCCGATGGACTCTGACTTGTTCAATCATCACTTGCAGCTATCATTGTTACGGCGTGTCTTCAAATTGATTAGCTTCTCCTCATCCATATTTTGAAAGCCGTCGCACTTGGACGTGAGGATGTGAGGTAGGATTGGGCTGAATTGGTATGAACAGGGCGGGGACGGGGGTAAACGAGAGGATTTTCAATTGACATGGTTGGCATTCACTGCACGGATCTAGGGCGACAGCGAGGTTTTGTTGGTCAACCTTGGGTTAGGTCAAAAATAGCAGACAGGGCACGACATATTTAGAGTCGCTTGAAGAGCTTTTTATGTCCCCTTCTTCAGTTTTCGTCGTGAGGACGAGCCTGTTCGAGTCGACCCTCTCCGAGTCGCTTGTTGGCTGGTCCGGGAATTGCCGCTCGCGGCGCTAGTAAACGAACATGTGCGCCACATCACCTTGTCCCACAATACGACACAGAGCGGAGAGAACATCAATTTGGTGCGTGATTCTGCCTCCCTCCATTATTTAGCCATTCACGCGGATGTGCGACAGTTATTCCAAATACTGCTGGTCCAAAGACTGCTTTTGACAAGAGCTTTGGTTGTCGAGGCAGACTCCGCACTTCAAGTTGGCTTTGCACGCTCGTTCCAGTTCACGTAGGGTGACCAAGGACCATGGTTGTAGATGCTCTGTACTGACTCCGAAAACTTTCCATCCCCGGCACTTTTCCCTCTGCATCTCACGTGAATCACTGTCGTCCTTATCTGTAACTCCGCTGGGCCATCGTCGAACTCGCCACCATGTCAAGCAAAACAGGCCGACGTGGCGAGGCAGACTTGCATCGCACTGTTCGCCTTCGCAACCATCTCGCCTCCGTCAAGAGGTCCTTCTCTGCCATGGACGGACCCTCTCACTTCCGGCCCATTGCAGAATTTCCCCCGAAAAGGCTCACGCTCTTGAACATGCTGCTTCATGCAACCATTACCGATGCCACCGAAGAGTCCACCATCGGCGCAGCACTGGGGAATATCTTGTCAAATGTGGGTGTTACAGCACTTGGCCAAGACATTCACGTATCTGGACATTTCCGGACCAAACAAGGGTGCCATGATTGGCTCAAGGAGTTTGTGGAAGATAGAGATGACCTAGTGGCGTTGGTGACGAAGTGCCATGAAGAACGCGACTATCGGGATCTCATTTCTTACAGTAAGCTCGTATTCCTCCCTTCAAAACCTCACGACCTAACCTTCTACGCGAAGTGGGGGGCGTTCCTGGTCCTGTTTTCTAGCTGTCACCTCATGCTTCTGAGGACCCTCCCGCGAGTCAAATTTAGCACGACACAGAACTTCGTCTCTATTTGAGAGACGTAGGCTCACTTGCAATGCACCGTCCTTCTACTACGTGATCATCTTGACTTAGTCAAGAGGTCCTTCTCCGCTATGGCAGGGCCGACCCCTTGTATTCCGTCTCCGACCCTCCTTTGGAGCCCAAGGACTCGGACCATCACTTTGAACACATTCTGTCATGAAAAATCCCCGACCTTCTCGGAAGCTCCACCACTTGAAGCACTTCTGAATATACTGTTCGCTCTCGGGTGTCCCGCATACGCTCGAAAAACTTCGCATGCCTGAGCATTCTCTTCCCAGACCTGCGTGTATCCACCGGGTGAGTCACCAAAAACGATGAAGACTTGAAGGATCTGGTAACGTGGTCAAACGATGTCATGAAACAGCAAACTATATGGATTTTTTTTTCAGTGAGTAGTATCGTGTGTGCAGCAAAGACGAAGTATTGACCTATTTTCTCTCCGTTGGAAGTGCCATATCTGCCCCCTTCAAGACGCCCCCGTACCACAGCCCAGCTAGCAACTCACACGCAAAGATGTCGACAAAGATGCGTCAGAAGAGAATATTCTCAATACCATTCGGCCTCACGTCGCTAATGTCCCCGCGGGATCAAAAACGCTACCGGTATTTGAACCTCCGCACATTCCCCATCGTAACTCTCTCCGAGCGTTGAAGGTGCCCACTTTCGGCGGAGAGCCTGCCCTTTTCTCTTTCTCGTTTCCCGACTTCTTGTTGTTATTTAATTGGTTAAATTTCGCAACGTGGAATGAATGCCGACTATCCAGTCAGGACCTCGACACCTATTTGTTCCTTCTACCACGGAAGTATGGACCCGTCATATCTGAAGAACTTTCCGGACTGCTCCAGTGTGATACTGTGCAAGAGTTTCAACTGGTTGGACACGGTGAATTCAGGTTCGAGGTATGCGCCGTCTCCTCCCATCTCTACAAGCCAACCACGGCATCATCAGACCTAGGGTGTTTGACCTGCATCTCAAATGGATACTCACCCGTTTTTACCCATCCAGGATCGACGACGTAGAAGATGATGTTCGGTTTGGCCTTGGATTGCTTGTATGTCTACCCGCAGGAGCTGAGTGAGTGATTCAACGATCTTCCGAACCTGATTATTACTCACGAGCATGTTCAACGCCGTTTTGCTGGCGCTGTAGACATTGCATTTCGGCCCAGCGTCGATCCCAATACTCGCGAGACCAGTGCTCATGTTCATGACTACAGGACGGCTGCTGCGTTCGAGGTACGGGAGAAGCAGTTGGGTCAACTGAGCAGGGCCGGCGACGTTTGTTGTCATCGTCCTGATGAAGTCTTCAAGGGCGAACTCGAACGCTGTGTCATTTCCTGGGTTCTGAAATGGAATTCTTAGAGCAATCGGGAAAAGACGTGGAGAACATACGATGGCGGCGTTATTGAGTATATAGTCAAGAGGGCCATTTCCAATGATGTCTTTGACGGGCTTCTCTACCGCCGTGATTGAAGATGAATCACTAGTATCCAAAGGGATGATATGGACATTTCCCTTCGCGTTGCTCGCGATAGCTTTGAGGTCTTGTGCAGTATCGGGAGTGCGACATGTCGCAATGACGACGTTCTCGGGTGAGGCGGAGAGCTGGCGAACAAACTCCAATCCGATGCCTCTGGAGGATCTGTGTGGTGCTGGCGGTGAGTGGATAGATGTATTGAGGATAAATGTGAGAGTCAACGTACCCAGTTATCAGCCAAGTTCTGGTACTTGTCATTGCTCTCCCCGAGTTGAAGTTGATGAATCAACGTTATCCGTACAGTATACACTACACTGCAACACAGAGATAACCTGCTTATATACCACACATCGCACTATCCTCGGACAATCTCATGCGTACACGGTACAGCAAACATATCTCGGTACCTCGTGATCGCAAGCTGGAAGCACGAAAGCTTGAAAATTCGGATGAAACGTTCCCAGGGCTACAGTTAAGTGTATTGATGCCGAGGAGTATTTCGGATGGTGCATCGTCGCGCGATCACCTGGCTGGAATCACAACAGGTAGTGGTGGCTATTCCGGTCGAGCCCAACATTGCAAGTGACGCAACAATATTTGTGTTAGACGATCTACAAGTTACAACAGAAAGGGATCCCTGGTGTTCCTTTACCATGGCACGTGCTCTCCGTCGTGTCTGAGAAACTTGCCCGACTGCTCCAAAGTAATGCTCTCCAAGAGCTTCAACTGCCCGGAGACGGTAAACGCTGGTTCGAGAAAGGCGCTACCTCCTCCCATGTCTACGAATGACATCTCAACTTGGAGACGATTGCAGCAGTGAAAAATTAGATACTCACCAGTCTTCACCCACCCGGGATCCACCACGAGAAATATGATGTTCGGTTTAGCCTTGGCTTGCTTGTACGTCTAGATATTCCAGTTGGTAGGACGTGAACAGAGTAAGACTTTCGTGACGGTCGATACTTACCAGCATGTTCAGAGCCGCCTTGCTCATGCTGTAGATGGTGCGCTTAGCACCCGAGTCGTTTGTAATGCTTCCGACCCCAGAGCCCATGTTCAGAACCACGGGCCGTTCGCCACGCTCGAGGTAGGGCAGAAGTGCTTCTGTGACCTTAGCAGGACCAGCGACGTTGGTGCTCATCGTCTTGATGAAGTCCTCTAGCAAGAAGTCGAAAGCGGTGTCCAAGCCGGTGAGCTGTGCTGTGGTCAGAACTTAAGTCACGGCAATCAAGCACGGCGGCGTACAATTCCGGCATTATTCACGAGATAATCGAGCGGACCATCACCGAGGATGTTCTTGACGGACTTCTCTATGGCCGCAATGGACTCTGGATTGCTGATGTCCAGTGGAACAATGTGAACTGTTCCTTGAGCTTTGCTGGCAACGGTCTTGAGGTCGCTCGCTGTATCGGGACTGCGACATGTTGCGATTACAATGTTATCTGGCGATGCTGAGAGCTGTCGCACAAATTCCAATCCGATGCCTCTCGAGGATCTGAATATAGAAGAGACATGTAAGTCTAGTCGTATGAGATACGTTTTGCGGCATCGGTCATACCCAGTTATCAGCCAGGTTGTCTCTTTCGTCATGGTGCACAGAATGTGGGGAATGCGAAGCACTGGCAGTGGCGGTCAAGGTGAAGCATCATGATTTCCTCGACCTTATAGCATCTCGTTCATGCGTCTTCTGTCACTTCCAGCCGGCATGAAACCCGATGAGTCACTGTTGTGGCGTTTCTCCTACTATTGCGTGGGTCATCATCGCAGCAACAGAGTTTTGTCGAGTCAGATGTCGGTTGTGGTTTTGAGGCCGGAGGGACAGTTGCAGAGCATCGGACTCGGAGGGAAGACTTTAAGTTCGGGACGAGGTCCGGGGGACGCCGAGGGAACGCGGTCACGTGACCAAACCGCGCGACGCGAAATTGAACATGCACGTGATCCCACGCGAGGCGAACATGTGGCGGCTGGACAACTCAAAGCTTTGGCTGAGACTTTTGAAGACAACGACGACGACCCCGACGACGACGAGCTCGCTCTCTCCTTCACTCTTTCAGACGTTCGACGGTGTTAGGCCCGACAACAACAAGAAATAATCATGTCCGCGCAAACATACTCTGGGATGCCCCCTCCGCCCCGCCGCCACCCTCTCGCCAGCGCTGCCAACCACCCCGCCGTCAACACCTACCTCACCGCCGCTCCCAGCAACAAGCTCGAAGTTCCCCCCCAGGTTCCACCCAAGGACGCTAAGCAACCCGGATCTCCACCACTTCCCAGACAGAATGCCAAAGTCACACCTCCTTCGCCGCCCAAGGTCATCATGGACAAGTCACGTTCGTTGCAGTATGTTCGAGTTGGGATGCTAGGAGAAGTGAGTGGTGGCATTCATATCTTGCTTCCTCGCTCTAATTGCTCTTCAGGGTGGCTTTGCGCGCGTGTACGAGATCAAAGACCGAAATAACACCCGTGCTGCATGCAAGGTGGTTACCAAGTCTTCCCTCAAGACGAAGAAGGCAAAGACCAAGGTACTGTCGAATCATCTTGCTACTATACCTCTATATAACAATGCCCCTAGCTTTACGCCGAAATCAAGATTCACCGCTCCCTTCAGCACCCTAACATTGTCAGCTTCCAGGAATGTTTCGAAGACGACGACAACGTCTACATGACGCTCGAGCTGTGCCACAACGGCTCTCTTATGGACATGCTGCGTCGTCGTCGCCGCTTCACTGAACCTGAAGCGCGTTACTTCATGGTCCAACTCATCGGAGCCTGCCACTACATGCACACCCACCAGGTCATTCACCGTGATCTCAAACTCGGCAACATCTTCTTGGACGCACACATGAACGTGAAAGTGGGAGACTTTGGTCTTGCCGCTCTCATCGAGAATCCTGGAGAGCGCAAAAAGACTATCTGCGGCACACCTAACTATATCGCACCCGAAGTTCTCTTCGATACCGCAAACGGCCACAGCTTCGAGGTCGACACATGGTCAATCGGTGTCATCCTCTATACCCTTGTCGTTGGTCGTCCTCCTTTCCAGACCAAAGACGTTAAAGCTATCTATAAGTGAGTCTTGAACGTACCCGGCCTTTACAGCACACTCTTATAAGTTTTATAGACGTATTCGTGATAATGAATATGAGTTCCCTGCTGACCGAATCGTGTCGGGAGAGGTACAGGAGCTCGTTCAGGCCATCCTGACCCCTGTCCCGCAGGAACGGCCTACTTTGCACGAGATTGTGGACCACGAATTCTTCACGAACGGCATTGTGCCAGGGTATATTCCGGTCTCTGCACACGATGCACCCCCGGACTTCCGTCATCTCACCTACCAGGCCTCCCAGGCAAATTTGGCTCGTCTGCGTAAGGATGCATTACTTGATGAGGAGGTTACCTCTCTTGCCCTCCCTTCTGCTCCGGCCGCCGCTACGCACGAGGTTCCCAGTGCGAAGAGCAAGGGTGTCACGTCGACGCTTGCACAACAAGAGAAGGAGTTCCAGAAGGCTGTACAGCCTGGAAGTCCGATCTCTGCCTTGCTCAGCTCAGCGCGTCAGCCCTTGCTTGTCGCCCCAAGTTCCACACGCGGGGAACAGCCTCTCATCAGGAAGTTGCAGGCTGCGCGAGAAGCCAAGTCACCCGGTCGTCCGTCCCGAGACGCGCGCCTTGGGAGCTTGCGAAGCGTCAACGAAGAGCAGGAGGGTAACACGTACGACCTCAGGCAGGAGGACCAACGTCGCAAGGAGTTGGAGTCGCAGAAGGCGAGAATCGTGGCACAGATGGTCCCAAGCGCAGCCAGCTCTGCGCATCCTCTCGAGGACCAGGAGAATGTCGCTCCACGGGCAAGGGATAGAGACACGCTTGCGGCGCACAAAGAGCGGGCGGTGGTAGCGAAGGGAAAGGCTAAGGAGGTTACTCCTAAGGTGAATATTCCGGAAGCCCAAACAATACCTAGTGCGCCACCTCTTCGAACGAATGGGTTCGACGCAGCTGCGCAGACCCTTACCGCTGCTATGGATGCTAGGGCTGCAGGGCGCCTGTTCCGTGACCCCAGAGCGGACGTCAATCTCCCAGATCCGAAGGTGTTCATCACATCCTGGCTGGATTACTGCAACCGATATGGCATGGGCTACGCATTGACCGATGGCTCAGTAGGAGTCTACTTCAACGATAGTACCACCATCGCTCTCTCCCCTGATAAACGGTGAGTGACACCTTTCTTCTATTCGACTCTGTCGCTGACTCATCGTCATAGTCACTTTGACTATATCTCCTCAAGGCGTCAGGGCTCGGTTTATGTTCGAAAGAACTACAACATTGCTGAGTCCCCCGAGGATATCAAGAACAAGCTCCATCTCCTCAAGTACTTTGAGGAGTACATCATGAACAGGCTATATAGCGAGACCGAATACACATTTCAAGATGTAGAGCGCACAAGGGGAATGATATTCGTCCAGAAATACCTGCGCTTAAAGCATCTCATATTGTTCAGGTTGAGTCATGATGTCTTACAGGCGCGTCTCCGTCACTACTATCTATCATCACCGCCCTCGAACTAATGGTGATATTTGCAGTTCAACTTCCTCGATCACTCAAAAATCATTCTCTCCTCGCAGGGCCTCGTAGTTACCTACATCGACAAGGAATGTCAACTCACCCGCTTCACGTTGAGCGAAATCATGGCGCAGTCCCTGCGACCACCACCGACAGACCCAGTTCGAGCCAAATTCCACCAGAGACTATTCGACCAACTCAAGTACTGCAAGGAGATCCTTGTATCTATTCGCAAGGCCAGCACGAACATCATCAACGGTGCTACTACGGAGGAGCAGCCGGATGCTCATATGGGTGACGAACCTCTGCCTCCTGTCACCTCACGCTCGTCCAAGACGTCGTTGCGATAGACCAGCTATTGTAGAGGTCAGGTTTGCGGAGGTAATGACGCCAGGTCATCATGTCTCCGCCTAGGTTTTCTTCCTTCCTTTCGTTTCTCCTCACGAACTCATGATCCACGCACGCATGCACACCCATCCATATATATATATGTATACCCGTTCGCGGTTTTTCCTCTCGTCTTTTTCTTCGCCTTTACCACTGGCACAATGTCTTGCACATTTGACAATGTCCTTATCACGATCGCATCCATGAACAGTAACTCGACTCTCTTCCCCATCACGTATCTCGACACATATTCTCCGTTTACCTGTCCCTACTTGCTTGCAATACCATATACCGATGGATATCACACCGTCTCATCATCATCATCCACTTCATTCGTGAGAGAACATACAAATCAAATAATTGTATCGTGATATATCAGGTACACTATACAAAACGACAATGACAGCGTAGAGATGCACATAGAGATGAGAGCAAAGGAGAATAAAAACACGAGTCAAATCCAAAGGAGAATGGAGATCTATAATATATCATCAACTTCTTCTGCGTCCTCGTCGTCGTCGTCGTTTGCCTCAATGGAGGTGTCCATGATAGAGTCATCCATGATAGAATCGTGCCCGGCGGCGTCCTCATTATCATCATTTTCCTTGGGATTATTTTTGGTAGATGTTGAGGTTCGTTTGGGCCTAATGAGGAAGCAGGGAATTAAGGCAGGAAGGTGAGTGTCGATTTAGGGCAAGTAGAACAAGTCTTAGCTTACTGTTGCTTATTGCCTGACGCACGTCGTGTCGGTGGAGCAGGCGTCCCCTCTTCTTCTTCTTCCTCGTCGTCGTCTTCGTCGTCTTCATCATCGCCTTCAGATGAGCTATCAGGCGGCTTCATAGACTTCGTCACTGCCTTCTTCGCGTTCTCCGCTCTGAGACCACATTTTCTTAAAATCAGAACCGGCATTTTGACCGTCAAGCCAGAGAAGGTGAAAGAAAAAGACTTACGCTGACCGCCGAGGCATGACTCTAGTAGGTGCAATGACCACCGCGGGTGACTCTCCCCGCTCAGTCTTGTTATCGTCTGACTCGTCATCTGACTGGGATAACCTTCTCCGTCTGTATCACACACAAGAAGTGAGTGACCTGAGCGACAAAAACTGGGAGGTGCCGACGTACTTCGCTTTGCCCTTGCCTCTCGGTCTTGAACCAATGGATGAACCTTCCTCGCCGGAATCCGCCCTGCTGGAAGACGCATCTGTCGTCACACTTTCGGATCTCCTGTAAGGAACAAGTATTAGAGACTATCATGATAGCCCATGTACAACGCTCGTACCGTTTACGACCAGCGCGTTTCTTGGGCGGCTCGATATCTTCGTCGTCACTGAGCGGGATGATGTCGTCCAGGAACTCGAACAGCTCTTTCAAGTGTTCGAGTTGACGATACTCTGTCTCGTCGAATGCTTCGAGTTGCTTTTCGAATTTCTTCGTGAGCGTTGCTTCGAACTTATTGAAGGCATTCTTGGACGACGCCTCTCGAAGCGGTCGTCGCTGTGAAATATTGAAATGAAGATTTTTTCAGTGATGGTTGGAAACGTGGAGTAGGTCGGTGTATTTACGTTTCGGAGGTTGTGCATGAGCAGTTTGAGCGTGCGGATTTTGTCGTCGTCAATGGTTTCTGGAATATGTAGTTTTCCTAAGAGCTGGCATAGTGTTTTCTTCTCAGTTTCTGTAAAGGGAACTTCAATCAGTACTGTGGCAGAACGCTGATCGGGATCTTACTCGTCAAATCATCTCTGAAAAGAGTCTTGGTAATATCACTGGCGAGGTCAATATGGATAGATTCATCGACCTCCTGCCCTGGTATTTTCTTCGCAACAACTCTGAAAAACAGATTAACAAGTATGTGTGGTACACGGGAACTATCACGACTCACGAGGCTCTCATTGGATCTGTCCAGTCCACGAACATAAGACCCGCCTGAAGCGGAGTGATCACATCTTCATCCTCTTCCCATTCCTTATGAATCTGACAGATTTGAGTGAAGACTTCCACGAAAATCTGACATAAGTTGTCAGGACGGTGGATGAGTGTGAAGAGGGCACTGCTACGCACCTTCTGCATTCTCCGTTGATTTGGTGGTGATGAGTAGCAGAAGACGGGGAAGAAGTATGTGAGGCATTGTCGCAGCTCAAGGTTGTCGACTGTCTCAGGGGACATGTACACCAACACAAGACTCCGAAGAACCTGTGGACAAAAGTCAGCGCATCCCATCTCAATGGACGTTCGTGTTGTAAGATATACGTACTCGATCGTCTGTGATCATCCCCGACAGCATGAGCTTTGAGATCCCAACGCAAAGGAGAGCCTGAACTTTCTCCGATTCTTCGTTTTCCAACACATGGAGAAGGAACTCCACAATCCTGTCCCCCTAGGTCCCGATGATTCAGTGAATATCATAGGACAGAGAAACAATGCTCACGTTGGTACTGCCTGGGCCGAGGAAATCACCCTCATTAACCATGAGGATGTCAAAGACGATTTGCAGAACACGGAGCTTGAGTACTTCTGGTGCAGATTGTACTTGACTGAGGAACAGTTGGAAGGAGTTCAAAGCCATGCGCTGCAGGAGAACGATCAGCGTAAAAAACGGGGAACATATCAACAGGAGCATACTCGAGCTATGAGGCAGCAGAGTCCGAGGGAGACCAGACCCTTCTCCCGAAGCAATAACTCCTTCCTCTTCACGGCGGGAACAATCAATTCGCCGAGAATACCTTCAAGCGTGGAGTTGTCCTCGAACCTCTTTGCGTCATATCAGAAGGTAACATCACGCAAAAAAGAAGATAAAACATACCCCGTTTACGCGCTCAAGCATGCCAATACAAAGGGACAAACACTTTAGATCGATAGCATCTGCACGAGCCTTTTGTTCTGGTGAAAGCTCCGAGGTTGGCTTCGGGAGGGCACGGACAGTCTTCTGAGTGGCAGGGGTTTCACCAAAGTTAGTCTCGTTGTCATCCGGGCCACTTTGGTCTCTCTGCAAAGCAAAAGGGTTTAGCATTCGCGAATACCTTGCAAGCAGAGGCCCACTGTGCGCACCTCTTCATCCAGTCCTGAATCCCTGAGTTCGTGTACAACTTCGACGACGACTCGGATCAGGTCGCGTTCACTAGCAGACAATTTGCGTAGGACGTCCAAGCATCGCATGATAACGTTTTCAGGGAGTGCATGTCTAGAGATCATGGCACCTGAAGAACAAACGGTGTCATGGCCATTGGATCACTTCGTGGCCGAAAGATAGGACTTACGAGTAAGCTGAAACATTGCCCTCCGTCCAACCTCGTCGGCGTAGTCGAGATTCGCGGCGAGCTTCAGAAGCTCACTCATGACAACCTCGCGGTCGAATTGGATCTCTTCTCGCCTAGCTTTCTGTTCATCAAGGTCCGGATCATCCATCCCAGCAAGAAGCAAGTTATCCTCCTCCTCCTTGTCTAGATCTTCTTGATAGCTGTTGAAGGTATCTTGGATTGCCAGCGCAATGACGCCAACAACGGGCAGGGATGACTCTAGCCTTGCGTCGTCCTTAGTCGTCACACAGTGCTCGGTAAATACGCGGGCGAGGAAAGCACGCTCTGGGGTAAGTGTCTTCCAGTCCCAGTATTCAGCTGGAGTTGGGGTCAGTGATATCCGTGATTGAAAAGGAGGGAACCTACGAGGAAACTCAATCGTATCCAAAACATCCGGGCGTGCTCCAAAGACACTGATCAGTGCATCCTCAGGAGCTGATGTCTGGAATAAGTCGAAGAGACCGAGAAATGCAACCACGTTGGATGGTTTCTCCCCTTCAGGTTCAGGGGCGCTTTCCCCGACCAGGTCCATCCAGCATGTCAAAAGCTTCACGGCAGCAGCCTTAACGGTCTCCTCACGGTCACCAAGACCGTTGCGTACAATGAGTTCTCGTTGGGCAATCGTCAGCGAGCGAGGGTGTGTTGCATCGAGCTCCAACTCTGATTTGGACTCTTCTTTACCCGGAGCATCCGGGTTGAGTGTGACGGTGTACACCGCGCGCCGTACTGCTGCGTCCACATCGCGTGTGCGGGAAAGAATGGCAGGCATTGTGATCGGGCCAGGAGGGATATTCGTTAGAATCACCCGTCGCACGTCACTAACATAATATGAGTAGTAGAAAGAGGAGAAAGAGGATGTAACTCACGGAGAGGGGTCATGGCAGAGAGTGTCAACCAGCACGTCTGTAATCGTCGGTGGTTCATCCGGTTCATCCGCTGTGCAAATTTTGCACAAAGCAAGCGCAGCCTGTACCCTGACTACGCTTTCCTTGTCACGTATACGCTCCAAGAGGGCTGCTCGTAGCAATTCATATAAATCCTCACTGCTTGGGTGTCAGCAGCAGCCCATGCCTACAGCAAAAAGAAACGTACTCAATTTGGCCCAAGTACTGCACCATCTCCGCCATACACTGCACTGCTCTGTACCTGATAGTCTTGTCCTTCGCCGCGCAGCCTTTCAGTAGGAAACGGAACACTCGGATGATGAACCGCGACGACGTGGTGTCCTCTTCTGCTTCTTCTGCATCCTTTGTCTTGCGCTCCTCGACATCTGTGTTTCATGTGAGGTCTTAATCACATGCTCTGAGGGTCGCGACTCACCTTTCTGCACCATAAACTTGGTGTAACTCCCAACAAATCTGAGAATTCTATCCGCCACAGATGCCCCTTTCTTGACGGGTAGTATCCGGCTAATCATGTTAATGAAGGCATCCTCAAATGCTCTTTCCCCAGTCAGCTTGGTGCTCATGCCATTCTGCACGGATTCTGTACAGGTCGCTGCTTCCGTCTGAAGCTTGTGGAGGGCGACGAGGTTCTTCTGGTGGTTGGCTGTCGTCGACTGAGCTTGATCAAAGATCTTGGATATGTTTGTTGACAAAGAGTCTAAAGAGAAAGTTGTTCGAGCCGGCATCGTATCATGAACGCAGAAGGAGGAGGAAGAATGGTTCAAAACGCGACGCGACGCGAACTCCGAGGCGCGTGTCAGTCACGTGAGAGACGCGACGTGTAAGCGCTCAGCTGCTCCGACCTCAAACTTACGTGAAGTCGCAAACAAACGTTCATGTCCTCTTGAAGAAGGCTTGAAGCTTCAGAGCAACGAGGGCCGACCTTTTCTCCATGCTCTCCCTTA
This sequence comes from Cristinia sonorae, assembly GCA_021029105.1. Taxonomy (NCBI): domain Eukaryota; kingdom Fungi; phylum Basidiomycota; class Agaricomycetes; order Agaricales; family Stephanosporaceae; genus Cristinia; species Cristinia sonorae. The sequence continues at coordinate 41,500 of JAEVFJ010000013.1, forward strand.
GACTGACCTTGTCCCGGAAGTTCCTCTTCAAACGCCCACTCCCACCACGTGACGCTCCCGCGCGTGGCCAGTGGCTCGTGGTTTCCTGCCCAAAACCTGCTTGCCGAAGGACGGTGGGATGGAATGAGAGCCTTCACAAGCTACAGCCATGTCCATGGCGCGCCCACCCGATAATTCGACATCTCAAGGCTCTCCTCGTCGAGAAACTCCTCGTGTGGCCCCCTATCTCACCCACGAAGTCACCCACCACGGCCAGGTTACCCTCGTTCCACCGCAGAATGCGGGGCGTATCCGGAAGACGAAGAAAGGAGAGAGCGTAGGAGGCGGCCGACGGAGGGAGCGGGAGAGAGAAGAACCTCGCTTTAACACAGCCGTTCCGTCGTCTGCCACTCGCAGGGCCAGGACAACGTCCGCCCGGATTCCTAGGCAGCCTCAGACTCCTCAGACTCAGGTCGTGGAATTGAGGATCACCAGAGGTATGTACTACCAGCATGTTCTACCTTTGCACTCTACTTGACTCCCCATCCTCGCCTGACGTCACACACTTTGTAACTTTTACGTTCACGATCGATTCAATCGTGCCCTTGGATTCGGACGTGTAGCTCACATTGGCTTCTTTCAGACTCGGAAATACCTGAATACCCTCCGCCATCCTTCCAGGAGGCCATCTTGACGCCACCTGTCCTTCCAGAGACTCTTTCCTATGCAACTCCATCCCAGCCTGCCACCCCAATGTCGGCTGTTTTGCCACAGTCAGCCCATCTCGGGCGATCTGCTGGCAATGTCAACTCCCCCCTGTTGACTGCGTCCTCAAGGCTTCCGATGCTGTCCCAACCACAAACGCCCTCGATGAGTCCTTTGGCACTATCGGCTGCCTCGACTCCACGGCCGCTTCAGCCACCGCTTCCACCCTCTTCGACACTAGCCGTGAGTACTACGTCCACCCCTCCGCGGTCACGACTTTCTCCGGAGCTTCTTGAACTCCGGCCGATACCGCAATCGTCAATTGAGGACGAACCAGAAGGCAGCGACGGAGAGACTGGTGTCAGATCGGACGGAGCACCGTCCCGACCGATGACGCCAGAGTCTTCTGCTAATCAGTGGGATTCAGATAGACGTCTTGGGGTCCCGTTGGACGATCGGGTCTACAGAGAACGTCTCCGGCTGGAGGCAGCGGAATCCACCTTAGCATTGGTGAATACGCCGCGACCTGCACCAGTTCAGATTCCCGAGGAGAACGGGAGACCACGCCTGCGGGGCAAGTCCCGTTGCTCTCGATGCGAAGGTCTGAAGCCATTGGACTGCGCAAGGGCCAACGAGATGCGTCATCCCGGAGATGACAGTGATGAGCCTCTCAGTTCGGCAACGAGTTCCCGACGTCCTTCGCCGCTTCGACCCGATACTGCATCACTTCCTTGCTCTCCAATGGCGGTTGGGACGCCGTTGTCCGCGACGATGAACCCTTGGTCCAGCAGCCTTACACTGTCGTCCTCCAGCAGTGTGATGTCTCCGACCAGGCCATCTGGCCTGCTCAAGCGCAAGGAGAGTGTCATCCTCCGCAAGCTTTTCGGAGCCAAGAGCAAGGAACCAGAGAAACCTCAGGAACCAGAGGTCAAGGATGAGCTACTAGGATCGTGGGAAGTAGTAGACTCTGGCGACCTGGACAGTACCCCCTACGCCCGACGACCAGGCCTAGATCGCGAGCCGTCAAACTCTAGCACTTGGACGCAGGTCACAGTCCCAACCTCGCCGGTCTTCATTAATCGGCCAGTCCGGCCTCTGCTCCATGCACCTTCCACGTTCAGCCTCTCAGCGTCGAGGCCCTCCCCTTCACAGGAATCCCCGAGCGGAAGTCAGGGATCAAGCTCAGAGCCATCTCCAGCGGACAAATCGAAGTCACGAAGGAAACCACCTCCGCCTCCACCACCCCGCAAACTTCGTCAGTCTCCCTCCGTCGTTTGGAAGACATCTGCTGAATCCGCCAACGACGTAACATCTCCGACGCCGGAATCCAATGGTTCTATCCCAGCCAAGGTGAACTTCCCATCCACGACCTCACTGAGGTCACGCCCAGGACCACCCTTGGCCCCGCTGACCGTCCCCAAGAATATCTCATGTAATGAAGAGGCTGGTCCCTCTGCTGTTCCGTATACGCCTTCGTACGCCACGTCCGAACCCTCTAGCTCTCCTCCGGGATCTCCATCTACCCCATGCCACCATTATCCTGGACGCCCTCTCCCCCAGGTCCCATATGAACCTTCGCCACTGGCCAGACCAGTTTGCCCATCCCTCTCTCCTGCATCTCCTGCATCATCTCCGCTGTCGTATGCTGAATTCCCGCTCTCGTCCTCGTCCCCATCTCCGCCAAGCACGCCCGCACACAATGTAACAAGGGCACGGCCGCAACCCATTGAATACTCTAATCTCACCGAACTCGACGTCTTGGCATCCCGTCTCGAAGACGGAGGCAGGGACGGTCGTCACTATGAGGTTAGTACTCGGCGCAAGGCGAGACTATGGTTGGGCTGACTGGGGTATTCATGCAGGATCTACTCCTTCTGTCCGAGTTTGCTGGACCCGCTCGGCCAGCCATAAGTATCAGCTCTCCTTCTCCTTCTGCCTCCACGGCACCATTCCTCGGCCGCATCGAGACCCAACGTCGCCGTGTCCTCCGGGACGGACGGGTCAAGCTCAAGCTTGCTCTCTTCGGAACCGTCGTTGATAGATGCGGTATCTGCCTTTCGCAATTCAAGGATGAGGAGCTTGCTGCGCTGTGCGTGAGTTGTCAGAAAGCGTGAGTGCCCTGCATGCCGTCTCAGAGCCCTGGACTGAGGTGCGATTCACTAGCTGTCATGAACGATGTCTCAGAAGCTGGATCGCTAGAAGTCGCACATGCCCACTCTGTCGGGCCCCTTTGGATGTATCTTCCTGAACAGTTTGTGCTATGTACTTTCTATACTTGGCCTGGAACAACAATGTATCGATCAAACGCTATGATTGTTTCTAGTAGACTGTAGGTCATACAACTTGTACAGTGGCGGTGTGGAGGACCTTGTATGCCTTCATAGTCAATGCAGCGGTTGTGGCTCGGAAGAACTCTATTGCCTAGATCACCCGATCTTCGTGAGGAACTTTGAGACCCTCCAGCCCTGGAACTGCGCTCCGCTGGACTTTGCACTAGTACTCAGCGCCCCCATGACGCACAAATTGAAGCCGAAGTGAGTTCAAGAGCCAGCTCCCACTCGACAGAGTTAACAAACGCCTTCCTGACCCTAGGACCTACAGAGATGCCTGAGAGCGTCGCCGTGCCAGTGAGCGATGCTCGTGCTATTGAAGTTGTCGATTTCGCGCCATTTTTGCCAAGCAAAGCGTTGGTGACGCAATCTTGCGAGCTTTCAAGGGCACGGGATTCGTCTACGGTTACCTGGTGAATCACGGACTTTTGAGCGAGAAGATAGAAGAGATGTTTTGTTGAGCCTGAGTGCGTTGGTGGGTTGTCGATCGGACGAAACTCGACGGGTGCTGAAACTTTGCAAATTCCAGTCAAAAACATTGTTTGCGCAGGACATGTCAGTAAAATAGCCGGCTCCGCATCCGCGCTCCGGAACCCACCATCGAGGTTCGTTCTCTGGCGAGCTTTTGATGCTTTGTAAAGAAGTTGAACAAGCTTTTTTTAGGGTACTCTGCGCCGGGACTTGAGAAGGTTGTGCAGCATCTGTACGATCAGGAAAGCCCGACATCTGGCTTCTGGATAACGTTCTGCCAGGCTTCAACGAGGCATGCTTGAGATTTTACTGGGTGAGCACTGGGAACAGATGTGGGGAAACGGTTCATGCTGACGTGATTTATAGGCTTGTAGAGGGATTGAGCTTCATATTCTGAAGGCACCGGCACTTGAGCTCGGATCCAATCTTCCCGAAGATTACTTTGTCAACCACCATCGAGTTGCCGACAATCAGCTGAGGCTGCTTTATTACCCCAGGCAAGCTCAATCCGTCTTTGCTATCGTTGCGCCGCTGTTAGTGGTGAACGATCATACAATGCCGTGCTTAGTAGCGTGCCAGTGGCCTCTTTGGAGAAAGACGAAGTTGTTCACATCGGCGCACACTCGGACTTTGGCACTATCACTCTACTTCTGCAGGACGACATGGGCGGCTTGTAACCCGCACAAGCCGCGTACTTTTCAGGTAATTTGACATCCACAGCTAATTCGCAGAATTCCGCTCATAACATGAGCCTTTGATTGCAGTGCGTAGCCCCATTTCCCGAGGTCGATTAACGTCAACGCTGGCGACTTCCTTCAGGAATGTATGTCATACGAAAATGACGGCCTGCCCGAGCTGATTGAACTACTCAACTAGGGAGTAAGGATACAGTCCGGAGTGCGATCCATCGCGTGCGTGCACCCCCAGACTGAAAAGCAAGGCAGAACGCTGATCCATCCCTCATGTGCGTACTTTCTTCTTGCACTTATGAATGTCCGAAGTTTACGCAGAGGTATCCTTAGCTCTGTAGTGCGCACCGATTTTGCTGTCGTTCATGTCTTCTAACACGGAGTTCGAACAGGATTTCACTGGCAGTGCAACAGTCCATTGTGCCCCGGGAACGTACTCCGACGAGAACCGAAGGAAATACGAGCCAATTTCAGCAAGTTCCTATCCGGTCCCACTTTGCTATGGTTGTTCATGCAGAAGCATACGACGGCGGGCAATGGGGTATATCGTGCAGCGATTAGCTCCTAACTAACTACTAGGAACAACTTGACCACGCTAAGACTAATCAAAAGGAGGCGGAGAGACAGTATCCTAATCACAACGTGCGTAGTGGTACAACATGTCATACATAAGTGCGCGACCAGCGGCGACCGCCGCATCGTGCCTAGTAATCAACCTATCTTCGCTCGCTTGGCCTTGGGAAGAGTGGGTGACGAATGAGTGCTGGTAGGAATCTCGTCATCGTGATCTGCGTTCACTTCGACGTACAGCCGCTCCTCAAGAGGTACGGGGTCACTGTCAGAGCTGGCAGGACGCACTGTGTCCATTGCCAGTTGTTCCACGCCGAGGTAGTCCCAAGCCAGTATGCGAAGAAACCTGCTGGGATCGTTCTTGAGAACAAGGTTCATTTTGAGCGTAGCGAGGGGATGTTGGTCGTCTGCGTAGGCCAACCCAACCGTTGATCCGATTTGAGCAATGGCGGGAAAAGCGACCACAGCTCGGAGAACACAAAAGGAACTGTCGTCGCATTTGGCGAGAGTACGCATGGCAGCGGTGAAACGCTGTGTGTGCTGTACGGAAGTCTTGGCCGGCTCTTTTTTCCGGGACTGTCATAAGCACCGATAAACATCTGCTGCCTTGAGAGAATGGGAATCGCACGCACAACATAGAAATACTTTGGGGTGATCGAATAGATGGCTTTGTCCATGACGTCATCATAGAGCTGCTGATTGCTGTAGTTCTTCATCTGCAGAGCGATCCATATGAGCTTCCCACTCTGAAGTCGGGCAAGGAACAAGCAATCTGGTCCGCAGTTCTTGTCAGGAAACAAAAACGCGCTGTTGGGCTCCTTAAGCCACTCCAAGCTCTCGGCAATCGTCCGCCGCTGCGCGACGACACGGATACCAGATGTTTCCTCTGATCTGTAGTTGAAATTCTGATATTGCATGTCGCCATTTGGGGGTCGATGACATCTAACAACCGTTGCTGTCTCCGAAGCCCAAGCCGGAGGTGTTCCCCAAAAGTCGAACAAGTCTTTGATGGGCCGAGTTCCGTCGAGGGCATCTGCAAGGTAAAGGGACCCGGTGTGCTCCAATGCAAATGGTCGTGAGTGAGGGATATTGAGACGGGTCGAGAGATAGGGTGCAAACCGATGTTCGCTCTTCTGGTCTAACCATCTGGCAAATGCAAGGATGACAAGAGTCTCGGGTTTTGCTAGCCGGGCAGCAGCGCGAGCGTAACCGGAATCTACAAGGTCGGGATGGTAGACGTTCTTCTTGTTGGCGGCGGAGGCGTCATACTTTTCGTCTAGCATCGCTCCGAGTACCATATTGCGCATGTGCTCGATAAGAGGATGGTTTGTGTTGAACACCGTGTCCAGTTTGGTGAAGTCAAGGCACCGATACGATTGGTCCACCTGGATAGAGACTGAGGGGTGACCTGGTTCACCTTCGTAGTCGATAGGCCTGAACTTCGTCATGCACTGCACGTAAGCGTTGAGAACATGGTGAGGTGTCCTGAATCCGTCTCTCAAGAGCAGATCGACCAATGCTGCCGGGAAACGGTACCTGTACAAACAAGTGAGCGGGGTCTATGGTTCCCAGGAGTATATAGCTTGCCTCCCAGACACCCAATGGAAGGATCTCTGAACCAGAAGTTCCCCTTCCACACTCTTGAGGTATGCGGGGGGGACAAACCGGCTGAAATAGGCCACGAAATCATCGTGCCTCGAGAGATCACCTTCCTGGTGGATTGGCGCCTCTTGCACTTTGGCGTCTGACGAAGCTATCGACTGGATGACGGAGTTCAGCGACAGCGCCGTCCCAGAGACGATGAGCGGGAACCATGGCCCGCTACTCATCAGCGATGTGATGAACGCTTTCAGAAGAGATCGCTCGGCTTTCTGGTCTTCCGATGCAAAACTCCCGATATGCAGATCAGATACGACCTGCGCCTCGTCAAATACGACGAGTAAGCTTGACCGCCCGTCCAGGTCACAAAGTGTCGTGGTAATGGCGTGAGTGAGTTCCTTGATCCTATTCTGAAGGTAATCGTTCGAGGCGTTGAGGTAGATGGTTGACAAGGTAGAGAAGGAGTCAACGTCGGGCTCGAGGAGGTTCATCGGAGCCACCTGGATCAACGTCCACAAGATTTTCGCCTCATGTGTCTTTTCGCGTGTGGGATTCGGATGATGGTCCCTAAACATGTTGAGAAATATATTGAACACGGTCAAGCGCGCGAGGAGAACCTGAGAAAGACGGTGATGAGTGATGTTCTTGTTATTCTCCAGAGCCTTCAGGTCCAGTTTCCCAGAAGAAAACACATTCCCCGAGAAGCGGTTCGAGACATCCAGGCTCGTGAGCATGTCCTCCATGTCCCTGGACCCAATCCACCCTGATCTCTTGAACGAGAAGTACAACCCAAAAATAGTGCATAGCCTCTCCAGCATTGCCGTGGTCTTTCCCGCCCCGGAGGCGTCGTAGAAGACGCTGCGTTGTGCCGATGCTTAGAAGGGGATGTCCAGAGGAGTAGTTGCAACGACACTCACCAGATGGATTCGTGGTGCTTGAATAACCGTTCGGCTGCCTGCTGAATGTTCTCGCGCTTTCCAAAATTGTGCAAAATGAGAGAAGGGTTGCCAGCAAGGGCAGGCACATTCAAGCGTCGGATGTGGTCGCGATAGGGAGTATCAGGGGGTTCATACACCGGAAGTGTTTTCGAGCCGGCGAGGACACCAGCGACATGGGGTCGAATTTTGGCAAGTTTTGTCCTCACTCGATCGTCAATCACTCCATCATCAAGAATAGGGGTGTGCTGGCTCTGCAGCTGCGGCATTGGGACGTGGGGTGGTGTTACAGGCCTCGCGGGTATAGGATCGGGAACTCCCTCCACTTCGCGTAGAAGGTCAGGTCGTGAGATTTTGGAGAGAGGAATACGGGCTCACTGTACAAAATGAGATCCCGATAGTCACGTTCTTCATGGCATTTCGTTACCAACGCTACTAGGTCATCTCTATCTTCCACAAAGTCCTTGAGCCAATCATGGCAACGTTGCTTGGTCCGGAAATGTCCAGATACGTGAATGTCTTGGCCAAGTGCTGTAACACCCACAGTAGACAAGATATCCCCCAGTGCTGCTCCGATGGTGGTCTCTTTGACAGCCCTTTTGATATTCAGGTGAAGCAGCATATTCCAAACTGCAACAGTCTCTTGGTCTACATCTGCGATGGGCCGGAAGCGAGAGGTGTATTCCATGGCAGAGAAAGACCTCTTGACTGAGGCGAGATGGTTGCGAAGGCGAACAGTGCGATGCAAGTCTGCCTCGCCACGTCGGCCTGTTTTGCTTGACATGGTGGCGAGTTCGGCGATGGCCCAGCGGAGTTACAGATAAGGACGACAGTGATTCACGTGAGATGCAGAGGGAAAAGTGCCGGGGATGGAAAGTTTTCGGAGTCAGTCCAGAGCATCTACAACCATGGTCCTTGGTCACCCCACGTGAACTGGAACGAGCGTGCAAAGCCAACTTGAAGTGCGGAGTCTGCCTCGACAACCAAAGCTCTTGTCAAAAGCAGTCTTTGGACACGCAGTGATTGAAATGACTGTCGTACGTCCGCGTGAATAGCTGAATAATGGAGGGAGGCAGAATCACGCACCAAATTGACGTTCTCTGTGTCCAAACTTCAAAATGTGAGACGAAGTGACGTGGCGCTTGTGTTCACCTACTAGCGCCGATGAGTAGCAATCTTTGTGGGCCAATTGTGGCAACTTGAAGAAACCGAGCGCCGTCACGGTGGCGAGCAGCCTACAGACCATCGAATGTGTGAAGGTCAGAAGACAGAATAAATGTCCTCTGCACTATCGAGTTCACCCACAGAGACTAGTCGGAAGGGAGGACAAGGAACTCATTGCACTTAATCGGAGGGTAATCTCTTCGCAGAAACTCGCCAGTCGTAATAGAAAATAAGGAACAAAAGAGCCAAAAATGACGGTCCGTGGTAGGTTCAGAAATTCTCCCGGTATACTACAGCTTATAATCCGAAGGTTTAACACAAAGAGCAACGCAGTACCAAAGAAAGAGAAATCAAATATGAGATAGGAACTTCATAACTTCGCCCCAATGTGGCTCTGTTTGCAAGATCTTGTGACCGGTTCCAAATCCCTGTACTTGTAGTACAGCTCAAGAGCCTTGGGATTAATGACAGTGCCACTGGGCTTTATCGTGGAACCTGAGACGATCTGTTTAACGGCGATCTCAATCTTCTTTCCGTTGACTGTATACTGAGCAGAATGGTCAACATACTTGTGCTTGTAGGTACAGAAGAACAAACGTACTGGTATGTCTTCGACTTGGAATACAAACTGAGGAACATGCCTCGAACTGCGAGCTACTCGGATAGCTTCTTTTATTTCAAGTACCAATGCATTGTCCAACGGAACACCAGGTTTCATCTTCAAAAACAGCAGTATCCGTTCATCTTGATCCTGCGGACGGCGTTGACCAACACAGACGGAATCCTCTACCACATTGCTGAATTTCTCCATGACGGAGTAGATTTCAGAAGTTCCCATTCGAACACCACTGGGGTTCAAAGTCCCGTCACTGCCCTTTCCATCAAAAAGGGCCTAATCAACAACATGAAGCTTTACGAACCTTCGACCAAGGATCATAAACCCTTTGGTGACAGGATTCTTGATCACAAAATCACCCTGATGATAAACACCTTACGGAGAGTGCTGCATGAGCTCGTAGCCTATGATGGACATAAAGGAACCCACCCGGATACGTGCTAAAGTATGCGTTCCTTAACCTTTCACCTGACTCGTCACCCCAGAATGCTAATGGCAAAGAGGGATGGGGTCTCGTACAGACGAGCTCGCCTGCCTCCCCACTATCTTCAATACTGTTGCCGTCCACATCGAAAATCTCTATCTTCATCCCGAGTGATCTGGCTTGGAACTCTGAAGAATGCATGTCCGCATGAGTACGCGCTCAAATAAGCCATGACGATTCCTCACCTCCAGCGTATATAGGCAGAGATGGGATTGCATTCATCACTGAAATTCGACTTTGAATGTGAGAACGGAGCTGCGAATATGATAGCCCTTACGCACAACCGCATGCTGTGTCCGTAGCACCAAGACCGGTCACGACCTGAGTTCTTGAACCGAACATTGTTTGAGCCCACTCGTGCATCGGTGGAGTCAAAACAGCTCCGGCAATCATGACCGAGCGCAATGACTCGAAGGGAGCGATGTTTTCTGGAGTTCAAATGATTTGATTTAACACAATTACATGATTGGACAGAACTCTTACTCGGCACAATGCCTTTCCCTTTGATCTCTGCAATAAAGCGAGGTGAGGTTCCAAGATATGTGACGCTACAAGATATAATTGCATCAGACATGCCTAGGTAATGGAGTTTTGGGGGTACGTACCGTTCATCGTTGACAAATTGCAGGAACGCCTCCGGACTTGGGTGGAAAGGCGACCCGTCATACAGAATGAGACGAGCCCCGCTCGAGAGGGTGTTGATCATCGAGATCCACATCACCCAGCCCGTCTAGTTAATTCACTATAAGTAAGTAAACGCCGATCTTCACCAGAAAGCCTGGAAACACACCGTAGTAAACTGGAAGTGAGTGTCCCCGACCGACTCTTCAAAGGTCAGCAGGACATCACGCTTTCCTTGCATCAAAACTCCCTGTGATTATGGCGTTGAACTTCATCTCGGAATTATTAGACTACAAGGCACTTACCCCAGCAGAGTGCACGATACATTTGGGAGGACCGCTTGTGCCAGAGGTGTATAATATAATCAAGGGATGTCCGAATGGAAGCTGCTCGTATGTGAGAGGTCGTTTATCGCCGGAAGTAAGGAAGCTTGAGAGGGTTAAACTATTATAGTATGGAGTTCGATGAAGGTCGATGGCATACGCTATTCTCGACGCACCTGGAGTCAACAGCAGTTGTATCCGCGTCTCGGCCAGTTTTGGTGCTCGGAAGAAGAACAAAGTTTCCTGTTCCTCGTCCCACAAGCACCTTGGACAGCTGGGACACTTTCGGTATGAGGTTCACAGTGGTCCCCGCGTAAACCACCTCCGTCTCTGCGAATACGAGCTTTGGTTTGATCTGTGTATATCTGTCCAAAAGACCCTGCGATGAGTGCATCAACACGTGAGTGTAACCGAAGATCTGGCCCAAAGAGCGTACCTGGATACCCATATCCGTCGCTGTACTGGAGAATATTGCGCCAATACTTGCAGAAGCCAGACCAATCACGACTGCGTGAATGTGATTTGTTACAATCGCTACCGCCGAATCGTTCATCAGTGATTTTGAACTCGAGGAGCGTACCCAGAGCGTCCCTTACCAGCAACTCGATCACCAACATGTATGCCGTGGACTCTCATGGCTGCGGCCATATCCCTAACCATGAGTCGTAGTTGGCGAAACGTGTAATGGGTGGTGTCGCGTCCTTCTCGCGTAGCAGTGCAAGCTATGCTGTCCCCGTCATGACAGAGGATGTTCTCTGTATAATTCATCTTCGCGCCAGGGAACCAAGTAGGGATTTCCTTCATTCTCCCTTCAGCGATGACCTGTGTCTCCATCTTAGCAAGCCGAAGAAAAGAATGTCTATGAAAAGTGTACTTCAGTCGGGGGCTCCGAATATATTATACCTTCGTAGTCCCAAAGATCCTTCCAGAACGTGTAATCGGACACCGAGTAATCGTACAAATCATGGTAGTTTTCTAGCGACAAATCCGTAATTCAGTCACTTAGGTACGGAGATGGTACTGTCATAACTCACTGAGCTGCAAGCCATGCTTGTGATTGACCACTCGACGGAAAGACTCCATTCGCGAGTGAACAGGATCCACGGGCGTCCACGTCACTCGAGACTGGGCAAACACCGACGGCGACATTGTCATTACCTGAGTAGAAACAAAGTCATTATGAAATTTTGTGAGTTCAAAGTTGGACTTACCTGAACTAGAATTTGGAGAGGTCAAGTATGAGCTAGTATGAGGTGTGGTTCGCAAGAGAGATGCGAATTGAGGATCTGGTGGATGGGAGAGTGTGAGATCTCGATATGAAGTTGAGTCAGCACACGTTTGTCACCAGTCATGTGGCTGCAGACATGATCCACCGTCGTGACAGTGACACTGGAAATCCAAAGGCAATCTCTAAAGCTTACATCATGTATGAAGGTCTCTGAGCATGGCTTCAGGCTGAGGCATAAACTTCCTAGTGAATTGCTATGGTCTGGCAATGGGTATTTGATTTCAGCAAATGTTTTCTCAAGGTCAGAACGAAGACCTCACATGGTCTCTCGTCACCCACACGTCTTTTAGTCTCCGACCGCACGCCCTCAGCCCGATTTAAATGGCAGTCACCATCTCCACTACAAGCCGCCAACCTCATTCCCCTGCGAAAGGATGCACCAAATCCTCACACTTTCCCTGCATATCAATACTACTGATGTGAATCCACTGGCATCGCCTGCTGTATTGCTCCTAATATCGATCGAGGGCTCGTATCAATTGCTCGACACGAACTCGGTAAACGGTTTCTTCAGCTCTCAAACTTCGTGAACTGATAGCGAGCAACGGTGCAATCCCCGACCGCCTTCAAGGACGCAGCAAACTTTTCCAGTTGAGCTGCATACTGCTCTCTGAACGCTTCACTGTCCTGTGCATATGGGGAAGCATGCGGTGAGCATGTGGGAGCTTCGTTCACAAGAAATGGCGGACGCACCTCAACACTATCCCATCCGGTCATAATCACGAACATCTCGGGGAATTCCCAAGCACATCCCCACGTGAACAATCCGCGGCTTGGTCCTTGCTCCTTCAACAACGCTTCTCGTTCCGCAAGCTCCTGGCGCAGAATCCCCTCAATGGCTTCTGATTGTCGGCCAGCCATCAGCTCCATGCGCATGAATTCTGTTACCGGTTTATTCAGGTGAACATACGGATCTGTATTGAACTGAATATGGAGCAAACCGCCGCAGGCAGTGATGTCGAAAAAAGCAGATGAAAGATACGCTTGGTAGGCCGCATTCCAGAGTTCTTTGTCTGCCATATACGCATAGTGGTCTTCGACGGATTTCCATACTGTTGTAATGATCATAGGTTAGTCTATGCACTGGCAGGTGGCTTGGGATATTCGAGCGCGCATACCGACGGCCATGTACAACGTCTGTTGATCTTCCACTTGCAGTCCAGTCCAGATGCTATATAACTCGTCAACATGCGAAAGATCTGAGAACCAGAGATATGGATTACTTACCCATATAAATTCTTTGCTTTGCCTATCATCTCTAACGGGGTCTGGATGATAGAGGGGTCGTCACGATAAGCCCTAGTGCTCTCAAAGTGCGCAATTTCAATGTAAACATCTGGGTTGCCCATGAGTGAAAAGTCAGTGAATCCAATGTCGGCTCTTACTGCGGTCTTTATACTTGTTTGACAGTCGCTCCCATGCCTCAGACCGGCTGCCGATCCGCAATCGCAGCGGGGTTAGTCAACCCACCCGGGGAAACGTTGTGATAACTTGTGTGTGGTTTCTAGGTTTGGTCAACAAATTCAAAACGTAAAACGGGGGTATTTTTAGATGGTGACTATAGCATTTAAAAGCTTTGCATAACGGTGGAACGACTGTTCCAACTTACCGGATCCCTGCCAACCTGGCAGTCACTGGCAGGTACTTATCATCATGATGCGACGTACAGTGGCTGAGGTATGGGGGCCTTGACGAGAATTCTTCTCATCGTTGCAGGAGTTTTTTAGAACGTAGATGACAACAAAACAGGCGTGGTGAAGATGAAACGAACTGAAAACGCATGCTTAGTAGTTCTGTGCTCATGAACTGAGGGGCCTGGTTGTCCGATCTACAAAGCGCCATAAGATTAGATAATTCGGTGATCGCTGAAAGATTTCTCAGCAATCCTCTCTTTCGATCTCTTCCTCGACCTTCATCTGTGTATTTTACCCATTTGTATCCCTAGATCCCAAGAACAAAAAACAGGCGAGGATGGAGTTTGTGCCAGCACCCGCAGTACATCGTGTATTGTGCGCCGATTGCGGTACCCCGATCGTACCGAATTCTGCCAATCTGTGTGTGGCATGCTTGCGAAATACTGTGGATATCACGGAGGGTATACCAAAGCAAGGTGCGTCGCAAACGACTTCGCGAATTGACTCTTACTAACATAGCTTTAGCATCGGTATCGTACTGTCGTAACTGTGAACGATTCCTCTCACCGCCTATGACTTGGACGATCGCGCGCCCGGAGTCTCAGGAACTCCTCGCCATCTGCCTCAAAAAGCTCAAGGGGCTCAACAAAGTTCGCCTGACAGAGGCGCATTTCATTTGGACAGAACCCCACTCGAAACGTCTCCGCGTCTCTCTTACCATTCAAAAAGAAGTCTTGACGTCCACCATCCTCGAGCAGATATTCGAGATCGAGTATTTGGTTCAGCACGGTCAATGTCCGGATTGTACGAAGCTTGCGGCGAAGAACACATGGAAGGCGTTGGTGCAGGTCCGGCAGAAGGTTCCGCACAAGCGGACGTTCCTGTTTCTGGAGCAGTTGATTCTGAAGCACGGCGCGCAGAAGGATACGATATCGGTGAAGGAAGTGAAGGATGGCTTGGATTTCTTTTACAGTCAGCGAAGTCATGCACTCAAGATGGTGGAATTCCTTGGCGCCGTGGTTCCCATTCGGTGAGTATCATCCAACTCCTTGTTGATCACATCTCTAATGTGCTGGACAGATCAAAGGCGTCGGAGCAGCTGCTGTCGTCGGATACCCACTCGAACACTGCAAACTTCAAGTACACGTACTCCGTCGAGATTATCCCGATATGCAAAGACGACCTCGTATGCATACCACCCAAATTAGCCAAACAGCTCAGCAATGTCAACCCCCTGACGATATGCTCCCGTGTTGGTAACAGCATTCACTTCCTCGACCCCGCTACCCTTCAATCGGTCGAAATTACATCTCCGATATATTGGCGTACACCATTCGAGCCCCTTGCGAGCGTTACGGATCTTGTTGAATTCACGGTTCTAGATGTAGAGCCTTCTGGTCAGCGGAAGGGCAAGTGGGCTCTTGCTGATGCACAAGTCGCGCTCTCTGGGGCATTCCGGTCAACGGGGGTTTATGAGGATGACGGGATGATGGATTACGAAAGCTCGTCGGTGACGAACCAGATCTTCCATACACGGACACATCTTGGAGGTATTCTCCAGCCCGGAGATGCCGCCATGGGATACTTCCTCACCCACGCCAATTTCAACTCCGACGATTACGCGTCCCTTCCCTCACATCGCATTCCCGACATCATCCTCGTCAAGAAGGCGTACCCGAATAGAAGAAAGAAGAATAAAACGAGGAATTGGAAACTTCGCAGTATTGCGAAGGAGGCTGGCGAAGAGGGAGAGACAGGCAATGCGAGAGGTGTGGTTGGTCGTCTGGGTGGCAGAGACCAGAAGAAGGTCGACGAGGATTATGAACTGTTCTTGCGGGATATCGAGGAGGACGAAGAGATGCGTGGCGCGGTCAACCTTTACCGGGCGAAGGATGAGCGGGCTGGTGCAGGCTCTGGTCTTGCGGGCGGAAAAACGAGGAAGAAGGCGCAGTTTGACATGGAGATTGATGAAACCTCCGCTCCTCCTGCGGACAGCGATATAGAGGAAGAAGCAGACTTCCCCGACGTGAAGTTGGAAGAGCTGTTGGAAGACTTCGACGAGATGACTCTCGATGAAAGCGCACCACAGGAGGTATAGTTATTAGATTGTTCCCATATCTTACACTATCATGCGGCAGGTTTACTCACCGCATGCGATGCAGCAGTCCACATGGTTTCATAGTGTAATACAACGAGAGGCAAGTTGGCCTTGTATTTTACCGATCCTTGCTTTGTTGTCCATCGCACCCATTTGGACCCCGTTGGACCACCCCCTACAACACTATGAATGCCTGCTCTGGTAAGATATCTTACATTCATGAACCCACTCCTTTCTCCATGTTGCCCAATACAAGTCCAATACGAGTTCAAGAATCAACTTCAAGCATCGTCATACACTCGTGGCTTGTTTGATTACGTCCTGGTGATTACGCTGTTTAGCCAAGAGACGCCACATACTAGCGCTAATTTATCCTCTGCCACCCTGGCATACCTTTCTGGTGTCACTGGCACATTTCACACTGTATCCTATATTTGCAGGGAATGCTCAACACGATCATAATACTAACGCGCTTGCGCATATACGGAAGTCTTGGGCGCGAAATTGTATCAGCGGTGATTACTGGAGGCGGGCCAAAGCATCGGCCAAATGGGAAAGTGCCAACACAAATTCATCGTGAGTTTATAGTTTTTCGGACACTGGTTCTTCCTCTTTTCTTATGTATTTTTTCCAAGTATGGACGTCCACTCTATTGAAAGTTATATATTTCAGCGGAAAGTGGTCTGAAGTTAGACATCTGCAACTCTTATTGTTGCGGAAATGCGCACAGGTACCAATTGCTATGTCGGAAAAGAACAATAAGATTCACCCCCGACCGCTTTGCCTCTGCTTTGCTCCCTACAATCATATCAAACCCAAAGCGTTCATCTAGATCCCTCCTCACCAGCACTTGGACCCCGTGCCTCGTACCCGACCCCCGTTTTGGACGAAATGGCACTGCACCGCGCGCGTCTTCGTGGTCAAAGCAGCTGGAACGACCACAAAACGTGTTGCCAAAGCTCGCAACCCGACCCCATTGTCCGCCTGTATATAAGATCTGGCTTTGCGTCAGGATGGTTTACCGACCCTCTGCTCATCGCACCGAGTCTCTTCACCACTCTCCACCACCATCCACCAACTTATCGACTCGGCCGTACACGCACTACTCGCATCATCTGCAACCATCCCTCAATACTCTTCTGACACTGAATATAACCAGTCTTACTTTTAAACATGGTTTGCGTTCAACTAATTGTACCGTCCAAACTATCAAGCAAGCAAAGGTACGTTCGTCAAAATCTCCCGCCACAATGCCCCCTAACATTCTGTTCAGTCGGAAAGCGCGTAAACGTTTGTTTAAACGCGCCTTCGAGGAGAAGATGTGTGTTTCTCCTTGCTGTGGCATACTTCGCCTTGCTTAAGCTCACTATGTGGCCTTCAGACTTGAGAAGAAGAAGGAAGAGATCCAGTCTCGCAGGAAAGTCCAATTTGCCCGGTACTCGGATGGGGAACTTTGGATTATTGAAGGTGGTCTGCAGAGGCGAGCTCGTCCGGACGAATTGCCTGAGGAGGGCGACGAGATCACGTACAAGGAGGACAACGTTGCAACTGAGGTGGCCACACCAGTCGACCCCACAAACGCTTCCGCCCTTCCACGCCAGAATATTCCCGCTGCCGCTACGACAGCTCCAGCTGTGCTTTCCAAACCCGTCGATTTTGACAGTCTGACTTCACGGTTGCAAAATCTTGCCTTCGAAGAAGGGGATCAACAGCAGGGATCCGACGATGGTATCGAAGAGGAAGAGAGACACAGAGATGAGGAGGGCTCCCAGATGGAAACCGAGAAGCCACGAGTTGTTCAGACACAACCTCTGGCCTCTCCACCTCCACGACCCCCGCGTAGCCCATTACGTCCACGGTCACTCTCACCGCCTCCCACCTCTACCCACCATCAGCTACAGCCTCAAACCCTCCCGCCGGCAGCGACCCCATTCGCATCTTCTACACGGGTGTTACGACCATTCCCTCCTATCCAGCCCCTGACCTCCCAAGGCGTACCAAATATCAAGGATAGGCCTTCTACTCCACCTGCTCCAGAATCCGACCTGTTTCATCCTCCGCCGACATTCCCAACCCAACCCAAACCTCAACCGTTTCCCCCCCAGCCATTTAGTAGTTCCTCTCGGGAGTCTTCTGAGGGATGGATGCAGAACGTCTCTTCTGCCTTCAGCCCACAACTACCACCCATTGTCATCAACCCTCCTCAAGCTGAGGCGCAACAAGCAGCTATTCCAGTTACTCAGCACGGCTTTGGCACTCCGCCGTCAAACGTTCAATTGTTTTCACAAGTGAGTTCTAAGTCTGCTTTAATAACTCCGATCATTAATGTCCCGTGTGGTAGCTCGCCTCCAGTCAACCATCGCCACCATCGCCTCCTTTCCAACCACCCACCCCAACCCTCAACGCGCCTTCCCGGTCATTCACACAGAATCACAGCTTCTCTACTCCTCCGCCTAATATTTCGTCCTTCTCACAAGTAGGCTGAACTGTAATTTTTCCGGAATCTGTGCTTGCTAACGACTGTGTATTAGTTGGCTTCTGTTTCACGGCACTCCACCTTTCAGTCCTCCCAACCACCATCTCCTAGCCCCAGTGTGCCTCTGCCACGCTGGCAACCAACAGCATCTGCATTTGCCACTCAGAGCTTTTCTGCCTCGTCGTCAAACGCGCCATCCTTTTCACAAGTAGGTTCCGTTCGTTTTCTCTGACTCTGCCTACTAACTGTAGTTCGTTAGCCAACGCCTTGGCAACAATCTTCACTACCACCTGCCTTCAACCCACCTACCCCTCAATCCTTTGTGCAGCAGCACCAGCAACACGGACCGCCAGCGTCTTCTGCCCCATTCGGCACTCCTCTTCCTCAAGGTACTTGGAACACTCAGACCACGGCACCGACACCAGTACCTCCCCCGCCTCCTCCGGCCTTATTGCCACAGCAGCAACACCGTACTTGGCCAGTCGTTCAGTATACTCCCTTCAGAGAGCTTCTTCGATCATTATTGAAGGTCCGTATCCATCAAAAACTGCCCAAGAAACTGCTGGCCAACGACCCGCAACCTCACCACAATCTCACCCATCTTGATCACTACCGCAGACACTATCATCATCGTACTCGCGACGTTGTTCCTTCCAAATCCCGTCACCACTACACTACGCTTGCTATCTCTGGTCGGAAACGCTTGAGGGCTTTGTTGCGCAGTGCGCGTCGGGTGACCAGGTCTACGGCGCAGGGGTACCTAATCTCGGCTCATGGTCGGTTGTTGGCGAGGATGCGATGGGAGAAGAGTTGGAAAGAGACGGTTCAAGAGACGATGAAAGAAGGCTTATGGAGGCGCACCGGGAAGCGGCCGTATCAGGGTGCTGTGGTACAGAGGACCAAGTTTTTCTGTGCGATCGCGATGGTTGGGTCCATCCAACAATCCTGCACTGCCGCGCAACCCTCCGTTCAACCCATACAGACCATCACCTCGACTGACTGGTACGTCACTCGGCCAGCTAACTCGGTTATCTTCGCACCTCTCTATCCAACCCTCCTTGCGGTCGAACCACAACCCGTATCCAATTCCTCTTACCCCTCTCCAGTCTCTCTGGACGAGGCTGCCCTCGAAACCTTGGCAGATCGTCTTTCGGAGCGTTTATTAGCGAAGCTTGATGAGCAACGCCTGGCCGCCCTGGGCGAGCAGCCTGGCCGTGATCTGAGCAAGGTTGACCGGAAAGGAAAGGGCAGGGCAACTGTTGAGGATCTGGAAGAAGAAGAGTCTACCAATAACACTCCGCCATGTTACCGGACCCCCCTCTCGCGCCCCGCCGCACCCATTCAGCCATCTATGGCCCCATCATCATCTACCTCGTCCTTCTCCGACACACCAAGCCCATCCTGGTCTGACCGTCGCTTGCCCTCTATCTCATCGCGAACAGATATTTCCTCAACCGAGCTCTTGGCTTTGAAAGTTCCACGAAGGACGGTCCACTGGGCACCGCCGCATTGGTTGTCCCAGCTTAGCTCACGGCGGACCGTATATGGAGGAGGTATCCCGATTAAACGCACTCCGAAGCGGTATACGAAGGAGGAAGATGAAGAGATTATCGCTAAGTTCAGGAGGCCTATGGTATACACTTTCTCATCGACTCCCATCATATTTCTTAGGCTGACCTACATATGCTCAACAGCCTCCTCCAATTAAATTACCTCGAGACGTCGCACCAGATACTTCGTCAACTTATACACCATCGGAGTACTCATCCGACTCGACCTCACAGTACTCAGAGTCAAGCACAGAGTCCGAATACATCCCACCGCCACCACCGCGACGGGTCCCTGGACACTTTCCTCTCCGTCGTCCCCTCCGAACACAAAGGACACGTTCCTCTTTATGCGAGGATCTGTTCCCAACTGTCGGCATTTTGGGGCTCGGAACCTTGGTTGCATTTTCTCTCTCTCATCGTTGATTTCTCTCTCTCTCTCTCTCTTGTCCTTGTTCTTGATCTGTACTTCTATCGGGGAGGTGTAAGATTTCGACGAAGCTTAGCGATTCCTGTACTTCTACTTCGTGATGTCCCTTTTTCTGTCTCTTCACGATTCGTTTTCTGCCTTTCGCGTCTCAGACCTGGGTTTGGAATCTCGGACTTTTTTTCTTGGCAGGCTCATGGTTCTCTCCGTCGAACCTGGGTGCAATACACACACTTTGGACTGTTGTCTACTCAGACAACATGTCATACCCTGCCTCTCATCCTTGCGTGACAATTGCAAACTTAAAGAGCGTGATCCTGAACCCTGAGACTCAGATCGTGGACGACAATATTTGAATTTATTAAAATGGTGTACAACAGAATAGGCCCCACAGCGACCAGTTTTCGCATGGATAGACAGTACCAATATAGAGTAGGGGAGCAATGGTGAGGGGGTATACATACGAGACTTAAAGGATGAACGGATGAAAAGATTGAGAGACGGCGCATTTTCAACGCTGGTGCAAACCTAAACCGCTTCCCAACATCTCTTAGTCCACAAGCAGGCTCTCACAATCCAACGAGCTAAACCCCTCAAACAAAGACGTGAACAGATCAATGGCGTTCTGTACGTCGTGAGACCCCGCTGTCTCGCGAATAGAGTGCATGGACAAGATGGGACACCCGACATCGACGGTGCGGATCCCAGACTTTGACAGACCCGGTCCGACGGTAGAACCACATCCCCTGTAAATAGTAAATAGTGATGAGAGTCGGATGGGAGTTAGAACATATTGCAACTTACATGTCATTCCGGACTTCGTATTCCTGAACCCTCCCACCCTTCCTCTCCACCAGCTTTCTCACGATGAAAGTGCCCAGAGCATCGCTAGCGTACGACTGGGCCGCGTTCGTCTTGATAACGATACCCTCGTTCATCCTGGGAGCGTGGTTCTCCTCATGTTTGCTGATGTAGTTCGGGTGGATCGCGTGAGTCACGTCGCTGCTGATCAAGAACGATCGTGCAATAGACTGAGCCAAAGTGGCTGGAGTAGGAGAGAGTCGATTGAGGAGAGTTGAGATTAATGAAGATTCAGCGCCGCTGGTAGAAACGGAACCGACTTCTTCGTGATTGAAAAGCGCGATACAGTTAACATTGCCCTCCGACGTGTAAAACTGGTTCGAGGTTGCGGTGCTTGCCAACGCTTCAACTGCAGCGAACCTGGAGGACGCGTTTTTGGTGAGTAGGGCTCCTGTTTGAACGGCTCCAGGAGTTCACTCACGAGGAGAATTGGTTATCCATCCGTGGACTGAAAATAAACTCATCATTGAGCCCTCCGACCTGCGAAGGTTGCGTGTCATATAGATGCCTAGGGCGATTCTTTCAGTGACTTGCTAAACTCTTCATAATGGCTTGTACACGCACAGTTCGAAGTCGTGGATTTGGTCCAACCTGACGTTCAGCTCCGAAGCCAGTAGAGACAAAATTGCACTGTGATGGTTTGCTTGAATACTTGTTGCAGCGGCGTTCGTCGTATTAGCTTCAACTGATTTTCTATTTAAGTCGTTCTCGATGAGACCAGCAATGGGGACGAATTCCGTCTCTTTGTTGAAAGTAAACGCGGAATTGACAGTAATATCCACTACGATAGCCATGAGCGCATACCACCAGATATCCCGAGTCATACTACTCACAGTGAATGGCAAGAGTTGGGATGTGAAGGATGGGCTTCTTGATATGGACCAGCTTGGACTCTAAGCCATTTTTGCCCGAGACGACGACTCGGCCTGCGAGTGACAAGTCACGATCAAGCCAAGAGTGCCAAATCCCACCTCCATATGTCTCTACACCCACTTGAAGATACCCTGCGTTCGATTTCTTGGATACGGGGCGGACCTAACGACACAAGGGCGACTTAGTGTCTCGTTCCCATGTGACAAACACAAACAAAACTTACACGGAGGTTAGGGCTATCAATATGGGTGGCAACAATAGATAAACCCTTGCCTGGCTTCCACTTCTGCGGGATCGTGAAGGCCAGCAATGCGGCCTGGTTGCTAGGTGTTCACATCAAGTGAGTCACATTCCGTCAATCGTGCACACTCCGAACAGACCAGCGTACCGAGTGAAATAGTATTTTCCACCATGCCTGAGAGTCCTCTCCCAGTCATCGGTCTCCCTTATCTGTAGGAGAAGAACGTTCTGTAAGGGATCCCTGACGGAAAACCTGAATGCAACGGGATAACGATAAGCGCACCTTTTGGAAACCTGCCTTCTCCAATCTGGCTACTGCTGTCTGAACGGCATGGAAGGGGGTTGGCGATGAGTTGACGAACTCGACAAACCTATGAGCCGCCTCTGGTGCTACGTTGCGAACCATCATTGCTTGAGGAAGTGAATGGGCAGGGCAGACTTTGATGCTTCGAAGTCGTCCATATTTATAGCGAATGGCCCGGGATGAGTATTCACAATCGTAGGTACCGGTTTCGCCATTATGGTGGTGAAAACACTGAGGCACGGGGCGTACTGCGGGTTCCAGGGACAGACTGCGGATTATCCTAAGTCAATGTCGCGAAACTTCAGGCTGAACTTGCCAGTGATCTCGGACTCAAACCAGCGAGCGTCTGTGGCGGTTCATTCTGAGGTGCACTGAATACTGGTTCGCCTATACAGAACGACTATCTTCTGTATCGAGGTCACCCACGGAGACTATGGTTCGCCCGCCTTCGTATCCCATCGGCCTCGTCAGATGTCTCCTTCGCTCTCGAGTCATCGTTTTCATCTCTTCAATTCGAACGGGTTTTCTGGCTTTGTATAGGTCCATCTTTCGCTCAAACTCGCCTCTGTACTTCCTTCTCTCCCTCCGCCACCACCGCAGCCCTGAGCCCAAGTGTCCACTCGCCATTTTGCTCTCGTAGCGACACCATTTGGCGTACATCATGGTAATGAGATATCCGGTGCGCATTCTTGAGCCTGAGATTGATATTATTTGATTGGTCCGCAACCTCCAATGATCCATGTCTGATTTCCTCACTCCACGCAGGTCAACTAACGTTTACCACGTCAACTATCATAGCTACGTAGAGTTGTCTCAAACTCTATCCGGCACATCCAAAGCTTCGGTCGGAGAAAGATGACGGCGAGATAGGTCATCGTCAGCTCAGGCTTTCGACATACTGTTTTTTTCCAACAACAGACTACCCCCTGTAATCCGAATATTCTCCTCGTGTACCGATTGCAGAGGACATGAAGTCTGAAAATTGCGAAAATGACGGCCCTCGAGACTCGAGTCGCCGCGTGAATGATCCTGCTGGCCTCAGTGAGCGCTCATTTCACCCTCTTTGCTGAACATGCATCACTTTCTGAAGGGTCTCAACCATTTCTCCCAATCCCCGTTTCTAAAAACACCAGTCTCTATCCATACGGCAATCACGCTTTCATTATCCCAACGTATGCGAAGAATCGCCGGCCCTGGCCCTCCGGTATCAGGAGGCTGACCAGGGTCCTGAATTGTGGCACGTATAAATATGAATCGCTGTTCTTGACCGGTGTCCAATCCTGGCACGATGTCTCTTTTACTGTCAATCATACCCTCCGAGATCCTCACAGCAATTTTCTCTTCTGCATGCACAGACACTGGTGAAACCGGACGTCAACTAAACCTAGTCTGCAAAGCCTTCCGAGACCTATGTACAGCAACGGGTGTTGATCTGCAGTACGCCTCCGTGCGCGGGGTACGGAGGATGCAACGCTTCCTCCAAGTACTGGGGGGCAGAGATAAGACATTGAGGAAGGTACGCTCTCTGATGTTGGTGGAGAGAGGCTGGCTGGAACGGAACGAAGAGGCTCAGACGCCAGGTACGTTCCTTGCGGGACATTAAACCTACTGTGACTGAGCATCCGCTCCTTCCATAGATACGGCGGTTCTAGTCCCACTTGTCCATGAAATCCTACAAGCTATTAGCGCAGATCACCTCGAAGTACTCAGCGTATACTTCCCCTTCTGGAACTGCCCTTCACATGTCCCGGTCCTTATCCCGGTACATCTCCCTCAGCTCTTGCATCTGAGCGTATCGGGGCCGTACGACAATGGGTCGTTCGTCTCGTCCGCAACCGCACCGAAGTTAATGAGACTTCATATCTTCAATATCGCCCGCCTCCCGACGAACTTTGGGGATCACCTTGCACGGATTGCCCCATGCCTCACACATCTAAAGGTTTCCAACATCGACAGTCCAGACCCTGACCTCGGTCGGATCTGCAAGTCATTCCTCCTATCAAGAACCCATCCATCTCAAAGTTCGCCACAACCAGACCACCCACCCTTACCACTCCAACAAATCACCCTGGACTTCCGACCGTTTTACCGCTCCCCATTCAAACGATGTGGAACCAGCATCCTCGAACACATCGCTCCGATCATGGCGTTTCGGCAGTCCATGCCTATCCCTGCGCAAATGTCCGACGTCGACTTTGCCGCGCCGCTCATTGTGTTGCCTGTTCCGAAGGCACGTGAACACGCTGCTTGGATCGATGATGAGGACGAGTGTTTTGAGCTGTTCAAGGGGTGTTGGGAATGTCAGACGTTTGGGCGCGGAGGGGTGTCGTGGATGTCTTCTGGGAATGTTAGGTCAGACGGGTCTGGTACAATGTCACCACTTCCCCAGCATTCTTCTGTTGGTACTCCGTCGCAGTACTGAATCTCTCGATACGTTCTGGTTCGGCGGGTCATAGGAAGCTTGTATCATAACTGCAATACCTCAAGGATGTGACCGTTGGTACAGCGAGATTATGGAATCATTCGTGACGCCGCGTGGAAGGTAAAAGCTCACCAAGACCCTCTACAGCTTCGCGTCCCTCTTTATCTCTGCAACACCTAACGCACCTTCTCTGAGCAATCTGGCTCTCTCCTCTCCCTCCACACCCAACTCCTTCAAAATATCCTCCGTATGTTGCCCTACTGTCAAGCAATACTGCTCGCCTGGTGCCGTCCACTGAATTTCTGGCAGAGGTCTTGCAGGAGTTCGTGACAAGGTGGGGTGGGGGTTAGGTGATGCAGAGGTGGATGCGAGTATGGCAGCTTCCTGTGGGCTGAGGACCGGCACGGCGCATGCGTCTGTACCTGGGAGGGAGGCTATGTGACTACACAAGCCTAGTCACTGAATAAATACACACCTTCAAAAACCTTCGTCCAATAATTTCTGTTATACATCTTAAATCCCTTCTCGAAAAACTCCCTGGTCGTTGGCCAGCTCTCTCTCCAATGTTGCTCCTCCACATCCGGCACCCATGCGTTCTTACTCTGAGGAGGCAGCGCATTGATGAACGCGTCCAAGAATATCTTGTAGAATTTTGGCTCGATACACGCGACGCTAAACCATTTACCGTCCGCGCAGGTGTAGACGGTGTAAAAAGGTGCACCGTCATCGAGTGTGTTTTGCATCCGAGATGAGGCATCGCTGGAGGGTACGGTCGGCGGGAGCACGTCTCCCTCCGGAGACGAGGCAATGAAAGACTGGATCAGCGCGAAGGAAGACAGATATCGCGTGGCCGAAACCTGTCATAAATTGAGTTCGACCTCGCGCGTATATGAGCAGTATTTGAGACTCACCATATCATTGTCAACTATCTGGCCCCTGCCGCTACGACTTCTCTCATGGAGGGCAATCATAATACCGAGTGCACACATAAGGCCCCCTCCAGCAAAGTCTGCCAGCAAGTTGAGGGGAAAGGTTGGTCGGTCTGGGCTGCCCGGAAGGATCTATGTCTCTTGAGTACCTGTTTGAACAAGGTAAATGATATCATACGACATACCGATAGAACACCGCTCAATGCTAAATAGTTCAGATCATGCCCTGAGAGTTCATGCATGGGATAAAGTGTGGTTGGTCCAGTGATGCCTGTCACACACCAGCAATATCCCTATGCATCCCCGTCCGCGAGAAACTATTCACGGTTATGAATAGAGAAGTGCATATGGAATATAACGCGTTACTTACCCAACCAATCGCGAGAAGATGAGCTTCTTGTTCAACCCCTCTTCTCCAAGAAACACATCCGGTCCCAAACCCAACTTCTCCATAACCCCAGGCCGGAACGGGTCAATCAAGACATCAGCTTGACACACGAGTT
Source organism: Cristinia sonorae (assembly GCA_021029105.1). Lineage (NCBI taxonomy): Eukaryota > Fungi > Basidiomycota > Agaricomycetes > Agaricales > Stephanosporaceae > Cristinia > Cristinia sonorae. The sequence goes on from JAEVFJ010000013.1 coordinate 67,588, forward strand.
TCTTCGCCACTTCAAGACCGCTCGGTTTCCGTATATCAATCGCTATAGATCGCTTTCCACGGGCGAGTACATCCAGTGGTGTGTAAAGGGCGTCCGGAGAGGGAAGTTTGTCGATCCGGATGACTTGGGCACCCCAATCCGCGAGAATGAGGCCTGCGAACGGGGCGGGAGCGAGGCCACCGAATTCAACGACTTTGAGGCCAGCGAGTGGAAGAGAGAATGTGTTAACCATCGTCTAGCTGCTCCGAGTCTTCATTGTTGGAGTCGGAATAGGCTAGCTATGCGAGCTGTAATTGTCAGGCAGACGAGATTAGTCGGAGAATCGGAGTTATCCCCACGCAGTGAGCACGCCATCATCCAAAGTTGAGAAAAGTATTCCGACACCGAGCATTTCATTGCCAGGAATAACAACAGATAAGTATTATGTAGTACATGTCAAGTCAAAAACACGATTTCTTCGTTGCGGGGACGTTCACCCAAGAACAGAGCTAAACTTCATATTCTCTCCAAGCTTCACACACAGCGAAGGTAATCGCCCCCTGATCGCCTCAAAGTAGAGCTGAAAGTCTTTCGCCTCCGCTGCCTCGAAGAGCCCAAACCTGAAAGTGAGTGCGACTAGGGCGTCACGACGACTAAGAATCCGATCCAGTGAGCCCCAATCGAACAAGTCCACGATAAAGTCGTCGCATTGGAATGACAGCGTGAGGCAAGAGATGGTATTTGGAGACATCTCCACGATATGCAGCATTGTGCGCGGTATCTGTGCCTCCCAGTCATTCTCACCGGGAGGTAATGCCATGCAGTCCACGAGGAGGTGGAGGGAGAGGGAAGACAGATATGCGCTGCAATGAGTGATACCAAGACTTATATCGTTGGTAACCTATCGGAAGACAACATCCGTCGTCAGACCAAGAAACAAAGATGCTAGAGACAAGAAAAACCTACACCCTCTGAGCCAGTGTCGACAACTCTTGTGGGGTCCTCTGTAACTCCCAACCGCAGATAAGTGAGATTGGACCCCAATTTCTCCAACACTCGCGACGTGACGGGCACCGATTCGTCCATTTCCAAATGTCTCAGGGTGTCCTTGATGTGGGGCGCGGAAGCGATACAGTCCAAGATGGTGCCGTGACCACGGTCCTCAAAGAGGTGGGTTGTGTCTGCAGCAAGAATCCGGCGTACGGAAAACTGGCTGGAGAGGTGGTGACTACCGTCGGCCTGCAAGCGAGACCGAAGTTGGCGGTTATATGAGTATTCAGGGCAACAGCAACTGCACTCGGTCCAGCCCTCGCCTGGGCTCATATCTCCGGTGTAGACGTTAAAGAGATCTAGAGTCTCTAATTGAGTGAATAGGTTCAAGAGTTGGACGAGACTGTATCGCGATGGGTTGCTTGCAATTTGGTCGATAGTGGGTGGCAATTGGGTTAACCACTCCGAGACTTCGAATTGTACATTACAGAGTCGAAGTTCCTTCAGAGACCTTGGTGGATTCCAATTTTGAGGAAGAAGATGGTCGGACCCCGACTCCCAAACCCTGAAAATTCCTTGACAGAGCTCAATGGTTTGAAGGAAAGGGTATCCGATGAGTATACGATTTATCTCGTAGGCAGATACCCAGCCATTCTTCAGCGATAGTATCAGAGTTTTGATGAGCTGCGCTGTGTTTGGTGGTGGTATCAAGCGGTTGAGATCGTCCGAGTTTGAGGGATCATAATCTGCTGGCAGGATTAACTTGGTCGTGTGGAACAGAATTGGAGAGGTGGAGAGATTCCAGAGGCGCGACACCACAGCACAAGCTGTGAGAGAGGGTTTGTCGTCCTTTAGAATGAGCAAGTATGAGGTCGATAATCTCGAGGGGAAGACCTAATGGTTCAATAGACATGACAGGCTTTGCGGTCGAGCATCGCAGATGCATCCGTCAGAAATGCTGTGACGTGATTCAACCAGGTCGCTCACCGAATAAGACAACGTTCACGTTGGTATGCTTGACCAAACCTGAGACTTGTTGGCTGGTGAAGGTAGCGGAGACTCGAGAGACATTGACAACGGGCGGTTGGGTTTGGTGGCAATACATATCCCACGTGGCACCGCGTGGATCACTGGCATCGATGGAATCCTCTCGACGAGACTTAAGTACAAGCGTTTGGCATCGTTCTGGTCTGGTTAAAGGCACCCAATGGAATATTCAGTCTAGCGTCTTCATGTATACAATTCAAGAAAAAATAGATCCCAAAAATGAGATGAATTGAGAGTATGGTATTTGGGTATCACGTCACCGACTACCCATTAGAACACAGCAGCCGCCGCAAGTGTCACACTGAGTTCCAGAATGAAGATAAGCCGGGGTGGTATCAGAGAAACAGAGTCTGAAGATGTAGTGGACGGCTGTGGAGGCGAACCACTGCCGCTGCCTGTGCCTGAAGCCGATGAAGTGGGTCTTGGAGGATTTGGAAAACTGTCGTTGAGACCACTGGCAGTGACGTTCAAAGTCGATTGCGATAGCGCAAGCTGGTTTAAAAACAACCAGAGCTCAACGTCAATGGCGATACATGTGGGTGTGGACGAACCAGGGCAAAATGTCCTCCAACGACTGGCCTTGCCGTGAAGCCATTGATTGTGCCATTCGTAGTATCGTACCAGTCCCCGAAAGGCTTATTGCTGATCCCAGCGGAAGCCACTTTCACGACTGAGGATATTAGATTGTCGCGGACAGCGTCTGAGTCGACAATAGCAGCGGTCCAAATTTCCCATTGCGACAACGTGTATTTGTTCCTGGAAGATGAAAGTATCGTCGCATGAACAAATGAGATCAGCCTGGGAGTAAATACACACCTCGTATCAAGAGCAACACCAAATTGGTCTGGAAAGATTGAAGATCCGTGAGCGATATCCTTTCCCCGTCTATAGAGGCACTCACCGAACTGCTTATTGTACCATGCCGTTTCTGTGAATATTCGTCAGTTGAAATCAAATAATCTAGGACTCGTCGGAAATGTACCCATAGAAAAGACAGAGTCGGGAAACACGTTGGTCCCAAGCAGTTTGTCGGCGTATAGATTGTAGGCAAGTCCCCAGCTATTATCGTCTTTGTACTGTAATTAAAGGAGACATTGTCATTTAATCAGTTTGCAAAACGACGTCAGGCAAAAACAAAACTCACCGTTAAGTCAAGGTGCTGCCTGTCGCTTGAAGTCGATAGTTGTTGAATATATGTCGAATAGTTTGCTGCAATCGCCTTTCAACGAGGTCAGCATATTTATTGCACAAGCGTTCATAATGATCGTGAAAACTCACGGAGTATCGTGAACTCCGGTCGCTATCACCAGTAAGGTTAGCTATGACAGACATCGCCTTGATCCCCACAACTCCTTTGATCGCGAGGTTGACTTGGTTATTCAGAGGCCCTGCAAACGAATCTGTGCTGAGCTGGTTGCCTGGCTCCGCAGTGTTATCAATGAGGTATTGCGTCCAGCGATCAAGGACGTCGAACTGGCGATAGAATTTGCAAAGGTTATCGTCAGCCGACTACGAGAGCGGGGGAGAGTTATGGACAACGAACGTAGGTGGTGATCAGCGACTTATCTCCCGTGCACTGAGTGTAGCTCAATGTCATAATGAGCATGTTGCCGCTTTCTAACGCGATGAATAGGTGAAAGAGTTTTAATGCCTGGTATCTCCGGTACTCACCTTCTAAAGGCATAGACGTTGGGGTACTACCTGCGGATCGAGTAAATCCTCTGATCGCCACGACCATGACCAGATATACACACCGCTCTGATACCCTATAGCCTGTGGATACTGTGCCCCTAATCATGACAGAAAGATCAGATTTCCTGCGGCACAGATGTGATAATATGGTATCTCAAACTGACCAAGATCATGGATAGCGCCTCCGTCGGTCGCAGGCTGGCTTGTTGCCTCAAAAACGGGAAGGAGTGCATACTTCCCGAACGTCGCATTGAAGAATAGAAACAAGGGCCACATGGTGTATAGGACGTCGACAGTGCTTACGAGCTACAGGCCAGCGTATAATTAGTGATAAAGTAGGAACGAGTGTAGACATACTAACGTTGCCGGGTATTGCTAGATGCGAACATGGTTAGTAAGTTCTAATGGGATTGACCAGGATAAAAAGCCCACCTTTAGTAAACATGAGCACATCGGAAGTATTGAAAGACCCGTCAGAATTTTTCGAGATGGTGAGTTCAGTTCCGGCGAAGGCTTGTCTGAGGGACATTGCCAACACGGCCGCATAGTCCGAAGATACTTGCTGAGCTTGAGAATTGATTTGACTATCAATGGCGTTGGCATGGGCGAATGACACTCCCTGAAAGTTCAGGAAGAATGCGAGCTATGATCGACGGAGTCAGGCTATTGATAAGTGGCCCGGATAAAAAGATCTTACTGCATCATTCACCGTCGAGAACTGGGACCAGAAGTACAAACTACGATCTTGTGTGATTCCGCCACCTTTGGTGAAACGAACCGCCGGATCACGGACGTGACCGATTGCAGCGACGACAACATTGGGTGTATCGGTGACGGGGCCAAGATCCCAAGATAGAGCGAATACTGGCCAATGATCAGACACGGCACGAAATTGTGAATCTTCGCTGTTGAGAAGCTTGGCGTTATTGATGAACTGTGTCCGAACCTTTACGTCTTCTCCCGTCTGGTATGTGAGGCCTTGAACCTGGATGTTCGTCAGACAGTGTTCCCGGCCGCAACAACTAATTGCTTACCTGCCCAGTGGAGAAGTACGCGGAGCCATCTGAATTGTAACAGTTGGTAGGATGAACATAAGAGACTAGTATTTCACCTACATTGAATCATATCGTGCTCTTCCACCAACAAATGTTGGTCCGCAAGTTGGATTTGGTGAGTGAGCAGGTTACTGTCCGTTGACGTCGTCCAATTCGCGACAGAGCTGGTGTTTCCAGTTACCCATTCGGCGCTGATGTCCGTATAGACACTGACATTATGCGGTGCACCGTCGCTTGATGTCACAGAGAGGGAAAGATACGAAAATGGGAAGGATTGCAAGGCCAAATCTCCCGGGTCAAGCGGACTGAGAAAACTAACAGTCAATTCAACTCCGCCTGCATCCATGACAAAGATAGTTTGTGTCGGGGTCATCTGGATGCGAAGATGTCAGTCAGAATCCAGACAACAAGAGCAAAATACTCGACTTTCGAGCTTTTCTGCGTCGCCTTGATTGCTCGCACCGATGGGTCACCCATGAATATATAGGATTTTCCATCCACGTTGATGTAGCCAGCCCATCCGACAATCTGAACGCTCTCTGCGTCAAGACTGCTTCAGTTAAGGAGAGAGAATTGATGTACCATCCCGTTCCAAAACGTTGCCCACGCCCCATTCAATGCAGTGCCGGTACTAGCTTGCGGAAGCCATGCGGAAGAGTACGGGGAACGAATAGCTAGCGGAATGGAAGGAGGATTGAAGGGGTCCGTAGACCAGCCTATGGCCGCCAAAGCATAAGCGGCTATAGACAGAAAAATAGAGACAAAAAGTAGTCTGTTAGGCATGGAAAAGATGGAACGCGGAGGGAAATCTCATGGCCGACTTCGCTTTATAAACGAGAGGATGAGGAAACAGTGCCCTGAGATAGAGATTGTTCATCTTACCAGCTCGGAACTATCTGTTGATTCCACGTTAAGAAGTGACGAAACTGCAAGCTTCAGATGGTTGTAGGTGTGATTGACAGATGTGATTATGTGGAGGAGTGTTTAGACGCCTGCTCCATCGTCATCTGGAACTAGTTCAACTCAACGACAATAATTTAAGTGGCTGAGAACTGACCGTTTAAGCATGAAGTAAGTTCGGGGTCGATGACTTGATATCCATGGAGGTACTCTGCGCAGTCGACCCGGCCAGTTCATGGAGACACCAACAAACATTGTATGCCCCATGTCTATCAGTGGCTCCAGTACTATTGTCGGAAAGCGCATGAAGAAGGATACGTTCTGCGGCTCCAAAGACGAGTTCCACGGGAATTGTGTGTCTGTTGGAGGCACGACGGCAACTTGGCCGTCGCCATACCTGGGCCTGTGATGTGATGTAGAAAGGTATGTGCGCAGCGCATAACAGAGGGATTTCACATATGTAAAAGCCCCAATATGTGGATAGCAGCCCTACTGTATGTGGTCTGACAAACTTGTTCAGTGGCGAGTCCAGACGCGTGGTCCGTCGCGTTTATTTGGCTTTATTTATGTCTCGCACTGGCCCGGGAGTACTTTTTGAGTGGCATTCATCATCACAACGCTGCATGTCATTGGTATTTTACGAAACCAACTTGCGTTCTTACTTTCCGTGCTAATCTCCTTTTTCTGTCTCAAAGAAACCATAAAGGCGGTATCCATGATGCTGAAGATGTGTACAACGACCATTGTCCAACCGTCGCCTTTTCGAGCGGCGACTGCGCAGGGTCCAATCCAACTCAACCTGTCGGTGGTTGACGACCTTGTCTTATACCTCGCTCGCTGGCGACGTTACAAAGACACCTGAGGGTATATATGGCCCCACGTTTTTAACGGCTTGGTAGTTATATTTCTCGGTTACCCTATCCACTACCACTGAATTCATTGAAGATGGCCACCATTGTGCCCAACGTAAGCCCAACCCACTTTCCACCGTTGGTTCGGAGGACTGACCTGCACTGGTATCACCGATATCTGGCTTAGTGCATGATTAGGTCAATGGAGCGCAATGGAACGGAAACAGAATGGGGAGACTGGATTCCCGGAAGGATTCTCAATACAGAAGTTTTGAGATACTCGGTCTGTAATCTTCCCTGTCTCACTGCAACCCGAACTAACACATGCTCGGACCTCACAGAATCTTCCCTTCATTGTGCTCTATCTGGTACGTGCCACAGTGAATGGCGGATGTGGTCCCTTTCAAAGGTGGTATAACCCGGAACTTGGGGGATCTGGATACCCGGAGAACCTGAACCTCTGATGAACTGTCGTCAATTCCAAACATTGTCTCGGAACTTAGTAAGCCGAATGTATTCTTCCGTAAGGCATCGACCTACATATTCTGGCTTTAGAGACGCGTCTTCTATCCATACGAAACCATTACAACCGTGTCCGGAAAACGAGGGCCATTCGATGTATGGTACAGAGCGCATCTCCGTGTACGCCGTTCCCTTGACTCAGGTATCAAGCAAGCTGACCATGATCTCTCTTTGCAACAGACTATTGGCACGGGCGAGTCAACCCTTGAGCACGGAGTCACGATCATGGAAGGTCTCTCTGCAGGCGTACACGACAATGATCCCAAACGGCTCCAAGCGATGGTACCAGCCCGTCAATCGATAGAAGACAGCTTGCTTGCACGTGGAGACGTTACTTGGGACGACCATCGCAAATGTGTGAAGCAGAAACCAGGTGCTGGAGACCGGCCGCTGATTCGGAACTGCCCTATGGGTTGTGAGATAGGTATTACTGATATGTAGCAAGTTCCAGCCCAAGTTGTTGAGCATGAAGTGGTAATGCAGATTCTGCCAGTTCCGATGAGTGTACATATGTAACATATACCTATCCGCGCACTAATATTACTCGATGAAGTTGATACCTTGATAATGTATCGAATTCGTCCAGTGCTCCAGGTACGGTCAGCATTGTACTCATCGGCGTGTCTGTTACAATCGACCGAATAAGATATTGCGGCGTGTACGTGTCTAGCAGCCAAGGACCATTGAGAAGATAGCTAAATTAATTCCAGGATCCCATGTTTCTCGTACCTCAAGACGGAAGCTTTCGGAGGACAGGATACGATGATCATCCGAGAATTGAGGTACACCAAGACGACGGACCATGCGTATTATCACTGATTGTGTACACGAATGGAGAACGCCACGGTGACACCATAACTCACAACTTCCGAGCACACGAGCACAAACCCTCCAGAGTCACTTCATCCGCCACTGACGAACATCCATCGAGCCGCATTGATGCATCCATCAAGATCCTTCGTACACGACAAACGTGCAACCATCCGTATGATCCCAACTCCAAACGCACACATAACTCCCCATCCACCAGCGTTGAAATTCCTCACCCGCCAATCATCAGAAAATCACTGACACCCCTTGGAATATAGCATGGCATGAAAACGGCGATATGTGATTGCCTATCAGCGAAGGGGCCTTCCAGGACCATCCCGGGGGGGGGGGACCTTATCGCAATCCTTCAAGCTGCTCCGAGTCTTTTCAATTGATCATTTCTCTTTTGATCTCTTCGAACTTGTCGGACATTACGCCAACAACGTCAGTGTCACGCCTTCCAGTGCTTTGCTGTGCAGCTGTGCGAGAATAAGCTTTTCGCTCCCTATGGCCAACGGAGAACTGATGAGCGTGGTTTGCGTTCAATTATGGGATCCATCGACGTTGTTCGCAGTCGGGTGCGAGGTGATCATCATGTTGGACATATATGTATGATCAGCACGAGTGTCGATCTGAATGAGCAAGGAATCGGATGGGACACATGGGGCGATCCCTGGGTGTTGCTCTGAACGTCATCATGAAAAAATTCAGAGGTCCTATGCGATGCCCACCCAGCTTTGGAGCTCTCAAGGACAAGTCCGGACGAGACAGACAGTTCTATGGTCACAGTATTACTTTTATTTCTTCCGTACACTACGTAGAACAAGAGAAACGAAACGAACGAGGGATGTTGTGGTTTGCAAGAGAGAAGGAGTGACTGAAGGGGCACCATAAACACCGGACATTCGAGAAGCCAACTCTATGCACATGAAAGCGGGTACGAAGATAAGCAAGACAGAAAAGAAAGAAAGAACGACGAAAAGGCATCAAACGATCAGACGGGTCAGGGAGGGCTGTCAGTTGCGAATGATGTTATATATAATGCGAGAGTGTATGTAGACAAAAATGTGACATTAAGTGTATTAGAGAGACGTAAGAACGGAGACGAAGAAAGAAATCAATGAGACCAGGAAGCCGAACCAATGCTCTGAATCACGAACGACAGACATGACCGCGGGTATTCAAGTGCAACGACGCGTTCAGGGGTGAGTGGAAATGGATAACGGATGTGGAGATGGTAGGGAGCGTCGTAGCACCAGAGGGGGATGGGAGGGAGGTGAGTAGGAGATTGAATGAGATAGGCGCATCCAGTCTAGTCGTCGTGAGGGGAACAATAGGAAAGGCGTATGGAGGAATTGAGGCCTTCAACATCACATCGCTTCGTCAACTCGTCGTCGTATCTTGCATTCCATGTAAAGTCTATGCTGCGGTTCTAGAGGGATTTCTGGCGAGGGTGGCGCCGGTGCGCTGAGCCTGGATGCTGCTGAAGCGTTGCAATTCCTCGGGCTTCATCGACACCTTTTGTCCGAAACCAACCTTACGGGCGGCGCGGCGAATGAAGGAGACACGGTTCGAGTACAAGGACTCGTGGATGGAGGCGGCGCGGGATTGAGTGCGAGTCAAGGGGACACCTTCAGCGGTCTCCTTGGCGACTTGCCTGTTGTGGCGTTCACGGATCCACTTGATGAAGGTGGCCTTCATACCGAACTTGATAAGGTCGAGGGGAAGGAACCAAATGATGTTCTGGAAGGGAATGGGTAAGTCTAAATCCACTCATGGATGGTCAATAATGCCACGTACCCAGACCCAAACGATACCAATCCATCCACCAGAGATAGCCTGGATGTTGGTGAAGCCCCAGTTGGCGTAAGCGGCAATGATGGAGGAGATGAGCTGAGCGATACAGAAGGCACCCATGAGAGCGAACGAGGGACGCTCCATGAAGAAGAATCCATGAGAACGCGTGACGAAGATCAAAGCCTGCGAGATGATAGCAACTTGGAGGTACACGATGGTGTGGAGTTGACGGTCGTTCTGGTTGCCAGCAGCGGACTGGGCACCGTTCTCGAGGGTAACACCAAACTTGTCGTAGAACCAGGTCGTCCTGATGATGATGGCGACGAGGGCAATGCTGAGGGAGAGACTTGTGAGCGATGCGTACATTGAGCAGATGGCATATCAACTTACGTGGAGAGGGTAAGGTAGAGACCGTAGGCAACGGCATAGGCGAAGATCTCAGCCAAGTCCCAACTATCCGGAGTGTTCGAGGGCAAGACACGATCGACGGACAAGGTCATGATGGTACCGTCGTTCAAGAGGGCGATGATAAGGACCATGAAGGGAGGGAAGTCGTACTTGAAAGCGAAGGCCAGGATAGCGAAGCAAACCACGATACGGATGGTGACAGCGCAGGCGTAGATGGAGTAGTTACGCATACGTTGGAAGATGACACGAGAGCCGCGAATGGCGTGGACGATGGTGGAGAGACCGGGTTCCGTCAAGACGATATCAGCAGCGCCACGGGCGGCGTCGGTGGCACCCTCGACAGCGATACCGACGTTGGCACGGGAGAGAGCGGGGGCGTCGTTAGCACCATCACCAGTCATGGCGCACAAGTGACCAAGTCCCTGGAGACGCTTGACGATCTCGTACTTGTGCTCGGGGAAGACTCCAGCGAAGCCATCGGCGTCGAGGATCATCTCGTCGAGGTTGGCGTGCTTGGTACCAGGGGCGGGTCCATCCTTCAACACCTTGGCGGGGTACATGTGGTCACCCAAGCCGAGACGACGGCCAGTCTCCTTGGCGATAGCGAGCTGGTCACCGGTAACCATCTTGACCTTGACACCGAGAGCGAGAGCGTCGTCGATGGTCTGTTTGGTGTCCTCACGAGGGGGGTCGAAGATGGCGAGAAGACCGATGAGCTCAAAGCCGTTGCCTTCACTCTCGAAGTCGTCGCCGTCAACTTCCTCGTACGCAACGGCGAGAGCACGGAGACCACGCTGGGCAAACTCCTCGACGTCGGCCTCGAGACGGTTCTCAATCTCCTCGGTCTTGTTGCGCGAGCAGAGTTCAATGATGATACCGGTCATACCCTTGGTGACACGCTTGAGCTTGCCAGAGGACTCCTCGCGGTAGGTGATCTCGGTACGCTTGTCGACGGGGTTGAAGGGCTTGAAGTCCAAGAGCTTGATACCAGCGCGAGCCCGAGCAGGGTCACCGATAGCGCCGACGACGCAAGTATCGATGGCATCCTGGTTCTCGGTACGGGAAGCGTAGGCGGCAAGGAGAATGACATCGTCAGCGGAGAAGGGGCCGTATGTGCGGATGGTGCTGCGGTCGATGGTGAGCTTGTTGGTAGTGAGGGTACCAGTCTTGTCGGAGCAAAGGATGGTGACAGCGGCCAACTCCTCGATAGCAGTGATACGGGTGACGATGGCTTTGTACTTAGCGAGTTGCTGAGCACCGACAGCGAGAGTGACGGACAACACGGTGGGCATGGCAATGGGGATACCACCGATCAAGAGGACGAGGATGTTGTCGAGACCACGGCGGTACTTGTAGCGGAAACCGGCGTACAAGCAGAAAATCTCCGCAAGGACGAAGATACCAATAGCGACCAAGCAGAAAGATCCGATTTGGGCGAGAATCTTCTGCAAGTGACCAGTGGTGTCATCATCCTGACCGACGAGGGAGGCGGCACGACCGAAGAAGGTGTTGGGACCAGTAGAGATGACGACACCCTCCGCCTCACCCTGCTTGCAAGTGGAACCACTGCCATAGCTGTCAGGACGAGGAAGAACGAAGGAGGACGAAAAACTCACGAGAAACACTGATCACCAAGCTTCTTGCTTTGAGGAAGAGACTCGCCAGTCAAGGCAGCCTGATCGATAGAGACGTTGATAGCCTCGGTGAGACGACAATCGGCGGGGACGATATCACCAATCTTGAAGGAGACCATGTCACCGGGCACAAGGTCGGCAGATTCGATTTCCAACCATTTTCCGTCGCGCTTAACCTTTGCTTTGGGGGCAAGAGAGTCCATGAGCGCCTTGACGGCGTTACCGGCGTTGCGTTCCTCGTAGAAACCGATAGCAGAGTTGATGAGCAACAGGAGAACAATTCCGACGAAGTCCTCCCAATCTGGAGCACGACCTTCACCGTTTGACAGAGCGATAGCGACGAGAGCGGCAGCCTCCATGACCCATGAAAGAGGGTTCCACATGAAACTGAGGAACTAGAACACAACAGGCGTGTGAGCGTGCATGCCCTCAAAGAAACATGATGTCATTGAGGGGCACATACCTGGAGGAATGCATTCTGCTCTTCGCTCTCGAGCTTGTTGGGACCGAAAAGCTCAAGACGACGCTTGGCCTCTTCCGTGTTCAAACCCTCTTCAGTGCACTGGAGGAGCTTGAAGACATCGTCAACAACGATGGTCTCGAGGTCGACTTTCTCCTTGTCATAGAGATCCTCGGCGGTGAGTTGAATCTAGACAGGAGGATTAGGATCGCAGTAAGAAGGGAGAGGAGGTGAAAAGTACACACCTGGTCCATATCGACCTTTGCGTCTGGGACACGCGAAATTTTACTGAGTGAGGGGAGCTGGTGGGGAACGCGAGAAAGACTTACGAGTAGCTTCCGTTTCGTCATGACCGAAATCCTTGTACTCTCTCTTCCTCTTCTCAGGCTCGGCGGTGGTTGGATCGTCTGCGGGCGGGCCAGCCTCCTTCTTCTCGACTGTGGGGTCGGACATTGTGGAAGGAGACGAGGGTGTACGAAGAACAGGAGGACCCTTTGAGGGGGTAGGGCGGGGCGGGGTGTTCGCACAAAGCGAGGGGGAGGGGGACGGTGAGGACGATGAGGAGGGATGGAAAGAAGAGGATGGGATCTGGCGGCGGACGGTGTTGGCAGCCTTATATTCCAACCCAGGGGGGCTGTCACACCATTCTCTCGCAAAACAAATCCGTCACGTCACACGTCACATCAGACCCAACACCAGGCGTCTACCTGGGCCAATCGCGGCTGCCATTTTCCTCCTGATCCGGACATTCCAGCCGCACCGTCATCACTCTTTGCCTTATCGGGAAGTGAACCAGCGCTGCCGATACCGAATGCCGGCCGAAGCCGCTCGTGCCGTCTCTGCGTTCTTTCCGCCATTCACCATCCGTCTCTCGCCCCCAGCCGGTGTTAGATCGCACGAACGACTGCTCGAAGTCGGACTCGGACTCGAACGGAGCGAGCTCGTCCTCGTCGACGCCGTAGTCAACGTTCACGACAGCAGTGGCCCATCGCACGCACGCACGTCGCAACCGTCGATGGCATCCTTCACATCCATCGCCCCAATATCCTCGCTTCGTCCATGCATCATGATGGCTTGTCCTGCTCTTCTGCAATTTCACGTCTCACGTCCTCCCACTTTTCCCGCTCTTTCGCGAATATCAGCTCCGTCTGCCACATGATAAACACCGGAAAATGTCACTATTGACTTCTAGAGCGGCGCTGTGCTCGCAGCAACAGCGCCCCAAATCATCCCAGCATGTCGTGTTGCATACCCATCGTCTCTCGTCCACCAATGAGCATACTCGGTTACTCCCACGGTTTCGCCCATTCGCGATGCCTCTGTCTGTGTTTCCATCACGTCACCACGAACCGTCTACCGGATTACCGACAATCTCGGTGCATACGAGCAACACAACTATAATACAACAAGCCTCCTCACACCGGACCAATCGAACTTGCTCTCCGAATCTCTCCCTCCGATGCCTGCCCTACGCGACCCTCATCCCGATAATGAACGGAATCAGTGAAGCTCGTCCAAGCTCGTCCAAGCTACTGCCACCTTTCTGGAGTTTCTCGAAAGAGCTGCCTAGATCGCCCCCATGGCCAATACCACCTTTCACTACTTCCGTTCCGGCGTTTAAGCGGCGCAGGTACGACGATCTCGTGAGTGTGGTATGTATCCTCAACGTCCACTGGCCTGATAGCCTATTTCATATGACCATCCTGTTCTTGTTCCTTACTTCTACGATGATCACCATGGTCCCGGGTCGACTTTTCACCAATGCTCGAGTGTGACTTCCGAACGGAGGATTAAAGCGCCTACGCCACCTAAGGTGACGAGACCAAAAGTCAATTTTGATCATCTCAACACACAGATCCGAGTCCTGCTGTGTCCGTACGGCTCGCGCGCGTTTGTGGTGATACGCATGACCCACAACCAATTTTTCTATTGCTCACTTTTTGCGAAAGGTCAATCAATATCATCGCGCCGCTACCTCGGTGGTTAGTCCCGAACACCCAACGGAGAGATCCTCCACTCTTCTTCACGCACACACCGCGCTCAGTCAGAAACCGCACGTTCCCCTCCTCGAGCTGCAAATTTCGGCGTCACCTCGCAAGCACCATGAGGAAGAAACCTCCCCGTCACAGGCCGGCCAGCCCATCCTCCATGGACGAACCGACGGCTCCGAGGGCCTCACCTTTGCTCTTTCGTCATCATTGCAAGACATGGACTTCAGCCGGACCACCCATCGTCATAAGCTTATCAACAAGCAGCTCTTTCTGCTCAACTTTCAATCCGACCCCGGTGTCTTTGCAGCGACTTTCAGCCGGCGGCACGCGTCCCGTAACTTCCGTTGCACCTCCGCGACCGTCGGTCCGAGCTCACGTACCCCAGTCATCATCATCCCGTTTCCAGATTCCACAAATACATCTTCAGTATATATAGACCCGACCTCATGCAGCCGCACACGAGAGTCGAGACGCGTCGGACACGCCCCCGTCTTGGCGTTATCGCGGTCACGTTTCCCTGTAGGCTGGGCAGCGACCGCCAAAACACTCCCTCCCCACCTCCTTCCCTATTCTAGACTTACCGCACGCGTACCCCACGACGACCTCGCATCCACCTCCCCACACACACAATCGTTGCCCTGGACACGCAGCAACCCCCGTCTTCCCGGACGAATTCCAGAACACCTTTGCGGGGATAGCAACAGGAAGCTAGAAGGCTAGAAGGGCGCAACAGGTGTGTTCCGCGCTGTTTCTCTTCGAAATAATCTCATGTTTGTTTTGTTATAACGGGGTCAGTTGAGGACTTCGTTTGTGATAATCAAAAGGCTTTTTGGCCTTGCGGCGGCTTGCGCAAAGATGTGACAGCCATCATACATCACCCGCCCTGTGGGTAGCGCCGCACACAAACATACGGAATGTATAAACCCATTTAACCCAAGGTCGGATGGCGGTCACTATCGTTGTCTCTTTTTGGTTTGATGCATTTTGTATTCACTGTGAAGGTATGTTTTGATTGTGCTTCTCCCATCTTATGTACTACTTGAAGCTTTAGCTGATCGCGTCTGTGATTAGGTTGGCGACTTGCGGTATTCCGTTTGACTCCCTCTGTCAAACACGACCTACTATAACACCATTTCCGGTCACTTACCACCTGCTCAACCGTTAGTACACTTCTCCTTTCGTCCATCTCTGCCATTCCTCACGCGTGCAACAGCCCATTATGCGCCAAGACCGAGGGATTCTCACCGCATAAGGCCGACTTTTTTGCCTCGTGAGCATAAATTGGAGCTTCTGAGGACGCGGGGTGACTTGGATCATGGGAACCGGTCAATGGTGCGTGGTATTGACAGTCACGTACCGACTTCGAGAGCTCACACACGGTTATCCTTTTCGACTCGACCTCTCTCAGCACTCCGGAACCCAAGTTGCTCACCCTGGACCCGGCCCCTACCCTATCCTCTCTGACGAACATCCACAGAACCTGGTATATACTCAGCGACGCTATTCTTACTCGAACTCTCTCCTCAAGTCTATTCTTCCATACTCCACCACCACCACCATCATGATCTTGATATTAGCACCCCGAACACAAAACCCCAACGAACGACTCCAGGAAACACCTTATACGACAACTGACCAGGAATAACCTTGTTGGGATTGGTTCGTGCTGGGTCTCGTGGTGAACACAGAAAGGTACGTGACGTCGTTGTTGAAGGCATTCTTGTCGTAGCGCGTCGGTTTGGGCTGCACTGGTGTTTCGGCCGTGGTGGTGGGTCTCACACACAATTCCAGTCCACCCTCTCTCTATGTACACTATCGCAAACTTCAATAGGACGACCTTACATCCCCACGTCTCCAGTGACGACAATCCTAGTCTTGTCGTCCCCGCCAATGCGTTCACCCAAAGATCTCAAACATGACGCGATCATACGAGATCTGCTAAAAATCCAGATCTCACGATGTGACACTGACAGCGCGTGACATTCTCCTCGGTAAAAGCATCTCAGATCAGAGCGATCTGATCTCGTTTTCGGCAATATAAATTAAGGATATATCCAAACAGACCTTTCCTTCTTGGCCAATGGGCTTTCTCCCATCTCTCCTCTCCCAAAAACACCTCCTATTATTTATTCGTCGTTAGGACGAAGGGGAAGGGAGAGAACATGGGGGAAAACTTCGCTGCCAGCATGTCGTTGTGTCCTCCCGGTCCGATGCCAACTTCTCACCGAACGATGATGAAATTTGGAAGAGGCACACAACTTGGAGGTTTGGGAAGGAGGTTCAAACAGGTCCAAACATGGGGCCCGGCCCTCCGGATCGGGATATCGGGGATACTCGGGAAAAGACGTGTTTTGTCCTGATCCCTCGTTGGCTGGAGGTAAGATGGATGACTGAGAGACGACCCGTCCGTCGCTGCTTTCTGTCCGTTGCGCTCGAATCCTTCGATGGTTGCGGTTCATTTGAGGGTCGGGGCGCGCGCTCCTCAGCGGGCCGATGCTTTCTCCTCGTTGTTGTCTTGCATGATGTGAGGCTGGCCCGGGAAATCCAAACTCAAAGCAGCACGGGTCGGTAATGTCTTGTCCACTGATAATGTATGCATTCCAACAGCGAACATGAACAATTGGTCGATCGACGTCATTTTGTACGCACCTCGCAGCAGGATTACAGAGGTATGTCCTCGGAACGGGCTGCGGCGGGCGACCTCTCTGACCGGCACCATCCTCCCGCTGATTCAGACCAGTTTGAATAACCCAAAAATCTTGCACGTCACAGCTCAGAAACTCAGCACCGTCAAGAAAACCGACGTCGGGGCCGGAAACGATAGGGCACCCAACGGAAGAAAGGTTCAGTACCAGGATGACGGAGTGTGAGCCTCGTGGCCATCGGGCGTCTACTCAGGAAAACACACGGAACGCCACACTATCGCCTCTTGACCTCGTCCTCGTCCTTTGCGATGATGATTCTAGCATCTCATGTCATCTGAACGACTTGGACGCCTCTATTTACAGCACTCGGATCGTTTGTGATGCTCAAAGGGGTTGTTCGTGGAGAGTCCGTGCTCATTTACGTCCAATCTTCATTGCTTTCATAGGCCCGTGTTTTCTCATTGACATCGCATACCTTCAGGATCTTCCACAGTGCGTTCTGACCATCTATGTGTGTCGTATTGTTACTGAAATAGACTTATACCCATCCAGGTAGCTCTGATCATAGACCTCCGTGTTCCAGCCACACACGCCTGAGTCCTCGCCTCCTCCGCTCGGGTTCTCAATGAATAGGAGACGGTTCTGTTTTCATCCGGTTCGTCGTCGGAACGACTATGTGCTACTTCGTACACGTTTCGGGCGCATATATTCCTTGCTTCCGCTCTCATGAACGCAGAAGTCTATCTTCTTTCAATTTCACGTTCAAACGTTCCATGCACTCTATCGCCCAATCATCGCCCAACGGAACTGAGTCTCGACGCGACTCCAATTGCGTTTCGATCCGCAATCGTTTTCACGTGCGTAAGGATATGTGGGTTGGCATGCGGGATGCGTGTAATTGGCAACAAGGTCGAGTGATCGAAGAACTTACGATCCAAAAACGTGAGCAACGAACGCTCCGATATCCGCATTGCTGTCTCCCGATTTCGCGACTGGACTCCAAGTCGTCTAAATGTTTCAGAGGAAGTGATTATAATGCAAAAGATAGCTAATAAATGATGTATTGTGTGAGCACTACGTGGGTGCGAGCGATGTCTGGGCAAGCGACGCTGTCCTTGTGTCTCGTAATATTTGGAGACGGCTCCCGACTTGCTTCGGAGAACGTCGTTTCCCAGTTCCCTGGAAAATATAGTCTGGAATAGTAGAATTAGTAGAGTAATTTGGGATCAACTGAGTGTGTAGACCGACCCGAGATGAACTTGTTGCGCATGGGGAATCGACCAATGGTTCGCTTGGAGTGCGACTCAGACGGTTTGTAGAGTTCCAAACCTGAGATGAAAAGGAGCCCGTCAATCAACGACCTGAGATATGAGTCACCAGGTAGGACATACCCTTCACGAGCGCGGCTTCAAGTTCAGGTGGCCAGACTACCGCCCTTGGTCCTTTGACAACTCTCCAGCATTTTCTTCCTGAGACAATCAAGTGAAGATTATCTGCAATAAATTGGGGATTATTACAATCCGCGATGACAGCCTGTTCCTTGTCGACAATGTTTCCCAAAGTCTGTGCCACTGTGAGGGCGGACGGCCGCTGGTCAAAGTCATGAAGCCAACAGTCCTCGACCAGCGACCATAACTCGTCGGATATTGTCATGGATTCAGGATACGAGGGTCGTGGGGGCCTCATACCCTTCATGACTCGCATAGGAACCTGATAGTTAGTCAAGTCTGGAAAGGGCGGTTTTGTGGTGTAAAGCTATCGAGTTCACATGAACTTGAGGGCACAGAATCATCCGAGGAGGTGATGATCTAGACATACCTCAATGGCTACGCAAGCGAACGCGTA
The DNA here is from genome assembly GCA_021029105.1 of Cristinia sonorae. NCBI lineage: Eukaryota > Fungi > Basidiomycota > Agaricomycetes > Agaricales > Stephanosporaceae > Cristinia > Cristinia sonorae. Next base: position 86,214 of record JAEVFJ010000013.1, read on the forward strand.
AATATCACTCTGGGTTATGGGGCGCCTGGACGTAAGACCAAACTCCTCAGGTTCGAAAAGCTCCGGCGCGCACCAGCGAGATGCTCCACCGCCATGTATGGAGCCGTAGTTATACGAGGTAGCATCTGAGATGACGGACATGCCAAAGTCACTCAAACAGACGTGGCCTGCCCCGTCTACGAGCAGATTTCCCGTGTGCAAGTCTCCGTGCACGATGCCTTCGTCGTGCAGGTACGTCAGGCCAAGTGCCGTCTGGTGTAGCTACAGACCAGGGTGGGCAGTTGAATATCATAGATCTGGTCAAGTCAAGAAGATAACCTACCCAGGTATCGAGTGTCAATACAGACGTGCTGTAGGAAGAGGGGTAATCGTCCCGCCCCGGTAAATTATTCAATTGGTGCCTCAGGTTCCCCTTTTCCATCCACGGAATCACCATGCAGATGGTATCATGAAATACGTCGTTTGCAACTCCCAAGAAGGGTACGACGTGCTTGTGCTTGAGATTCTTCCACAGAAGTGATTCACGACAGAAAGACTGTACAGAACCAAAATCATCAGTTGTCACAGGTGACCAAGAAATCACGACGTACCATCTCGACTTTCTTCCTCTCTGCAACGCTCATCATAGTGTACACACGAAGCCGCTTTAGCGCTACTTCGCACTCCGAATATGTCCCATTGAATACTTCAGAGAATGAACCCGCACTGCAGGGCCTAGCATCGGTACACTTGACGCCTTTCAGGGTGAAGGATGTTGGAAGGATGTTATGATGAATGGCTATCTTGACGGAAAGACGACGTAGTTTTTCACGATACGTATCGTCTTGTGGGTCGGGGTTACGAATCAGAGAACCTGTGGCGATATCTGGTATGGGTCGATCCAAATGCTTTTATGTAGCAGTACGGTGTAAGATGGATTTTATGTGCCAACATCAGTGAAAGGAAGCGTACATTCCATATTTTGTCCAAAGCAGCTTGGGCTTTACCAGGTGATTCAAGCAGCTCTGCTTCATCCATGCGGGAAAGCACAGTACGGTTGTCCTGTTCGATGGACGCAAGTCGTATTAGGAGCATTATGATTGGTTCTTGATATCTGACTTTCGCAGTTCATCAAGGGTGCTTACCGGCGACGTTGAAGGCGTATGCATACTTTCACCTTGACTACGGCAACTGGATCAACCAACCTAGAGCAATCACCTGCGGGCCCGGGGGTATCAGTTGAAGCAAGGAGGGTGTTACCTGTGAAACCCTCATGGTTGTATCGTGCTTGCGAGACGCCAGGAGGGACAGCCATGGGGAAGGGCCCACACAGCAAGGGGCGGCTAAATACACAAGGCAAGTGCAAGTACGTATGCTTCTATTCTCGTAAAACCACAGACCAGACGCAAGAGACAGATGTATTATTGAGGCCGAAGTGCTAGTGTCTCATATGCGGTAAAAGCAGTGGCCGGCGACAGGAGAGACAAAGGGAAGGAGGTAAGGGTGCCACGAGAGTCACCAGCACCGTTCCTCGATAGACTCACTGCCACTTCATTTGTAAGGAATCGTGTTTTATTATCGTGATTCACCAGAAGGCGAATTATCCACATCGAATAGATCACAGCTCGTCTCGAACGTGATCTGCCTTATCTTGGTCCTTGGCCACAGGAGTGATGTCATCCGCTGGTTTGACTACGCCCGCCGCCTGAGCTGCCAGAACGTTGGCATCTGCTGCGGCTATGCCAGAGTGGATCTCTCCCCGCTCAGCCAATTGTCGGGCAAATTCAGCAATCTCCGAGTCGTAGGTAGACCATTCCGGTATTTGGCGTGCTCGCACGAGCTTTGGCTCTTTCTGAAGGAGATGTAAACAGAAGAGCCATACAAACGGGGAGGTAAAACGCACAGTGAGTGGGTTCTGGCACAGATCGATCGTCTTAGCGCGATGGAGTCTGTCTTTGCTGCACCATGTCTCACACTATCGTCCCGAAAGGTCAGCTAACACTTGCACACTCGAAGAAAACACATAACTTACCCAGAGCCAATCCTCAGGCAGTGAAAACTGGGGGCGAGAAAACATTAGATTGGATTATAATAAGTGTAATGGAGCTTACGATTGGGACTTCACGCTGGAGATTGTTTGGGAGATCTATCACCACCGTCGTGAGCATGGCTAACCGGAAAAGCGGTTTCTTGAACATACCTTGATCGAGATTCGCCAACGAGTTGGGATCGGCAGATAATTGTTGATAATGACCACGTAGCATATCCTGAGATATCCTCAGTCAAAGTAACTCTAAAGTTTTTATGGTTTATGAAGACTCACTCCTGCAGCCATCTGTCGGAAACGGACCAGGTCTACGACATACAAGGCGCTAGATCCATTCATGTCAATTTTCTGAAGACAATGAAAGCAGAACCAAAGCATACCTGATGTGGTACGGCATTCCTTGCAAAAAGTCCTTCCAATATCCTGTCTTCCAGAACCTGAAACCCTCCATGTCTGTATTGTCGTCACCCATCGGAGTGTAGCCGTATGGCGCTCCGTGAAGATCCAGATCAACCAACTCCTTCAGGTCAGCACGGACGATCTGGTCTGCGTCAACGAAGATAACTTTCTTGAGGTCCATGGGGAACAGGACATCCAGGAAAAGAATCTTGTAAGCCCAGATGATTCGTTGTTTTTCCTTCTGAGCCCGCAGCCAAGATGGCCATTTATAAGTAACGAGCTCGTACTTGAAATTGTAGGCCTTGGCAAAGTGGGGGATGAATTCCTGATGAGGTTCATAGGGTGAGCAACTGTTCAGCAGTAACTCGACGATACGCATACCAAGAACGACGGCGAGAGGAAATTCTCAATGAACCAGAATTTAACAGTGCTGTTTGTATTCCGGAGGACACTCAATATCATGATGGAGGCGAAACGCTAGGACTAGTTAGGACGGCGCGTCGTATTTCATTCCGAGATACCACACACCTCATACAAGAGACCTGAGGCGACTGTGAAGATGTTGATTTCTGCATGGTTGTCAGCGGGTACTAGGTCAGTCGTAGGAGTTGGCTTTGAGGAGAACATTGACGAGAATCTGTCACAAGAGGTGGTCAATGATGGCAAGTCAACCCCATGAGAGCCAACATACCCAGATAGCACATCGCCCAAGAAACCTTTGCTCTCTTCTGCGCTCTTCTCCTCCACTGCTAATACATCGACGAGCTCCATTCCTCGAACTCGCTTGAATCTAGGGTACAACGTCAACCCCTCAAAGTTCGTCAGTGTGACCTCATCACCAACAGCATCGACATCGGGGCTTTCCCATCCCTCGTTGCCGACACTTTCAATGATGAAAATATCTCGACCACGACCTGGACGGATTTCCAACTTGAAAACACCAGGTTTGACACGGAATTGAAGGTAGCCGAGGTTAGCGACGACTTGAGTATCAGCAATCGCAACGGAGGTTGCGTTGTCTTTCTGGGTACCAGACGTGACTAATTGAAGTTGTAAGCCACGAGGAGGCGCCATTGTCGCTGGCTCCCTGGCGTGTCCCTCAATCACGAGGTAGTCCAGGTTGAAGGTCGCTTGTACGCCCTGCGCACGCTCTTTGGCCGGTACAACTCCAAGTTGAATGTTGTCCAGATCGTATTGAGCTTCACGTGGACGGACGAGCCATGATTGAGGTACGTCCATCGCAAGTGTGTAGATGGGCTCAATGGGAAGTTCGGAGAATATGGCGAGGGACTGGACTTCCGATCTACCAAGCATGAGATTAGGATAATGTTAGAGTTAATCCAGGATACGCCTACCCATGCTCGTCAAACGTTAGTTCACCAGGGAGGTTGTATCTATAGAAGCGCTTCAGAGGAAGCTGAAAGACGAACGTCAGTACCTCCACCAAAAAGATATACAATCTATATCCCCGAACTCACATCACGATACCTGGCCGGGTTGATGTGCAGCTCCACGAAGACAGATGGATCGTTAAGAAGCCACTGCGCGAGACAGAATATTTCATTAGTATGCATAACAACAATCGGAGGTATCCACACGCTCACCTCGATAATGCTACTCCACTTCTGTGCAGTCTCGCTCAGAGGATCCAGGACAAATCCAAAGTGAAGCAAGGCCGTCTCGTTCTTCCCAAACTCGTATTTGCTAGAAACGTCATTCAGTCCATGTACCCTGCGCGAATTGGCGGCGAACGTACGTATAATCATTGCCCAGAAGTTGATAGTTGCGAAGTCTGGGTCGTTGAGGGGTATTGAATAACCCGGCTTCGCTTGGATCGGGAAGGCGGATCGAGGATACGATCGACGACGCGGCGGAAATGAGAGTTGATAGAGATTCTCGGGTGTATGTCTCGAAAGACCCAAGAACATTGTTCAGAGCCTCGACGACTGGTTGCACGCGTTTTCTGTACTCGTAGGAAGCAAGGGCTTGGATATCTTCAGCGATAAAGTCGCCGTCATGGAAGGGTCCAACGATCTAAACAAAATAATGATTTACCGTTGAAAAAATGCATGAGACAAGATACGTACCCTTCCGTTCACTATCAGCGCCTGTTGACCTGGCTTGAGTTGAAGATCATGCACGACGGCATGGCTAGCAGAAAGGAATGGCGCTCCTGATTGTGTGAGCCCTTCCAAAAGGTTGTCTTGGGCCTGAAGCACTACCTGCTCGTCTTCGTTTACAGACGCAGCAACATCCTCGAGTTTGAGAGAGCCTAGTAAACGAGAGGGCGAGAATTTTGACAAAGCATCGTTGGCCACAAGCTGTCCAAGAATAGTTGACACAGGCCCAAGCCCATCCTGGTCCACGGAAGGATTGTGGATGAAGGTAAGACGCGTCCCATTCGTGGCAGCCTTTTTAGAGTGAGAAATGGGTAAATGTGTGGCAAAGAATCGTGGGGACTCACCAAGGACAACAAGGCTTCTCTCACTAGCTTCTTGCCACTCTGGCTATCTAAGTCCGCGATGACATACACAGTTATTGGCACATCATCATCTTCCTCCGCAACTGCAAAGGTGCTGTCAGTTCCCCCGACTTTTACTCATAGGATATCATCTGCTGACCGGGGTATACGAATGCGCCGTTAGAGATTGGCAAGCCTGTACGGGCGTACAGATCTGGTAGGCTTAGGATCTTCAGGCTACCGGTCTTTTTGGAAGGGAAAATATGTTTGTTCCGGCGTTGCAAAGACGTCGGGAGGTCGTAGAAGTACGTAGAGATTGACTGAACCTTCTCCTCCGACAGCGTTCCGCTGTAGAGCTGAGAGAGAATAGTGTCAGAAAGGGTGCCCGGACGACAAGCCCTAAAAACAAACCTCTTCCTGCAAAATCTGCATGTGCTCTCCGAGTTCTGTTTGCATATTTCTCAGGAAGTCCTGCGAGCGCGTCAGCAACCTTTCCTCTGGTATCCGAAGCTAACTCTACTCACGTCGTTTAACTCATACCACTTGCCGTTCACAAACGCGCTCCCTTGACTCGCGCTCTCAAGGTCCAAGCCCAGTCGCTTAGCATACTCTTTTGCTTGAGTGATCTTCGACTCTAATGCTCCCTCTGCTCTACCGAGAACAACGTCGTCAATGACTGTTTGTTTCAGCGTGTCCAAAGGAAGAGAAGTCGTCTGAAGGTCTTCGGACGTGAGCGACGATATGAGACTCTTGAATTCCGATCGAACCAAAGGCCATTGAACATGATAAGTTAGCTCATGAGGTGGTGCGGTGATTTGGGCAATCTGCGCCGCGACCATTAGTTTGTGCTGATCTGAAGGGTGGGAAACTGCTTACGCGTTGGATGAACTGCATCGTCCTCGCTCTACCGACGTTCTCAATTAACCAGTAGAATAGTCTTGCCATCTGAAGACCTATAACGTGTTCGCGTCAGCCTACATATATACGTGCGGGAGATAGTTCAAACTGACCTCCCTCCGTTTCGACGATAGGAACGACACCGAACCGGAAAGGGAACTGGCGAGTAATGATGTTGGCAACCGTGGCGCCAATGAAAGACAGACTACTGGACTGTGAGAGATCGACGGAAAGGACAACATTAAATATGTTACGCCGTAATGAAGGGAATTGGCCCGGGTACATCTGACGAAGAAGGATGTTGATATTGTCTCCCCATCTCGCATACCTGCAAAAGGGTCAGATACCTCAGAGAAAGACGCATGGTTGACAGACACGAACCTGGCGTCCTTTTCAAAGTCATTCCACCACATAATGAGATCTCCACCTTCAGGACGATCGCTTGCGTCAAATAATCCGTCCAAGGTTCCACTTTCACTTTGTGCAGCACCAACGGTCTTGTGGGTCAACAGACTGATGGCTTGTTCTGAGGTTAAACCTTGCTTCATGAGTGAAAGCATTATCCCTCGTTCCTTCCTCATGAATCGTAGTAACCTAATGATTGGAATGTCAATCCATCTCATGGAAACCTGAAGTTGAATCGGAAACATACGTGAATGGGTTCATATCCTTCTCTTGAACAACGACGCCGTTCAGCCAACAAGCACTTGCTCCACCCTGGACCTTCATTCCGTTCTGAAACACTTCATCCTCCAAGCCTTGGTCCACAGCCACACGTCTCGCCAAGGCGGAAGCGTATTTGAGGAAGTTCTGCGACAACTGTTTGAGAGTAGCGAGGGCATTCAAAGAATCGCGCGAGGTTGCTGACGAGGGTTCTTCTAGATCTTGCCCGGTGCTGTCGCGAATAAGCTGAACGGCCTGCAGTCCAATGCGGAGGAGCTCGTCCTTCGTAAGAGCGGTCGTGTAGTCCGCTGAAGAATTCTCCGGGTATTGATGGAGTAAAGTAATGATGGGGTCAGACTGGACAGTGCTTGCGGTCTCGGATTTCGTATTTGTAGACTCGCTGCCTAGCCATTGCCGTCATTCGATGGAAAGGAAACAGAGGTTGATTTACGCACCTTGTAAATTTCCACTGCGGTCGTCTATAGCCAAATACTCCATCTTCTTCAAATCTAGCGCGACACCGTAACCAGAGAGATATGACCGTGAAGATAGATCTCGGTCTCGACCTGGGATGTGCCTGAGGACATATTCAATATGTGGCGACGAGCCTGTTGAGGCCTTATAAAGGTAGTCGTGAAGCGACCGGAAATTAGGTGACGCGAGTGATGCGTAGAGGATTGCTGTGCGCGGTGGGCGGGATAGGTGTGTCGCTAACGGCTGGACGTGGTCGAATGGGAGGAGCTTTGGGGGGTTGAACGACCTAAAACATACCTGTATAAGAGGATAGGTCAGGGTAGCAAAGTATGCACTCACTCCTGAACCTCGTGCCCCGCGGACGAGTCAATTGTCTCCACTCCCGCAAGATGTGCTAAAGTCTCAACGTCGCACACTACTTGCCCATACCAGTCCACCCAAGAACCACACTCCGCTCCATCTCGCGACGAGTGCCTGTCCAGATAGTACTGATAGAACGCTTCAATCTTAGGTGTCGCTGTGTGCAGTCCAAGACCCATCTTAAATCCGGCGACGGTGTTGATGTCGGTGTCCGCCAGGTAGCCTTGGTGGATTGCCGTATCCAGAATGAGCTGGTAGACTTCACTTGGTACTGACTTGTGCAGCTTCGAGAGGGCATCTTCTGTAGTAATTGCATGAATGAGGGGGAAGAAGGCATCTGGGTGGTGTTCCGAGATGGTTTCGCTGCAATGTGCTATGTCCATTCAGTCGGTTATGCGCATGTGAGGACGCAGACTCACATGGCTTCCAGCGCAAATGGTGGTGCAGCCCACGACGATTGTAATCTGACTTGCACCGGAGGACTTGGACCTGCGAGCCCCGAACGAATCGCAAGGAAAACAGACCCAATGAGCACGCACCGTCTCATCCTGACCACCCGGAAACGTGAGCAAGACGAAGTGCGATTCGCAGACGGAATGTGTATGGGCTCTGAATCAGTATTACGAGCAACACTAAGCCAATACCTAGTAGCCAGTGTCAGAAGGAACTTGTTTCAATGAAGGAGGTTTCGGTGGTAAAATCAAATTGAATATTTGTCCACGACATTTCTTCATTAAAGCGCCCATCGCCACGTCGCGATGATTGATCTTGAAACCGGAAACCTTCCTTCCTTCCTCCCTTGGTGAAATGCAAGATACTTGATTTGCACTTGAAGCTCTCAATGTCCCATCGTGCTCTGACATGCACGTCGCCCAGGAAGATACTGATCGCGCTCGGGTACGTGGTGTCTCGTGTATTCACTGGTGATTTGTCCAGGAAATTTCTATAAATCATCTCTGCTGCCTTGGCCACTAGAGTACTACATCGAGCCGCGTCCAGCCTAGGTTCTGCGGTACAATTGTTACGCCTGGGTTACACAAACCGCATTGTGCAAGAAATCGGGTTTCGGCTCCGACGAGGTTGGGTCTCAGAGTCTCAGACACATACTCATGATCACGCCAGCGTCAGAACTTCAACACAAGTTTAGATCGCGACCATCATGAAGAATACTTCCACCCGCAATAGTGTCATCACAAAACCAGGAAACAACGATGAGAGATTGAACATTCTTCGAGAGCTCCTGGACGCACGAATTGAGGAGATAGCTGATCGTGGATTGGTGTGTGAACTGCAGTCGTATTCCATGCTACGAGTATCTGATCTACAATACAGGCAACATCAGAGATTGCTTGGCTCGAGTCCGCATGGGAGCGAACGCAGGACTACTATACCAATGGACCGCAAGGTTCTGTCTCTTGGGTGCTTATGGCCGCTGGGATGGAGCTCCCCCAAGGCGCATTCATTGCCGGCAAGAGTCCCGACGGACAACCAGCATATACTGCTCGAGGTTACATGCAGGTAACTAGTCTCTTCTGTCCTATACATCCCTACCGAGTATGTCGACGATTTGCAGACACCGAGCTATCCGGTGGGAACGCTACGTGAGCATATTACTTACCTTCTGCCGCTGTAATTCAAGCACTTTTACTTACTGACATCCGGCATCGCGTACTGCCACTCTTAGAAGTTGGTAGAACGTTTGAATTCGGAGGTGCTTTCCTTGGTTGGGGATGGATGCAGTTCAATGTAAGCCCCTTCTTTTGACTCAACCCTATGACCCAGGCCCACCTATTGATCGCCAGAGCAAAATCTACGAGATACTAGTAGCCTCTCCAGCGGATGTTTGCTGGGTTCCTACCAAATATGTCCTCAACATAGCCGCATTAGGTGCTATTCCGGTTGAAGGCGGGTATGAGGCTCCAGCTGGCGAGCCGTTGTATGTGGCACAGGCATTTCATCAACGCGCGTGGCGACCTGGCAAAGCTAGCGCACAGCTCCAAGGTGAAAATATTCCCCACTTTGATATCCCATGGCTCTGTCTGAGCGGATGAACACCATGATCAGGTGCATTTATTCCCTTCAACGGATCCGAAGTCTGCGTCGAGGTACGTCCACCAATAACTCAAATAGCAGCTGACAATTAAAAGAGAACAACGTGAACCTTTAGGAGTATCGAGTTCTCTGCTATGTTGACCCGTTTACTTAAGTTAATGAGCAAGACGACCATTGTTCATCGAAAGTTCATCAGTCTTGACTTGCACTTTGTGCTGTACTCAATACGGTTTCTTGTGGCGAGGGCAATGGTTGGTGTATCTTGAATGAGGCAACACGTGCTACGCTACGGGCGATGAAGAACAAGGGGACATTGTGTATGTTCATTTGACTTAAGGTTACAAGGTCATTGTCTCCAGCGAGTTCCGCTGTTCCAGTGTTGTCCAGATGAACCGATGTTACTAAATATGGTAGTGTTACGTAATTCAGTTTGATTCCCAACGGCGCCAAATACTGGATACCGACCGACCGTCTCTCATGCTTGCACCTTCACTAACAACAAGCAGGAAACTACATAAAGGACCCCAATTCCTGTAGCTCGTGAGGATATAGCTCCTAAGCTTTGGCAGCGTATAACGAAGAACCTGCCCAATCCCTGGCAGACCTTTCGAACGAGCTTTCGAGTCAATGCCTTTCAAACCTGCTCTCAAGGTGAGGTTATCATTGTCGAAAGTCGTTTTATATTGATTCTGCTCGTAGTATACTGGTAATACCAGAAGCTCCCCCTCCTCCGATGACCTCCGCGCCTACATAGAACCGCTGATCGACTCTAAAGACCAGAACCAACTCTTGTCACTTTCAGACGATGCAGCGCAGTTCGCACTCGATCTTCTCTGGGAAGTGAGTTTTCTCTCTTCGTCTAGGCATACCTTTACTTTCAGTGACACGTTTCCCATATAAGCGCCTAAGTAGTTTGCGTCCATCGTCAGAACAATTGGCGAATGCCCACAGAACCCAGCTTCGCAGACTTGCCATCAGACTCGTCATGGCGTACGATATGCTTCCTCAGGCCTTGCGACTTCATGGTGTCGAATGCCTCGAATCAGACGCAAGTTTTGCTGGTTCGATGACAGACATTCACCGAGGACGATATGCTGACAAGGATGTGGCTCTCAAACGTCTTCGCGTATACCTGCAATTCACTGGGGCCCCTAAAACGCAGATGAGGCAGGTGAGTGTCTTCCGCGAGGCTGATGATGTATATCACGAGCCACAATATGTCCATTATGCGCCGCGCATCCGTGGACCGCTGCAGGACCCTGTCTTTACCTTGGTTTAGTCCGCTGCGAATTGTGCTGTTGTCGGCTTCGCGGAACATTTGTCTGAAAAGTTACTACGACCGGGTCTGTTCAGATATGGTCATCTTAGCATTCCCTTCAATGTCGCACACTAAGTACTGACGAACTACAACTTGAATAATAGGAATTTCATTGCGGGGCGATAACGTGGAAGACGCTCTCACACAGTCATGTGATGCCATTCTTAGGCATTTCTGAAGGGATCTTCGGCCGCACGTTATGTATGGTTGTTCCTTGGATGGAGAATGGAACAATCATTCGTCATATACGTGCCCTAAGGGATCATGGCCAACTCTCTGGGAGTGGATTCTCTCACCACGTTAACAACTGGGTGCGCTGCATTTGTTAGCGTGATGATAGCTTACACCTGAGACTCATACCGCACAGATACGACAAATCGCATCAGGACTAGCATATCTGCATAGTGAAGACGTCATGCATGGCAATCTTCGCGGCGTCAGTCCATATAATTCTTTCATGATGATCTCCTTGTGACATTTTCACAGAACAATATTCTCATCACCCTGGACGGAAAGGCTCAGATCGCAGATTTTGATATGACAAGGATGTCAGAAACCTTTTTGGAGACTTATGCCTCGATTCCCGGAGAAGCAACGCGATGGTATTCCCCCGAACGACTAGACCCAGAGTTGTTCGATATGGACAGCAACAGGCCAACATGCGCGAGCGACGTGTACTCGTTCGCATGCGCTTGTGTTGAGGTAGATCTGTGCATTCTTTTCAGTCACGATTAACATACTGATCAACCTCGTGTATCACTAGCTGTACACGTTGGAAGCACCATTCTCGGGAATCAACAATTACAAGGTGGGCGGTGAGATTGTGAAAGGCAATCGGCCTTTGCGACCAACCTCCCCAGATGGTGAACCAATATCGGATCGGCTATGGAACGTGATTACGCAGTGTTGGGCGCAACAACCATCGCAGAGGCCAAGTGCGGACGAAGTGGTTCATATGGCGGAGCAGGTACTCGACTCAGCTATGGTCAAGTCATCGTCAGTGCCGCCACGAAGTTCGTCATCGCAATCAGGGAAACGCTTCGCCAAAACACCAACGAAAGAAGCCATGCTTCCACTGGCACCCACTTCCACGCGGCAAAAATCAGATAGCTCCGGGATCGTGTATCAGTGTTTCAACCGCTGGTTTCGAAGAACTGGTAAAGCTGAATAGTACTCTCTGTGCACGAGACTTTTGTACGTTACCAACATCTGTGATGAAACCACCTTGATCAATCCTCTTATAGCGTTCGTGATTTGGCGCATTTCCTTTTCTTTGAAGCGTCCTTTGATCATATTGATATTAGCGATACCATTTGGAGCCTTCAGCGAGCATTGTATACGTATACTGGCTGCTGTGAAACTATCTAATTTAATGCACCGAGGTCATTTCATCTGGGCGCTTAGTATGCGCTTAAAATCCAACTCGCATCATTTCAACTTGAAGTTGTCCTCTGATTCTTTGCTCTGAGAAGGCAGCTTGAAGTTTGAGTTGCTACTCGAAACTCGTCGCGAAATAACCATGGAATTAAATTGGATATCGCGACGTGTTAATCTTTTAGACTTCTCTGTCCATGAATGCACCGAACGAGGCTACCTCATGCAATCCGCGCGGAAAACTCGAGACGGACATTGGATTTCTCCCCAACCACCCTCTAGTAAAGACAAAGTCCGCTTCGACTGGGACACGGTTCCCTCAAAGAACTCGGCCATACTCATTTTCTCCTGATTCATTTGTCATGTCAGCGGCGGGCGAGGTGAGAGAATCGCTAGGTTGATGTGCCAGTGCTGACTTATCTTTTCTGTAGAAGGCTCCGAACAAAATATCCATTGAAACGGAGTCAGGATCCAGCCTTCAGCTAATCTTGCAAAGTATTATACGAGCAATCCCGCAACGACCCGATGGCCAGACTGACCTTCGACACCTTGTGGCGGAGAAGAGTCAGCAGATACTGGATATTGCGTATGATGTGCGTATTCGATAGTGTGGTAAAGGATTTCTGGATGACCTTCGCTCATAACATTTATAGGAGTGGAGGGGTAAATCTTTCTATCTTGTCGATGTCAGAAGATCTGCTCTCCGCAAGCTATGCGCGAAGCTGTCTGCCACGTATACCATTCTGCCTCAAGACCTCGTTCTGAAGGGAGTGGATATGGCAGATGCACCCAACATAATGGACTCAGGAGGGTTTGCAACCATCTTCAAGGCTCTCCATCAGAACGGAGACCGGTCCTCACCAGTTGCTCTTAAAGTACTTCGCTGTCACCATTCACCACATGGGAGGATGAACGACGAGCAGAGAAAGGAGCAGCAGGTACGGTTTACATATTATACTCACGAATATTGACCCAAGTATACTCAGGCACTTCTTTCTGGTACTTATCGCGAAGCTATGGTATGGTGTACCCTACAACACGATCATGTCCTCCCTTTTCTTGGAGTTTTTCACAGCAGTAATATTCCTGGTCCTCACCTCTGTATGGTTCTTCCTTGGATGGAAAAAGGGAGCATCCGCAGCCATATCAAGGACCTAAGAGTATCCGGTCATTTACCTGACAATGCATTTGTACCATCATTGCATCAATGGGTACGTTCAAGTTCACGCCTAGATATAGGCAACAGTGTATGTCACTAAGGATTCTTCGTTTGGATTTATCAGCTATCCCAGATTGCCAATGGTCTGGCATATCTACATAGCGATGATGTGAACGTTGTTCACGGGGACCTTCATGGGGTACGTCAGACATAAAGTCACGTTGTACACAGTCTGATCATTGCACTTCATTGCATAGGGAAATATACTAATCGACGACAGTGGAGCAGCCCGAATAACCGACTTTGGATTGGCTGTACATGCCGATGCAACTGCTCGTCAGTACAAATCCATTCATGGAGGTGGTGCAATTCGCTATCGCGCCCCAGAGCTCCATCAACCTGAGCTATTCGGTCTTAAGTCTTTCAGACCAACCAGACAGTCTGACATGTACGCGTTTGCACTCACATGTATTGAGGTGAGTGAGAACGACTACCTCACGGTGTATCTCCTACCTAATGATTAGAAAAGCTTTATACAGAACATATTCCCTTCGAAAACCTAAAGGCTCGTATGAGTGAGTTCGAAATATGTCAGGCGATAATCAAGGGGAACCGGCCAGAAAAACCAAGGCTTATGTTGAACTCGATTTGGGATATTGTTCAAGAGTGCTGGATCGGACACCCTCTCCAGCGTCCTTCAGCCCAGCTTACCGATACAAGGATTAGGGAGGCGATCTTGAGGGGCGATCCTGAACCTGCTATCCAGTCCGAAGTAGACGGTGATCACAACAGTCAACCAGCGCAAAAGCAGTTGGTTGTAAGTACCACACCCCCGAATCGCTCTCTTTATTCGCTATCTGCGTCTCCTCTCTTCCAATCACCGTCTTCACATGTTTTGCCCGCTCCGCCTTTCACTCCCGCTTCTCCCACTGCACCGCCTTCCCCTGAGTCTCAACGTATGGCTTCACCTCCCTCGCAACCCCCCCTTCCCTCTCCTCTCTCAATACCCCACCACCCTGATCTTCTCTTGGATCCGAGCCACCCCGCGGCGTTTTCGCTGCATTCTTATCTATCTACATCACCACTTCCTTCTCCCTCTTCTCCTCCTCCTCCACCGCCGCCGCCAAAGCCCACCGCCGCTCTCCCGACCCGTTCCGATACTGTTGCCAACACATACACGCCTTCCTCAAAAGAGGGTGCAGACAAAGTAACACCAGTGATTGGCAACTCTGACGCAGACACCCACGGGAATGGGTGTGGCGGATGCTCCTGCATCGTTAGCTGAATCACTCGAATGTTTAGCTATATTTTAGGCGGTAGTCACAAGGTTGGGAATATGACTTTTGGACCCAGGCCTGCCTGTCATGAAGTTTTGCTAGTTTATTCCTGCTGTATTCTATCTTTCGACGGCGGTATGTGGAATTAGGCAAATACTATGTACCCATTGTCCTTCCTCTATCGTACTGTGCCGATGAAGGCTCGACAGGATAAAGCGGATCAACAGGATCGTGGAAGGGTCAAGTGATGACACAAATCGCGGCCTGCGCTCGAATATGATACCCTTTAGGCTCTGGTCCATGCCAAAATGAAACCTAAAGGCTTACATATATATCCTCATGCTATAACGCATCCAGGACGGCGAGCTGCCGGCGCTTTCGATCCTGCACCGCGTTTTTGTGCTGACTTTGTTGGTGTACTGTCTTTCTGCGCTGGCTTTGTGGATGAATCGCCTGCCTTCATCGGCTTCGTCGGCGGATTGGCTTCCTTGTCCACCGCAATAATGCTCTTCTTCCTTTGTTTCGTTGGTGCCCCCTTGGCAGCTGCAGCTGATCTGGAGTTAGGTACTGGAGCAGCGATGGCACCTAATCTGCTCGCGACGTCCTTAGAAGACAGTCGATGGGCGGGTTGCGGGGCCCAACAGGACTGTATGAGGTTCCATATAGGTTCTGGCATGATGTCGCCGTCTTTCGTACGGGGTCTTTGTGGCCTTTGCCCGTCCAAGACCTTCTTACAGACCTGAAAATATGGCTCACCCTCAAACGGTACCTGTTCGGTATACAGCTACAGCATTATTAGCGGCGGTATTCCTCACGACTGTAGGAGAGTACCTCAATGGAGACAAACGCGACTGCGTAGACATCACTAGACGTTGTAGCTTTCACGCTCCGTAGTCCGAAAGAGCTCGGGTTATGCAATTCGGGAGCCCGATATTGATATGGACCACCGGCCTGCTTCGAGGCATAGTAACGTGTCGTCTGCTCGTCCATGATATCGAGCCCGAAGTCCGTAAGACAAGCGTTGCGATCTTTGTTTATGAGAATGTTTCCCTAGAGACATGTCAATGCCGGTGAGTATCAACCTTACAAACGCCACACTTACACCGTGCAAAGCTCCATGAATGATATCTTCACCATGCAGATAGACCAAGCCAAGTGCGACCTGATGCAGCTGAACGCGGATTAGAAAAGCTGGAAACACCAAGTCAGAGCTGCATACATACCCATGTATTTACGGAGTTGATGAAGCTTTGACCATTCATTTTCCCCTGTTGGCGCATAGCGGCGATATGCCGGCGTATATCTCCGTTCTCGAACCATGGTACGACAAGGCATAGAATCTCGGGGAACGGCTCCGTCGTCATGCCTAAGAATTCCACAACATTGGGGTGGTGTAAATTCATCCAAAGTAACGAAGTTCGACAGATACTCTGTAGAAATGCTTTGAGAACGCGAAGTGTAATGTGAAGGGGGTGAAGGGCTTACGCGTTCTTGCTCACGATCTTCGGGTTTGCGAGTTCTTCCCGGGCTTTCGATGCGGATTTGCTTAATTCCGACTTTGGATGACCTCCATTCACCGTAGTAAAGATCTGCAAAGCTCCCCGAGCCTCGACTAGATCCATCCAAAGTGCGAATTCCACGGAGGAAGAAAAATTCCGGGAGACACCCATGGACCGCACATAGTTCGAAGAGGATCCTCCGAAGTGATTTGAGTGGCAAAACGCGCTGCAATATGTCCCCGGTGGGCGGATTCACCGCCATCGGTGCCTCAGCAGAGGGGGATAATACCTGTAAAACAGTCTCAGCTGTGATTAAATGTTCCACATGATAAGTCGTACCTCCCACATCGCGTCCACAGTGCTCTGCAGTTTATCGCTGGGTATGATGCTTGAAATATTCCATCGTATACCGTCTGCCTCCTTAGATGCAGTTACGTTAGTGTTTGACAGCCAGTGATCCATCTCCCTCGCGGTAAACAAGGGTTTAAGCCAAATGGTCTACACGCAGCAAAAAAACGAAAGCAATCTTCAGCAAGACCTCATCGATGTAAATGGCTGCTTACTGATGTTCAATCTGCGGATTGTGCTTACCAGAGCTTTGAAAACTTGAAGCTCGGAGGTTGAGTAGCCGTAGATGTTGAAGTCGAAGTGCCAGGAGTTGGTTGCAGTCTAAATTGAACGTTTTGTTGCCAGCCTGAGGCGCACCTCAACTCGCGTTCCCCTCATGGTCTAGGTTATCCATGCTGAGGACGCGTGCCCTCAAAATCGAGGTCTATTCACATGGCCCAGATACGAGAGCCTCGTCCTATCCGCGCAATTAGGATACAGAAAGTGAGGATCCTGTAATGTAATTGAACGAAACCAATTTCAAGTTGCTGTGACGACGAAGAGTACGGAAAGATGACGTAAAGCGAGTGAATAAAATCAATTTCAAAGGAGTCCAACTGTCCGAGTTACGCTCAACCCCAAGAGACGACATGCAAATGAGCATCATGAGCCAACATACTGTACTTGCAACGGAGCAGTGACAACTAGGAAGTCGTTTTGTGAGTGACCATCAGAAAATAATACAACAGCGGCGTGAAGCAGATCGTTTCTCTGAAGGTGGGGAAGGCTGGGTCACCACGGCGGGAGGGGAAGGACATAAGGAAGGGAGCGGCCGCTGCGAGCCCGTCTCGGTGGTTGAACCGTCCCGCGCAAGGATGGCTGGCGTGGTGGGAGACCAGACGGAAGGGAGTGGCCTGTCCGCGACTGGGCTTACGTCTTCTGGGTACTCGGATGAGATTATCGTCTTGAGCTCGTCCGCGACGCCGTGTGCAGTAGG
This sequence comes from Cristinia sonorae, assembly GCA_021029105.1. Taxonomy (NCBI): domain Eukaryota; kingdom Fungi; phylum Basidiomycota; class Agaricomycetes; order Agaricales; family Stephanosporaceae; genus Cristinia; species Cristinia sonorae. The sequence goes on from JAEVFJ010000013.1 coordinate 103,497, forward strand.
TCGCTCGCTTGGTTCATGTGCCCAACAGCGTTGAATCAGTGCCCACAGAGAGTCGGAAACCAGCACGCCTTCGCCGGTGGCCGGACGGGGAGGGCGAATCTTGCGCAGCACATCCTGGCACACTTTGAAGTAACTGGTTTCTCCGAACGGTGTCTCGTCTGTGTAGAGCTTAAGGTACCCATGGTCAAACCATTAACAGTCTAGTATGAACAAATGACAATTACCTCAACAAAGACCATTGCAAGGGCGAAGACGTCAGTGGCAACTGTTGGCCTATTGTCGACGCCCCCGAAAGAATCAGGATCGTGAAGCTCAGGTGCACGATATTGATACGCTCCGCCACCGTGCTTTGATGCGTAGTTATGTGGTGTCGCATCTGCAAGTACACCCGTCCCGAAGTCTGTTAACTGGACGTGTCCCTCGTCGTCGATAAGTATGTTGCCCTGGGGGAATGGGTCAGACTGAGAGTACAACAACCAGAAATTCCAATGCAAACCCCATGCAAATCGCCATGAATCAGACCTTCCTCATGAAGGTAGACTAGACCAAGGACTACTTGATACATCTTCGGACAAGCGCGGGTTAGAGTGTCTACTGAGCAATACGAAAGCCTCACTTACCCATTTGTTGATAAGCCTCGCACCGTCCTGACCACTGAACTTGCCCGTCTCTTGGAGAACACTCATATAGCTTCTGATATTCCCGTTCTCCATCCAGGGGATGACCATACATATAGATGAGTGGAATGCGTCCTCAGACACGCCTAAGAATGGGAGAACATGACGGTGTCTCAACCTCCTCCACATGAAAGATTCACGACAGAAGCTCTAGAAAACCTGATCAGTATCTTCACGTCATCCAAATATACATGTTCCACGCACCGCCTGCAATGTCTGGCTCTGGTGAGCGTACGCCTCAACTCGGGGTCGTTTGAGGGCCACCGCGTGACCGCACCATTTTCCGTAGTAAATGTCAGCAAATCCTCCTGCCCCACGACTTTGTGTTTCAGAACGTGTAACACCTTTGAGGTAGAAGGAGGTTGGCAAGCAGTTTGAGATGATAGACAACTTCAACGCTAATCTTCCCAATGCCGATGCAGGTAGCAAGCGATTCGTCTTTACGCCTTTCAACGAGTGGTTCGTAGGATCCACAAGCACCTATATGCAATTGTGTTTGGTGAACTGCGCTCCTGAGGTTTGACGTATACTTACCTCCCATAGCATATCTAGAACCTTGGGAACGATATCATCAGGAATGTGTGAAGCATCCGTTGCTGCATGTGGATCGTCGGGAATGGCATCATCAATGTATCCAAGGATGTCGATCTATTACGAACAGCGAGAGAAAGTGGTGCTAGTTAACAGACGATGATTGAAGGGTTGTCGGCGAGGGATTGACTTACAGAAGCAGCCATTCCGATTCAAACGTCCTTCAGAGCTCGCGCAATATCTTGTCTTGACCACCCTGTTTCACTGCCAATTGCGATAGTCTACTCGATGTCTACTTGGTGATCAGTAAACCGTTTGAAGAACTTTCGTCCACACGTGGCCCACTCACTCAAGGATACACGATGGTAACACGTTCCGAATTATGCAAGGACGTCGATGGCGATGATACAGAAGAACCCGCAGCTCGACACGAGCAATCGGCGCCACGAGGAGGACAATGGGATTCAGAGAGCATTCTTTCGATGACAGCTTGAGGAGAACCTGCACAAGCGCGCGCCTGGACGATTTCGCTCGTTTCGAATACTGTAGCTAACTGTACAAAAGATCATAAAAGCACAATAAAATGAAACGATTACACAGCAAAATCACAGAACAGAAAGGCAACAGCACCAAAGAAATAAAGACTACATTATACTGTACACCGTTATCGAGCAAATGGTTGCATCGCGAGTACAACGCCTTCGGCAGACAGCCTCGTGGCTGGCTGCTGGGCCCAACACTTTTGAACAATGTTCCACATAGGGTCCGACATCCTAGAACCAAATGGCGTAAATGGTCGTGAAGGCCTATCCCCACGCAACACCTTCTTGCTGATCCGGTACGTGGTAATTTTTGGCTCCGTGAATGGCATCTTGCCTGTATAAAGCTGAAGCACGATGGTTATTAACGAATCATTGACGGTAACATAAGATGTAGCGGACCTCAATACAGGTACAACCAAAGGCGTAGATGTCACTCGCTGGAGTAGGCCGTGGATATTCCATGTCAAACTCTCTGGGTTCGAAGAGCTCCGGTGCGACGAAATGATGTGCAGCGCCGCCATGTTTCGATCCGTACCCGCCCGGTGTTGCCGCAGCGATTAACGCGAAGCCAAAATCCGTTAGACGGACAGTGTCGTCGTCGTCGATCAAGATATTACCCTAATGATCCCACGGATGAGGGCTTGCAATCGAAAATCAAAGTGGGAGGCGTACTCCATGCAAATCACCATGAACTATCCCCTGATCATGGAGATACTTGAGACCCAGTATGACCTCATAAAGCTTGAAGCACTACAGTCAGTTTCACGGAAAACAAATATGGTTTCTGCTGTCACTTACCCAGTGATTGACCCGTGGCTCAAAGTCCGCCTCCGTCAACTGCTTATCCGGTGCTTTGGAAAGGATACGCCGTCTGATATTACCTGCCTCCATGCGAGGGAGAACCATGCAGAACGACCTTTGAAATGCATCCCGCGAGATGCCCCAGAACGGTAAGACGTGGTTGTGAGAAAGCCTGCTCCATAGCAGCGATTCACGGCAAAACTCCTAACATTCACATAAGCTTAGTCCGTGAACTCCGTGAGCAGATCTCTTACAATCATGATTCTTTCGCGACTTTCTTCGTTGGTGATGCGAGGGCGTTTGAGTATTACCAGACTTCCTTTGTACCGCCCATGGTAGATATCTGCAAATCCACCAGAGTCTACGGGCTCTTTATCAAGGCAGACGACGCCGGTGACATGGAAGTTTGTCGGCAGTATATCGTGCTTAACGGAAAGCTTCAGACACAGTTTCCGCAACAACAGGGCCTGCGCGTCGAGGGATAGAGTTGGAGTAATCGTAGGGGCTGAGTCATCTAACTTCTGCAAGGCGGAGGGTTATGTTGGATTCTCAGCCCTGCCACAAGGACTGCATACCTCCCAAGCAGCATCAAGCGTTTCTTGCACGTCAGCCTTGGGAATGTGCGTGATCACAGTTTGACCATTGGGGTTACTTAGGATTGCTTGTGAGATCAAATTTTCGATCTCTTGCCTGCGCTGTCGCTCCATTCGAGACGGACGGTTGTGTCTGATTCGGATCGATCGGCTGGTGTCAAGGGTATCAGATGTATTCGGATGAGTCGCTCACTGAGCCCACCAGCTATGAGTGAAGATCGTAATTTGTCCCGACAAAATCTGAACATAGACTCACGAGGGTAAAAGGGTCAGTAGAAGGGTATTCAAAATCGGGGTACGATTCGTGGTGGGAGACAGAGGTGAACACGGAAGCCACCTAATTATCTAAGGACAACTTCACAGGGTTCCGAGACGCTCGTCTGCCACCAATCCTGTGCGAAGTATACAGGGGAGCTGACAGGATCCAGGACGTTCTTACTCCAGAACTGGGGTTAAACATGCAGATTTCTGTAGTTATGACTCGAAGCGCAGCTCCGACGAGTTGTGTTCTGCGCCGACTCCTCCTGATCAGCAACCTAACATTTGCTGTCATCGTCCCTCCAGAAACATCATAGGGAAATATGACATACCGTAATTAACTTTCGCAAGGCGAAAACTCATGAGAAATATGTGTCCTGTCCAGTGAACGTAGGTGGGGAGTGGTGGGGGTTACTATGGACTGAGTCAGGCCACGAGCGCTCGTGTAACTACCACCCGTCAAAATTGCTCTATTCAATATTCAGGCTGTATGGTGGATCTTGGCATGAATACCGTCAACGGTCGCAATGGTTCGAATTCAAGATATAAATATATACTATAGTTCTTTAAAGATACCAGATATACTCTTGCGCAGCTTCTATGAATGTTTCCGGACAAAGCCCATTCAGCGCTTCCACCACCTGATCTCGCGTCGTGCAAATCTCAACATCCAATGAGGCCTCCATGAATAAGTTCTTTGTCTCTGCGGGCCACGAAAATTTTTCTGATCTTGAAACCAACACGATTCTTTCCAGCGACATCCCGCTCCGCGCACGAGTGGATAAAGAATTTCGGAGGTTCTTCAGCCAAATGTCGTTGATGCGTCTGGTACTGTAAACGAGCAGCGTCCTCAGCTTTGGGAAGAATTCTAGATTAGGCTCCGCGGACCGCGAAATGTTGGCAGCTGTGAATTCGGAGTCGTTGGTGGTCGTATGGTCGAGCGGATGGGCCTCATTGGAAGGAGCAGACTCGGAGATAGCGAGAGAGCGAGGGAGATATGGGAACGAGTCAACGAGCAACGTCTCTACGTTGATCAAGTGGCCGACAACGCGGTGCCAGCTTCTACAATCACGGTACTGACGATTGTAAAATAGGGATCGGACGCCAAGGGAGGGCATCTCGAAGCAAGACCTGAGCAAGTCGGGGAAAATGGGGGTGATGTGTGCGCATCCCAGTTGCAAAGTGTAGAGCGGTGGTCGTGGGGAGATGAGCTCAGTATGATTATGGACGTGCTCTGCGCCCCACAGCTGGTCTATTGTCAAGTACTTGCCTCCCGGGCCACCGTGCGAACGATGGGCTTGCAACATCGCGGCGAACGGCCAGAGACGATCGAATGTGTCAGATGTGGAGCTGTAGTCAAATCTAGTCAAGAGGTCCTTGAAAGACATGACAATGTCCCCACTATAGGACACATAGGCCGAACTTCCCAGGTAAGACACTCGAGTTGTCTTCGCGGGAAACTCAAGGTTGGCCAGGAGTAAAGCCCATATTTGACTATCTGTTGTGGTACAGATAGCCAGATTCTCTAGGTAGTTGAGAATAACCGGGGGCCAGTCTCCTGGGGGCTCCTCAAAGTCTTCCCGCGGCTCCCACTGAGTGGTCAACGTGAGGTCTTTTAGGAATGGCGTCTTTCGGAGGGCGTCGAGAAGCGGCCGCACAGACTGGCGCGGTCTCCAGTCGTGCAAGTGGAGACAGGTGATTTTTTGATGAAGGATAGAATGGAACGACGAGAAGTTGGGGTTATGGTAGGTGAGGTACTGAAGGTTGGGTAACGCAGGAGCATGGTCATCAGATGGGATAGCTTCCCACAGTGACTTCCTAGTCACGGTAAGGCGACGCAGTAATGGTGCCCCTGCGGGAGCGAATTTTATTGCCATGTGAAGGAGTACCTCGTGTGCGACTTCTCCTATCTCGAGCTCCTCGATGCGGAAAAGTTGTTTGAACACCATTTTGAACGCCTTGACATCCAGAGAATGACCAAGAGTTAACTTGAGTGGCTGTTTCCCTGAACGTTGTAGCAAGCATTGCAGCATGGTTGGTTCAACGACGTTCTGCGAGCTGCCAATAGCGAGAAGATCCGACCATAGAGCAGCGCACTGAAGGCCGATTTGTCTCCAATGCCTGCATACCTGAACACATCGTTGGTATTGGTAAAATTCGGAAGGTTTTAGACGCCTTCTCGCTGCGTCAATTGCTTGGACCTCCTCCGGTGCGTTGCTATACTTCGTGATAAGGAAGATGTGGCAGAGAATTTCTGGGGGAAGTCGTTCGTTGATTGGCGCAAATGCGTTTAGATGTTCCTTCAAGAGGCGTAGCCGAGCTTCGTGAAGAGCAATAAGCTCTTGCTCGAGCGCGATCGCGACCTCTGTGGCCTGTTTACTGGCAGGGATTTGGAGAGATATAAGCCCCGCGACGTCCCTATCATTGTAAGCAGATCTTGGCGGTTAGGACAGAAGATGAGATGCATATCGTCGACATACATTGGCTTTTGTCAGTTGAGGACTGACGACGAACTTCTTAACTTGGAAAGAGACTGAGTCACGCCGGTGTTGTCTTGGCTTGGTTCGGTTCATTCAGAAGTTGTTTTGTTAATATTACATAATAATGCGGGCCAGCTCACCAGCTTTGACTTTCAACCAGCTCGACTTTGGCTCGACTACTTACTTTGAAGTCGGATTGAGCTCGGACTTCGTCGAGCTTCCTTCACATCGGGTTGAAAATCAAAGTCACGGTACGCACTTCGCTCGTATTCTGCCAGGCGGCTCACACGTCATACAGAGGGGACTATCGTAGAAATATTATGGTATTCAACGAACGAGGGTCTAGTATCAGGTGCAATGCCGAGAACGACTTGGAGACTCATAATCAGATCTGGCGCACAGTCTCCGAACATACCAGTCAGCATGAACCCACCCAAGTTCCAAGGAAAGTCATATACGTACTGTTTCATAATATTCTCGATGCTCCACCTGCACACGACACCGTCCTCGTCAACAGACCAGATTTCCTCCTTGTTGAGATATCCAAGTTGGTTTTCGGTGTCCGATTCGCCACTGGCAAAGTCGTCGTTCCAGGTCCCTGCACAATGAATCGCGCGGATAGAGCCACCGTAGGTGTCTACCTCTGCGGCCATCTGGCCAGACTTGAGATGGAAGAACGAGATATTAGCAACAACTCCGTCTGCTTCCCTCCCCCATACCAGGACCTTCCCGTCCCTCGACCACGCCACCGCACTGACAGCTTTAGGCCCATAACTCAGGCCTTCCACCCTGTGAATTACCTCCGCTCTTGTGGAGTCCCATATCACGAGAAGCCCGTCCTCGGATCCTGTGGCGACAGTGTTGCCATCAGGAGACCATGCAACAGCAGTAATAGGGCTGGAGGATTCCAGCGTTGCTACTTCCTTGCCGTCGCTGACATTGCAAATCCTACCAACTGTGTCTTTGTTAGAGCCAGACAGAACTCGGCGGTGATCGGGAGAGAGAGAGTAGCACGAGACAAGCTTGTCGTTATGGCGGATTTCCTTCAGTTTAGCACTGGGTACCGTTGAACGAACCTCTTGCTGGGATAGACTAAGGGAGTCTAGCTCGTGGAGTACTGTCACTATGGAGTGATCTTCAATACCCTCCTTCCAACCGAGCTGGTGACTGGATTGAGAGGGAGTGGGCTCCACATCCAGCATAGCCACGCCAAAGTAATGTCCACATACAAGATGAAGTCGTCCTTCGATATCGCAGAACTCCAGCTTCGCGATGAAGTAGGTTGGATCCGTTGGTAATATTTGTATTAGGTCGCCGGTAAAGACATTCCAGACGTTCACGGAGCCGTATGTCGGTGCAGTGGCGAGGGTCTTCCCGTCGGGGAAAAACGCAACAGCCCATGGGACAAGGCGCGGAGGGCCATCCCCTTTATGAACACAGATTTTAGCGGTCCTGTTTCGAAGATCCACGATCACAACGCGAACGTCCTGGACGAAGGCGATCCTGTCAACCTCGATGGGAGAGAACGCTGCACTCCACACTGGTCCGCTCAAGTATCTCGCCTGGAATGTGATTTGCCCGCTACGCAAGTTCCATATACGAATCGCGCCACTGTCAAAGCCTGTTGCAGCGTACGTGCCATCCCTGGATACACAAAACATACACATGGCGCCTTCCGCTCGATTAGGTGGTTTTAACGGGTTGGAAAACCATAGCTCGCTGTTCGTGGAAGGTGGGAGGGCGGCCATGTCAGAGAATGAGGGAGAGGAACGATGAGGTACTGCAGCCTGGCCTTTTTCTAATGGTTCGGAGAATCAGCACAGCCACATTCTTTTGTAATGCTGCCAACACATCGCCACTACGAAACCTATGTTGCGCCATAGTTGACATCGCTTTGGCCACATTCCTAAGAACGAGTCCAGACTCGGAGTGAGGGCCCAAAAATGTAAACAATAGCAGATACCCCTACCTATGATGAGGTTCACCGGATCGTTCATGACGTGACATCGTATGAAGCGTATGCTGAAGGCCAGGCCGGGGATGGTGTTGCTGTTGTTAGAGAAACCAGATCATGAATTGAAAGCATGTGAGTTTTCGCACCACGAAACGGAGCTCGTCCACGATCGAGTAAAGAATGCACCGTGGCGAGCTGAGTGCAAGGAAGAGTCATAATTCTTAGTAATATTTTCTCACATAGCGGACGAGCTCATGATGCACACAATCAAAACTGAAAACAAACTCAGAACAGTTCTGACCATGATTAATCAATAATTAAGTAGATGGAACATACCTCATAACATCGGTTGAACCTCTTTGGATCTTGGAGGGTGTCAGCGGCGAGAATCAAGTAAGCAAGGAATAGGAACTCCATTTGGACACGTAAGCTCCCTTGGGAAAGCTGGTCGGAATGCTGCAGACGCGAAGTGGCATTGAACCATCCAAATGAGTACTATAATACATCCCAGTAGCAAGCGGGCGCAAAGCTATCCAAAGCAAGAAACAAGGGGTCCATGAAAGCAACACCTGCGATACGCCACAGTCAGGTCGAGCTTTAAAACAAGAGTCGATGGACGTACTGTACCAATCAAACAAACGCCTCCATAGACTTGGCGATGTCCGCAGCCTTGAGCCTCTCTCCCGGTTGTTGCGCCCAGGACGCTTCCACCACGGCCCACATGCGATCCGACATCGGAGTGTCGAATGGTGTCGACGGTCTAGGTGGCCGTTTTCCATCCAACACCTTCATGCTAATCTTGAACGCTGTCATCTTGGGTCCCGCGAATGGCATCTTTCCTGTGTATAACTGCATCGAAGGGGCATCAGCGTCGTCGGTCCAGTGTGAACACGAAGAGAGTACGTACCTCGATGCACGTACATCCGAACCCGTAAGCATCTGTGGCGGGGGTGTACCTTGCATGAGTCAGACCAAACTCGTCGGGATCCCATAGCTCCGGTGCCATGAAGTGTTGTGCGGCGCCACCATGCTTTGAGCCGTACGCCCCCGCCGTCGCTTCCGCAATCACTGAGAAGCCAAAATCGGTGAGCAGCGCGTGGTCATCCGCGTCGATAAGAATGTTTCCCTGCGATATTGACCACCAAAGTAAGTACTTTCGATGCAAGAATGACGCTAATAACAACTCAAGACTCACTCCATGTAAGTCGCCATGAACGACTCCGTGGTCGTGCAGATACGCCAGACCAAGGGCAACCTCGTATAGCTAGTGCGCATATCCATTGAGCACAAAAGATATGAGCGTTTCACATCCTTGAGACTCACCCATCTATTCACATGAGCCTCGAAAGTCGTGCTTGTCAACTGTTTTCCTGGATCCGTAGTCGATATTCGGCGCCGAATATTCCCAGCTTCCATCAGCGGGAGGATCATGCATATCATGCCTCTCGAGAAGACATCCTTGGAAACCCCAATGAAAGGGAGCACATGCTTGTGTTGCAGTTTACTCCAGAGAAGCGATTCACGACAGAACTCCTAGTAACACGCAAACACACAACTATCAGGTTTCCTAACGGCATCGAAAAAAAAATCGGCTTCAACCGAACGGAGTAAGCATACCATCATCACTTTGTCCTTCATTCTCGGGTTTGGAATTCGTGGTCGTTTGAGGATGACGAGCCTGCCGTTGTATTGACCTTGGAGGATATCGGCGTAGGCACCGGCGTCCACAGCTTCGAGGTTCAGGCACACCACGTCCTCGACGTAGAAACTGGTCGGAAGCACGTCATGTGTTGCGGCCAGCTTCAGACAGAGCTTCCTGAGGAGCGCAGACTGGGAGCTCGGTGTGAGCGTTGGGTGTATTAGGTTGGTCTTGTCGTCCAGCCTCTGTATTGCCTCGGGATCAGCTTTCCCAGATCTTGTTCGATAACAGATTCCTCGTACCTCCCAGGCTGTATCAATCACACTTTGTACTTTCTCCTTCGGAATGTGTGTGATCACTGTCTGCTTCGTTGGGTCCGCAGGGATGGCATCTCGAAGGAACGCGTTGATCTGTTTCGAGGTCATGATAACTCCGTGCACAGACTGAAAGACTTGAGTGAGGCTCAGATTGGCGCCACCAATGTCAACAACATTACTAGTAAGGTGCTCACAGAGTCTTCACTACTTAAACCCTGGTCGTTTTGCCGTTCTCCGAATGCACAGTAGATCCAGTGACAGATTGGGACGAAGCGCTTATAAGTTACTGGGAACTTTAACCTTTCGTTCTCGGTGTGAGAGGAATGTCGTGCGTCTTTACTTCCCACCAGAGAAATTCCTTGAACGTTGCAGTGGAAGTATTGTTTCTGGGTTGCTACGTTCTGTGATTACAGACGCAGACAACACGGGTGATATTAGACTTGCAGGTCGAGAGGGAAAATCGAGGTTTTGGGAGTGTGACACCAGTTCGGGGAAGCCTGGGGTACCGCAAGCACTGATTCTGAGCCACAGATCACGGGAGTGACCCAGAGGGAAGGCGGTGGAGTGGGATGTGGTGATACAGCATTATTATAAGAGAACGTTTGGGAGAAGTTTACATGAATCATGCAAATAGCAAATGGCGGAGGACCAGCGACGCAGTCACGCGTTACGGTAATCGGCGACAGTAACGCGTGACAACTGCATGGTATGTGCGACAATATCAATAGCAAGAGTATTAATCCTCCCACATCCCTCATTCTGACAGTAGTTATCCGCTAAAGCTCAGGCTTTAAATATCCTCAACAACCTTGACTCCGTCAGTATCCTCGTCCGACACAAAGGACACTCCTTCGTGCTCTGCATGACAAGATCAGAGCACGCTCTACACAACGCCATATGTCTACACAATTCCATGTCAACCGCCATTCGCACGCGCATTAGAGAAGGTGTAGGGGAGGACTCACCCGCAGTCTACGATAGCGATGTTCGCTTCTTCGTCTTGACAAATCACACAAAGACCCGTACGCTCGAGATGTGATGCGAGCCCTTTCGCATGGGCCTTGCTGCTCGCGCTCGCAGGTGGTGGTTTCGGTTTCTCCTCGCTCGACGGTGGTACCGGCGCAATCGCTCCCTCATCATCATGGCTCCCCCCACCCCCTTCCCCATCATCACCCTCATCGTCTTCACCACCCCCATTATCCCCCTCCTCTTGCCTTCTCTCCCTCCTCTCCGCCCTCTCTCTCATCGCCCACATCTCCATCTCCTCCTCCTCCGCCCTCCTAATCGCCTCCGCCCTCTCCACCCTCTCGTCCTCCACCAACGTCTTCACCCGCCCCACCAAATCCCCCTTCTCCAACACCCCGCCCACGTTCACGTGGTTCCTGAACAACACCGCCTTCAACACCCCAATGGACAACCCCGATATCTGATCGGGCGTCATGTCGAGCAGGGCGTCGAGGGTAGGAGGTTGTGGGGTGTTTGAGGCAGGGGAGGGGGTAGGGGAGGTGGTGCGAGAAGCTTGGTTACTGCGAGGGAGAGACGTGGATCGGGGACGAGGGGTGTCGTTCGCGTTGGGATGCAGATTCGCAGAAGCCTGTGCTGCTGCGCCAGTCCGTGAGGTAAAGTGCGGCATACCTGGGGGTGGTCCTGGGGGCGGATAAAACCCCGTTGGCCGTGGCGCATACTGGGTAGTACGAGGCGGGGTGGTGTATCCGTAATTGGAGGATGGGCGTGGTTGCTGCTGTGATTGAGGCTGAGGCGGCGGTGGCGGCGGTGGCGGCGGGTGTGGTGGGGGTTGGTATTGCGGCGGATCTGGCTCGAGGTCTGGACGAGCGAATGAGAACGAGGAAGGTTGGGATGCGGTACGCGCTCGTGGTTGTTGTTGTCCCGGTCGTTGTTGCTGACTTGGACCCGCATGTCCGCCTCCGCGAGAGAAGAATCCTCGTCGTGGTTCTGACTGGTCAGGTACGGAGTTGGCGCGGTAGTATCTCTGGTTGACGCAGAAGATGAGGTAGATTGGAGAGAATGTACACACAACACTTACTTCAAATTCAGGTTTGAGAGATCCATTCGCCTTGAAGGCTCATGAGTATACGCGGTTGAAACGGTCGGAACGGCACTCACTCGTGCTGATATCAGCCTGTCAACCAGATCGTCCTTCTCCACAACATTGTTGACTGGTATATGATACGCCCCAGCATATTCCTTCAGCACAGCAAGCGACAACTTCTTCAGTTGGTCCTTGCTCTTAGCGGTAACTAGATGCAATCAGGTGTTTCATTCCAATGAGCGGGGTATACAAAACATACTGTTCAGGTATTTTACGCAATATGCGCACACTTGCACGATATCGTAGCCTGGGCCGGGGGCGGCAGCGTAGTAGTGATCCTCTATACCCGCTGAACGGGGCATCAGGGCGGTATAGTCGGTACATGTGTGGCAATAGGTGTAGCCTGAGCTAGTGCGATTAGATCCGAGTGATCGAACGGTGCATGAATACAATGAGGACGCACCGCAATGATTACATTTCCGTCCCCTTGAGAAGATCGCGTTCAAGCCCTTGCTGCACTTCCTGCAGCTGCTATCGCTGGCGTCGGGATGTTCTGGAGGCGGACCACTGAGGAGCGGGAGGCCTGCGTGTGGGCCTGCCGTTGCCTGCCCAGACATGGGGGTCGATGGGCAAGTGGCAAGTGGCGAGGGGATGCTGCTGCTGCTTCGACGCTGACAAACGGCGGACCTGGAGAGTAATTTCTAGCACTTTCTAGAAGGGATGTGCGTGATCGCCTCTGGGCGAGTGATGGATGACTGGGATGGACGTGGTCTGTGGACAAGAGCAGTCTATTTGTACTTCTACCTCGTAGATAGTCGTCCTCGACTTGGACCACCTCCCTTGGAAGCTTTCCGAGGACAGCTCTGGCCAGGATGAGCATGCGGAGTAGAAACGGAGACTTGTACAAACCAGACCGATCGTCTGATATGTCTCTGTGGCTCAGTGGTAGAGCATGCGATTGCAACGAGCTCACAGCTTGTAACCATCGCAGGGTCCCGTGTTCGAACCACGGCAGGGACTGCTTTTTATGTTGCTTTGGTTTCCTCAGTTACAATAACATTTTCGTAACCTACAGTCTGGTTTCTATGTGATCATTTTCAGGTCAGTCGTCACCGACGTATACACGACGAGGATCATGAGCCACGTATCACGAAGCGCCCAAAGGTGGCTGAGAGAGTTGTGGTAATTTCGGGCGGCAACCTCTTACCACCTTCAATCCACCATGCACTTCCTCTCGACGTGCTTGTTGTCTTTACTGGCAATTAGCAATGTCTACGCAGCTTCCCTGACCTTGCAGTCCCCTCGTTTCACAATCTCTTCACCCGACGCGACTCAGCTGCGCTCCGAGCCGTACGTGTCGCGTGTTCACACACCACTAGAACACAACACTGAATGTCTGTTTTTGCTCTGAAGGTTATCGACGACCAAAAAACCTTCACCGTTGGTTCTGGGTGCGAAAGATGTCCTGAAGCTCACTTTCCAAGTTGTGGAGGAGGAGGGCAAGGGCGTGCAGCCTCACCAGACTTTCCTGCGTTTCTACGACGAGGTCTCTGGCGAGGAGGGTATCCAACCAGTGAGGGTCACAACCGGAGGAAAAGCCAAATTCGAACTGGTGCGCTTTGCTTTCTCTCCTGTTCTTCAAACTATACTCACCACGACCACGACCGATACAGAACATGGCAAAACCCCCGGCATCCCTCCCACCCACAACCTCCACCGACCCACTCAAAGTCACCCTCATCATCGGTTCCTTCACGCATGACCCCTTCAAAGTCGACCTCTTCGATCTCTTTCTCCCCGCGTCTCAACCAGCCCCGCAACACCCTGACGAACCCTCCTTCCACTCACTCCCTGAGATCCACCACACCTTCCGCGCAGACCCCAAACTCCCGCCAAAATTCATCTCCGCTGCGTTTGCAGGGCTGGTTCTCGCGCCTTGGGTTGTCTTGCTCGGCTTGGTGAGCTGTTTCCTCTCGTGTCTTCATGTTCGACTTTACTGACACGAAGCCGTCTCTGTGCAGTGGGGTGCGATTCGGCCTACAGTCCCACACCTCTTCTCACCGAACATCCTTCCGTTCTTGGCTACCCTCAGTGCCTTCGAAGGCCTGCTGTTCTGGTACTGGGTGGACTTGAAGCTCGGCCAAGTGTTGCTGTACGGCGGGATCCTCACCGTCCCGACTTTGGTTGCCGGAAAGCAGGCGTTGTCAACGATGGGCAAGTGGAGGACTGGCAGGAAGTAGACATTTTTTTGTTCTCAACATACTTGCCGTACAAAAGTTGGAGGAATAGAAATGGTTTTCCTGCTTCGTCAGCGTCTCACAGAAATTGCTCATAGGTCCCCGGGTTTTCTGTCTATGAAGGTCACTCACTGGCCGTCAGATATTGAGCTTCGTTTGAGCATGAGACTTATGTTACTAATTCCTTCTCTCATTCTCAGCGTAGCTCAAAACTCATTCAGATCCCGCAAGTGAAGGGTTGAATAAATTATGGGGACAGGTTTACAATGTAAGTCCATGAACAAGCCCTTTGAAGAGATTGTCCGCATCTAACATAAATGATGAAGTCATGCAGAACCCAAACGACATAGCGCAGAACAGCAATATAACAACCAACTTCACCGTCTCAAGAGCGTACGGGGCGACTCCAAGTTGCCATGTTCCCCGCTCGCACCTTTCGCAAGCCACCGCTAATTTCGACCCATCCTTCAACGCACACAGCAACACCTTCAACGCCCTGATCTCCTCGTCGGACTTCACGGCACCACGCTGCAAGAGCTGCACGTTCTTCATGTCCCGCTCGTAGATCCCCATCAGCTCGCGCAATTGCCATCGCAACTCCTCGGTAGCTGCTCGCACGTCCTTTCCCTCTTCTTCCTTCTCGTTCTTGCCACGCCGCGACGAAGTGGGATCCGGTACTGACGGCAGTGCGACTGTCTTCGTATCACCTCGCTCCGGACCGAGCCCGGTCATGTTCTTCCTTGGACCGACAAGTCTAAGTCGTTTGCCCCGAGCAAACCCAACCTGCGCTCTCCTGCCTCTGACTCTGGAGAGCCTCACCGTCTCCTTCCCCTCCTCTTCCACCCTCACCCCTGCAACCGAAGAAACGTCACATTCCCTCCTCCGCTCCCCATCCTCCTCCTGCCTCCTCTTCGCGTCCCTCTCGTACGTCTCCATGACAGCGCACAACTGCGCAGACACCTCCTTGAACATCCCCTCCCACCGCCGTCCGTCCTCTTGCAGTCCCTTCACCCGCCCTTGGATGTTTTCCACGAGACTCATGATTCCTGAGACGCTGAGCTCTGACGTCCCGTTCGAAGCGTTGGAGACCGGATCCGGACTGGCACGTGCAGCAGACGAGGAGGAGGAGATCGCGTCGTCCGAGTTCGAGGGACTCTGCGAGTCGGGTGTGACGTCCACAGTGCTTGAATTGTCATTGTCCTGAGAAGGGTTTTGTGGTCAGAGGATCGACGAAAAGAGAAAAAAAAAAGTCACAAAACAACAACAACAAAAAACCAAAAACACATAGAAAGAAAGAAAGACAGACACATACCTTTCCTCTCGGTTTCGAACCGCCCGCCCGAACCGTCCGTGGGCGATAAGTTTCTAGATGTTTCCCTAACCCCTGCCTCGCCATCCCGTCCCAACCAAACCGTGGTCCGTTCCCATCTCGAATAGACGGGAACAGCGGCGGGCCCATCCTTCTTCTTCTGATGATTGTCTGAGCAGGAGAAGGGGTTCAGTCACGGTGCTCGGGTGGGGGCGTGTGCGTGGTCACTGGTGTGTCGGAAGGACTAGTGCTGGGAGGTACGAGATGCGAGCAGAAGCGAGCGGACGAACCCTTCGAGTTTTATATTGGAGGACAACAAACTTACGGGGTTCACCCCACCACAGGTTCACTCCGTGGCTTTGTGTTGGTGTGGTTGAAAGGCTGCGTGAGGCCACTACCTCACCGGAGAAGCGTGTCGTGTTCCGCGTGGCCCCCGCGATTTTCCACCTCGTGCTGGTGACTACGTACGTACCCCAACAGACTCTTGGCGGTATAGTTTGACTTTCGGAGTCGGGAAGGATTTGGGATGGTTGAAATATAACGACTGCTTAGGGTCGGTAGCATGGTGCTGGCAAATTTTCTGACGCCTCAGGATTCGGAGGATTGGCGTCCTGTCTTGCAGTAAGTGCTAGGAGATTACTCGTCAAGTTAATTCCCTGATATTCCGTTCACTGAAGATCAGGATTATCGCAACGTCAAGCCATGCATACCTACCAATCCGAGCTCCCGAGTCGTCTGGCCCATCCAACTGTTACTCATTTCTTGATTGGCAGACTCTACCTAGTGTTCGGTCCAATCCCTTCACCGAGTCATGTCGCATCATTGACAACGACAAGAGCGAACGCAAGTAAACGACACCACGGGGTCCTTCCAATGTTGAACAGGTTGTTTTCCCTCCGAGATCTGGGTATACACGACCTAGCAAACAAACCCCCCGGTGCAGGATCATAACAACAAAACGAACCGACAGTCAATACCCCAACATTCCAAGGACATAAATACCGGATAACTCAGGCGTTACGGGGGAAGTGCCACATAGGCCCGGGCTTGGTATCGTGACTTCGAATATCGTACACAACGCGCAGTATACTCTCAACACCACCTTCTGTTCTGTGATACGATAAATACACGATAAAACCTGAAACAAGTCCTGTACTTCCTCACACCCACAACCTCCCCACCCACCCACTCCCCTCTATACGGAGTACAACAACACCCCCCCCCCCCCCCCCCCCACCTCCCACCTCCCAACTCAAAAACTCAAACCAGACCCCTCAAACCCCACCACCCCGCACCCGGACCCTCCCCTCCAAAACCGGCTCGACGCTCACCTGTGGCAACGTCCCGCTCTGGGACCTGAACGGCTGCGAAGACGACGGGCGCGGGACTCCCTTGGGGCTCGGGAACGCGCCGCTGCCGTACGAAGGTTTGGCGGTGGGCGCTTTGAATGGGTGTGCTTCGGTGTTGAATACCCCTGTGTGTGGGGGTTAGTTTGGGGTTGTGTGAAAAGAGGGGGGGGGGGGTGGGGAGAGAGAGGAAAGGAGAGGGAAGGGAGAGAAAGGACGTACATTCGTCAAGACTGATATGCTCAGGATCATCAAACGTCAAATACAAATACTTCAACACCTCCGCGAACCAAAAACTCTCCATATCATCAATAAACCCCTCCCCCGTATCCTCCACATTCCAAAGCCCCGCGAACCCAACCCCTTCCTCCTTCGGCACCTTCAGGAACCTCTCGAAACTCGCTGTCGCCGCCGCCGCGCGTTCCAAGAACTTCACGTCCCCCGTCACGCGCCACGCGTAGAAGTTCGATTCGAGGACTTCGGGGCGCAGGAGGTAGAATTCGGATCCGGGGAAGAGGAAGAACCCGTGTTGGGAGTAGAAGGCGAGGTCGGAGGCGGTTGGGTTCGCACCGGTGAAGTTCCCGTCGGAGGAGAAGAACCCGAAGGCTTCCATCCCGATGCCCGTGCTGTGTGTTTCGCGTCAGTTAGTCGTCACTCACGGAGGAGGAAGGGTACGGGTTAACTGGGGGAGGGGAGGGGGATCACGTACGTTGTACTGGCGTAAGTGTTCCAACAAGCGTCCGCGAGCCTGAGGCCGAAGTCGACGATGGACTGGTTGTTCATGAGTTTACCGCCGAAGAGCCAGTTCCCGGCGTGGAAACAGGCCAAGTGGGACGAGATGTGTCGGATGGTGCCGTCGTCGTCTTGGTCTGCGAGGTACAGGTGGTTGCCCACAGTCGACGTCTAAAAAGAAAAAAAAAATCCATGAGTTCAGTGTTGGTCTTTCGGTAGAAACTTGAAAGTGGTGAAGAGATTGGTGACGCACCCGTGCAAGGACGCGCATCGAGGTGTCAACAGCCGTAGCCCAGGTATCCGCAAAGAGGTCATCGTTGATGTTAGTGAGACGCGGGTACTTGATAAGATATTCAAAGTAACTATCCGAGCCTCCTCCCCATGTCTGTTTATGCCATCCGCGAAATTGAGCATATGACTGGGATGTATGCGGATAGCGACTCACCACTAACGCGCCTACAAAGTTGCCTGAAGTGGGGTCAATCCCTTGGGCCGCAAGACCCGGGAGGGGTGGTGTCTCAACAGAGAGGTGACATTTCAGCAAGGATGACAGTGGAAGAGAACGAGATTGCGCTCACGAGACCGGCGATGTGCCTCACGGAGTTCTCCGCCAATCTGCGATACGTAGCGTTCCCAGTATGTTTCCTGATACCACATACTAGTTCAGAAACACTCGCTCAACGGGAAATTGCGCTTGAAATTGCTCACGTGAGTGTCGCCCATTCCAGAGAAAGCTATCAACCCAAAAGAGACTCAGCTTCCTCGCGCAACCGTACAAAAAAACACGAAAACACAAAAACACGTACCGTTCCAGCTTCAGCAATATTCGACTAAAAAAAAAGAAGCCCACACACGCGGTGTGACATCAGCATCGCCAGATCCCACCAACACTCGCCACTCACCGTAGCAATCGTCGGCGTGCTCGTGTTGAAGTTGACGAAGCCGTACGGGACGGTGTTCCCCAACGAGAACGCCACCGACATCTTGTCCGCGACCTCCTTGGCTTTCTGCACCAACACCGGGTGTTTCTCGCCGCTGAGCTCGAACGCGCTCAGGAGTCCACCGAGGAATCTGATCGTGGTCTCGAAGACACTGTTGGATCGCGTGTGTGTGTGTGTGTGTGTTTTTGTTTTAGTTAGTGATGTGGAAGGTAGGTTGATGGGATGGGAATAAGGTTACCTGGTGGTGTCGGGGGTGTGGGAGATGCTGAAGTCGATCTTGGAGGCGAATTCGACTGCTTCTTCGAATAGTTTCTGGTTGGGTTGATGTCATTAGGAGTTTCTTTATCGTTCTCTCAGTACCAATGACTCACGTCTTGACCCATAATATGCTACAAATACGGTAAAGATGCTGTCACACGAGATGTCCGGCGCACTCACAAGCGTACTCATAGCATCCACAATGGACGCGCCCCATCCGTTCCGACCATCAGTGAACGACTTTGAAATCGGCGTCAAGTCGTCATGGCCAAACGCGAATTCCCTGTCCGCCACGGTCCAAGCAAGCATCAGTTCCCATCGCTCACTCACAAAAACACACCACGAAAAGAAAAAAAGGGACCAGCACGGAACTTGTACGCAGCGTAACTCTCCAAAAAGATATTCTGCACGGCTTGCTTGTGCACCGCAGCGTCGCGGGGCAAGACGAGATGGGGGTTCTGGACGGGACCGGCGAGGACGGCGAGGACGGCTGAGGACGCGATGATGAGGGCGAGTTGGCGGAGGAACATCGCGAGGGGTTTGGGGCAGTTGGACGGTCAAGAGACTCGGTATAAATGCAGACGTCTGTTCGACATGGCTTCTCAGCTTCTGAGAAGGGGGCCACGAGAGGACGGATTGGTGTGCCTTGGGATTGATGCGAGGATTGGCAAGAGAGAGCGTAAGGAAGAGTTCTCTGGATTTCCGATGGAGAGATGTTTGTTGTTCTCGGTTCTGCGCATGTGGACGTCGGTGTGAGCGACACAGGATGGGTACTCACATGATGATGGAATGGCACTTTTCGTTTAACTCTCTACGCGACGACTGTCTGGTGCACTAGTCCCCGCCACTGCGGCTGCTTGGACGTGGACGCTAGACGTCGGACGAACGCCGGAGGACACTGAGAACTCGAATTCCGCCGTGAATGGGGATGCAATTGCCGCCGACGACATCATACAAGAAAGAAGCACACTAGATCAGACTCCGACACAGATCCTCGTCTCCAATCCACCCAATTCCATGTCTGGCGCGTGGTCCTTGTCAGCAGAAGTACCACCACGTGGTCTGATTGGCACTCACTTTGCCTTCACGTGGGACCGCAGCCCGTTGAATGTATACACGAAACGATAACCCTGGTCACCATCCACCCTCTCCCTCTCTCCGCCCGTTTTCGCCGAGCTGGGCGCAGGTGCGGGGCCTTCCGACCTCGACGCAGGTGCTTCTGCTTCTGCGTCCCCCTGGTGCCCTGCTTCCAACGCGGCACCAGTACCGTTGACTTCCTGTACATCCTCCGCGGTAGGTATAGGAAACGGACGACCGGGACAATGCCGACACGCAAAGATCGGCTTGTCCCTCAACTGCTTCTCTTTTCCCAACCCGAGTCTCAGCCTCAACGCGGAATCCCTCTCGAACGACTTTCCGCGCAACAGCACTTGCGCCTCTTCCGACGTCACGACTTCTACCTGAATCGTCTCGTGTCGCTTGCTGTGGCGGAACTTTGATGAGGGGGAATGTGTGAGTGTGTGGTCATATGTACGAAGGTGGATCTGCGTACCAGGGTGGTCAGGTCCATCACGATAGGTATGGGGCATGTTCGGCATACGATCCTCGCCCCGAGCCCGTGCATGTACGATTCAGCGTCCGTACCCGCAGGATTCGTATTACTACTCTTCAAAGCCTGATTCACAGCATCGATCGCCTACACGCCATTCATAAGCACACGCCCAACCGTTAAAAAAAACACCACACACTCACCTGCCTATCCGGCTTGAAATTCTCCACCGCCCAAACATGTTTCGCCCTCTGCCTCTTACTCAAACACGCACACTCATGTCTGCACGCCTCTTTAAAGTTCATCCCCGGATCCTCCCACCGCGACCCTCCCCCTTTCTCCTCACACCGCACGCACAAAAACCTCGCGTTCACCCGTTCCGCCACATGCACCGTCGACGTGCTCGCCGTCTTCCACTCTCCGAACCCGAGCACACCCGCCAACCCCTCTCGCGCTTTCTGCACCCACCGTCCGACTTCCTGCGCGATCGGCCCGTCGAGCTGTTTGGACGTCAGCATTTTCGTGGCGGAGGGTTGGTGGAGGACCATTTGGATGCTGTGCAGGAGGCGGAAGTCTGCTAGGGGAGGGAGGATCCCTCCTGATGATGATGAGGACGAGAGGTTCTCGTGGTATTTGGCGACGGCTCCTCGGGCTTGGGCGTACGCCGTTTCCTCCATTCGTCTCTCGCGGTTTTCTTTCGTGCGGATCAGTTGGGGCTCTAGCGCACTCCGGATGGATTCCAGGTCTAAGAAGCATGAGGACTTGTTTTGTTTTTTTTTACCAAGGTGGGTACGCACCGTTCGAGGTCAGCTCTTCCTCACTGATCGTCTTGCACCGGAGAAGCGTGGCGAAAGCAGGACTGATCTTTAGGTCCCAATACGGCCACCCTTCACGTTCCGCGAGCGTTTTCGTCCTACCGCCGTTTAGACCGACCGATACACCAAAGACGACCCGGACTCACATGCGATCGTTGTCTTCTTTGAGCTTCAGCGCTTCTCTGTTCCGCATCATCCTCCATATCACCAGCTGGTTACAATGCTACCCAATCAACGTTAGTTCGTTGTTCGTGTTTTTTTGGAGGGGGGAGGGGGGAGGAGGATGGAAATGGGAAAAGAAAAAAACGAACAGCTTCTATTGTAGCCCTGTTCTGCCACTTCTTTGAGAGCCCGCGCTGGAACTCTGCCTCTCTGCCTTCCAGGAGCGCTTTGTTGAGACCGTCCGTCGCTTCCTCCCAGTCTTTCTTTCGGGCGATGTGACCTTCTACTGTGTACGTCGTTAGTGATCATGCACACATACACACACACACAGAAAGAAGGAGTGAAGTGAAGTATAGTCAAGGAAGGGAACGTACGGCTGTTCACTGTTAAAAAAATGACGATATCAGAACGAACTGGCGTTAACACACAACGAAAGAGAGGGGGGGAACTGACTATTTGGGACAGTGTATATGACTGACTCTAGTCGTGGGATGTGTTGCATGATGACTCGATAACGAGAGTCGACTCTTAACGGGTTGAGGATGAAACTATGGGTCTTCCTGGAGAAGAAAAAAAGTGTGTGTGTAAGATCACTCGGCGGGCATAGGCTGGGGGGGGAACTAACAACCATCGCTCGAGACATCGTTGAGGTTCTGTGGGTTTGTCCTGCCAGGGTTGAGCGAAGGTTAAGAGGGGGATCTGGGTATTGAGGGGATGATCGAAGGGACTCACGACGCCACAGAGCCGTAAACGCAGTGCGACCGAGTAGGGGTATTTCGTGATCGTCTTCCCGCAACTCTTCAAACACCGAAAAAAGAAAAAAAAAATCACCACTATGTTAGCTTCTCTGTTTTGCCCCCTATTCCCATTCTCACCAAAAAAACAAAACAAAACAAGAAACAATGGGAGACAACGCACACACCTCGCAAGTAGACGGACCAAAGATGAACGCAGCGTACGACGCCTCCGTCCAATTCGGCGTCGGGTCCGGGACGCGGTGGAACTTCCCGCGGAGGTGTTTCCAGATGTAGGTCGTCGCGGGGTTGTTCACGAGGGTGGCGCACAGGAATTTGCTGCATCGGGCGACGGAGAGGACGTCGCGCGGGGAGGCGGTGTGCAGGAGGATCTCTGCGAGGATCTCGAGGGGGAGGCGGTCGAGGTAGTGAGGGTTGGGAGGGTCGGACTCGGACTCGGAGGTGGTGGGGTGGTGGGGTTTCCGGACGGGTTTGGCTTTTGGCATTGGGTTGGGCCTTTTTCTGGGTGCGTTAGACGTCGTGTGGTTTGGCAGGGTTAATGAGGGACTCACTGTGATCGGGGTGAGGAAGAGAAGCTGAAGAAGCCGGGATGAGGCGGAGACGGGATGGGTCGAATTAATTAACGAATTAATTTTCTTGCGGTGAGAACAAACAAGTGGTTTTTCGCGTCGTTTTGGGCGCCTGCGTCACGGCCCTTTCACCTTTCGAACGATGTCCTCCCCGAAACGCACCGCGTCCCCGCCGCCGTCGGAGGCGAAGCGCATCAAGCTCACCGTCCCGCAGCACAACCAGGGCGTGTCCCCCGTCGACCCCGACTCCGCACCCGGAAAACGCAGCGAGCTCGACCCCATCCAAGGCGGAGACCTCGCCAACCTCCCTCCTCCTCCGCCGCACTCCTCCACCTCCGAAGTCGCAGCAGCAGCCGCCGCGGCCCCGCCGCACGTGCGTCAGCTGAAAACGGACGGCGACGACGAGGTCGGAGACGTGAGCATGGCAGAGGGCATGGACAACGCGGACGACGAGGCTGATTCCGGCGACGAGAACGACGACGAGGACCCGGCGCAGGTGGAGGCGACGCGGCAGCGACTCGAAGAGCAGGCGCGAAAGTACCTCGCGCGACAGACGCACGAGGTCATCATCCCGTCGTACTCTGCCTGGTTCGACATGTCCCAGATCCACCCCGTCGAGCGACGCGCCCTGCCCGAGTTCTTCAATTCGCGAAACAGGTCCAAGACGCCGACGATTTATAAGGATTATCGGGATTTTATGGTTAATACGTATCGGTTGCGGCCTTCGGAGTATTTGACTGTCACTGCGTGCAGGAGAAACTTGGCTGGAGACGTTTGCGCTATCATGCGTGTGCATGCGTTCTTGGAACAATGGGGACTCATAAACTACCAGGTGCGTACGGTAGTGCATCGCATTGTTGACGTTGTAGCTCATGTGTGTTTGTGTTCCAAGATTGACCCAGAACTGCGGCCTGCTGCTCTTGCCCCGCCGTTCACTGGTCACTTCCGCGTCATCCTTGATACTCCCCGCGGCCTGCAATCCCTTCACCCTGGGACACGGGCCACACCACACCCAAATGGCACCGCTTCAAAACCCTCTGCGAGCACTGCACCTGCATCCTTAGAACTGCGTTCCTCCATCTACCAGACTACTGCAAAATCCTCTCAAGCTGTCACCAGCGCAGAAGCAGAAACACTTGCCAACGGTGCGTCGCCCCGTCCGCCGGTCGCCAAACACCAATGCGATACCTGCGGCGTCGACTGCACCCCCCTTCGGTATCACTCACTCAAGGTCAAGGACTTTGAGCTGTGCCCGCCGTGCTACCTGGACGGCCGGTTTCCCTCGTCGATGTTCAGCGGGGACTTTGTGAAGCTGACGCAGAACCAAGTTCAACACGGTGTCGGGGCGGCCGCAGAAGACGAATGGTCTGACCAGGAGATTCTGTTGTTGCTGGAGGGCGTGGAGATGTACGACGACGATTGGAGCGCGATCGAGGAGCACGTCGGGTCGCGGTCTGCGCAGCAGTGTATCAGGAAGTTTTTGGAGCTGCCTATTGAGGACCCGTACATCGCGACGGAGGGGAATATGGGTCCTTTGAGGTACGCGAGGATGCCGTTTGAGCAGGCGGACAACCCAGTGATGAGCGTTGTGGCGTTCTTGGCGGGTGTGGTTGGTCCTGGGGTGGCCGCCGAGGCAGCGAAGACGGCGTTGCATGAGTTGACGGACGGGGACAAGAAGGAGGCTGTGGCGGAGGGCGAACACGAACAGGGGGCGGAGGGCCAGGAGAAGGAGAAGGAGAAAGAGAAGGCAGGTGCGGCGGCGAATGAGGGAGGGGACGAGAAGATGGACGAGGACGCTCCGAAGGACGCCAACGTATCGGCTGAGTCCCAGGATCCCTCGTCAAGCAAAAAAGCCACTCCGGACCCGACCGCCTCTACGAACGACATGGCTGTCGACGGCGACGGTACTGGCACTGGCACCGGCGGGTCTGCCCACGCTCTCCCGCACAGCAAAGTCGTCCGCGCCGCGAACCTCGCATTGAAGTCGTCCGCGAAAGCCGCGCGCGCGCTCGCGGACGCGGAAGACGCCCAAGTCCGGAGCACGCTGGCGACGCTGATCAAGCTGACGTTGACGAAACTGGAGCTGAAGATGTCGCAGTTCGAAGAGCTGGAGGAGATATTGGAGGAGGAGAGGAGGACGTTGGAGAGCTCGCGCGCGGCGTTGGCGAACGAACGGGTCAGTTTGAGGAAGATGTTGGAGACGGTGAGGGGGGAGTTGGCGAGGCATCAGGCGGCGGTGGCGGCGGCGAGTGCGGGTGCGGGTGCGGGTGTACATGTCGCGGTGCCTCCTGGGTTGGAAAATGCGGTTGGTGAGGCGCAGGCGGCGTTGGGTGCTCCGAGGACGAAGGTGAGCCCTGTGCCCGGGGACGTGTCGATGGATGGTGAGGCTGGCCCGGTTGCGTCGGGGACGATAGCTCAATTGTCCTGAGCATGGTCCGACTGGTGTTGTCTCCTTCCCCCGTTCATTGTTCTTTTTTTTCTGCTTCTTTGCTTTCGTTGTGTCGATTGACGTCGTCTTTCCCTGCTACTTATACGTATAATCGTGTTCCCACCAATTTTCTTTTTGCCTGTATGGTTTTGTTGTAGTACAGTCCTCGTGTTTAGAATCCTCAGTCGAACGTCTCCCGTCCCCGCTTTGTGACGACACGAAAAGGCCAAGGGTGTATGTATGTGAGTCGGCATTCCAGAGGTGATCATTATACACGAGCGAAGTAATAAGTATAAACAGATCCATCCAAGTCCGTTCCAAATTATTTGAATTCATACCGCAGTCTGAGACTTGACCCCATTCCCATTCCCATTCCCATTCACCTTCCACCCACCCTCCTCCACATCCCGACCCCCACCCACCCTCTCATCGTCCACATCCTCCCTCATCTCCAAAACGACCGCCCCCTCCTTCCTCCCCAACCCCGACCCCGACCCCGACCTCGACCACCTCGAACTCCTCGTTCCCGCCTCCTCCGAGTCGCCCCACTCAAACTCAATCGGACGCGACGGAACCCGATGCGAATAGGACTTCCCGTCCGAGTCGACGCGGCGCGACGAGCTCGAGAGGGATTTGAGGTATTCGATCTTGAGACGGCGGTAGACCCGGGAGGCCATGGCGTTTTGGAGGGCGACGTTGGGGAGGGCCATGACGTTGCCGTAGGCGAGGGGGACGGAGGGGGTGAGGATCATGATCGCTGAGACGATGTTGAAGCCGACTGTGGCACTGCAGTTACGACGATCAGAGGCTCTCTGTCCTTCAAACACGGGCAGAAGGAAAAGGACAGTTTACGTACAGGTAGTACTGCTGGCCACCGTGCAGGACGGTTTTGGATATCGTGCCTAGACCTTGTCCGCTGAAGAACAGCCTCAACCTGGCGCGCCACGTCGCGGCGGGCAAGTTCGACGACAACCTCGTCGCGACGGCGAGGAACACGAGCGTGTCGTTGATCGCCGCCGCCACCTCTCCCGCGCCCCCGAACTTCTGCACGCGCCCGAAGATGCAGTACGAGGTGGTGCCGATGTGGACGCCGGTGAGGGAGAGCGGCGCGGGGACGCTGGAGCCGAGCACGCCGAGCCAGCAGAGGGTGAAGGCGCAGAGAACGGGGTATCGTTGTGGGAAGAGGGCGTATATGCGGAAGAGGAAGAGCAGGCAGTTGCTTGAGATGCTGAGACATCCGAAGATCCCGATGGCGACGACGGCAGCTTGGCAGTTGCTGAAGGTCAGTGCTGAGAACCCGGAGACGAGGGTTAGTAGTCTGAGACAGAGAGGTGGTCAACAGGTTTGATCGCGTACCATTGAAAGCCCACGCTAATATGAGAAAGCAGCCCGTTGTTATGCTGGAATTATCAGGGGGTTTTCATACGTTGGTAATCAGCGAACTGGACTCACCGTGCGATCATATAGCACACATCCGGAAACCTGACTTTCGGCCTGAAGATTGTATATTCTTCATGCAAGGCCGTCAGAACGTCCCATCCCCATGCCTATGTTGCGAAGCAGATGGTTTGAGTCGGCATCATGCGAATGACATGAAATGTGAATGTGCACTCACCCCTACCACGATCGTAGAGATGTACCGTGAATTCTGGAGGTGGGTGGCAGTCTCTGGTGGAAGCCACGCCAGAACGGTTTCGGGATTGGGGAGCTGTGGCGAGCTCATGGTCGCTGGCGAGCACAACAGGACTCAACTCGCCTTTATATCGCCCTGGTGCATCCTGAGCTAGCCAAAACCCGAATGAATAGGATCGAGACATCGCTTGGCCAAGGGTCACAGTCCATCTGAATCCACTGGTAGAAAGTGGTTTAGTCGCAACACGGGAAGATCTCGAACCTCCCCAAATTCACGGGCCAAATCTCAACGTCACAGGTCCCTTGGACTGAATTAGCATCCGCGACGGCTCCGGGCCCCTCCCAAACCTCGATCACAATTGTGGCGGATGTCTCTTTTGCGGAAGAAGACAGCACTTTCCGAGAACCGAGACGTGATCGTTGATCAGGTCTTAACTATCTCCGGTACCGAACCGAAGTCGAACATGAAAGCTCAAACTTCAATTCCTGTATTTACTCTTGTTACTACTGTACACTTGAAAATTCAGTCAGTTCACTTCTCCGCCGGTAAGCTCGAGGATCGAACGTACTATATAGAAATTCCGCTCGGGCCGACTCAGGAGTATTATATGAGCCCTGTACTTCTAGTTTGGACGGATAGCTTGTTGAGCTGGCCATTTTTGGAAATGTCCGGTTGACTTGAACATGCGATTGTAGTCAGAACCGTCACCCTGAATGATAGTCCTGTTAGTATGGCGACCGTGACAGAAAGAAATAACCAGCGAGAGCTACTCACGAAAGAACTCTGGGGGAAGCCGACGTCAAACGGTAAGACACTCTCCAGATACGCGATGTGTTCCGGGGTCAGGGAAATATCCAGAGCTTCGATATTGTCCATAAGATGCTCGACTTTACGCCCACCAAGGATGGGGAAAACATAGGGAACCTTTTGCATCACGTACGCGGTGGCAACTATATGAGGCGAAATCAGCGATGAAAGAAAGGTGATTCCACTCGGACAGACATACCAGACGTGACATGTTTAGCTCCAACCTCTTTGGCAACCTTCTCAAGGGCTTGTGAGATTTTCTTCTCGTTCTCGTTACGTTCCCACTGAGGGCCATGCATGACACGCCCTATGACATATGGATGTTATCAAGTTGCGTCTTTGGATAACGCTGCCATGCTCAATCGCTCACCTTTCTCACCGGACTCCCGTCTCCTGGCTTCCTCCTCATCTGTACGAATTCTTCCCTGACCAAGAACACCCCACGGGGCCAGAGCCATTCCCTCACTAAGAGCCATTGGGATGATTTCTCGCTCAAAGTCGCGTCGGAGAATACTCCAGAGACCCTGGTAGATGACGAATGGGGTCTTGCCATGGTATCGTGCGTACGCATTCGCTTTTGCTACGATCCATGCAGGTGTGTCCGAAATGCCCTGATATAATTTTGAGTACGCCAAGAGGAAAACGAATTGAGAGTAGAAGGAGACATACGAGATACAAGACCTTGCCTTGAGAGACGAGTGTATGAAGTCCGTTCATGACCTCCTCGACACTGGTAGCGTAGTCCCACCAATGAACATAGAGGATATCGATGTAGCTTGTGCGGAGTTTCTTCAATGATGCTTCCACGGAGATGAGCATAGACTTGACATTATTGCCTGTGTAGTGGACCTTTTGTCCAAAAGACGCAGGTTCACCCCGCTTATAGTTGGTGGTGTACTAGATTCACACAAGAAAATCAGAATGAAAGGCGGCATTGGCACTAACAGTAAACTCTAACCTTTGTAGCGAGGACGATTTGGTCGCGGGCACCCCGCTTCTCCATCCACTCCCCGATGAAAAGTTCGGATGTTTCATCTTGGCTACATTCGTTTCATTGTCAATTCATCCGTTCGAAACCACCATATACGCACTAGCCGTTCGCAGTATCAATGAAGTTTCCCCCAGCCTCGTAGTATGCATCAAGGAGCTTGAAGCTGTCTTCTTTGGACATGTCCCCCATGCCAATCTTGTGCCACTGATCACCAATACTCATGGCACCGAGCTGGATAGGTGAGACGTGAACACCAGCATTGGGTGCCAGTTGCCTATAAACACCGAGTTTGGTTTTTGGCTCTGGAGCGGGAGACCAGACGGGCTGAATTGGTTGAGTGGCCATGGGTGAAACGAGAGTCAGATGTGGTTTGGGACTGCAGCAGAATCAGAGTGCTTATATAGTTTTTCTCCGCACGCGGTCGATGGTGCGTCATGGGATCCGCTTTTGCTCCCACAGGTTGCACCCACATGGTTTCCGATAGTGGAATGTGTACCTTTCAAGTTGTCAGAGTCGCACATGAGTCAGCGGTCCTTCAAAGATAATCAGACTCGGGAGGGCAGGGTACATGTCGAAAAACGTACAGGATGCTGCGAAGCCGCACTTGTCGCTAGCTTCACCAGCCACAACAGGCCCCGTAGTGGAACTATCGAAAGGATGCGTACCGTTGATCGAACGACTTCCTAAAGGGCTTTGAAACGCGATGGCTTAATCCTATGGAATACAAGCTGATGATACAACAATCTATGAACGATAAAAATCTAGGGGAACAGGTTGGTGAGGGATAATTAGCGAGTAGAGGGTTAGAACTCACAAAGAAAGTTCTACGGATACATGCCCTTAAAACTAAGTCACAGGTGTTCTGGGATAATCATGATAGTCGTCGACCACCTGAGATGATGCTGTAGATGTGGACCCTTGGCTTTCCACTGTATCGTCAAACGTGACAG
The DNA here is from genome assembly GCA_021029105.1 of Cristinia sonorae. Taxonomy (NCBI): domain Eukaryota; kingdom Fungi; phylum Basidiomycota; class Agaricomycetes; order Agaricales; family Stephanosporaceae; genus Cristinia; species Cristinia sonorae. The sequence continues at coordinate 132,821 of JAEVFJ010000013.1, forward strand.
TTGCATTGATAATGGCTGGGTTGTCCTGTGCATCATGCTCCATCTTACGCTGGAGAGCTACCAAGCTGTCTCGTTCGGCTAGCGCTGCCATCGACCTCTCCGCCGAATTGATCATACGTCGCAAAGATCGTTCTATGATCAACATGAATAACGTCTACAAGCACTGATGAGCATTTGGGTCAAGTCAAAAGAGGCCGCACTTACATTGCGCGCGTCCTCATCCTGAAGAATCTCTCTCTTCGCCTTCCCTGATATGCCCTCTATCTTTGAAACCTCATCGAGAAGCGCCTTCAGCTCCTGCTGAACCTTGGCCTTCTTCTCAGAGTCCTCAGTCTTTGCGTCTTCTTCGCCGTCACCTAGACCCCCTCCATGGTTTACGTACAGCTGAATGTGCTCATGGATCCTGCGGGTCTGGCGCATGATCTCACCAGGCAGACTCTCCAGATCTCGCTGTGCCATCTCTCGAACGGCGTCAACCATCCCTGGAGTGACCTCGTCTTCGTCTGCCTCCTCTTGCTCCGCTCTACCCTCAGAATACGTCTCTTTCCAATGTCTGAGACGAGGGAATACCCTCTCCTGCGCTATGCGGTTTGTCTCTTCGTTCTCGCGTTTACGAAATTCCTTCACGGCGTTGTCAAATACTTGAGAATGAAGTGCGTTCTTGTACCGTGAAGAACTGGCTTCGAGCAATACTACAGAAGACCGATTTAGTGCATTTGATCGTCGAAAGAATTGGGGTGAACATACCTGATATCAGGATAGTCATTGTGGCGACACCTAATAATGCCCATACGACGAAGATAGAGCGTCCGGCGGGTGTGACGGGTGCAAAATCACCGTACCCAGTCGTTGTGAATGCCATGAAGCCTGAAGAGGGACAATTAAATCAGCTTTGTAAGGGTTGCAAGTAGGTGATGTGCGTACAGAAATACATGGTCGTCCCATATGGCCATCCTTCGGTGGCATGAAAAATGGCAGATCCAATCTAAACAGGCCATGCGTGAGTCCAGTGGTAGCCGACGTATCACAAATTCACTCACAAACCAGAACATGAAGAATAAGCTTACAGCGACAGTGAGCTGTCAAGTCACATCACGATCAGCACGATCCATTGGAGGAGGATAATAAACTGAATCACACCTTAGCCCATGTTGCCTTTCTCTCCTCGTCTTCATGCTCTTGCTTATACTGTTCATAGGAGAAGTTCGAGCGACGATAAGCACTGCGGGCCATTTCCCGAGACCACCTCTGCGCAGGCGCCTGCTGCCCAGCGTCCACAGGCTGGGTTCGCGACTGAGCATCCCCGTTTCCTGCTTTATCACCTGAGCTCTCGCCAGTGTCGCCGTTGCCTTCCTCAACTTGACCTTCCTCAACTTGACCAACGCGATTTCCCGACCTTGCGGGGCCCGTCCCATCTTCAAACCACACTGAATTCTCCTTTCTTGGATTGACCTCCGCCTCGGTTTGTTTCGCATCCTCTACAGCCTCGATGTGAGCCTGGCGATCCTGCGTAGGATCTCCAGTTCCCTCGGTAGCATGACCCATCATCCGAATGTGCGTCCCGGATGTGGCCACAGCAAACTTCGTGATCATGGCCGCTATTCTCCCAATCTGTGCATGAGTGGGTGTTTGAGGATGGGCGGGCCAACCGTTTGAAGAGGCAGTGCGACGTAATCCTTGTCCAATACCAAGATGCGGGCGGCCAATATTGAGCTCGCCATGGGAGCCTTCGGACGTGTTACTACCGTGCCTGCTTATAGTCGGATGACTACTCGGGTCAAGGAACATCTCCAAGGGGACACCTGCCTCCAGCGCTGCGGCCTCGAGTTGTTGGGCGGATAACGCGTCAATATTCAGGTGTTTACCTTTCGGATGTCCACGAATGTGTCGTCTCCCTTCCGTTGGCAAAGGCTTCATCACCCCAATACTCTCAAACCACTTCCTCATCCAGTGCTGCTCCCCCGCCCCATCCTGAACTCCGGACAGGCCGGTGAAACGCACTCCTTCGTGCTCGAAGTGCCGATCGTGCACCCAGACGGGTAATCCATTCTGCTTCAGCCGCCACTCTACCGCCCGCTTCCATCGCAACTCCCATTTTCTAAATCTTCTCGCCTCCCTCCTGCGCATCCTGAGTTTCCTCAACCTAAGTCGATAGCCAATCTCTAACCCCTCCAGGACGGTCTCTCGACACATCGAAACAGCAAGACCGATGTTGATAACTCCAAATGCCATGTAGAAGCAGATGAAGACTCTGGAGCTGGTGGTTTCTGGAACGATGTCACCGAACCCGATGGTCTCTATCGAGACCGTGGTGAAGTACAATCCGTCGATGAAGGAGAGCTCCATGAGCAATGAGTTGACGAGCGCGCCGAAGGCAATGTATATGAGGAGGACAATAACGATGATCACCAACGACCGTTGTTTCCGAGTAAGACCGCTTCCTGTCAGATATTGAGTTAGGTGAAAGGGGGATCTAAATGACATACTTACCACTCGTCGCAAAGTTCGGGGTGAAGATGAAGTCCATTATGAGGGTGATGTTCGTTATGGTCGAGACAAGCGTTGAGCACACAGTCATCCAAAACGCTTGGCCGTAAGTGAACCCGTCATCGAACCGGTGCTCGATACCGAATATGATCACAGTGACAATGTTGATAATGTCTGTCATAGGGTGTCACAAAGTCAATGGCTTACACAAATGAAAGAGGACGCACCATGCACGGTTAGAAACGCGATGGACAGCAAGGTTGCGGACCTCACGCGTTTCTCCAAGAATCTGACGATCAGGGCGATATTTGCGAGAAGAGCAAACGCGATGGAGAACGCCATGCCAATGTCCAAAAGCGGTGGATTGGGTTGAGTCTCGACCGTCTGAGTTCCCTCTGTACGTATGTACCATACTTCCGTCAGGCCAGGAATCTCGAGGAGAATTGAGAACGGGATGACGACGCCAGACAGGATTGGAGCCCATCGGTAGTTTGGAACGAACCGCTCGAGGTCGTCCTCTGAAGGGAAGACAAAGCGCTTCACCCTGGTGAATATTGATGGGACGGAGACAGTTGAACTGTCGGCAGTGACTGTTCTCGAGAATGGGACGGATAATGAACGAAAGGATCGTGATTTGGTGAAGAATGAGCTTGAGGTTAACCGCGGGTCTACACTCCTATCCTCGGCAATCCCTTCTACCTCCTGCACTTCTCCCTCGTCTATATCCTCTTCATCACTCGATGCATCCTCCTCTAACACTTGCCCTTCGTTCTCGGATTCCCTAGAGGCCTTCTCCGGATCTCCACGGTTGTTTCTTGAACGAGATGGAAACCCAGCGAATACAGCGAGCACCAATGTCGCGAAGCCCATAATACTGGGGTGATGTCCTAGACCGCTTCAAATGAACATGCTGCCGTGGTGGTTGAAGGCGGAAGTTGGTTGGAACTTGGAACTTGGCATTCCTGACGTTGAGACTGATTTCGATTCAAGTCAACTATGACGCCGCGCGAGACCATAAGCGGTAATACTGGCGGCGTTTGAATCAGAACCCTCACACATCGTCTGAGGGAAAGAAACCATATAACGGTGCTTTGTGGACTGTCTCAGCTTTCAACATAGCAGCATTAGTGTCTCATACACATATTAGAATTTTAGGGAGGGAGTAGTCTGATGGAGGATGGCGGACTCATTTAATCGGAGTTACAAGAAACTACAACTGCCTAAACAGGATGAACACCTATGGATCGAAAATCTCAATCTCAGATTTTGTGGCTTGCTTTCAATCGCAAATCATCTGGGACGTCGCATCGCGAAAACATGGCTGATCTCGAGAACTACAGAACGCAGCTGATTGAACATGGGATGGCGGCTGGTGCATTGAAGTACGGGACATTCACTCTGAAATCAGGCCGGTATGTCTCTCTTCACACATAGCACTCCTATACTGATCACGTATTGCATGTAGTATTTCACCATATTTCTTCAACGCTGGGTTGCTGGCATCCGGTCCAGTCCTGAATGTTCTTTGCTCTGCGTACGCTGCAACGATCGCGGAGTCGCTTAAGGCAGCAGAAGCAGGGTCACCAGGACTTCCCCAATTCGACATCCTGTTTGGACCGGCTTATAAGGGAATTCCCTTCGCGGCCGGAACGTCACTCTTGCTTCATCGCGATCACGGAATTGATGTTGGATACGCATACGATCGCAAGGAGGCGAAGGATCATGGCGAAGGGGGCATGATGGTCGGAACCCCTGTGAAAGGCAAGAGGGTGCTGGTTCTGGACGATGTTGCTACCTCCGGAACTGCCATTCGCGGAGCGATCGACATTGTGAAGAGAGAGGGAGGTGAAGTTGTTGGTGCGGTGCTGATGCTTGACCGTCAAGAGGTAGGAAAAGAAGGGGGAAATACTATTCAAGAGATCGAAACTCTGGTGGGCGGATCAGGCAGGGTTCCGACAATCCTAAAGATGAAGCACTTGATTGAATGGCTGGAGAAGAATGGCAGGAGTGAAGAACTGAAGAATATGCGAGAGTATTGGGAAAAGTATGGAGTTAAAGACACCTAGGTGAGTTTACGAGACTATCGCTGTTCCCCGGTCGAACCTCACATGGGAAGATGAGCAGAATACCAACCCTACCGAAGTAACAACGCTAATGCTAGAAACCAGCATTCTGTAGTGGTACCCTCCGAATTGTAGATTGGTCTGGATCCGATTCAAGTGTCCGCGATGGCAAGTTGGTGTGGTGTTTACGCGACAGACAGAGCATCTGTCCCTTCTCTTTCTATCATTTTGGCGGAAAACACTCTTTCCATACGCCGGTTCTCAGACTTGCTACAACTACAATTGTTATACCAGTGAACTGAATAGCTGTGGCATTTGTCCAGTCGCATCTCAGAGTTCTCTTTATCTTATCTACTTACTGCGCTAATCTTGGTAAGTAAATTTACTTACTTTCAATACAATCGATTACTAGCGATGAATACTAACATACGCGTCGCGACGCGTCATCCCAATCTCTCTTCCCTCTGCTCATCCTCACCCCTCCTCAACAACACACATCCTCCTCGCCATGCCAGCCGATGTCGACATGAAGATAAAGGACGACGAGGCTAAGAAAGACAACGATACCCCTACCGAAGAGACCAAGCCCTCTGTCCCAGTTTCTCCGGTCGCTGAGATCAAGACGAATGTTACATTGATTGAACGAGCCGTCTCGACGCTAGAGCCAAGGTTCACTCACCGTGTACTGAGAACACTGACTAGCTTGAGGAAGAAGCTCAATTGGAAAGTGTTGAAGGAGGCTATTGAGGGAGTTTACCCTGCTGGTGAGTGCATATTGGCTATTGTTCGCATCGTATGGTTGACACTTTCCTTACCTTCGACTCTCTTCACCGCAATCGGAACATTATACTAACTATCTGGTAGACTCAGCAACCAAGACCCATCTACTTTCATGGATCCCGGAAGTCCCTGCAGAAGAGACAACTTCTTCTATGGACATTGACCCTCCTACAAACACTACCACTCCCGCACCGAAGCCTGTAACTCAAGAACCTGTGCCTGAGGCAGAAGTGTATCTAAGACTCCTCATTATTCACCACTTCCTCACCTCTCCCTCGACGTACCAGAAGGCAGGCGAGTTGGTGCACGAGACGGTGGACAAAATGCAGGCGTGGAATAGGCGGAGCATGGATCCGGTCGCGGCGAAGGTCTGGTATGCTGTGGAGCGTGCATACGAGCTCGGCGACGAACTTGCAAACGCAAGACCGTGAGTGGGACATTTGGAACGTAAACATACGCAATGGGTGCTGAGCTATTCCACACAGAGTATTCCTTGCTGCTCAACGCACGGCCTCACTCCGACACGACGATGAAACGCAAGCTTCGCTCATCAACCGCCTCCTCCGCTCTTACCTTGCCTATAATTTGTACTCCCAAGCCGACAAGCTCGTCTCCAAGACTACTTTCCCCACTTCAGCTGGCAATCCTCAATACGCTCGCTACCACTACTACGTAGGCCGGATCAAGGCCGTTCAACTGAATTATACTGCAGCACACGAAAGCCTGCAGCAAGCTATCAGACGAGCACCTCTCCCAGCGACTGCCCCCGGCTTTTATCAGGCAGTGCACAAACTTAGCGTTGTCGTCGAAATGCTGATGGGTGACATCCCGGAGCGGGGCCTCTTCAGGCACCCAGTATTGGAGAGAGCACTCAGTGGTTACTTCGAGATCGTCAAAGGTATAGTCATCGTAAATCCTTCTTCACCCAAACGCTTACATCTGTGTACCGTCAGCCGTCCGAACTGGCTCCCTTTCTCAGTTCCAAGCAACCCTCGCGAAGCATGCTTCTCTCTTCGAAGCCGACAAAACTTACACTCTCATTGCCCGGCTGAGGCAGAACGTGATCAAGACGGGAATCAGGCGGCTCTCCCTGTCTTACTCTCGCATCTCCCTCCGGGACATCTGTGTCAAACTTCATTTAGATTCTGAGGAGGACGCCGAGTACATCGTTGGAAAGGCCATCCGTGATGGTGTCATTGAGGGCAGGATCGTGCACGAGAAAGGCTGGATGGAGTGTGGCGGGCAGAAGGGTGGGTATGGCCCTGAAGTCGCAGAGGTGTTCGGTCGGCGTATTGCATACTGTCTTGAGTTGCATAACCAGAGTGTGAAGGTGAGATCCTATCGCTTACTGTTCCTCACCATGATTCTAAACTGTGATTTTCAGGCAATGCGTTATCCTCTCAACGCTCACAGGAAGGAGCTCGCTGATGCAGAGGGTGCACGGGAACGTGAAAAGGAGTTGGCGAAGGAGATTCAAGAAGGAGGCGACATCGATGATGATGAACCTGGGCTCGGCGAAGGATTCTAATCACTGTTTCCCTGTTACATGATCGTATCCTGTGCAATTGTCATTATATCACTTTCATCCCTCAGACATCTTCGAACGCATCTGGTGGAGGGGCTCGGGGAGGCCGGGGATCCCCCCTCTTTGCGAATGCGAACCCAGGAAGACCAATCATAAGGACACCCTTGTCATCTGGCTGCGCACTTCAGATTTACTTCTGATATATTGGGACAGCACTGTATCCAAGGGTATATACAATACACTGCAAATATACACAACGTGCTTCAAGCGCGACTGACGAGATAAACCCCTAGATGACCTGTTCGTCCTCAGCACGACTGAATTCGCTATGCAGAAAAACAGACGACTGACCTTAAACTTATACCACTTCATAAGTCCCGACCAAGGTTCCTTAAAACATGATTGCCACCTGCACGCCATCCCATTCGACCGTTGTCGTCTGGATCTCTGCCCGCATCATGTCGACCTCTTTCGCGCTCAGATCCGTACACCGCCAAAGAACCAAATTCTTCAACGGCTTACCCGCTTTCTCCTTCGCATTGACCGCGTTGATGATCGCGTTCCTGCGACGACCTATCGGGTCGACTGCCGACGTTCTGAACTGTGCGCTCTCAAGAATGAGGGTCTTCAACGACGGTGCCATCCAACGCTCCGAAGACCGTTCTGACGAAGGGTTGCACCATTCTTCCATGAGGTCGATGACGTATCCGGCGGGACCTGGGTCTCCTCCCACGCGTAAAGTGGTCAAGTTGGGCATCGCCGTCAGCATGGCCATGTAGGAAGCCTCCTCGTTGCGTACCGGCCGTGCTGGAAGAGACTGGTCGCTGATGACCAAGTTTTCTATGCTGGATACAATGGGGAGGGGGGTGAGAAGTCGGTAGATGATGCGGCTCGCAGAGCGCATGGCCGGGAATTGAATTCGGAATTGGGGACATGTGTCAAGGGAGCCACCGCGCTCGAAATGAGAAGCGGGGGACTTCATGTAGAAGTCCAGGTGGGTGGGGAGATGGACATTGCGAGTCCAGACGGATACTCCGCAGATGGGCCCGTCGGCGTCCGCGAGTCTTGAAGTGATCACGGGCGTAACCTCCGTGACGGGTTCCGTGCTCTCGAATTGATTATACGCGAGCTGTATCGCTGTCGTCCGGGGAAGGTCTAGGTTGCCCAAAAAACGTGTGATCTCGACCATCTGTCCGCCGAGGTAGAGACGTTGAAGGCGAGGGAGCGCAAGGCGGGTCGAGAGGGCCTGAATGTCCTCAAATGTCCCGTGAAGAGAAAGATGTCTCAGCGCAGGCATCTCTCCTAGGACTCCTAAGATATGGCCTTTGAAGAACGTATTCTCAATTGCAAGCTTTGTGAGAGGGTGTTTGAACACGGGATGGGAGTAATCCAAGCTTCCAGTGTTAAGAGCGGTGTCGCACGCCAACCGAAGCTCTTTGAGATTAGGTGTTTCGCTATGATCCAGGAAAGATGGTATATCCGCAAGGCACCGGACGGTGAGCGAGGTCAATAACGGCATGCGTTGTGGGGAAACCTCGCCATAGAGTTTGTGAGATAACGCCAGCTCAATGACATCGGCGCGCGACATAGAGCAAAGAAGAGTCTTGAGATGCTGGGGTACAAAGGAATCCGCCATCAATTGCGACGACCATAAGTTCTTCACAGTGCAGATGACCAGTTGGAGTTGCGATCCGCCGGATCGCATAAACATCTCCTGGATGCACTCCTGCTGGACTTCGTTGGTGTAGGTGATTGTACGCCAAAGCGCGGCTGTATCCAGAGCTACCTGTCGCCAGCGAGCGCAGACGTGCGTAACGGCGAGCCAGGAGTACGGTCGCTGAGGGTATCCATCCTCTGTGACGTTCCTTGTGCGAATCTCCTGAGCATAGAATAGGAAGATACAGGCAAGGAGCTCGGGTGGAAGACGGTCTACAATGTGAGATGGCGTCGTGGATACAATATCGAGATCCTACAGCAAAAATGAGCTTTAATTGGGCATGTAGAAGGTGGTTTATCGATTGTACCATCGGGTCGCCAGAAATCTCCTTGTGTTCCATCTTGAGTCGTGGAAGTCGATGACAGCGAGATTACCAGGGTTCAGAGTTGCGGTCAATCCTAAACTTGCAGCCAGTGTCATACACGGTTCAAACACTATAGTCACCCTTCACATACCTTCAACTCCTGTGGGCGCTGTCCAACAGGTGTCGAACGTTCGGTCGATAAAGGTGCTGACCTGGTCGTGGCCACTCCAACTTTGATCGATAGCCTTATGAGGTCATTCTTACATTATGTTCCGATAAGCAAGGGCTGCCACGAAAACATATGTATGTTAACTACATGTTCTAAGCTAAGCAAATGTCCAATCAAATTATCAAATTGACAGACGGTAATCTCGCCTTTACCTCGGCAAATATACTACTTCAAGCTTCAAGCTTCAAGCTTCAGCAGCACCCACTTCGATTTGGAAACGCGCCTGAGCATCTGAATTCCAAGAAAGAGGTTATTGCATTTCTATCCATGAAACGACCCGAGCCGACGAACCAGTCCTAGTATTGAGGCTTACGCCAGAAAGCCAGGGAGCTGGAGCTTTGAGCGGAGACTGAAACGTAAGGAAGAGTAGCGCTCAAAGGCATTGTTCGCCAAAATCACCCTCACAGAGCTCAACACACATCCAGGCAGTTTCTCTAAGAAAGTCTAGCAGAGCATGTCCTTTTTGCGTCGTATGTGGGGAAAGATTACGAATCCAGTGAGTACGTACGTTCGATACGCGTCTCAGAGCGGCATGCGTTGACATGATGTCACTGGCAGACTGGTCTTGTGGGCAGGGATCTTGAGGGTGAGTTTCCAGCCTGTTCGAATGGTATTCGTACTGAAAATATTTGTATTGCCTAGGGAACAGATACTACGAATACTTGAACCCTGGTTTGTCAATTCTGTTGCTATCAATACGCATGAACCTGATTGCATGCCTGGTCAAGAATCAGCAAGGTCAAAACGCGTCGTCAAGTACCGGAGGGGTTACGATATGTGGACGTATGTTGCGGGTGGAAAGAGGTTGCCTGGTACGTGGTCAGTATTGCTGGACCGTATTACCCATCTCACGCGCCTTTAGTCCAATGGAGTGCGTGGTTGACGCACACAAGACCGCATCCCCCTACACTTGAGGTAAGCAGACGCAATGCTCGTGTCTGCCTGTAGGTTTTAAATCTAGTGATACGCTAGGAACTTTATGCAGACCTGGAACGCCAACGCCGCGTTTTGGCTGGCGCTGCGATGATTGAAGCCCGCGAGCGCGAAGCCGCCGCAACTGCACAGCTGGCCGAGCCAACCCAAACCTCGTTACCCTCCCTACGGACTTCGGAATCTCGAACACCTGAAGAAGCTCGACTTGCAACTGAGGAAATAGATACGACATGGCAAGGCAAAGAGAACCCGTTCGCGAAGATTCCTAAAGGTGCTGACGAGCCTCAGGCTTGGGCTCCCCGTGCAGCCCGAAGAGGCCCAGGGAGATATTGATTATGTATGATGTCGGTGTTCACGGTTGTCTTATTTCATCCACTGCATCACATTCAAGCCTGCGATACTTTACACATGTGAAATGACACACTAATTCAGCTTCGGACGTGCAGTACTAGTGTCCGAGACCTGACTTCGACTTTTCCTCGTTTACTGGACATCTACTGCTTTGCTTGTGTGACCCAAGCAACTGCTCGGGTTGAACAGAACAACCTCTGCCAAGGAAACACCAAGATATTGGTTCACGTGAGCGATAAGCATCGGCGGGAGCGGCGACGCCGATCGTTCGGCATCGGAGGGATCAGGCGCCCGTAGGGTTGACATCACCGTCTTGCCATCTTGGAAGAATGTGGAGAGACCCCCTCGAACAACGTTGTCTTTGACGACGACGACGACGCCCACACGACCATCATCGTCCCATCCGTCGACTTCGTTGACGACGACGACGACGACGACGACGACAAACATGCTCGTCCTTCTCTCCCTTTCCACTGCCGCCCTCCTCCCATCCATGGCTGCGGCGTTCAGCTTCAACTTCGACAACACCCCGACACAGTGTGGAAATCTCTCCCTCAGCGTCACCGGCGCCGGAACCCCTCCATACCGCGTCCTTATCGTCCCCTTCGGCGCATCGCCACTACCTGGAAACATCGAAGCTCGCAAAATAACTGAACAAACTTTCTCCGCCAACGCGACTTCGGTTAGCTTCCAACTCAAATTTCCTGAGAACTCTCAGTTTGTTGCGGTGGTGAGTTCAGAGTCTCAGCGCGCGTTCGTTCGCTTTATCTATGGGTGTTTGGCTTTTGAGTCGCTGGCGAGGGGTGCTCTTTTGTCGACGGCCCATGCGTTGTATCCACCGGCTGCGCAGTCCTCCACGAAGCCAATAGTTGCTGTTTCATTGATATTGCTTTCTTTTTCGCAAACTTTATCCATTTTTGTCAATATATACCGCATATACGCACATTCATATACTCATTCCAACCTCTTCAGGTCAGCGACAGCACTGGATTTGGCACGGGTGGAACCAGCGGTGCAGTCACAGTTCAAACGAGCGACGATGCCTCTTGTTTTGATGCTCAGACGCAAGTTCAGCCACTATTCGCTTTTAGCATCGTCCCCAGCGGTGCAATCACTCAATGCTCTCCAACTCGCATATGGTGGGACCCGGCGAATGTGCAGGGGTATGTTATGCCATTATTGCTCACAACTTATCCTAACGATGCTTGATGTTTGCTACAGTACACCTTCATTCCAAGGCGCCATCCCTGGTGGTCAATCATTCAGCGTACCTCAAGGCTCCTTGACAACCGTGGCTGAGCAGGGATTAGGATTTACCTGGAGACCCTCCGTTCGTGCAGGCACGACACTTCTGCTACTGGGAGGCGATGATCGTGGTCCAGGAACCGCCGGAAGCACAACATACATCGTTGGACAAGGCGATAACTCTTGTCTGAGCGATTTGAGCCCATCTTCAACAGCTGGCTCTCCCGCTGGTGGAAGTTATCCCACTAGCCCGGGTGATCCAAATCCGGGTGGAAAGTGAGAAATGTCCCTCTCTTATTTATCTTATGACTCACTTATGCGAATCAAAGATCAAAGCCAAATGTCGGCGCAATTGTGGGCGGTGTCATTGCTGGTGTGGTCGGACTGGCGGCCCTGATCCTTTTATTCATTTTCTGGCGGCGGCGGTCGAAATTCCACAAGCAGCAGAAAGCTGGTGCTGTCGATCTCCTGCGACAGGACGATGACGATGAGCCCCACCCTGAGACCTCCCAGCTCCCGCGGTATTATCAACCTGAACCGTTCATTGTACCCGATCCCACAGTCGTATCTTCCTCTCATGGGGAATCCACTGCTCCACCTTCGGCACTTCGTCCCTTGGATGCCAGGGATAGACGCTTCTCACATAACTCAGCCACCAGCGCAGGAACATCGACCCCAGACGGTCAAAGCGCAGGCACTTCGACTTATATGCGCAAAAGCCCGCCGCCACCTGTTTTCAGACCAGTGAACATCGTACAGCACGAAGACGCCGGTCCTGGTGAAAACGACGAACCTGGTGAGACGATCGAGTTACCACCGGCGTATACAAACATCAAGAGCAAAGCGGTCCAGAGAGAGACACCTGGAAGCGATGCATCAAGTGGCACAGAACCGGGTGCTGCAGGCGGCAGTGAACTCCCACCTCCACCTGTAACCACGGTCGAAGCTGAAAGCCGTGCAGGCGAGAGGTCCTGACTTCTTGCGCGAGAAGATGATTGATCTACTCATCTGGTTTGTCTTGTTTTCGCTCACAGCTTTCGGTATGCTGACACAGCCCGTACCTGATAGAGATTCTTGATTCTCGTGCGCACCACCGGTCTTCAATCTCTCGTATCCACCAACGACATCTGAAAGTGAAAACAGGGCCCATTTCCTCTTCCTCCTCCCCTCATTACTTATCCTTCTTCCATATTTTCTTCTATCTCGAACACCTACGTGTTTCGCATTGGAACAGTCTTACATGTTCTCGTTTATAAGGACCTTCAGGACATGGACCCTCTCACCCAATTCGCATGGCTGGATTCCTGGATGTGTCTATCCTCTCTCTTTTCTTGCTTGGACAATATACATAATTATGCCATCCTTTTCTCATCGTAACGTTTTGTCATGACAGCTATCCCCCAAGTTATACGGTCTTCCTTCCTATCCTTTCTTTCCAAACCTTCTCCCTTGCTCCTCGTCGCCAAATACTCCCACCTAGTATCTGCTTCTGCACAACACACCCGCCTCATCCCACAGCTACCTTCAGTCCACCCGTCTAGATACTGTTACAGTTGGGCTGAATCCTCCTTTCTAATTTTCTTTCTTTTTCTTGCTCCGACTGCATGTTATCATCGTTTGCTTGACGCATCCTCACCCTCTCGAGTCTGCGGCGTCGCGGCTGTCTACCTTATCCCGGTATTACTCCGTGTGTATCTATCACTGGCAGTAGTGTAGTTTATACAGAGAGTAATACAAGAGCATGGTAAAGTGTCCTTTGCCTTTCGCCGTGACTAAATACTGTCCTGTCGACGAGCGCTTGTCATTGACTCAAGTTGAACCGCAACCGTCACCTTCGACTCCCGGCATCTGAACGTTAGGTATGGGCGACCACCTTGAATGTCCAGTTGAAGTCAGTGATGGGCCACAGGTCAATTCTCAGCTCATGGATGAAATCGACCACACCATTCCGGTAAACTCAATTTTCTTCATCCAGAAATGATAAAAAAAACTCACTGACAAGATTCCAACAGAGTAACACATTGTATGTCGGGATATCCGAGCTACCAAACGAGCTACTCGTTGAGGTTTTCTTCCGCTGTATCGAAGTCGTCACGGAGTTGGCCATGAGCAAAGCAGGGGACGGATACCTTCTACGCCCGTACTCCTGGCTCACCATCACACACGTCTGCCGTCATTGGCGACAGCTTTCACTGCAGACATCGTCTATGTGGGCCAATATAACGTACTTTCCGAAGGTTGGTCCACGGATCATTGGTGAGATGCTTGTGCGGGCAAAGCACGCCCCGTTGGCCATCAGGGCAATCCATAGTGGTCACTCCGATGGTACGATACCGAAGCATTTGAAGGACCTCCTTTGCAGGTTGGACCGCGCACGGCTGGCGGACCTCGATTTTCCCAGCACGTACTACGGAGAGCTGGACAAGATTGTCCCAAGACACTTGCCACGGTTAACCACACTTCGCCTTAATGCTCACTCCGGCATTGTCGCGTTCCCAAAGCACCTTTTGACGTGCAGTATGCCCGCGCTACGAGAGCTTATTATGACGTCGCCAGAGGTCCAATGGCAAAGCCCCGTATTCCAGCAGTTGTCTTTGAGGAAGCTGGTAATCCGCGGCGCAACCTTCGAGCCCGTGATGCTCAATGCAATGCGAGGTTTACCCAACTTAAAGCATCTCGATCTCAAGGGACACTTCAAGATACTTGATGCTCCCCGCACAGGTCGAATTTTGCGGACAGTCCCTCCTGAATCCCAAGTCATGCTCAGCCAGCTGGAGTGGGTAGGTTTGGAGGGACAGCTTCTACAGATCACAGGTTTTCTGAACCACCTTCAATTCCCCCATACCGCGTCCATTCACCTCTGCTCTGCTGGTCCGCCGTCTTCACACGATATTCCTGCCGTGATACCCTACATCGTTAAAAAATTTGCTCAGCACACCGACCCGAAGTCCGGAACACCGATGCGCTCTCTTGCTCTTTGGAGCAACGCGCTGTTCCGGTTCAAGGAAGACAACATGTCCACCGCGACATACGTCGACTTCTACACAGCTGTGATATCCGTCCAAGACGAACCCATCTGCTCTCCAGACGGCCATCAAGTCCCGCATCTTCGACTCGGCGTCCGTTACTCCCCCATGAAGGACTTCGATGTTACCGCTCTGCTGCAAGAACTCGTTTTGAGTCTACACATTGCCGACATCGAGACCGCCATCATCTCTCGCCTACCTCCTTCCGATACGATTGAGCCTGTCTACGCTGACCTGCTCGGGCGAATGCCCAAGATCACAGCTCTGCGCATCGGCGGGCATCCAGGACCCGCGACATATCTTATTAGACTGCTCTACCACGTGGTGGAGGACACGCTGGCTTCTTCGGAATCCGATGCTGTTGTCCCTCCCAGGAAGAGTCTCCTGGTGCCACTGCTACGAACTCTTCATGTTCACGACACGTTTTTCTGTGGATTCTACATGGGAAGGGACCCTAGATGGACCCATGAAGCCCTCATTGATGCGCTGGAGTGGAGGTCTGAATGGGGTCTTGGCCTGACGAAGGTTTCCCCAGGAAGGATGTATATGGAGGTTTGACTTTCGAAGATCGAGAATCCGGTATGCACTGTACTCTCAACGATACCGTCTTCACGTCTTATACCAGCTCCCACAGATAACCATTTCGATCTCATGCATGCTACTTGTATCTCGAAATTGAGAGCTACAACTGTGCTATTAGGTGGATGAAAGTATCAACTAGTGGTGGTTGACATTTGTCAGCACTCACCATTCCATTCGAATTCACAGCAGATTTGCACAGTCTTCGGTCCTCCGCGTGTTGGTAGTGGCACGAGAGCTCACATTTGTTTGATTATAAGTACTGAAGTATCTATAGAGCGAGAAAACCGGAATCCAATGGTATGAGCTACGACTACAATGCGGCATAAATACATGTTAAACATCCCTCTATATAAAAAATGTACTAAGAGGTGTTCTCTATAACAGCGCCATAAGTCGCCTCATGAATCTGACCTGCTTCTGCCGCAGTCTTGATCTCCACCTCCGACCTAGAAGGCGGCACAAATGAATCTAACTCCGCTAACAACCGGTCCACCTCCTCATTGCCCGGCACATACACTCCATTCCGCTTCATGCGTTGCACGACATCCAGCGCGGGGTCGTACATTTCCTTCATCATCAGGTTCTTGATGATCTTGGTGAACGTCGTCAAGCTCGGGCGTACGAACACCACCTCATGCTGACGGGAAACGTACTTCGGCGGCGAGGTAACTTTGGAACTCTCCATCATGCCCAGAAGAGTCCAAAGCCGCGGGAGATCTCTTGCCCTGGCAAGAGCGCCAGCGATGATAGAGAAACTCTCCACCGAGGGCTGAATACCGAACTTGCACATGTCTATAAACACCTCCATGGCCCTGACATGCTCACTCTTGAACGCGAAAGACCGGAGGAACACGTTGAAATGGGCGCTGTCGAATTGTTTGGGGGAAGGAATGGGGAGTGCGTACGCCCGGTCGCGGTCAGGGTCGGTTGAGAGGGTGTTCGGGTCGAATGCTGCTCGGATGGGGTTGGGAACGGGTTGGTCGTCCGGTGTAACGCCTTCTGGGTTGCGTGAGATCGTGATATGGGCGAGCAGCTCCTGGTAAAGAGCCTCCACATCCTCGAGTGACTCCACGTCTTGGACAATCGCTCTCCAGACAAGAGCCGTATGATGCGACGAAGGCCAACGTTTCACGGGTAGGGTGTAGCGGGATGGGACAATTGACTCTACCGGTTCCCATTCTGGATGCTGGTCGTTAAGGACACCGGGATCCCTGGACAGCTTCTGCATGAACTTGGCAGCACGTACAGGAATTCCAACAGCGTAGAAATGGTGAGCAAACGCCAGAAGGACACCACGGCGTTCACGCTTTCTCTCGTGGTTCAGCATCTCGGCAAGGACCCACGATGAGACGGTTTTGATACGCTTGGGTGAACGGTATGCACGACTACGAAGCATGGCGAGGCCACGAATCCGACCGGTGGTGTGTTTGTAGGCGTCGAAGAAGCGAGCAAGAAGCCCGGCGTCAGGAGCACGTCCTTCGGTGAAAGCGTTTTTGAGGGAGAGGAATGTGGGGCGAGACGCGAGTGACGAGGTTAGCCGGATTCTCCTCTCCCGCGCCGTTGTCCAAGAACCAAGTTCCTGGGGCACCTCCTTCAGCAATTTGCAGGCGGCATGGATCCGATTCTCATCTCCATCTTTCTGGAGATGAAGAAGGAGAAATCCGGCAGTAAACCGAGTGATGCGGACGTTCCTCAGTGCAGCACTTCGAAGAGTGTCCACCGCCGCATCTAACCGCCCCATTGAGCAGTGGATCCTGATAGCCATGTTCTGTATGGCGTAGTAGCGATCTCTCCGCATGGACCGCCTCCGAGTAGAAATTGACTGGAAGTACTGGTGATTGAGGTTATAGATTTGCTCGAGGAAGGTCGAACTAAGCGATGGGGGAGCATACCGCGTGACCAATGCCACAGCCTGACGGATGGGATTGTAATAGCCTTTGGACGCGCTAGCCAGAGCATAGTCCATTGCTAACGGGATATCTGGGATAGAGGGTCGGGAGAAGACCAGATATGGAAGGGGTCGCGAAAGAGGATGGTGAGTGTGTTTGTGAGAAGCGTCCGGTATTAACGCGAACCATTTCATGAACTCTGCAAGTCGTTCCTCGTTTGGGCAGGTACGAGATACCTTGAGGGCGTACATGGCCATGTCTCTGTATGCGAAGTCAGGTCTGATTTCGACACCAATCTTCTTCAAGTCCAAGTAGACAGACTGTGCATCCT
This sequence comes from Cristinia sonorae, assembly GCA_021029105.1. Classification (NCBI taxonomy): domain Eukaryota; kingdom Fungi; phylum Basidiomycota; class Agaricomycetes; order Agaricales; family Stephanosporaceae; genus Cristinia; species Cristinia sonorae. Next base: position 150,283 of record JAEVFJ010000013.1, read on the forward strand.
CGAAGTTGCGCTCCCGAACCAGTCTGAGGAGTACATGACATGGTCCCTTTGCAGCCGCAACCTCTGGATACACAACCTCGGTTGCCTCATACTCCTCCAGATCATCCTCGAAAACACCCAAGTCAAGTCCAACATGCGGGTATGGCTGGTTTCGGATGGCGATCATGAACGGTGTTTCTTCGGACACGGACGGCGTACTGAAGTGATACTTGGGGTAAACGGCTGTGGATAGGGTCGTCGAAGGTCTTGTAACACATCTCCATGGCAGACGCAGACGAATGAGGGGCTGAGGGAGAAGCCATGATGCCATAAACCTAGCACGAGAAATCCGAGGTCGCGATGAGTTCGGCACTGGGAGTCTGCAGACGGATTACTCACAGTGATGACCTCCTCTACGATGGGTCCTACTCCGGCAAATGCATGCGTTTTGTGGACGACTGGAGGGTTCCGAAGAGATGGAGGTCAAGTCCAGCAAATGTTGTGACGTATTCAAAGTAAAAAAAGGTTGAATATTTGAATCGGAAAAGATTTAATCAAATAAATAAATAAACTCCGGCACAACACATTTGCCCTTCCCCGGGGGGTTGTTTCATGATTCCTCTGAATCTTCACGAAAACTCTCGTTGCTCATCGTCGTCCAACTCACAAAGGTTCTCTTTCCCGGATTGTGTGGTTGAACTCTGGATAGCTGGCAGCAGAATTTAGCGACCGCCGGCCATTCATCAAGGAGTAGCGTAGCCGCCTGGAATCGCTGGTCTTGGAATGCACATGGATGTTGTAAAGGGCTTGACTTGACTCCTGCCATCTCTCTCATGACTAGAACGCTCTTGCTTCTACCCCAGTCTGTGATGCTGTAATGCCTTCTACTCTGACTCTAACAGGACAACTTCGGGACCTTCTGCGCCATCTCTATCAACTTACGAACCCAAGATCTATTCTACGACGCTTGCTTCATGTCTGGACCATTCTTAAGCTACGTTTTTCACGAAAAAGAGGAGGTGGTGGTGGGATGGGGTACGGGGAGATTAGGAATGAGGAGGACGCTGTGGACAGTGGAGCGAAGAAATTGCAAGGAACGCTGATGTTCGCGGCGAGCAGGGCACATGGTTTGGTTGGTCGCAGTATCAGCCCTAGCAGTCGCGACGAGTTCGTGGATGCTCCCAGCCGACCACTTTCGTTCCAGGACCCTATTCCAGGACCTCAACAAACATCATTCCACGGCCCCAGTCGACCACAGTCGATGTTGCACTATAATCACAACAATACACAAGGAAACCTGCTCACGCCATACAGTCACGGAACACCCACTGCGTCCATATACTCTCATGATCATCGTGGTCGTAGCCCCGAGCCGACTCACGCTCCCGTTTCATACGGAAGAACTGCCCAGAGGCGGTCTCGCAGTCCCCATGTCTCAACGGGAATTGCTACTCGCAGATCACCTTCCAAAGGGTCCTCTCTTCGATCTCATCGCAGGCATTCCCGAGTGTCCATCGTCAACGCTGCTCATCACTCCGAACACGTAGAGGAGTCGCCGTTGCGCGCGAGCTCTATCCTCCCTCCATCAACCGAGTACAGTATCAACGTGCGTTCATCCACGAACTCAGGAAACACGCCTACTCAGCTTCCTACTCCGTTGAACATTTCCTTAATACCCTACCATACGATCGAAAGGTATGATCGTGGTATCATCTTGTAGGTGGAATTATAAGAGCTTCGTGCTTTGGACTGAGAGGAAGCTTCGTTCAGACCGAAACAGCCCGATGACTATGAGTGCATCATTCCGAAGATGACCTTGCATTTTCCTCGGTATGTCTTCTGAAGCACAGTTACGTCGTGCTCGACGACTGACGGGCTTCATTAGGCAAGGGATTCCCCGAGGTTGGATCGCATGCAGTCATCCCGAAGGAGCATTATACTACTTTGATGAAAGTCGTGTAAGTGTCAATAACATTTTTCATCTCTCTGTATGTTCACAGTGACTACTAGAGGATATACACAGAAGCGGACATCATTCGCCCCGGTATTCATCAGGAGGTTGAGGAGTGCGTAAAGCAACTGAAAAGAACGATTGACTCAGAACGTTTCGACCTTCCTCCGAACTCGAGTTTGGTCATTGAGCCTTCAAGGATGGATGTGGGCGACGACTACTACTACTATTATGTCGATCATGACAATAGGACACTGTTTTGGTTGGAAGACTACGAACTCCGCGTTCATGAGTTGGATGGCATGCCCTTCTTTACACAATTGCGTAAGTGGGTCTCTAATGTGTGCACACATTTAAATGACAGTTTTTTAGGGCACGAATTGGAGGTTTACTATTGGTGATTGAAAGGGTTGTGCGTTTTCCTGTCTCGCCCGTTTCTCTTCCCGAATCGTATCTGACCTCCTTTTGATAGAAATCGTCCATTCGGTCGTACTTATTGCATGCTCCTAGGGCCCACGTTGAATTTTTTCCCCATGGCCACCATACATCGCAAGCTGACGCAGATGAGTTGATAGGTATTCTCTCTTTTGCAACGGTCGGTGCGTGAGACCAAAATGTCGGTTTCCTACTCTGACATGGGTGTCTCAGATCAACAGACTTCGCCGTCGTCCACAGTGCTCTACTCGGTGGACGACTTGCAGAAGATGCTGTCTTGCGCGAAGCATGCGAAACGTACGTCACACTTTCTGCTACAACGAAGTTTGAAATGACGTTAACCGTTACTTATTCTTCACATCAGGAGCTGGTGAGACTGATTATGCAACTGCTATTATCGGTGAGGAGATACAACCATTTGGAAAGGGATAACTAACCTCAACACTCTTCACCAGCACGACTCCATAAAACTTTTGGTAGGGTATTCCTTCGATGTAAAAACAAATGCTCTTGACTCACTGCTGTCCTAGCGCATCCACGGTTCTTGAATTATCATGGTGAACTGGGCGCACGACTAGAACGAGACCAGAGCGTGCATGGAACGAGCAAGTACCCCCGCTCGACATTGATCCGATTACTGGCACCCATGCTTTTCAACGCTCCGTACGTGCATCTCCACACGTTGGAGAGAATCTACGTGGACGGAACAATGTGCCACTTACCGTGGGCTATTTTTATCGAGAAGTTGAAGGACGAATGGCAAGAGTTCACCCTTTTTGTGAGTTCATCGCTTTGGGAAGTATGTTTAAAAACAAACACTCAAGTTGGTTTAGGCGACCGTCTTGCTCAACGCAAACGTTGCGTTTCTCGCAATACCAAGCGTTGATTTGGGTCCTGACGTTCGTTCGCCGCCGCAAATCATTAGCTATATTTCTGTCATTGCGGGTGTCGGATGCATCATTATTGGTTTACTTCTCGTTCGCCAGTACCGGGTTAAACCAAGAGATACCGTCGATGAAGCTGTAAGTCGCAGTCGCATAGCCCTTCTGCTCTGACCCTCTAATCTCTGTGTCGTAGGCGAAGTTCTTGCATTCGAAGACTCATCCAACCCGTGGCGTGGAGACCCTTGCGATCTTGTACAGTTTGCCTTATGCCCTTCTGATGTGGAGGTGAGAGTTCAATGCGTCCTCTGTTTCCCCAGGATTTTGCACCACTGACATCTACTCTCATAGCATGGTCACCTTCCTCGCGGCGTTCTCCTACGAATGCTTCATCGTCCAAGACTTAGTGGCAATCTGGACCACCGCTGGGGCATGGATCGTTATCTGTCTCCTCATCATCTGGTGCATCTATTCCGCCTGGGAAAGCAAGGATGACGTATGGTACAAAAGGACCATGTCGCTTTACAAGGAGAAAATACACAAATTCCATGAACACTCTCGGACCCTCATACACCAGCATTTCTCATTCCTATTCCCAAGTTCCACGCTAGCTAATGGACCAACCGTCTAGAATTCACCACCTCCGCATTTCGCCCGTGATGAAACTGTATGTATTGTGGTGTGTTCTAGAATACTTATACTGCTGTCATTGGACGAGTTCATTTATGCTGATCCTATGAGTGAGCTGTACTCTCGGAGATGGAAGGAAGCTCTCTCTCTCTATATGGGCTGTACATCGGTACATGCGCCCATATTTCTAATACAGAACGACTATCTTCTGTATCGAGGTCAGCCACGGAGACTAGCCCATATTATTAATGGTTCACCCCATATAATTTCCTATCTGAGCGACAAACCATATGTAGTTCGGACATCTCGTTCCGATATTCAGCTACGCACCAAGCTGGGCTATGCAAGGCACTGTTGTACCACTTGACGATTCTCGGGTGTGCCACTTGCAGGCTGTGTGGGGCGGCGAGGAATATACCCATGACCATCAGGATTGATCCCGTTGAAGATAGGGTAAGGTGCCAAAGCACAGACCTGTCGTATTCTCAAGTTCCTCCGATGAGTCCGATCGCTACTCGCGGTGGCAAAAGCGATGTGTATTGTCATCCACGAGGCCAATCATCGGGCGCCTGAGCTTTTCGTTCCCTCACTTCCACAGAGCCGTTAACATATGGATGAGTAGCGCACCACGTCCTTCTGAATTACCGATAAAAGGATTGAGAATAGGGCGGAAACGGCACACAGTCTTCCGGTGAAGAGCTTAAGGGCTCACGCGCTCACGGCCAGCCTTTGAGCCCACGGACATTTTACATAACAGCCACTACTATTCCACTTGGTTGCCGACCACCCTCCTCCGAGCCTCACTGCAATCAATTCACCGGTCCAAAGAGTTGCGCAATTTCATCCAAGGGAAATTGATCCTGCGCCCCTGAGGTCAGAAGACACGTGTTGTCCGCGCCGGTGATCAAGAACTTACTTATGCACAAGGCTCCAGGTCGAGCTTGTCCTGACGACGAGGCATTCATACCCCACAACGTCCTCCCTTGACATTTGTACCCAGATTAAAGCGGCTCCGTTGTCCTGCAGTACAAGAACGTTGTTTCCTCGCCTGCGCCTGTTTCTTCTGTTTTCTGTCTATTACATCCGGAAGACCTACGAATCATACAGCTAGCCGCGAAGAAAAGCATGTCTTCCTCGACTTCAAGCCGTACTTCGGTTTCACAGGTGCAAGTTCTGCCCACGCATTCGGTGGCGAGGTATGACAGAAATATCGTCCTGTGAGCCTCATCATTCCGTCTTCTCCGTGCGATTTCCACTCACCAGGACCAATTTCAAGCCCGTTCCAACCGAATGACTATCAGTGCATCATTCCTAGGAAGACGGTTGACTTCCCCAGGTACGTCACATTAGTGGATGTGCGCTCGTCTCGTGCTGAAGGGCGCTATTACCAGAGAAGGTCTCCCAGAAGGTTGGGTTGCCTGTCAGCATCCAGAAGGCGGGCTGTACTTCTTTGACAAGCAGAGGGTGAGATGACAATGACATACATGTATTGCTGTCCTATTCACATACACATTTTCAACAGAGGCTCTATACCGATGCAAACATTTGCGATTCGGAGGTACATGCCCAACTCGAGAATTGTGTCATGTATCTTCGAGATAGGATCTCGGCCGATGATCTGAAGCTTCCCTCAGATATCGACATTGTTTTGGAGCCGTCATCAACCCAAGACTGTTCGACGTGGTTTTACTACTACGCGAACCATAACAACAAGACGTTATTGTGGCTTGATGACTACGAGTTGCCCGGATCGTCAGAGTTGACAACAATACCCAGTCTAACACAACTGAGTACGAATTCTTCCATCATGTTGCACGTCTCAGTGCATGCTAAATATGCCAATGTCTAGAACACCAGATGGAGCACTTTTACTGGTGAATTACTTGTCGTAAGTGATTAACTCGTGCTTTGGCGGACCAATTGCTGATAATTTCATAGTATCCGTCTACTTTGCGCCCCGGACACTGAAGCGCTGTCGTAGGAGACACGTGGAGTATTTCCCCCATTTCCAAGATTTACACCCGCAAGCCGCTGTCGACCTCGTTGGGATCCTTCTATTCGCGATTACTGGTATGCACGGACGACACTTCTATCAGTTTGATAATTTGACGTATACCGGATACCAGACAAATTGACATCAGCGTCATCCACTGCAACTCACTCCATCGCTGACCTCAAGACAATGCTGGATAGTGCCGAGCGTGCCAAAGGTAAAGCGCATTTTGTAGCAGGTCGCAGATCCTGACGCTCCATATCTCACAGCCCTTGGAGAGAATGAGTACTCGACAGCTATCATTGGTCAGTAGCTGTCCTTCTACATGACTATCAAATATCTGATAGCGCCCTTTAGCCCGTTTACACTCAAGCTTTGGTATGAACGATGTTGTCGGATGTTTCAATGATACTGATCAGTCTCAAATAGCCCATACCCGCTTTCTCAACTGTCACGGAGAATATGGTGCACGTTTGGAGAAGCGACAGAGCGTACACGGAAATGTCAGGCGCCATCGGTCGTACCTTGTCCGGCTCACCGCCCCATTGCTATTCTTCACTCCGTATTCGCATCTCCGGTCGATCGAGAAACTTTGGGTGGACGGCACTGTCACGCACGTGTCATGGATTCATTTCAGAACCGAGCTCACCGCGGGATGGCAAAAGTCAATCACCTATGTGAGTTCCAATTATACCTGCGATGAAACTTTGCTGACCAGTGTACCCGGGATCTTTCAAGTCTGCATTCCTGTTCATCGCGAACCTTATATTCCTGAATGTACCATCAGATGCGTTGAGCCTGTCCGGCTCCGTCAACACCCCTTACTTGATCTTGAGGAGTTCATCCATGACATGTTTGATCGGCTCCATATTCACGGGCATGATTCTGTCGTGGCAGTATTCTGGCGATAAACCCACGGCGGCAGCGGTTCGTAGTTCATTGAACAATTCCACTCTGTGTGTACCAGGCGTGCTGATTGTGGTTCCCGGCCGTCAGGCGCACTTCCTTCATTCGAAATCACACCCTACACGAGAACTTGATTCTTTGGCCGTCCTACACGCACTGCCATACGGTCTAATGTTATGGGGGTATGTACAGTCCTTGTCTCGGCGTACATTTAAGGCTCAACTCTCTTTAGCGCCATGACGTTCATCTCCACTTTTGGAATCGAGTGCTTTGCATCTATGGAGCGTAGTCGCACATATGCCATGGCTGGATTGTGGGCCGTTATAGGCTCAATCGTTCTTTGGAGCGCCTACGAGTCCATTCGAGGCAGAATTCTCCTCACCGACGAAAAATCATACATCGTTGAGCCTCTTCCTTCGCAAAAGGACATCTCGCAGAAGTTGAAGTCTATAAGTATCGAGCGGAGTTGATCCGACTCAATCATGTTAGATGTAGAAGTATATCGCCCTTGTCACTGAAACTGCCTTACTTCGAAACTGATTTAACTGGTTTCTCTTGATTCACTGGCTTTGTTGGTTTATCTGCGCTGCTATGACAGGGTATGTAGGAACCGTTCTTCCATCGTCCCCTCAAGGAACTCACTTCTTAGGGGGTTTGCCGCTCATTGCACCAGCCGACCTGCCCTTCCATCTGAACCTACTTCCTATTGGATTGGTTGCATCTGGGTGGTGCTCATCCTGTCTAGAAGACTTAAATTAGTACTTAGATCGTGGGCAGTGCATGCCAGAGGGGGATGCATACTCGTGATGAGGCTCTGCGCTGTAAGATGGATACTTAGAAAATAATTATCACGATGCGTAAAATGATGAGTGCGTACGCGTGGGGCTCTTCGCCTTCTGTGATTTCAGGCTTATCCTCATGCGAGATAGCGTCCGATGGTGTGCTAGCTTGTTCGTCTTCAGGTTTCTTCTCTACTTGGACAGATTGCGCCTCATCGCGGGGCTGCTCACTGGTCCATGCCGGTCGCCGTAAGCCTTGTGTCACCCACAAGACGCCTCCGGCTACGCACCGAGTCTCGTCAACATTTGGTGGAACTTGCTCAGCTGATTCTGGGCCGCTCATCGGTGTGGTAAGTCAAGGTTGAGGGTTTGAAGTGAATTTGGAGTGAATGTTGGTCAAGTTTCGATGATCGCGGCGAGTGCTCTTATCTACGGGCCCACTCTGCTCTCGACCAGTAAAGTTTGTTCGTGTGTCCCGAGAGTCTAGGGCCTGATCCCTCCGATGGAAGCTATCCTTACTAAGTTACTTACCGTGGTGGATATTGCATCAAGCTCTGGCGCTAGACCTGATCCTACCTGATCTCGCCGAACGCGGTGGTTCTCCGGGCGCCCGTATTTCTCTCCTGATCGTCATTTTCACATACAAAAACGCGAGTACATACTTGTGGGCCCACACCGCAATGCCGCGGACTGTTGTTCATCCTAGCTGAGCATTGCTTTTAATTCTGCCGGAAAGAACTCACAGATGTCGGCCCTACCAACAACCCGACTTACGCCAACAGACACACAGCCTTGTCCAGGCGATGGGCGGTGGCCTCTTCGAGACGTCCATTTCAATGCAGTGCAATACTACGGAAACGAGATACTAGTATGCTACACTGGGTGCCACGCCAAAGCACTGCTCGCTGAGGCCATTCCTTCAAATGCTTTTGGTTGGAGCGGATTGGTGTTCCCAGCCCCTCCTCCCTCAAATGTCAAACACTACCTCAGAGAAAAAACACTCCCTTCGTCTCACAACATCTGTTGCGACTACCAGGTATGACAGACAGGAAAGGTGGGCTTATAATGACGCATTCACATCGACGATAACTGATCAATCGTAGGGTGACTCCTCGCCATCAAATCATTCCCATAGGGTTATTCGGGATTGGACATTCGCCGAAGTACGTACTACGACCGGTTCTCGTGCACTTTGACTGATATTCTGCATAGTCCCCCCTATCTGCCTCCTCTGTGGGCTGAATGTGTACATCCGGAAGGTAGCTATTACTTCGTGCGCAATTCGCAGCCGAGGGTCGTCACCGAAGCCAATTTGCGCAAACCTGAGATACAAAAGAAGATCGCCGATTGGCTCGATGATATCAACACATTTCTAACGGCCAATGATATTCAACTCCCGCCGACGGTGGAACTCACGTTGGATCCAAGTGAAGACCTGGAGGACTGTGCCTACTACTTCGTCGATCACGCTTCCCGCATTGAATTCTGGGTAGATCCCGTTTCGACAGACCAACTGGGAATGCGGACGTCAATGTCTGAGGCCCACCTGAGTATGTCCCATTTATTCTCGCCTGTTCAATATTAGCATCTAATCCCAAACCCCCAGGATATGCCCTTGAGGAGCACTACTGGACGCATGTGGAACACTTTCCATCACATAAAGCTCAGGAGATGGAACTTTGCTTCGCGCAGCTGTTCGATATCCTTCTACATGCCCATGCAGGTGAGGAACGCTAAAAGGCTCATATATTGAGAAGCAACTGACGTGCGTCATATAAGACATGACGAGCTCAAATGTATCGACGTATCCATTTTGTCGGGAAGAGCTAGCTAGCTATATTCAGATTCTGACTGCAGCGCGAGGTGAGGGTTTACACGAACAAGTCTTGTGTTCGTGTTCCTCACCCACTGACATGATGCTCAGATGCCGATCGGCTTGACTCGCCACATATGAGATGGACAATAGGTAAGAGCTTCTTGGACCGATAGGACGCTACATCTGACCACTTCTATGCTCAGCGCGGCTCTGGGCGGTTCTTTACAACCACAGGTTCATGACGCACTACAACCAAGATGTATGCCGAATGTCCAGGGATCAATCAATTATTGACTTCGGCACCAAACTTGAGAGTCGCACATTCTCACTGCTGTCGACATTATCCTTTCGCACGGCGAGCACATACAAGGCTGCTTTGCAAAGGTTATGGGTCGACGAAATCGTCTACATCTCCGATTGGCGGCCATTCATTGCGGCGAGCCATCAGGACTGGCTGATCTCTGTTTGCATGGTGGGTACTTCATCAGCTCAACAGCACGCAGGAGCAATTCGTTGACGAGTGCGCTATTTCTTTTTAGTCTTTTGCATTGCTTTTGTAAGTCCAAATGCCTTATTTAGGCGCCCCCGACAAGAACATAGTAAGTTACTGATCACACGGATTATCTGATAGGTGCAACCTAGTCTCGTTACAAACACCGTTCTCAATAGAAATATTCGTGCTACTGTCTGCCGTCGTTTGTAACGCCGCTATCCTTTGCGGTGTAACTCTCATGATGAAGCACCAAGGCGCGCAATCAATGACCGCAGACGAGGCCGTGAGTATCTGTGCCTTCAACGAGGCGGAGATGTGCTGACAGTTCCTTCCCGGCGAACAGGCGTCTTACCTTGCTCTCGCGCAAAATCCCAACTCAGGTTTCGAATGGAAGGCCTTGTCCTTCAGTCTCCCGCGAACTCTCCTCCTATGGGCGTTAGGAATCTTCTCGGCACAATCCCTTGCGTGGTTCGCGGCGGGCATCTGTACAGAGCGCTACAGTGCCTTGTTCGTATCAGCACTTTTGTTGTGTGCTGTGGGATTATTTGCCGTGAAAGCAACCCAGGGCCTACGGAGAAGATGGTCACGCTCTCGTCAATTCAATTCGGAACCTGAAAACGAGGTCTAGCAAGTGGATTCATAGACAGCGGAATGGAACTTGGAACCAGGAAATTGCAGCGAATGCATGGTGTCCGTATAGACTCCGCTGTAGCTGTATTCTTACTAGCTTTCTTGCAGTGTCAATCCTACTTTCAGCTTATCCAAAGTCCGTTATAATTCTGTACAAGGCGGAGCACCTTTAATAGGTGCGTTCTTCAACTTCTCTTCCAGTCCCAGCCAGCGCGCAGCAAACACAGGATGAACAGCTCGTTTTAGCCACGAAGCGGGGTCTAAACGTAATGCATAGGTGTCCAGTTGTGGGAACGATGTGAACTAGCCTCCCGATCTCGACTGAAATGCAATCTTAGACTCCCGTGGTTGAACAGCCCAGCGAGGTTCTGAGCAATCCTTGGAAAGCCTGCGATATCTCAGTAGTCGCTTTTGTGTGCTGAACCATCTTAGTAAGCGTTCACACCCTTGCTATCTCACTGGTTCTCATTGTCTAGGTTCGCTATCACATCTGTCAGGCAACTGTTCATCCATCTGAGCCCTGGATGAAATGCACTTCATAGCGCCAAGAACGCTTCGGTGGGTGGGACGGGCGACTAACCTTTCTGCACCTTTCTGAGGCTTTCTCCACACGCTGAGCCGCCAGAGCCACATATATCACGACTCGTGCTCTGGCTATCCTGAAACAAATCCCGGCCGATCTTTCAGTGACACAATGACCATCTCTCCTCCACTTTCCCTTCGTGTCCCGCAGAAGAAGGCGTTACTGATCGCTGTACGGTATGGGCAATTGAGGGACTGGAACCTGGAGTTACCAGCAACGCACCGCGATCCTATCACCACACGAAACTTGTTGCAAGGTGAGATTTGTTGCGTGTTCTGGGGGAGACATTCGTCGCCAATAACCTTGATATGTTAACTTTGCAGATGTATATGGCTGGAAGAGCGAGGATATCACCATTCTCATGGACGACGGCAAACATCGGGATCCAACTCGGGATAATATCGTAAGCTGCCCGGGTTTCAAGGCAAAGGAATAGATTAAACCCTAAGTATACTACAGATCCAAGCAATGAAAGAGCTCGTCATGGATGCCCAAAGTGGCGATCATTTCGTATTCATGTGTAAGTAGGCCTTCAGCTACTAGTACCACACTATTGATATACTTACAAACACGAGATAACAGTTTCAGGACATGGTGGTCAAGTAGCAGATCTCGATAACGACGAGGACGATGGCTTTGACGAAGGTGACCTCGTTCTCGTCTCGATCACTAATTGCACGACTCATCCCTAACCTTTTATAGTGATCTGGCCTTCTGACATTCAACTCGACCAGATCGACTTGACTTATCAAAAGAACTGTATCCTTGACGACGTACGCTATCATCCCTTTTAAGTGAGACCGAGTTCCCCTCGCTCACTTCATCCCCATCGCAGGAGATCAAAAAGATTTTAGTTGCCTCCTTACCGGCCGAGAGTCGGTTAGTGGTTAGTCGAACGCTCGTGTTTTCTATTCCATATTACTGAGCCAGCATCAGATGCTTTTCGACTGCTGTCATTCCGGAACCATTGCGGGTGAGTTATTTCCATACCTCCGTCCTTGTCCAAGTAACTGCTCTGACTCTGAGACATGCGTAGACCTTGCATTCCGTAATGGAGACGAATGCCCTCAGTCACCTGACACTGCAAGACCTGCCGGTATGATGCTGCCCTCATGGATTGTGGTTCACATTGACCATAATTTTATCCTATCTAACAGGTCGTCTGTTAGGCAACAGGAATGGCCCGCGTAAGTCTTGCATGTTCCTAAATAGCATCAGGATGCTTGAGTGCTGACGGCACCTGCAGCACAAAACTATACCATCACGACCACTGTTCAGCAGGATTATACTGAGGAAGTTGACATTATGTACTCCTCGATGTCCAATATGGAAAACAAGAGTAAGACGATCACTGTGAATAAGCCCGTGCAACCCTATGTTGTAAGTAAACCAAACTCAGGTCGCCAACAGCGTGGGCTAAGGTGGCTGCGTTCTGTAGACATCATGGTCTGCGTGCAAGGACAATCAGTTGACGCTTGAATCTGATGATGGGTGCTTCATCGCTGTAAGTGATTGAAGGGAACATTCAAGGTTTCTTCTGCTGACTAACCTTCCGGTCATTATCAGGCATTTGCCCGTGCACTGCGTATGTATCTGCCTGTCGTAAATATCGATGGAATAGACGTTAATTAATATCTAGGTGCCAATCCAAATCAAACACACTCGGAGATGTTGTGGTCAGTGACGTGAGTAGTTGGATTATAAAACCGGAGCATCGTGCTGAGGACTTTTCTCAAGGCGCGAGATGGAGTTGATCACCCAGGAAGCAAACGCTACGTGCGGATTGGGATTTACACCCGCTCGTCCACAGGTTCGTTTCATCAAATCCTATACTCACATATCGCAACTCGTTAACAATTGATTACAGCTCGGAAGTCTTCAAAAAGTGGTAGGTGTTTTTTAACAGTAATAAAGGTTAAACTCGTGATATATTGACTGATCTACCTGTAGGACGAGATCTATCCGCACCCGCTTGTCCTATGATGTCTTGCTGGGGGAGTATATGGCTGATGCAGCTCCGAGTCGGCACTGGACTTTATGTCCGATTCTGCTACAAGTAATTATTGAGGTCCACGTCTTGACTACAAAACAGAACAGGCGACCGTTTATGCTCAAGCGAGGTAGAATGTCTATGATATGCACCTATGGCATCTCCCGTGGTGACTCCAAGTCGCTCATTCATTGCTTCGGGTTAGGCAACCACTGCCAACCAGCGTCACGAGAGCAGCCGTTATTTGGGAGCGCGTCATCACATTTGTCAGAAGTATCAACAAGTGTATATTACTTTGTCTTGATAGAACATATCGCCGTTATACTGTCGGGAAATATGCGTGCTGTCTGACTCATTACAGCGTCGTAAATATCGTGTACGCGCTGTTTACGCGTTGTTTGACGCTGTTTGCACGGTCGAAGTGCACGAATTGTTGTTTCCATTTTCAATTTGCCTCTCCTTTCTCTCGTTCTACCATCCCAAGACTTTGCTCTCTGCGAACTTTCACCGACTATCCCAACAGCTGAACATGTCTGTTTCTGATTTGGAACCTCGATCTAGTAGCCCCATTTCCGACCACGGCGTCATACCAAACCTTGTCGAATCCTCTGCAACGGACATGGTCACCCGCCCCTTCCCTATATTCAACCATGTCAATGCGATTGTGCAGCCGTTTGATACTGAGGCTAAAAGAGATGATGAATTCCACCAAAGTACGTCCTTCAGCGCCTTCATGATAAGTATCCTAATGGTATAATCTGTGTCCCAGGGCTAAACGCGATGCTCTTGGAGCTTGTGATCGATTTCCACGCGTGGTCCTCCGCTAGACCCGCTAAAGAAGCAGAGAGGAACGCCGATATGCTGGAAAGGGAAATTAATGGGCTTCTAGAGACCGAGAAAGAACAAGGCATGTGTTCAACCTCGGAATTGGTGTCGCTGCTCATCGGTATGCCGATGTCCATTCACCATCGCGGGCTGTATATATGCGCCTTTATGCTGCTGACTTTATACCTCTTATTTATAGAGAGAACGAGACAACGCCTCAATGATTTCGTTGTACGCATCAAGCTCGCTCTGGCCGCTTTGACTGGCCTTGCGTCTGTCTGACTGTCCGACTGGTTCTCTGACTCGGTCTCAAAGACACTTAAAATACCCTGTCGGTCTGATCTTTCTCCCTGCTGCTGCTTCCCTGTGTACTCCGGTTCTCTCGCTGCTGTAGTCCCCCCGTTAGAATTGCCTGCTGTGGGTATTTCCTCTGAGGACCTCGATCCCGACTGGCTATGATGTCTCCTCAATCCTACATTCATAACTCCCACCTTTTCAGCAGGAAGTGAAGTGACAAAACTTTTCAAATAATACAGGACCAAGAATTCTCGTTTGTGTGTGTAGATTTAAATTAGAACGTGTTGAAATGTATTTGGCGCCCATTTCGTTTGAACGATCTCATCAATATGCAGTACCGTCCTTCTTATCTTACTCACAACCACCATGTCTGAATCTTTATAACTTGAGCAACTACCTCCGAAACATCTATTTCCGCGCATATTGGCATGGCAGCGCAACATTGTTCATTCGTCTTACTAGCAGACTTTGACATTGATCGCGGTGCTCAACTCACCTACCAGTTCCCACAACCTCTGGGCACCGATGAAGCGTATGTTTGGTTCCTTCACAGCCGCACTGTTACTGATGGGCTGCACTGAATAGACTTCTCGCGAATCTTATGCTGCCCGATGGTGCAGAAAGGCAACCAGAAGACTGGACTATCTTCTTCCTGAATCAGACACCCTTCAACACCATCGCGCCAGCCCTTGCTCCCGATATCCAGCACCCCGATCAGACGCATGGGAAGTTTGAGGATGAACCGGAGCTGTTGTATGTTTTAAACTTGGTGCGGACGAAACGAGACAAGGCGGTACGAAGGTAGACTCTCCTTGTATCGTGGTTGGATGGCATGCTGAATGGGTGAGGTTGTAGAGGCGCTGTGGTGAAGGCAATGGCGATATGCACGAGACACTCTTTCATTGAGATCTTCAAGGTGCGTCGCAGCTTAGTTTTGTACTTCTTGATCAACTAAGCAAATGAACCATGCAGCCTGTGTTGCTGATGGCCTTGGACGACTACTTCACGAACCCTTCACAAGATTGCCTTGCCCGTCTATTCGATGCTATCAACTCGATCGACATCTCCAGAGCACCTATTTTAACCCGATATGAGAAGCTCATCCTGAGGACTTCTGAGCGGAAGGATCTCTTCATTGAAAAGTTCGAGGAACTCTTGAAACCCAACCCGCCACCAGAGCCCCCCGCCAAGCCGTCTTCCTCCTTCAAACCCGGCCATGCAACCAGTGATTCCGCGGGATCACTCAACAGCTTTGATGAGGGCATCGTATTACGGAAGGGGAAGGAAAGGAAAGGTCCAACGAGCAGCCTAACGAGCCTTCAGCAGCAGAGTCAATACTCACCGTCAGAAGGATCGTTCTCCCTTGATGGAAGTGCTGTATGGGTCGGCGACGAGAGCGGCTTGGATCAAATTCCCCCAGGCGCACAGGCCCCGCACCCTCCCGGCAGCAATGGGAGTGCTTCCATCTACGGGAGGAAATCCACGGACGCGTCGTCGTCGTCGTCTCAGCAACAGCTGAGACGAGAAGAGTCAGGGGCGGTGCCCAGTGCAGTGCCTAATCCAGCAGCTCTGAAGGACACCCATTTCTTCCCGACGATGATGTACTACAACGACCACATGATACCCATTCGACTACCGCTGTCTACCTTTCCGGAGGAGGTTGGAGATGTAAGTCCACTTCAATGCCTGGCGTTTTTGGGGACTGACCATGTCTTTCGAAGTATTCCCTTATCCAACTTATTCAAACATTTTCAAGCCCCAACACAGTCATCAGCGGTCCCCTCCACCCACATCTACACACGAGTGGAAGTGGAACACATCCGATCATCCTTCTCTTCAACGCTCTCGTGACGGGAAAGCGAATCATCTTCCTTGGCCATCACCGACCGGCTGGCCAGGTATCCAGCTATGTGCTGTCCGCGTGCGCACTTGGGTCCGGTTGTGGTACAGTGTTCCGAGGCTTTATCAAGCGTGCTTTCCCCTATGCCAACCTGATCAACCGAGAAGAATGGCAGTCAATGTGAGCTTCGGTTTACCAGAAAATACTTACTCGTTCTGATTGGTGCCCCTCTCACAGACCGGGTTATATCGCAGGGGTGACCAACCCTATCTTCGAATATGTCGGTGATTGGGACCTTCTGTGCGATATCTCATCAAGTAGGATGGTCCTTTCCAAGGATATTTTGATAAGTCATCCGCCCACAGCCGTTGCTACGTCAGCGGCAGGACTTGGTCGCACAGCTACGCTAAAGACGGAGGCTTCACTTGGCAGCGAGGAGGATATGCTGAGGAGCAATATCCCTCAGGCGGATAAGAGAGGAGAATACAAATCCGATAATGACAATCTTTTTATGGAAGATGTGCGTTCTCAATTCTTTGCTTCGCTGGTGATTCGCTATTAACATAGCATCGCCTTGCTAAGATAACCTCTGCCATCTCCTTTCACTTCGGCGAAGCTCACGTCCGCGCACGCTTCGCCGAGTATGCCTGGCGATTTGTTCGACTTGCTGCGCGATACGAGGAGGATATTCTCGGGATCAATACAACCATCGGGTACCCCAATTCGTCGTATACTGACAGGTCAAGCGAAGGTCCACACCTAGGGAGTGGGATATGCTTCGCAGATGAGGCTGCTGGGGTACGGGAGCTCTCATCAAACGCGAATCGGATAGAGGCGTTCAGGAGGACGGAGACTTATCAATTTTATCAAGCCGTGAGTTCCCTTTGGATTTCGTACGACACACTGAGATGGAGTCAACTGCGGTGCAGGATTTCGCCGCAAGCCGTGGTACAAATCCTATCCAAGGGTTCGACGTCTCTCATCAGCTATGGCGTTTGCGGCACGCGAAACGCATGTCTGATGGGGAGATTGAGATGATCATGCGCTCTCTGTCTTCCAGCGTGCAGGACTATGATCAAGTCACTGAGGTCTGTCGTTACTCACAAATTGCGTCGTTTAATGTTGGTACCGATCTGCGATACGATACCCCAGCTCTTATCCCTTTTACCACCTCATCATAACGGACTTTTACCCCTCAGCTTCGGTCTCTTTCATCAGCAGGAAATCATTCGTGATCTGACTGTTGATGTTTTCAACGAGCTGAGGGCATATTCTGTAAGCTACAACGTTGTCTATCATACATTTCAGTCCACTGCTGACAAATTCACGTTCAGGTTGGCGTGTATTTCTTGCAAGCCCTCAACCACTTCCAGCGGTACGCATACGTGAGGCAAGCACACGCGAGGGAGTCCCGTCTCAACAACAAAGATCCCAACCAACTTTCGATACCCATGCCGAACTATATTTCCCGGACTCCGTCAAATCGGAGTGAGTCAAGCCTGACAGGAGGGTGACAACAATGTATGTTATATCTGTATCGCCATTGTTGGTCGTTATATACCTTCTTCATTGCTACCAAGTGCGCGCCCAGGAGCCATATTTGCTCCTGTTTTGCGAGGGCATCCTTTACTTGCCTTTTTGGTGCAAGCAAGGTTCATGCCCAACTGTTCTGGTCTGGTTCAAACACTCATCGCGTAATGAGAACCAATAGAACGAGATCGTGAACAAATGGGGCGCAGGATGATGATAGCAGGACGAGTGCACATTTCGTTTACTCCTTTAGTTTTCGCATTATCAAATATTAAATAGTTTCTAACGATAGCCTAGACCTTATTTGAATGTTATCTGATCAAACCTGTGAGATACCTCCACGTCGCCTGCTGGCTGCCATCATCTATCACGTTTTCGCCCACGTCTTCTACAAACTGGCTAATTTCCGGTCCTGACTTTCTTTCTCATAAAACGG
The DNA here is from genome assembly GCA_021029105.1 of Cristinia sonorae. Lineage (NCBI taxonomy): Eukaryota > Fungi > Basidiomycota > Agaricomycetes > Agaricales > Stephanosporaceae > Cristinia > Cristinia sonorae. The sequence goes on from JAEVFJ010000013.1 coordinate 168,277, forward strand.
TCGTTCTGAACGCGCTCCTCGCGCTGTATTCGTTGCCAAGATGTCGGTTATGTTGACGAAATTCGAGTCCAAGAGCAATCGTGTTAAGGGTATGTTGCATCCTCCGACCCGCAGTATCAGTCGTGTATTGAGAATCATTTAGGATTGGCTTTTCACCCTACACAACCGCTCTTGGCGGCCTCACTGCATAATGCTAGCGTCCAGTTGTGGAACTACAGGATGGGAGTTTTGGTGGACAGATTTGAGGAACATGAAGGTGCGTCACAGTTCCTTACGCTCGCTTTGAGCTTGCTAAATGAGATGGATTAGGTCCCGTAAGAGCTGTTGCATTCCATCCAAGCCGCGCTCTATTGGTTACAGGAGGAGACGACTACAAGATCAAGGTCTGGGGTGAGCGGGCTCAGTTCCTCCCATAATGACTGGCGGCCGATTACCGTTGTTACAGACATCCGCCCGCAGAACCGAAGATGCCTTTTCACCCTTCATGGACATCTGGATTATGTCCGAACCGTTCAATTCCATCACGAAATGCCATGGATTGTGAGTTTGCCTGTAATCGTGTACAAAAGCCCGCGTTGCTCATATCGGAAACAGCTGTCCTGCGCCGATGACCAAACCATTCGAATCTGGAACAGCACCTCACGCAACTGTATTGCAATTCTCACAGGTCACTCGCACTATGTCATGTCTGCTCAATTCCACCCGAAAGAAGACCTCATCGTCTCCGCCTCGCAAGATCAAACTGTTCGAGTGTGGGATATCTCGGGCCTCCGCAAAAGTACCCCCAATACCGCACCAGGAACCTTCGATACGTTTGACAACTTCTCTACCGTCAAGTACGTCCTTGAGGGACACGATCGCGGCGTCAACTTCGCGACTTTCCACCCGACACTTCCTCTCATCGTCTCAGCGGCAGACGACAGGCAGATCAAAATCTGGCGCATGAGTGAGAACAGGGCCTGGGAGGTCGATGCTTGCAGAGGTCACTTCAACAACGTCTCCACCGCCATTTTTCACCCCAAGCATGAGCTCATTGTCTCATGTGGTGAGGACAAGACTGTTAGGGTGTGGGATCTGACGAAGAGGTCGGCGGTGCAGACTTTCAGGAGAGAACATGATAGATTCTGGGTCCTGGCGGCGCATCCTGAGCTGAATCTGTTCGCTGCTGGTGCGTGGTCTTTTGTTTTCTATCAGATATTCATTGACGAGTATGTCCAGGTCATGACAACGGACTCATTGTTTTCAAGTTGGAGCGTGAAAGACCGGCCTTTGCCATGCACAATGATACCCTCTACTACATCAGGGACAAGTATGTCCGTGCTTACGATATCAACACTGGATCGGATATAGGCCTTCTCAGCGTGCGCAAGTTTGGCAGTCCTTACGTCCCCCCAAGAACCTTGAGCTACAACCCTGCCGAACGCGCAGTCATTGTCACCATCTCATCAGACAACGGCTTGTACGAGTTGACGTCCCTCCCTCGGGATGCTGCGGCAGAGGTTAAAGACTCGTCTGTCGATGGCAGGCGCGGTCCTGGCAATGCTGCGATCTTCGTGGCGCGAAACCGTTTCGCGGTTTTGAACAAGACGACCCAGGTGAGTTCACTGTACAGGCTGAAATGACCGTACTGGTTATAACCTTGCTTCACAGCTTGTTGAAGTCCATGACCTCTCAAATACCGTCGTCAAGAGCATCAAACCGCCAGTCGTAACCAACGAGATCTTCTACGGTGGCACTGCGAGCCTCATCCTCAGCTCTACTTCCTCGGTTGTTTTGTATGATATCCAACAAGGGAAGACCATTGCTGAGATCAACACGCCACCAGTAAAATACGTTGTCTGGAGTGCCGACGGGTCCTTGGTCGCATTATTGAGCAAGCACAGTATGTTTTCAGTCTCATCCATTTCTATTTGGCGCCTGATCAGGTTATCAGCCATTACCATTGCCAATAAGAACTTCTCTCAGCATACACTCATCCATGAAACGATCCGCATCAAGTCTGGTGCTTGGGATGATGCTGGTGTTTTCATCTACTCGACGCTCAATCACATCAAGTACTGCCTTGCTCAAGGGTGTGTATCTATAGTATCGTGATTTGTAGTTTATTCGCTGACTTCATCCTAGGGACCACGGTGTCATCTGCACACTTGACAATCCTGTTTACTTGACTCGCGTCAAGGGTAAAACCGTCCACTGTCTTGACCGCTCTGCTCGACCCCGCACCATCACGATCGACCCTACCGAATACCGCTTCAAGCTCGCCCTTCTCCGTAATAATTATGAGGAAATGTTGTACATTATTCGCACTTCTAATCTTTTGGGCCAAAGTATCATCGCATACTTGCAACAAAAAGGGTTCCCGGAGGTTTGTCCATCTTCGATATGTTCCAATGAGCCGCCACTAATATGTTGTTTTTGTAGATCGCGCTTCATTTCGTGCAGGACAAGAACACTCGCTTCGATTTGGCAATAGAGTGTGGCAACTTGGAAGTTGCACTTGAGACAGCGCGGACGATCGACCGGCCTGAGTGTTGGGAGCGTTTGGCACAGCAAGCTCTCAAGCAGGGTAACCACAAGGTACGTGCCCGATTCTATGTTGTCTGATGACGACCTGTCTGAGATATGTGGTGCACAGATCGTAGAAAAGGCGTATCAGCAAACCAAGAATTTCGATCGCTTATCCTTTCTGTACCTCGCCACTGGCAGCACAGATAAGCTTTCCAAGATGCAAAAGATTGCAGATGCTCGCGGCGATCCCATGTCAAGGTTCCACAATGCTCTGTATGCTGGCGACATCTTGGGCAGGATCTCTGTTCTCAGGGATGTCGGCATGCGTAAGCAAAGATTATACATCCTCAATGCGGGAAAATCGCTGATTCAGTATCGTTTTACTTTCAGATCCACTCGCATACCTCACCGCTAAGACAAACGGTTTGGAAGATATTGCACTAGAAATACTGGAAGCTGCCGGGTTGACCGAGGCCGATATTGACGATGTTCCCTCATTCGGTACCACGACACTGCGACCTCCACCCGTCATCACACCCACTGGCAATCTCAACTGGCCAGCAGTGGCCAAAGCAGAGAACGTATTCGACAAAGCCCTCGCTAACGGACTTGAGAACGGAGGTGACGTGCCCTACATCAATGGCCATGATACCTCCGCTGCGGCCGCCTCTGCTCTTGACGAATGGGCGAAGGAAGAGGAGAGTCAAGATGATATCGCAGCTGATGAGGATGGCTGGGATTTGGATGCTGGCGCTGAAGAGGCGGCCTCAGAACCTGAACAAGCGGAAGAAGAGGAAGCAGAAGTTGACTTGGGAGCCGGCGCCACGCCGGGTGTGAGTGAGGTTGAGCTTTGGGCAAGAAACTCGCCGTTCGCAAGTGACCATGTCGCCGCCGGTGCGTTTGAGTCTGCAATGCAGGTAAGTTCATGTCAGGCATATCATCGCACATCCTCGGCCTCACACGCCAATTTTTAGCTCTTGAACCGCCAATTCGGCGTTGTCAACTTTGTGCCACTCAAAGCCTCCTTTGTCTCCATTTACCGCTCATCGCACACATATTTGTCCCCTCTGGCATCCCTACCGCCGTTGCAACTGCACTTGAGGCGCAATCCTGATGAATCATCATCAAGTCGAATTCTTCCTGTCGCTGTGCGCAACCTTCAGTCAACGCGCTCCGAACTCGCTGAGGGTTTCCGTGCTGTATCCGGCAACAAGCTCCCGGAAGCTCAGAATGTCTTCCAATCAGTCCTGCACGCGCTGTTATTGGTTCCTGTGTCGTCAGATGATGAAGCCAAGGAGGTCAGTGATATCTCAATTCCTCACGTACCTTCTAACACAAGGTGATCACAGTGGCGCGATCTGGTCACCCTAGGACGAGAGTATCTTGTTGGTGTCAGTATCGAGCTTGAAAGACGACGTGTCGCACAAGAAGATCCTGACAACGTGCAACGAAGTCTCGAGCTTGCCGCATACTTCACGCATTGCAAGCTTCAGCCAGCACACATGCAGATCGCATTGCGCAGTGCCATCGGCGTTTTCGCAAAAGCCAACAACCATGCAACTGCTGCGAAGTTTGCCCGACGACTTCTCGAGCTCAACCCTGACCCTAAGATCGTCGCGCAGGTAAGTATCTGATGAATGTGATCCGTGCACTTCTCAATTCTTTTCCCATAGGCACGCCAACGCATTGCGGCAGGCGACCGGAACCCACGGAACGCAGTTGAGATTTCCTATGACGAGTTCACCGAGTTTGACATCTGCGCGGCCAGCTTCACGCCCATCTACAAGGGATCGTCATCTGTTCGCTGCCCATACACGGATGCCACATATCTCCCTGAATTCAAGGGTCAGTTGGACCCCCTCCTGCACCTCACGGAAATTGGAGCCCCGTCGTCCGGTCTCCCAGCGCCACGGTCGTAGTCGAAGCAGGAAACGAAGGATACACGTGTAGACACCTTCACACTTTGTTTGGACTTTACACTCTGTCTCTCATGTGTGTTGCTGAAATAATCTCTTAACACTTTCGGAATCTCCAGAATGGTCTTGTGCAGATCAGCAGGAAGGTTTTCATGCGCCAACGTCGAGTTCGCCCCTGCAGTTATCAAGCGCTAATCTCAAAACCTTCTCATGCATTGCCTCGACATATGGGTATGCCAGCTGCGTCTTGCGCCCCTACCCCTACTGCATTCAATTCTGCACGTCGTCTTATTCAGACAGCATATCATAACCAATGTTTTCGTGACGAATCTCGCGACCTCACAGGCGAAGACGCAGGCCCCTTCAATTCACTCTTGCTTTCTTAGACGCCGCCGTATGTGAGGCTGTATCTGCTGTCAATAGAAGACTGCTGCATCGCAATGGGCACGCTTTACTTCTCAAGAGAGAAGTAATATATAACTTCGACCGATTGCATGGTTCGTGTGTCTGCTCTCGCTCACTTCTCTCATTACCCCGCAGACGATGAGTGCTCAGTATCTCCGTCCTCCGTCTCCGTCAGAGGCATATGCTTTGGAAAAGCTCCCTCCAGTCGCGAGTAGCAGCTCAAGCATCGACCCTATGACACATTCCTCCGGTCATACAAACACCTTGCAACATAGATCGCCATCGCATCGTCCCCAACCTCAACAACGTCTTACTCCGAAGTCTAATGCTACCCCATTGCCCGCAGCGATACAGGATCAACCATCGGAAGAAGCAGATAATCCAGGCCTAGAAAACTCCTGCGCGGAAAATGTGAACGAGACCTTCAGCGATGATTGTGCTCAAGAGAACCTTAGAGGAGAGGCAAGCGACCAGAGTGACGTGGTGAGCGCTTCGCGAGAGTCGACGCTGGTCGGCGGCGGGGGCAATGAAGGCGATGAAGATGATGATGAGTATGGAGTTCCGCTCGAGCCTTGTTCACCTGAGGATATAGAAACTGGATGTATCAGCGGGACCACGTCATGTAAGTGGTATGCTTCCCCCCTAGTCATCCTGAAGCTTACCTGGGTTTCTGTAGACCGGAACCTGGCACTTCTCCGCATCAGATATTGGAGGTAGCCGCGATGCAGATCGAATTTGGTCGGTAAGTTCATGTCCTTATTGACCACATAACCGCTCTCATCGATAACAGGAATGATTCAGTGGTGGGCTGGGATATATGTTCTCACCCAGAAGGGAGGGTCTATCTGAGGCGACATTGTGGGGTAAGGACCCGTATGCTCGGTGGGCCTCTATCTAACGCAGTTCAACAGAATGTCTTGACCAATACACCGCTGTGGAAGGACGACGAAGATCTCGCATGTGCAGAGTTAGCGATCAAGCAAATCAGAGCAATGCTGAAATCGTTCTCGAACACTCCAACGGACACCGTCATTGTTCTTGACGTCAGACAGCAGAACGGCGCCGTTTTTTACTATTGCGTGAGCTGGTCGAACAGGTGCATTTTCTGGCCAGAGAAGACAGACATCAGCCGTACCAGCAACTATAACAGAGCGGTGTACGATCCGTCTCACCTCGGTGTGTCTGTCCATGTAATTTTTGTCTCTCAGTACTGATAAAGTACACATATCAGCCCAAGCAAACCAAGCGCTTTTTTGGCAGCATGCTGAGATCTTCCCATCACATGGCGTCAAGTACAACATTGTGCATGAATTGAAGGAATATCTCAACTACCAGTACCTCGGTAAGTTTTGTACGACGAGTCAGGCTGCTCCAAAACTAACCATAACCTGGAGATTCTTTCACGGCCGATCTGACACTCGTATCTCATGAGAGCCAGAAGATTGCCAACATGATGCGTGTGGTTGACAACCTACATAGTATGTCAGCATGAGTCGATCTGTTCGCTGTCGTGCCATCTCACACTCAACGTAGAGGATACGTCGGATGAGCACTTGGTATGGGTTTCAGGTTCGTAGTGGGCGTTCTCACTGATGCTAATATGCTAACCCCTCATCAGCCAGGCTGATGTATTCAATCTGTAAGTGTCTAATAATACAAAAATGCCATCCAATGTTCAAACGTCGACCTTCATTACCAGGGTTCGAGCGCTTCATGAACTATCATGGACAGCTAGGTGCCAGGCTGAATAGCACCGACCCGATACACAAGCAATCAAACATGAACCGCCGATCTCTATTCTTCTGGCTCATATCTCCTGCCCTCTTCTGGCTGCCTGGGGTATATCTTCGTGAAGTGGAGGATTTTTGGTTGGACGAAACCGTCAGATTCATCCATTGGAACAAATTCATCACCGGCCTGAAGGAGGACTGGGATAGGTATACAACACCAGTGAGTTTTTTTCTTCGCAATCCCGTCAAAAGTTGAATTGATTGGTGGCCAAGGCAACTGTGTTGCTGACAGCGAACGTGAGCTTTCTGGCGATTCAAAGCATCGACACCGAAAACAGCCACCGCTCCGTTGCACAAATTACGAGCTACGTGTCCACGTTGCTCAGCATGACCAATTATATTATTTGTCAAATCCTCCTCCGACAACATCGACGGGTTCACAGGGACTCTGCGGAGCACGCGGTACGTGTTTTTAAATGTCCCGTAAACTTCATAGTAATGATATTAATAGAGAGAGTATTTGACGAGGCAACAAAAGAATAAGTTTGGGTTAGAGATCATGGTCATCGTATTCAGTCTACCCTACTGTCTTTTTGTTTGGAGGTGAGTAACCACTGCGATCAACATATTTGGTTCCGAATGCTCAAACTCGCCCCAGCATGCTCACTTTCCTCGCTTCTGTGTGTTGGATGGTCTTTTGGCAGACCAGCGTCATAACGAAGGCTGTCGTCGGGGCATTTCTCGGATTTCTCGGCTCCCTGGTTGGGTTGGTCATCTACCTGGATTGGCGACCCTCTTCGGATTATGAAACATTCTATCAACGCGTCGTTGAACCATTGTGGGAGCGCCTGGAATCGGTGGTTCTCCGTCCAGTGGGCCGTCAGTTTCATCCACTGCCTACCTTCCTGGCGATGTTTCCGTTGCAGAGGAGGAAAGAGGACGGTGCACTGCTGGGAAGCGGTTCAGCTGAAAGGTTGACAGCCGAACCTGAAGAGCTCTTAACGACGGACTCATCTGAGTCACCGCGAGGTGTCGTCACTGGCACCAACGAGGATGTAGCGGAACCTCCCGTCGTTCCTGTCCGACCACCACTACATACTGTCACCAGCAAGGATAGGCGGGAACCTCCCGTTGGTGCTGTGAAAAAGCTGCTTCGTCACTCACGAATACAACGCGCGTTCAAGCGCAAAGTGTCGAAGAACAGCGACTTGAACGCTACGTTTGATCTATCGACATCATTATCACCGCCCCCTTCATCCCCCAATCTCCCAATAGATTCCGCTCCTTTCCGCATGCCCGAAGTTGCACATCTGCAATCCCCGAAAGCTATACCTTCTGACCGTGTCCTTGTGGCTCATTCTTGATACGGTGGAATGCACAAGTTATGTGTTCTGGCCCTATGTCGGCCTACGTCTCATTATTATACAAGCGGGCATGTGTTGTCGTTAGTATCACTTACATACTGTCTGTACTATATACTTCAGATCGCATTGTGACGGCGTGTAAACCTTGAGCAGGATTCATCCGAGGCATAAATCATCATACGACGTGTCTTACCGAACCAAGGTATAGGACGGCACGTGCAGTACAGTGGATATTGTGAATGATCCATCAATACTGACGATGCACATCACAACCCTGGAGACCTGGCGGCAGAGCACACCAGAACTGAGAACTTCCAAGTTCCAACCGTCGAGATCTTCGGGATGCGGACATTCAGTCTAAGATGTAGGAAAACGAAAAAAATCCTTAGATATGAAGTCTCATACGCCATCGTAACTAGCACCGCCCGCCTTCGTGGTAGATGAGCATCGGGTCTGAAGGAAAAGGGAAAGAAACTCACCTTCCTAAGTTTGACAACGATAGGCTCCTCCTTCAAATCGTCCTTGTCACGAGCAGGGACCTCTAAGGAGTAGACGCGAAGTACCTGCTTAACGTCTGCAGTATGAACGGAGATCTATGATATTCGTCGCGCTGATCAGACATCTGAGAGGGAGGACGCTATGAATACGTACCTTAGCTTTCCGCATGACCTTGCATCCCGACCCGATCCAAATGACCAGGATGAATTTCTCGCGCGTTGATTCCTTATCGTTGGAGTACTGCACACGGGCATATGCAAACGAAGCCTTGGAATCGTCAAGCTGCTCGCGCAGCTCTTCCAGGCCTCCAGATCCTGTCGCGGTAAGCACAAGCTTGTCCGAACGAGCGTCCTATACGAAGGACACTGATAAGTATAGAAACGGGTACTTGAGGCAAAGCTACTTTACCTCGTAGTCAAGCAAAAGCCAGTTCGTCTCTGACTTGTCGTCGCGGACGTCGCGATACGCTGTTGACGGTTTGATAGAGTCACAAGACGTCCAATAACCTGTATAGCGGCGCACTTATGTCCCACCTTGCTCGATCTCCGGTGCAGTAACGTCGGCCATTGCGACAGGAAAGGGTGGTATTGGTCTGATGAGAGGGCGGCGAGTAGAGCTGAAGACAAGTTGAGCACTGGCAAGGAGCGGAGACGGCGGGGAGATGGAGAAACAACTTGAAGGCGTTAACTCAGGATCTTATCGATTCTCGTAAATAATTGAATCCTTTACATAAACTCACAATAAATATGGCGACAGCCATTCTCTCTGGAACTGAACTGAAAACTCTGACGACGTTCCGTCGAAGGGCCGTTCTGGATTACGGGTAGACGTGGTGCAATGGGAGTCCTTGGGCTCACTCCTTTTCTTCTCAAAGTATGGTGCGTACGTGACATCCTTCCGACTGAGGCACTTGTCGACGACATCGACTAGCCCCGACGTCTTCAAGACACTTCCGGACCGGCTCAACTCTCTACGTGGCAAGAAGGTGGTCATGTATGTGGTTGTGGGCTCAGTTTCTGCCTGGTCCACTCTGACGATGATACCCAGTGATGGAACACTCCTGACACAGAGGCTTCATTTCGCGCCTATGCCTCACAAGTACAGGCATGTGCTTGGCTGGTATAGGATGGTTAAGGAGCTACACGAATCGGGCGTGCAAGCATTGTGTGTGTTTGACGGACGGGAGCGTAGCTTGGCAAAGCAAATAGAGGTCCGTGCAACCATGCGTCCACATGGTCAGACACTCACGATATTCTTAGGTTGAGCGACGTCGTAAGGTCCGCCGCATGACTGAGGCTCGTGGAGTATTAGAGTCAGAGCGATTTCGGAGACTGCAAAGGCTGGAGAGACTCTCCGAACAATGGTCTACTCTTGATGAAGGAGCCAGAGAGGAAGCACTAGCCGTGATTCATGCTCTGTTGTCTGACTGGAAGCCACCGTCATTGGACCAACTGCTTCATAACCATCAGTCAATTGATGTATTGTCAGTAGCTTCAGGCAAGCAGCTCGACACGACCTCCGAGAACTTCGAATCCAGCGGCTTATCGCGCCACCCTGGCAGTATGTCCTCTCCCCGAAATGGCAATACGTTGGCGGACAGGCATATCATCAAGGGCTCGTCTATTCAGAGAAACTCTTATGATTCTCTAGCCCAGCATCAGCAAGAATTGGATCTTCAGGAACTCACAGATGACCTTGCCATTGATGACATTGGCTACAATCAGATAAACACTAAGGAGTTATTCACGACTTCGCTGATGGCTCAATATATTCAATATCAGCAAAGCATCCCGAAGCTCGAGTCCCTTACGAACCCCCTTCTGGCTCCCTCACGCGCTGAGGTTGACAGCCGAGATGACTACGTGATGTCCAAGAATCAACAGCAACTCACTTTGGATGAAGGTCGATTCTGGGAGCATTTGGCCGGCTGTTCTACCTCGGAGGAAGCATCGACCGTGATGCATACAGATATTACCTCTCTTGCGCGGAAGAGCTACCTCATATCTCAATCTTACGAACGTCGAACCAATCCCCCCACAGTTGAAACATATGAGGAGAGCAAGGAGATCTTACGGGCCATGGGTATACCTTGTATTGAGACGGGTGGACCATTTGAAGCTGAGGCGTTGGCATCGTCGTTGGTTCTCAACGGATATGCAGACTATGTCGCGAGTGAAGACTCGGTACGTCTGATAGTCGCCTCTCATCTATCTCATTTTCCACTTACTAGTGGTTGTTCCTCTCCAGGACGTGATCGTGTTCGAGGCTCCGTTGATCCGCAACCTCACAAGCCGCCGCGAGCCTCTGGTACTGATCTCCGGTGCTGAAGTCCGTTCTGGCCTCCAGCTGGACCGCGCAAGCTTCATTGACTTCGCTCTACTTCTTGGGACAGATTTCTCCCAACGGATCAAGAATGTAGGACCACAGCGCGCGCTGAAGTTCATTCGGGAACATGGATCTATCGAACGTGTTCTAGAGAAGGAACGCCAGTATCCACCTAGGGTTTCAGAGGCTGAATACCTTACGCAAGTCGCACGTGCACGGCAAGTATTCGACATTCTCCCGCCTGCTCCAGACCTCAGTACAATGGAACCTCCTGCTCAGGACGATAACGTCGTCAACATGATTTTGCGACGGTATAACCTTCAGCGGGAAATCTCCGATGATTGGGAGTACCACGAGGCTCTTGCCGGGAACTATTTCCAGGACAATCCTGCCGCCTCATAATCCCAGGTCCCCACACCTCCCCACTAGCTGTGGCTCTGGTTCCTTCGACGGGCCCATCCATCGGACTTCGTCTGCAGTGCTTGATCAATCTTTATACCTCATTCCTTGGGGATTCCGTCATTGGTCACGAGCTCTCAGAAGCAGTCATTGCTTCGACTCATCCACTTCTTGCGTCATTCACAGCGATTCACCCCTCCCTATTGGGGGGATGTTACGACGCTGGGCCATTTCCGATTCATGTGACGGTTCACCTTCCACATACTTCTCCAAATGCCCCAACCAGTCAAGCTTCTATTTCTCCAATGTCGACGGCTTTTTGCCATCACCTTTGCTGTTGGAAACTTTCCACAAGTTTCACTTGATCTGACCGAGAAGGGGCCGAGGTCAGGGGAGATGAGGGAGGGAGAGGGTGATCATGATCTGGAAAATGTACATGTACGTCAATTCATCGAGTAATTGGAGGACGCGGTTTGAGTTTGAGGTATTAGATCATGCATGCGGTAGTGTCTGCGTGCGTGTCTTCGGTGAATCGGCCATGCAGGGAAGTTCAGACGCGGGCAAGCTACAACTGATGGCTCAGAGAATTACTACGCATTGGAACTTAAGGATGCCTATGGTGCCTTCACAACGACGGTCAACTGCATTGACCATTACATGCATCTTAACCCGAGGGAAACTGCCCTACCTACCTGTCTAGGTGTCAGTTCATATTAGCAATCACTCCGGGTACGCAGAAGAGCTACATGGACATAAGAACCACATCCATTGCATAAGATTGACCGAAGTACAACAGATCCCAGCTGTGCTGATCCAAATATTTAGATCACGCCGGACATACGACCCTGAGGCCTCAAGAATGCATTCAAACTTCAAGCTTCAAGTTCCAACAAGCCGTAAATAAAATTGGAGCAGGAGCAGGGCTGGTAAGAGTGTATGTGTTTTTTTCTTGCCGGTGATTGGATGCCTTCCCGCAGCGGTCTGAAGAGGCTTTCAGAATAGATTTCGTATAAAATCTCTGTTCGGCATGGCGGCGATCTCACTTACCGTTGTGTCGGAATAATTTCATGGGCTTTCAGATCACCCATCTGGAAGGGGGGGTGACCCCCCCCTTCCAGACGAAAATCTACGTTTTCAGAGTGAATTTCAGTCTCCGCCTCGAATCCAGATCCGGATCGTTCGGCGCCCCCCCTTCTTGTTGAACTTGAACGTCGCAGCTCTCGTCAATTCGTGCCAACAGACTTGCGCTTTTCCCCCAGCCCCTTGCCCGTCTTTTACGGCAAACACCACAAACCATTTGAGCCTGCTAGTGGACTCAATCTTGAACGGCCAAATGAACTCAGTCCTGCGGTGTGGAGCTCTTTGGGCAGCTGTGGCACGCCGGGCCTCTTGTTCACGAGTGTCGTCACTCTTCGGATTGTAGCTGATGGAGCTGGACTGTTTCGTCGTACGTGTGTGGGTGTGTGTGCGTTGTGCTAACCTTCCTCAACACTTGCGGAACGGGTAAATACTATTAAAACTCCACTCAAGCAATAATCTATTATTTTAGATTTTATCGTGCGTCCTACGGTTGGTGCACATCTCCAGATTACATTATAGAATTTTTTAAAGTCTGTTCTGTATCTCTATCTAGTGCAGCAAACGCTGCGGGAAGGCATCCATTATCGGAGTCAACGGATGGGGATATTTACCGAATGTTGAGAATGATCTCAGATTATTGTCAAATCAGGCCATAACTTAGTTGAAGTTGAACGTTGAACGTTGAACGTTCGAGCGCCGAGCGGGACACAAGTAATTCAATTTATATCCACTCCTTGCTCTTCGACGAGGCTCCATTGATTTATAGGTTGATACCTCAAATCTTTCGGTGTTGACATAAGGGTATAAGGGTACAATATCCATCGTTGTGAGGAACCCCCCGCTATCACTTCAACTATTGCTCTTAGTATCAGATAGTACCTTCGTAAGAGCAAACTGTGGCCAGTGATGACCAGTGCAAGCATTTCATCGGGGACGATCCCGCAAGGGACCGGTTCTGGGTCGTCATCAATGGCAACAATGCTGAAAGTAAATAACAATCTTGCGATGGGTGAAGCGACGGTCAAACGCTGGATTTTAAGCTGAGGTCAAAGGATGCCACACTGTAACAGCAGGCCTGGGCGCAAGCGATTGAAGTATTGCCTGAGGTGGAGCGTAAGAGGGAGCTTGACAGAGTGAGGTCAGGAGAACGTCCGGTAGATCCTGGCAGTAGATCCTATGAGACTCTATCAAAGGGATCCTCATATTATATGCAATTCCCTCCACTCAAGATTGGGAAACTGCTTGGCGAATATCATCTCGTACCGACTTTGTCGATAAGGTGAAGAACAATATGGTTTGAAAACCTCAAGCGCTCCCACCCTCTTCCGTCGCCGAGTCTTCGATGTAAAGAAGAGAGGCTGAAGAGACGACCTTGCGGAGCTGCTTTGGAGTTTGAGTACATACTTACATATCGGAAGATTTCAGATCCGTTTATTGCGCCAGTATGATGACGTCGGACATATATCCTTCAATCGCCGTTTCTGGAGATGCGTCTGCAAGCCGTTGTACGAGGCACCCATGTGCACAAGCTGCGCTACCTGCCGTGTATGACCGCCAACGCCACCCGGATAGATCGTCCAGGAGGGCGGGCATGCAAACTGTCTGCATAATTATAGCAGCGGATTAGCATTTAGACCCCCGGGTCGACAGGGCGAACTCACGGACAAATCGCTCCTTCTCGTCTGACCGATGCTTGTCGCCGCCAGTACTAGTTCACCGCCTCCTTCGCGAAATTAGTTATGTCGACACGGATGCCCGAAACCAAAGGGATAAATATGCACGGCTGATACACCCGTCAATTCAATTCTTATGGATCTGCGTTTCTCGAGGCCGATGCGGGAAGAGGAAGTACCTAGATGCTGATGGGGTGATGGAGCTCCTCCCGAGGCTCCACGTTCAGGTTCAGTACCCTTCTGGTCGTGCTGGGATGATTGAACCTGAAGCAGTCGCCCGAAGTAGTAGCCATCCAGGAATGCGTGCAGCCAGCAGCGTCCCTAATGCGGATTGGACGAGTGCTGTATCAGATGAGTGCTTCGAAAGCTTGAGGGGGAAAATCCCCCTTGACTGGTCTGTCTGCAGCGGACGGTCAGGCACGACGTTTGCTTTCGAGAAAATAAATAGCTCAACGAACGTTATTGCGACCAAGACTCGTCAATGACGATTTGAACGCCCGAGTCAACGTTCAACGTTCAACGTTCAACGTTCAACGTTCAACGTTCATCAGCCAATGAGCTATAAACTACCTGCTTTTTCCTATCGCGGCTACCGCCGTCGTAATTGAGACTCTGGTGATTTGGTGATCTGCACCATTATCACCTTATCTTGCTTGCGTAACCGAGGAGATGAACAAAGTTCCTTTACTCAGGCAGAGTTATGGTAAGTAGTATTTGGATGTTCTGTCAGTTCGGTAAGAATAGAGGAAGGGAGGGTGTTGGATGGAGTAGTAAGTATTTCTAGTCCCCTCTCGGAGACTCGGGTACTTGGAGCGGGGTCACGACTGGAAAATCAGAAGACGGGTCTAACGGCGTAGGATGATGGAATTTGAATTTTGCCCAAGAGATGATGATCACGGTGGTACCCCGGTGCACGGGAGAGAATCGAATTGTGTGATGGTGGCGAGGTATAAGAGGTGGATATGCTTTACACCGAGCCCCGTCGCCACCTCCAAGGTACCCCCGGCGTACAGAACGTCGACGGCGTTGGCGACGACGAAGGACAAGTCGAGAGGAACGTTCAAGATGTTGTTGAGCGAGAGGATGCCGTTCCAAGCGTTCCAGGTAAGCATGATCTAATCTCCGCGTTTGGGCGACTGCTGCTAATCAATCTTTTGATGTTCACTTTCATCATCCTCAACGACGACCACGACGACCACGACGACTCTGTCTACGACGTTCACGACATCCCGCACATAGCTGCCGCCATCACTCGACACACACCCCGACGCGTCGGCCATGGCTCACAATCCATACCCATCACAGTACCCATACCAGCAATATGCCAATACCCAGCCTAATCCCCGGCAGTTTGAGGGCACATCTCCATACCCCTCCGTCCTCCAGCGATATCCCCCTGCACAGCACCAGCTGCAGCAGCATCAGCAGCAACACCAGCCGTATCCGAACTATCCTCCGTCTCCATCCCCCGAGCCACGCTCCTCGAGGCAACAGTTCCCGCCGGTGCCCCTGCAGATACAGACGCAGCAGCCATATGTAGCACTGCATTCACCCGTACATGGTTCATTTGCGACTCAATCGCAGCCCTCGACACCCAGGCCATCACAGCCTTTCCCGGATCACTCGCAGCAAGCAATACGTTCAGATAACACTCCATATGCCTCACCAGTCTCACCCACGAGGCGAAGACCGTTACCCAAACCGCAGGTGAACAATGCTCATAGGACGTCTACTGCACCCAGCGTGTGAGTTGCTATTCACAGATCTGCCTCATACCGAAACACTGATCCACACCGCATTAGTGATACACCTGGTTCAAGTGCACCCGCGCCGTCACCACTCACTCAGCAGACCTCGCGTCACCGTCCTGGGTCCTCGCTGTCCTTCACACCGGCACGGCCACAGCAGACCGGCACGTCTCTTGTCAGGAACAACACTGTTGCACCATCTACGTCCCCACCTAGACCCCTTCCGAATCCCGCAAGGGCTTCGAAGAGTGTTGATCTTCCTCGAAGCTCTAGTCCTACTAAGACAGCTGGACCCTCCAGCAACGGTTTTACCCCTTCCACCCAATCGGCATTCGAACAGGGTCGATCTGATGGCCAAAAGTTCGTCCCTTTGTGGAAGCGTGCACTTCCAACACCAAGCTCTCCAGCACGTGAGGTACCCATGAATACGTCTGTTGCAGGAAGACGTGGTGTCACTTCCCCTGTACGCCTGCAGGATCCCACCACACAAACTTCTCACAGATTGTTACCCTCCTCGCCGGGCGGCACTCCCATACCAATCCCGTCATCGTCATCCTCGGAGTCTTCACATGGGTCCCCTTCCTCTGGTTCAATCTCGAACTCTTTGCCGACCACCTCACCAACTGGATCCACCTTCTCCCGTCTACGCAATCGTTCGCGTGCGCTCCCTGGTCCCAGTGGTCCTGCGCCGACCGCCGCTCTACCTTCTCGTCCCATCTCCATTCTCAAGAAATCGAATCAGCCGGAACCCGTCTCCAGCTCGGATGATGATGACATTGGCAGTAATTCACTTCTCACCCGGCGAACGCCAAGTCCAACGTACGGGATCCGGGACTTGCCACAAAGAACGAAGTCTATGATCCAAACACAACCGGCTGTTTCCGCTAGTCGGGCGTATTTACCTCCCTCTCGGTCGAAAACTACATCCTCTAGATCTAGCTCGCCACACCAGTCCTCATCGACATTCCGCATCGCTGCATCGCAAGCCGAACCACCACCACCTGTCCCAAGACATCCAGCGATCAGCGGAAGCGCTCCTAAAGGCTTACCACCTACGCCTTCATCAGCACCAGCGAATTCCTCGCGTTGGCCAACCAACCTACCTCGTCTTCCCAACCCGCCCACTTCGCCAGCTGTTTCCCAGACGCCGCGAAGTCCCTCACCTACTTGGCAGCCTGCCTCACCGCGAAACTTTCCGACTCGTAAGCAGAGTCTGAGGAATCCTGTCTCCGATAGGCATAATCGCCCAAGCCCACCTAACCTGGACGATGCGCCACCGTTGCCTTTACGGCGTACTCCTTCGCCAGATGGCGGTCGCTCCCGATTTCCCATCGGGAAGAAGTCTGCCCCTCCACTTCCTCACCCCCGAGCTGGGGCTTCTCCTCTTCCTCCCAATGGTGACGACCAAATACCTCGGGAATCCGTCTTCTCGCTATCCGAGTTCCCGCGGCCACCGACACAAGTACCCCTCTCCCCCAGCAAGGGCAACTTCTCGCATCGTCCTCCACGTACAAATGATGAGCGACCTCAGTCCAGTAGGACAGCGATCCCCAAGATCTCTTTTCCAGGCAGTGCAGATAGCGAGCCCGACGAAGATGGCCCCGTGATCGTTATTTCTGATGCGCCTGTCGCGCCCCAGATCACCATCAACGCACCCAACGATACTATGCCTCAAGTGCCCAATATATCCATCGGTGGGGTTGATGAAATGCCACAGATCTCCGTGTCTGGCCCATCCTCCTCATCCCGGACGCAACTCCCTCCACCTCCGGCGGTCAAAGGCAAGGGAGGTTTGGTTTGTGGCGGTTGCGGTGGTCCTATTATTGGAAGGATCGTTAGCGCAATGGGTGCAAGATGGCATCCTGGCTGCTTTAGATGTTCCACTTGCAACGAGCTCTTGGAGAATCTGAGTTCATACGAACACGAGGGTCGTCCCTATTGTCACTTAGACTATCACGAGGTAAGCCGTGGCGCACCTTCTATCTCCACACTCACTGATGTTGTACCCTACAGAAATTCGCCCCTCGCTGCTACCATTGCCAAACTGCCATTGTCGATGAGCTCTTCATCACGCTTGACGATGCGGAACTTGGGAAGCGCACATATCACGAGCAGCACTTCTTCTGCGCCGAGTGCGGTGATCCGTTTTTGCCCCCTGGCACCGGTAACCGTAGTTTCTCTGGAGACGGTGTGTTTAAAGGTGACGAGGACAACGTTGGGTTCACCGTTTACCGAGGCCACCCTTACTGTGAGGCATGCCATGTTCGGCTGCGCATGCCCAAGTGCAAGAAGTGCAAGCGGAGTATTCGGGATGGGATGCAAGCCGTTGAAGCTCTTGGAGGAAAATGGTGCTGGGAATGCTTCACCTGCTCAGTACGTTTAACCACATATTTTCTCGTGCGTCGGGAAACTAACCATTTGATCTATTCTTCAGAGCTGTGAACGCCCATTCGAGAACCCATCCTTCTTCCTCCGGAACGACAAGCCCTTCTGCGAACACTGTTTCAGCATCATGATCAGAAACGAACTTTAATGCCTCTTCATATACCTCCAACAATAAATCCCGATGTATTCTATATCCCCCCCTTATCCTTTTATTCTCACCACATATACACCGCATTCTCATCTCCTCATAACATTAGTTCACCTCCTACCGCATCCATTCTTAGCACCTCCCTCTTCACAGTTGCTACGTACGTTTTTGGGGTTCTTCTTTCGTTAACATCTACTTAGTTTCTTGTTTTGCTGTGGTTGTTGGTTTTTCTTACAACGTATCTATGTCCATGTAGTCCGTTTGTTTATTCAGTATTAATATGGTCATCAACAGTCGACGTGTGTTGGTCTCCGTGGCAACTTAATGGGCTCTACAAGTGTGACATCGACCGGTTGCAAACCACTTGATCTTTGCCAGCACACGAGTGGAAACCAGTGCGGCAGACGCTGGAGTGGTTAGACGCCGTGCAGTCAGGCGCCTGTGGTCTCCCTCGTCCAGCTTGACTTTCACCACCATAGTTCCTCAAACTTCCTTCCTCGTTCTCTCCCATGGCTTCCAGACAAGACAAGAAACCTTACAGCGTACGTCTCTCTCTGAGGAATGCTTGCAATATCTAACGTATTCTGCTTTACAGCGACCAGCAGCACGCCCCAGAGCCTCAGACGGCGCATGGGTGCATGACAGAGCCATCGGCTTCAAAGGCACCGACAAACCTGCAAGAAATGTTTCAACAGTACCTGCAAGCAAAGCTAGGACCAAGCTCGAGGTCACAAACCTCCATTACGAGCTAACTCCCAAAGACCTCGCTGTACGCGCTCACCACTCACACCACACCCCTTTTCTAATTCCAACGTGCATTTTCGTGCAGTCAATCTTTGGACAATGCGGCACGCTCGTGCGTGAGCCATACATCAGGGTACGAAGCCTCCGAATGCACCGAGTCTTAGCGTGAAAGAACCGATCCCGACCTTTCGCCCCTTTGTGGTTCTTATTTTGTGACCCTGCCTCTCTCTCCTCTCTCTCCCTAAAGTACGATCCAAGCGGCCGTTCCACTGGTGTTGCGATCATCTCCTATGAGACACCCGAAGAGGCTGAGCAGGCGAAGATAGAGTTCGATGGTAAATTGGCCAAAGGTGTGTGTTTGTATCATCGTTGTGGTGGACAGTGGCGCTGAGGAGCTGTGTTCCAGGCCAGGCGATGATGATTGAATTCCATGCTGGACCTCCCGCTCGCCCTCAAGGACAGCCTCGGAGGGTCGCAAGTGAACCTTCTCTTCTCAACAGGATCCAGAAGCCCCCGCTGCTCGACAGGCTCGGAGGAGAGACACCCTCGGCGCCAAAACGCAACGCAGCCCCTGTGTACGTTGTTCAGTCACTTTCTATCTGCGCGGTGCGCTCATGTTGCGCAATGGTGTGTATCCAGTCCCAAGGGACCTGCTCGAGGACCTGGACCGATACGGACGAAGGCACGCCCGGTGAAGGAGAAAAAGAAGCCGAAGACGGCAGCAGAGTTGGATTCGGAGTTGGATGCATTCATGAAGGATGACGTTGAAATGGCAACATGAGTTGCTCGTCGTTTCATGTCTTCTTGCTTCTGTATTCTCGCTTCTAGTTGTTTTGCTACTTGCGCACTCCGTCAATCCCTCTCAATCTTACAATAATGACTTAACATATTACACTTGTCACTGTGAACGAAATCTACATGTTCTACGTGTCCGTGTCCGAGTGAATGAAGATAAGAAGCATATTTTGAAAGCCAAAGAACATAGAAGCAACTGAAAACAAAGCGAAAACAGACCGAGACACTAACCGTAATCCATCCAAATCCGAAACGCACACCGGCCTCAAGCCTTCCCCCCTCCAAACAACCTCTTCCAAAATCCGACCGGCACCTTTGGCTCTTCATAATAATCCAACCCCGTAATTCCCACCGTAATATGTCCCGACCCCGTCGTCAACAGACACAAGTCCACGGACTTGGTCTTCGGGTCCATAGCGACGAGGTCACTGCTTCCGAACAGGACAAAAGTGTCTTTGTCGCTACCGTGCACGAGACGCGCGGATTTAGCGAATTCGGGGAGGAAGGTGACTGCGTTTTCTTTTTGAGCGTGTGAGGAGCGGAAGTGGAGGCCGCCGTAGAAGTTGGGTGGGATGAGGACGATGATGTTGCCTGGGGGGCGGGGGGTTTGAGGGGGGGGGGGGGGGCGTGGTTAGCATACGGGGAGGAAGGAAGATGAGGCGGGGTGAGTCACATACCCTTCTTAGTGGTGGCTTCAAAGCAGATGTTGTTCTTTGGGGGAAGGTCCGACTGTGAGATCGCAGCCATCCATGTCAGCCAGCGGTGCGAAATGTCAAGAATAACCGCGGGCGGTCGGGCGTACCAGTGTTGCGTATATTGTTCCGCTCGAACTCTGCGTCTGGATGTACGACCGTTGTCCTGGGGCAGCAGCTTCGGAGATGACTAGGTTCAAGGTGATGTCGCCCCTCCTGGAGCTAAACACCGCATTGGGCACTATCCTTTGCTTCTTGTCGAAATACTTTCTATTCTTCGAGTTTTGAGGAGCACGAGCTCGTACGAGTTTCTCCTCTCGCTCAAGAGACGGGTCGACCACGAAGTAACCTAATAATGTCAGAATACTTTTCTCGTGTTCTTACAGATGAGGGAATAAAACGGACATACCTGAGAGGTGATTATGTTTGGTATGTAAAGTGAACCTGTTCACGTATTGCGGTGTCGCTGGATTGAGAACAGAATTCCCAGAGCTGGTAGCACGTTGCGGTGTGAGGCGTGACGACGAGCCCAGTGTGGTAGACGAGCCCGGTTCCCGATGCAACTGTGCATACGGTGGAGGGCTTTCCTGGAGAGGTTTCTTTGAGTCAAGCATACTTTCAAGGCGCAAGGGAATTGGGGGGAAGAGACACCGATGCGCAGCAAGAGGGAGGGCTGATATAACTGACCTTGGCTGGCGTCTGGGGTGCAGGACCGGGCTCGAGCATCTTGATGTCCAATCGTGGCTTCTCCAGGATCATTGCCAGGGAGGAGATAACTGCGGATTCAGATTTCCTGGGGGGCAATGCGCAGCGATACTGTGAATGTGAGGATGCTGCGCAAAATCGAACCTCAAGAAACGCTTGGTGACTTTGGTGGTCCAGAGACCGCGTGTGAGGTCAATGTGCACCAGTGACCAAGTGCTGCAAGCAGTAGAGGTAAAAAAAAAAAAGAGAATTGTTAGTTCTCGTAGAAAGGGCGTGGTATGACAATTGGATACCTGGTCACGGTCATAAAGAGACCCGTCTTTATATCGGCCTTCCTGTCAGTTAGACGCCCCGCGAGTTTCGTATGATGGTTGTGCTGAGATCTCGCAGTTGATATCACAGATTCATGTGTCAGTTCGTTGACATCGTACAGCAAGCTGGGTGCATTTCACAACGAGTCGAGCAGCAGTCAGTGTGCTGCACGGTTACGGTGTCCCACATGTGCTTAGGCCCGGGGCTGTCCCGCCAAGGCAGTGTTCGGACAGACGCGCTCATCACGTGATTTAGTCGCGTCGCGTCAGTTAGACGCTGATGATATCCTTTTTCGTGCGTCGGAGTTACAAAGAAAACGAACATGGTCAGAAGCGCTGATCCTCCAACTTTCCTTTCGGATTTCATCGTCGGCCCTAGTAAGCTCAAGTTCGGGCCACATTCCGTGTTTCATATTCAAGACTTGTACATCGTTGCTCCGACACTTCTCGACACACCGACAACAACTCCCACACGACCATGTCTATGTCGGCGGCCACCTCTCGGGCATTCGTTATTTATACCGACGACTCAACTTCCACCACCGGCAATACCACCGAGCAGTCCCTGTCGCCTTCAAACTCGTCGCGCATCGTCGTCGCAACCGCTACCGACAAGGAGAATGTCGATCCCCTCACTGGCCAGACCCCCTCTATCGAAGAGCAGCTTCTCGCAAAGAAGCGCAAGACCAATGTTCTCGTGGCCAAGATTGTAGTCACCACCAAGGCACCTCAACCTGATCAGAAGAAGAGGAAGGTGCTTTCCGCATCATCGTCGAACTCTCGTTCTCGTACCGAGAAGAAGGAGAGGAAGGCTTTGGGTTCGAAGAAGAGCAGGAACGGGTCTTCGAGTCGCGTGCGGGCAGTTGATGAACTCCCTAAGGTTGAGGAGGAGGAAGTCTTTGATGCACCAGTGTCGAAGTCGAATGTACAGGCTCAAGCAGACTCGCGCTGCTACGAGTTGACAGTCATGCCACTTGCGGACGTGTCTCAAGCCTATACACCCTCGACCATCGAGGAAGAGATCGCCGTTGCTAGCGAGAAACTAAAAGCGGCACGCATCTCGAAGGTACGTTCTTGATTGCCTTGAAACGTCGGACCACGCCCAATGCTCAACTTGAACCACTTTCCTATTTAGGACTCAGCCGTCGATCCCTCCGAAGCCCGCCCTTCTTCGCCCGATACTTCTATCCCCGAGGAGGTCACCGCAACCCCTCGCAGCTCCTCAGAGATCATCGACCTCTCTACTCCCGAGCGCAAACGCATCTACTCCGCGTTCACGTTCTCCTCGCCGTCCCCCGCCAGCGAACGCTATGTCATCACTAAATCCGCCAGCGGCGAACGCTTCTCCGACGTCGCGTTCAACCTGGAACGGACGATGTGATCGCGATATTCACCGTCCCTCAGACCAATCTCATCAGGACCCACAACGCAACTCTATTCATGATCATGCATCACGCCCTTTCGCCTCATCACTACCAAATGGTTTTCTGCATATCACTCACACGACTCTCCTCATCATTGCTAGCTAACGCCTTGAACACGCATCATCACTGACCGTCATGATATCACATCTCTCCATCCATCACCTCCCACTTCTTGCATTCTTCTCGCTCTCCTTTTTCCTACTCTTCTCACATCGCAATTACGGACACTGCATGGCCAGCCGACATCTGCATCTTATCTTTCTCACGTACATATTGCTATACTTAACGTTTGGTTTGTTTGGAACATGATCTTCTCGTTGTTTTGTTCCCCCCTTTTCTATCTATCTTCACCAGCACCGAACCCCCCCACATTCTCCTGCCTCTCATGCCTGTCTGACGCAATCGCACAATGCTGGCACAAACCTCACGTTGCAAACACTCTCCTGCAATACATATACCTTCACGAATATTGTGAACAAAATACTTGTATCTCGTCGTATCGATTGCAAGCACAATGTCAAATGATTGGGAAATCAGTGAATCGAGGTACCAGTGTCGCGTTGAATAGAAACAAGGGCAACATCGCACGAATCCGGGGCTCAACCCCTACACATCGTATCCGGGGGCGTCCAGCCCGGAAGATCGCGACGATAAGCCTATTCCTGGATTACATTCGGGCTCAACTGGCGACGAGCTCGAGCAGCAACGACAACACAATATCCGACAACACCAACTCGACCTTGGAGGAGAAACTGATTGATCCTTTTTCTGGCTATGCCCCATATATGATGAATTTGGATACGACGAGAGCTTCGGGTTTGAGGAAAGTCTTGGATGAGAGATCGGGGCGGGTTGGGATTGGATGACATGAGAGGGCAATGTCTCGAACCGAGTGGCGACCGCTATGGAGCCCATGATTCTCGAGCTGGAGGGCAGGATGTCTTCCGGTGGGTTCTTCGGCAGCAAGGAAGTCTTCGATCCTCTGGGGGAGGTTTTGGCAGCCGGGATATCATTCGACCCCGAGACTGCTCCCGCCTCCTCGTTGTAGAGGGATCCAGCCACGCCTACTGCAGATGGCTGCTCATAGTACGAAGCAGGTGACTCAATGACATTACTGAGAGGTAGCGACGGGGACGTCCTCGCTAACGGAGTCGTCTCATTCTGGGTCTCGGGTTTCTGTAACAGCGCTGAAGACGAGTCTTTAGGCTCCGCAATTTCTTCAACGGTAGTGTGTGAGGACGCGGCCTGCGCTGAGGTATCTGGTAGCGGCGTGGGCACAGAATCCACAGAAACTTGCATTTCCGCCAGAGATCGAACGACCTCGCTGGAAGACGGTCTCTCAGAAGGTTTCTGTGCCCAACAGCGTTCCGTGAGAGCCCACATGGCGTCGGTCATGACCGTACCATCCCTGGTGATTGGCCGGGGCGGTCGCATGCCTTTGACAATATCCAGCTGATCTGTGAGAGGCGGCATACTTTCAAAGGGCATCCTCTCTGTGTACAACTTTCATGGGGGATTAGTAAGAAGGCACTTGGCGAGAATTGAGAGAGATTCACCTCGACACAAAGACAGCCAAATGCGTAGATATCTGTTGCGGTGATAGCAACCACTTCTCCAGGTGACATCTCAAGGTCTTCCGGACTGGTTTGTTCGGGGGCATAGGATTTAAGTGGCACCCCGAGAAGGCCAGGTTCGTAGGCTTCCCCCACTGTCAAGCTATAGCCTGCTAAGCGAACATGGCCGCTATCGTCGATGAGAACGTTCATCTGTATGATGGATGAGTAATACAACGAACGTGTAGTTGGGCTACTTACACCGCGCAATTTTCCGTGAACGATACTTTCTGAATGGAGGTACTGCAATCCAAGTGCAACCTCATACAGCTATGAGCCAGATCAGTATCTGGGGGTAGAACCCTGAGCAAGTCCTTGAGCGAACATACACATTTGTCCACGAAGGGAATGAAGTTGTCCCTATCCAGCTTGCCCTGCTGCCGAAGTTGAGACATGTACTGCCTGACGTTCCCATCTTTCATCCACAGCATAACCATGCTGATTGAATCTTGGAAGACGTCGTTGCTGACACCCAAAAACGGAAGTATGTGTTCGTGGGTCAACATCCGCCGTAAGAGAGATTCCCGAAGGAAATGCTATAGAAAAAGGCAAACTCGGTTGAATGCCACTGTTTCCATGAACAGAAGACTCACCCGTCTATCAGCCGCCGTGCGTTTCGGGTCATTCTTGTTAACGCGCATTCGTTTGAGGGCAACATGCCGATTATTCCATTTTCCCAGGTAAATGTCGTTGCGACTACCTATTGCATGACTCTCAGTGCTGACCAATTCAACGTCTTCGAGATACAACGAGGATGGTAGCATTTCGTGTTGGGCAGTCAGTTTCAAAGCCAGCATTCTAAGCGATTCGCGTTGCAATGGTTGTTGGGAAGTCATTCCAGTTATTGTTGTCGCATTGCTTGCAGGATACATCCTGAGCAACTACATAAGAGTAATGATTGATGTGAGTGGATGGCCAAAGAACCGGATGGTCTGAGTACGATTACTTACATCCCAAAGTGCGTCGAGTGTGGCCTGAACATATTCAAAGGGTATCTGAGATACATCTTCCGTGTTATGCGAGTCGCTTGAAATAGCTGAGCCTATGTAGCCCAGTATCCTTGCTCGCTGCTCATCATTCGAGGAAACAGTCTGTGGACAATGGTTTGCGTAATAAACTCGACATCCCCCAAAAAGAAAGGTGGACAACTTACCCTGGCTGATTCTGTGTTACTTGGTGCTTCAGGTTCATCGCTAGTACGTTCGCGAATAGGAGACTCTGCAACAGGACTGATGTCCCACTGATGTTCGGGTTGGGCAGGAAGGGCGGGCGCTGGTTCAGGCGCTAGAGCAGGCTCCTCAAGGTCCATACGCAGCGAACCACGCCCAGGCATCGTGCCCATCCTCTCGCGAGACGACCCCAACAGGCAAATTGTGTCCTGGTGTGATCGTTATAGGTGATGAGCCAGAAGACGTGGTCGTAAGACACGACAGTTGAACAAGAGATTATCAGTGACTGACCGGGACGCTGCCAGTGGTGGCTCACGGTGAAGAATAGACCTTGAATGGAGTTCGTGTTGGGGAGCGTTGTTATATAAGTAGCTTGAAGTCTGTCAAAGGCTCGGCGTCAATACAACGAGGCAGCAGCTGTACTTACACGTTTCATTCATCCACGCAGTGCTGGTTTTCTTCAGTGAGATGAGGTGGTAAATCTCAGATCTGTTGCACGAGGAGTCCCTATGCATGGAAGGAGCAAGCGGAGAAGACAAAACGGCGGAGACAGCAGATCTTGCAACTGCGGTTTCGGACACGGTAGAAAAATCCTGTTATTATGAGGTATATGACATGCGGGGGTCCTGTGTGGATGCGGTGAAGGCATATAAACCCAAAGCGTCCATGGCAACACTGACATACGGGGGAATCATAAGCGTTCTCAACAGCAGAAAATTCCGCAGCAGCCCCGACGAGAATCGTCCTCGTCCCTCGAGCCCCGACCATTAGGCTTTTCGGGAATACTTCCCAAACCACTGCCCCTTCCTCCCTGCGATGACATCGTATGCTGTTTGCTTCCTGTAGAAGCTCTGGAGTTGCTCGCACTCGTCCGATTACTCGGGAGCATCACCACTTTAGGCTGGGAGTTGATGACTTCCTGGGGCAGCCCTTCATATCGTGTGGCCACGCTCACGGCATGCGCGCGTCCAGAAGGAACATGACCAGGGAGGTTAGGTCCCTTCAAGGATGTTTGCGAACTGGGACCTTCTGAGCTCGTGAGGTCTTTGACATGTACCGACTCTGCAAGGTCACCCGAAGATAGGCGGCGAGACTGAGCAGGGAGCGGTGGTACTTGCGCTGCGGGGCTGTAGGGAGCAGAAGAAATGGTCGGCGGAGTGGAGATGTCGGTGTCTGGTTTATGTGACGGCGAGGAATGTGGTTCCTCGTGTTCTGTGACTTTCAGCAGGGCACTCTGTGAAAAGCGAGTGAAGCCTGGCAGCGGGCCCGCGGGTGGCGCGGGCTCATAATCCACAACGATATCCGCCAGTGATTTAGCAACCTCGCTGGCGGATGGTCTATCGGAAGGCTGCTGGGTCCAGCAATGTTCCGTGAGGGACCACATATTGTCGTCCATGAGTTTGCCATCTCTGGTAACTGGTCGAGGCGGCCGTCCACCTCTAACAACTTCTTTCTGGACTTTGACTAGACTTTGATTCTCGAAGGGGGTCTTTTCTGTATAAAGCTTGTGGCGAAAAGATCAGGCAAATGAATCAATTATGAGAGGAGATGCTGCGTACTTCGATACAGACGCAGGCGAAAGCATAGACGTCAGTGGCAGTTGTGACGACACCTTCCAATTCCATGTCAAAATCCGCAGGTTCGATCTGTTCTGGGGCGTGATATTGATATGGTGCTCCGACACTCTTGGAGCCATAGTTGCCTCGGGTGGCGTCGGAAAGTAAACCGAGACCGAAGTCTGTGAGGCGTACATGTCCGTCATCATCGATAAGAACGTTGCTCTGCGGAGGGTTTGAGTCCCTGCGTTCACTCCCACCGAAAACAAACAGCTTACGCCATGCAAGTCTCCATGAACAATCCCTTCCCCATGAAGGTATGCCAGTCCAAGCGAGATTTCGTACAACTGGAAATAATAATGATTCAGCGAAAGAGCGCTGCTTTCACCAATATAAAAACATACCCATCTGTTCACGACGAGAATGAAGTTATCTTCATTCAACTTGCCGTCCTGACGAAGAAGAGACATGTATTGTCTCACGTTCCCATTTGTCATCCACGGCAGCACCATGCTGACGGAACGTTGGAATGCATCCTTGGAGACACCCAAGAACGGAAGTATATGTTCGTGATTTAGCCCCCGCCACAAGAGAGATTCCCGACAGAAGTCCTATAAACAACATTAGCTGCATGGTCCTTTCAGAGATGAGAGGCCTCACCCGTTGCCGTGTGTGGGTGTTCGCTGGGTTGTTATCTACGCGCAGCCGTTTGAGGGCGACATCTAAATCTTCCCATTTACCCAGATACAAGTCTGCGATGCTACCTGCCCCACGACTCTCGGTTTCAACGAGTTTGACGCCTTTGAGGTAGAAGGATGTAGGGAGTATGTTGTGGTGGACTGTCAGCTTCAAAGCGAGCTTTCGCAGTGATTCATGTCGTAGTGGCCGTTGGGACCTCACTCCGGTCACCGTTATTGCTTTACGTGACGGGTCTAGTAGCTATATGGAAATCAAGATCAAAGAACTTGTGGAAACCAGTACCGAGCAGTCGTACTTACATCCCACAGCAAGTTGAGCGCATCTTGGGCGTATTGGGCGGGTATCTGCGATGCATCTGTTGGGACATGTGGATCACTCGGGATCGCTAAGTCAATACGACTCAAAATCTCCGTCCGCTGGTGATCGTTCATTGTGACAATCTAAGAATACGGATCGCACGGTCAGTTGGCTCAAACGAGTCACAGGTTTGAGAGGCTTACATCAGTTGACATACTGTAACCGTAGCGGTCGTAACAAGACTAGGAGGCGGCTTGGAGATTATCCGGTTGTTGCAAGGTAGCGATTTCTGCAAAGCAGTGGGGCAAGTTGAGCTCTGGCGGTATATACGAGACTCGAGGAAGAAGGCACTGCTGGTGATAGTTGGGTTTACATAAACAGCTCGAATTGTGTTAACTTCAGGGTCCCTGCGGCACGCCTTCCGCACCTTGACGATACAGCCTCCAAACGCTGAGAGGATTCCAAAGAAGATGGGAGCACAGCCCAAGCATTGCAATGACGGGGAGGTGGCAGGGGGTCAGAACAATATTTGGCAGTTTCATGCTGTCCAGACCAGCGTTTCAAACAGACTGTCCAGGCGACAGGAAAGCGCTGCAGTCCAATCCTTTTGTGAAAGAGTCGGGTGACTTGGGTATCTTTGGGTGTGGCGTCTCCAGATAAGTAGTGAGAGTTTCTGCAATAGAGGAAGAAAGAGACTTATAGGCGCCCACTATCGTGCTCTCTGTTTGGCGGTGTTTGGACACTCAACAAGTCTTCCGTCTGAATCTGAATCGTTCAGGAATAATCGTCTTCGATGTCTTTTGGAGAACGAGACTCGTCTCTTCTTACCAGTCATTCCAATAATCGTTTATCATAGCCCCAGCGCTTTCAACGCTCAAGAATTAGCGCTGCCTCGTTTTTGACGTATGTGGGACCCCAAGGATCCTTTGGACGATAAATAGCTTTAAGTTATGATTCATCTCAGCTACGGACCGTATGGCTGAGCTCGGTGAGTGTGAGTGTCTTGTCCTTCACTTCCTTCATCTCTGACCACACCCGGTCTTAGCTTGTGTTGGAACGGTCTGACGACGCTGCCACCTGTCGAAAGACGGAAATATCACCTTCAAACTTGCTCGAGAAGGTTCGCCACGATGGCTGCACCGCCAGCACCCAGCGTTGCTAGTACCGCTTCGGATGCGTCACTGCGTAGTTCCAACAGGCGTGGACATGTCGTGCCTTCAGTACATCCTTCAGTTCGCTGGTCTCAGAGCAGTGACATTGAGCTGGTGATGGAAGAAATTTCTCTCAAACCATGTTCGCCGATGTGGGTACAACATTGGTCATATTCAGCCAGAGCGAATCTGTGAGTCTTACGGATAGTGTGGCGCTGGATATGGACTGATTTCGCCTAAGCCATTCCATGTCAGAACCCATTCAGCGTTTGCCGGCCATGGAGCTCCAATATCGACGGTGAGAATGCTATAGCTTAGCTCGCTGGATTGGTCTTAATAATATGATCAGTGAGCTCGATGTGACGGAGGGATGGGAGACATGCACGCATCCGGAGGGCAGAATATACTTTCATCGCCCAGTGATCGGTGAATCAAAAGTAAGCAAACGCGACCTTTTCTTTTGTAGATGTCTGTTTCAACAAGGAATCACAGGAAGCTCTGACAAACACCATTCTTTTCGATAATGAGAATCTCGTTCGAGCTGAGTTTGCTTTCAGACATGTAGAGAAGATGCTGCAAGAGTATGCAGAAACACCAGAGGACACCATCATTGTGCTGGACATCCGTGCCAATGAAGACTTCTACTACTGCGCGAGCAGGTCTCTACGTCGGATATTTTGGCCGGAAGAAACGGATCTGACTTTGTCGAGTGGAGGCGGCGTCGCAGTCTTCGACATATCGCACATGGGTATGTTTCTTCAGGAGCTGAAGATAGCCATGAACTTACGAAAGCAGCCAACAGAATTGAGGCGTTATTCTGGTGCCACGTTGAGACGTTCCCCGGGCATAGTGGGGGACGTGCGCCTGTCTCAGAGCTAAGAGCCTTGCTCAATCTTGCCTATATTGGTGAGCTCCACCAATCATGCCGCGGCTCACTTGTGTTGACGCTTCCCTCAGATCTGATGACATCTGAGAGATCAACGGTAACTTTTGGTAAGGACGCACTCACTAATATCCGAAGCGTTGTCGACAATCTTCAAGGTATGTTCTGCGCCAGCTCGACACTGAGTTATGAGTCTGACATGTCCATAGATGGGGACAATAATGAGAACAATATGTGGATAGTGGGTGAGCAAGATTCGGTGATATGTCAATCAGGATAAATGATCCTGACGCCTCTCTGTCTTCAGCGCGTGTCATGCAGCAACTATGTTGGTACCACCTTTCGTCGATTTTGACCGATCTGACTCCGTCACAGATACAGGACGATTCAAAAACCATCATGGCCAACCAGAAGCTATCTTGAACTGGGGCGACACCATCCCCGGACATTCGGACCACAAGTCACGCTCAATCACATTCCGCCTCATATCGCCTTGGCTATTCGGGTGGCCGTCGGTGTATCTGCGCGAGGTGGAAGATATCTGGGTTAATGGACATACGAGATTCACGCGCGGTCAACAATTGATCACGGATCTGAAAGGGGATTGGGAGCGGTCTACCACGCCAGTGAGTCTTCTTGACTACTATCGCTCAAAAGCGAACTGATTGGGTTTGCATAGGCCACTATATTACTCACTACGAACGTGAGCTTACTGGCAATACAGAGTCTCGACACCGTGGCGGGGACTAATACTCGCTCCTTCGTCCAAATTGCGAGTTACGCTTCAACCTTACTTAGTCTTGCCAACTACATGGCCTGTCAAATACTTCTGAGACAACACCGAAGAATTGTGGACAGCACAGCGGTACCATTTCTATACTAGTTCTTAATATAGAGCTCACTTATCTATGATTGTATCCACAGGATCTCTACTTCTCGGGCCCGGCTAAGGAGATGTCGCAGTTAGAAACGATGGCGGTAATCTTCAGTTTGCCTAACGGGCTATTCCTATGGAGGTACGCTTGATGCCGCAATGGACCGCCATCTAGGTACTAATAATCTCCACCCAGTATGCTTGCATTCCTACTTGCAATCTGTCACGTCTTCTTTCACGAAACAAACATCGTGACACGAGCCATCTTAGGATCACTCCTCGCGTTTCTCGCCTTCCTATTGTTGGCCGTTATCATGCTCGATTGGCGCCCTTCCTCCGATGACCGTAAACCAGCTTCTATCTACGAAAAGATCTCGGCGCAATTCCGAAAGAAGTTCCCTGTGCGGTTCTTGACACCCAGGTGGGGTTCAAGGCGAGAGCAGAGTCTACAGTTGACCCATTTCACTCAGGCCCGCTAATACGGCCTCGCCACTCGTACTTTCCACCTTTCTTTTGGACTTCAGCTCTTGCTGTTTATATTTTGATGTACACTAGGCTCTCACTAGAATACTTGTATTCACAGAATTGCAGCAGTCTGCGATTTATTCTTTCCGCTCTCCAATCTAAGCACATAGAATGTGAAAGAAAAAAGAGCAACCAAGAAGGTATGTTCGCTCGTAAATTGTGCACAAGAAAGCATTCCAGAGAAATAACAGTACAGATATCCAATCCAATAGATAATTGTCCGATTCCATCTCCAGTCAAGCCCCAATCCTGCGCCTCTTGTTACCATGGCGAAAGGCCGCCATGGGGATATTCCACGCCACTGCCTTGCCAAAGGTCAACCTCCCAGTAAAGAGGGACGCACTAACTGCCTCGGGCGCACTACCCTCGTCCGAATCACTGCAGTGATATCCGTCACTGCCCTCGCTATCCGAACTCGAGCCGCTGCTGCTTCCAGAACCTGCGTCGGTGCAGTCTGATCCATTGCTGTAGATCTCAGCGGACGAGTATCCGGAGTCGTATCTGGGGCCCGTCTTGAGCCCAATGACTTCGGCGGCCGAGTTCTCGCTGCTCAATTCCGCAGAGAATGTCTTGGCCTCGGGTTCGGGGGAGGCGCCACTCTTGAGGTCGTCGTCGTCGTCGCCGATGACGAGCTCAATGCGCGGCCCGAAGCACTCCTTCTCTAGCTCCATCTGCTCGTTGCAGAGCTTGATGTCCAGCGCGGGAGGTGGCGTGACGCGGTACCGGAGGTGGACATATTTCTGGGTGTACCTCACCGCAGGCCGCACCCAACTCTCCAGGAAGGGGATTTGGACGAAGCGGATAGGCTTCGGGGAATGGATGGGGAGTGGGTGCGTGATGTCCCACACCAGGTTCTCCAGGAGTTGCCACCGGTTGTTCTTGCGCACGGCGTCCCTCCATCTCCAGTCGTCGACCAGGGCCTCGTCGTCGTCGGAGTTGAGCTCCGAGGTGAATGTGCGTGCTCCCGGAAGGACCGGGAGCATGGGGCGGTAAGCGCGGGGAACCTGCGCAGGGAATGCCGAAGACCCCACATACGAGGTTGAGTCGGTTGCGGGGGACGACTCGAAGCCTCCAAACTGGAAGCAGCCGCTCGCGTCCGCGAGGGGGTTCTCATCGCCGTCCAGGACGGCGGCAGCGACATCCTCGGCCACGTTGTAGCCGCCGGATTGCTCGCAAATAGCAGTTGAAGCGACAGAGTCGAGCTCTGCCGCGTTGATTGTTGGTAACACATTCCCGAAGAAGTCAAACTGTGGCCACAACAAATGAGCGTCAAGTCGCAACAGACCCAACGATGCAAAGAACGGACCTGATCAGTCGGCGAGGCAGTGGTAAGCGTGTCCGAGGGGTTCATAGCTGCAAAGTGTCCAGAGGTCGCGTTTGACGCGTCGATAGTGGCTGCATCATCCTGCGGCCAGGTCCAAGTCGCGAGGGGATTGCCGAAGAAATCCAACTGTGGCCAAGTTAGTATTCGCGTCGAGCAAGGAGGTTAAGCAGTGCTCTTACCTGAGGCTCATCAGTAGTTGAGTTATCTGAGGAATGTGAATATTCGAGAGTAGGTTGCGAGTGGTAGAGGGTTGGAAGGTGGAGCTGTGGCGGCTGTTGCCCCCTGATTCTCTCCAAGAGCATCGCGGCGGTAGTCATTGTCTGAGGGTTTGAGGGTGGTGTGAAGTGATATGAAGCTCGCTGATGCAAGTATGAGGGGGATCGGCCGTTAAAGACGCGTCAGAAAGGGGAGGAGGTTGCGATGTCGCGTGTGTGGCGCTGGGTACTGAGTGATGACCGACGACTTGTGGGGCAACAAGTCGGGTGTGCAGCGAGAGTGTTAGCGGAAAAAAGGCTGGAAATGTTCCTGCCTTATATATGTCGGTATCCGAGTTGCTTGAACCCGCCTTGCTGTTGCTTTGGCCGTGAATGGGCTCTTTGTGTTTGGGTAAGGAGGCAACTAAAGTAAGCGCCGCAATGTGGCCGAAGCTATAAACGAGATCTGGATCTTGGCCAACGCGTTTAGGCGCTAGTTTGTATTTATTTGTTCCTTCCACATTCCCGCCTTTCTCTCTGTTGCCTTGCCAGTCAAATTGGCCGCAAAACATTGATACTCATTCCCGCTATCGTAGCTATGATACTCTTGGCTCGTTAGTTTCGCGACTGATTCACCTTTTTGGTGATCTTATCTGTCGCTGCATTAACTATTATCCATGCATGGGCCCTCCAAGGCGCGTCGGCTGAGAGCAAAACAACACAGCTGAATGCGGTGTATTTTGTCCTTTCCCAATGCCTGGCTTTGCATCGGGGAAACTGCCTACTGCGCAGTGACTCGCTGGTAGGTGGAAAATTCTCCGAACAGTGCTTTATGCCTCGAGGATGCAGAGCGTAGTTTGCAGCTGAACATGTGTGGATCGGTGGTACCTTGGTCAGTTCTGCAGTGTACACGGGTAGAATAAACACACACCATTTCCTCAGTAGCCTCGATTGCGTGGTGTATGTCGAATGTCCTCGGCCTCTCCTGTTGTACCGACGAGGAACCCTGCAGCTATCGTCAGACATAGTGCTGGAATGATCTTGGGTTGTAGCTTGAGCTGCTCAGATGTCTGCGTTGTCTCCGATAATTACAATATTGCCGACCTTTGTGGGTCCCTGTACACGATTCATCCATTGAATATACGTGCTCACGCCAGCAGGTTTATCCATTCCCGCACGTCAAACCTCTCGCATGTTGAACATCCGAGTCTTCTGAACATCGTACCAGAAGATTCGGATGGTCACGCAGATTTATTCCTGTCGTTCACCGAGGAGTCGCCAAGAAGAGGTTTCGAGTAGACATTGAGCGATGCAGATCTGGACTGACCCGGAACATCGGAGAGGCTATTCTGAACTGAAGTTGCCACAATGTCCGACTCCCGCTGGGTTGACATGGACGGGTTCGAATGATACTTATTTTTGTCCGGCGTCGGGACCGTTTGTCAGGCACTCAGGGCAACATCAGGGAGACAGTTATGTGGGTAGAAGCCCAGTTCTTGCGAAAGAGGAAAGAAGGAATCAAGTCCTCCGTACAGCAGTTTTCGAACCAGTCCTCCGAAGTCCGGTTCGCCATCGGTTCGTGAGTTCGCCTGTGAGAGGTGATCCGATATTTCTCACGATCTTCACACCAGACAATTTCCGGCGCTTTGTCCTCTGATCCTCCCAACAGCATTACCAGACGGCGGCCACTGCAACCATGTCGGGAGTTCGCCAGCGGATCCCATCCAACATGAACGTTGTGAACGTTGAAGACGATAAACGGCGCGCCACGCCACAGTGGACAATATCCTGGTCTGAGTTGGAAGGATGGCGGAGGGATAACGAGTATATTGTGACGGGTTATAGGCGGTGAGTTCTCAGATTTTAGGCTGTGCTGTCTTGTTTGAATTTAGGATAACGTTGCTGCAGACTACAATATAGTTGGAGAGGCTGCGCTGCGTCTGTGTATGGATGTATGTATGTACAACCCATCGCGAATACCGTGACAATATTCACACCCCGTGTTTTGCACCTGAAGATCTTCATAATGAAACTGGTGAGCGTGTAGTCTGTAACGCGGACGAGGAGTCATTATGCTTAACGTCCACCAGTCAATATCCACAGTCACCTGCTCGGAGCATTGCTGTTTGCATGGCTCCTTGGAACATTCCAACAAGTCTACTTCAGTCACTACGAGCATACCACATGGATAGACTCAGCAGTATTCGGCATATTCCTAGGCTCCGCCGTCATATGTCTACTTGGGAGTGCTTCGTATCATACGTGTTGCATTCATTCCATGGAGGTGAGCCACATCCTCAATTATTCATCCTCTATGATCATGAGCACGGAACCGTATAGGTCGCCAAACGATTCAACGCGATCGACTACGCAGGGATCGTCGGTAT
This sequence comes from Cristinia sonorae, assembly GCA_021029105.1. Classification (NCBI taxonomy): domain Eukaryota; kingdom Fungi; phylum Basidiomycota; class Agaricomycetes; order Agaricales; family Stephanosporaceae; genus Cristinia; species Cristinia sonorae. Next base: position 203,799 of record JAEVFJ010000013.1, read on the forward strand.
GTACCACATCCGAGCCCACATAGAAGCTCGCCCCACTTACCGGCCTTTGTTTGTACAGTACTGATCGTCGGATCCTTCTTTCCTTGTGTATACTATGGGTTCTTTTGCGATCGTCACTATCAGGTGATGTATTTGTCAACTATAACCGTCGCTGGAATTGGTGGGCATTCTTACTACCGAACATGGTATACACTCACTGATGTTCTACAAAGGTGCTTCTTACATTGTTCTCAACCCTGAGTACGCCAAACCGACCCACAGAGGTGCACGCACGACCGTATTTGTTGCTTTGGGCCTCTGCGGGGTCATTCCCGTTCTACATGGTATCGTCTCGCATGGATTTACGAAGATGGTCCACGAGATGGGATTCCTCTGGCTTCTGGTGTCTGGTGCTCTATACCTTGTTGGTGCTTTGTTATAGTGCGTTATCTATCCCCGACCGCTCCCTATCCTGCCCTCACCTTGTGCCGTCCGTAGTGCTAACCGCTTCCCTGAGCGTCGCTGGCCGGGCACATTCGATTACATTGGAGCATCGCACCAAATTTTCCATTGCTGTGTGGTGCTTGCCGCTTTGGCGCACTACATCTGCATTTTGACGGCTTTCGATCACTGGCACAGTCGCAAAAGCGTGTGTCCTGCCTAGACTAGAACAGGGTGGGTCTTGTGTTGTCCCGATAGATTTGGAGAATGAAATTATCGTACGTCATACGTAGAGGTGAGTGGCTCTTCGTGGCGTGATCGTGTGGCGCAAAGAGCAGAGACTGACTTCACAACGATAGCGACCCTATGCACACTCATTCTGGCTACAATTTGGAGTTCTGTATGACCAGGCGGTTTCTGATGGACTTTTGAGCACCACGTTGACAACGCCTGCAGCCCAGAGCCTCATGACAAACGCTGGTACTAGTGAAGAGTCCATGTATGGGTTGATCGGCAAGTCCGCCACATCCGTCTTCCTCAGCTCGATCGTGGCGATATACGCCACAAGTAGGATTGAAGCTACTGGCTCACCCTCTCACACGATTTTCTTGCCATCTGTGGTCTGAGATGTTCGAATGTCGGTGAGATGGGTGCTTCAAGCAGTGCGCTTCCATATCAAACTCTTGTTCGGTCCTTCTTGCCCTCGGCAGCGAGTCCCTCTCCGACCACTTCGGAGGTTATAGGTAGAGAAGCCCTTCCGGTGTTTCTAGCTGTGCGGCATCTTTCTGTCCAGTCAGGTGAGGCCATGAATTATTCTGTACGGTCTTTTAGCTCATCAAAGTTTACTGCTAGACAATATTGTTGAATGTGAGGATGATACTGTGAGGCTGACTGTGTCAAATTACAACACAGGGAACTGCATAAAGCACGAGCGAATAGGTTCACCGGATTTCCGGAAGGGTATTATACGTCTGGTGACAGACAGCACTGGAGGGATGTTCGAGGCACCTCGCGTGTTACGATGACAGGCAACCCCTGTACGGTGTCTTGAGAACGATCGGTCACCAATGTCCCTACTGCTTCTCTGCTTCATTACCGCGTTCTCTGACACAAAACAGGGTGTAAATTGCATGGTGGCTTCTGCAGCACTCTGCAAGTCAAAACGCTTTGCTCCGCTGCCAGCTGGGGTGCTGCCCCGACCGCATTTGGCAAGTGTGAGGCAAATAAGGTAACTGCACACCGGGGTGAGTGGTTTCATTTGGCTTCTCCTATCCGTATGTTCTGCTCCTCACAAACGTATGTCAGAATGATGGATATCCATGTCGTCCGCCGGTGGAAGTTTTAGCAACGCGAGCTGCTCGGGACCGTTGTGATGACGGTTTAGTTCCGGAACGGCTGACATCAACTGCAGTGCCAGTCCCCGAGGCCTGCGTTGACTATATCCGTCGGGATGCCCCTTCCATCATATGGAAAACGCCTGGAACAAAGTCGTTTAGAATGAAGATGGCTGGGGATACTCTTGGAGGGATCCATCAGCACCTATACACTTCTGAAAACATCGGACATAAGCCCGGGAAATCTTGACACCCCTTCTATAGTTATGTTTTGGGTATGTGCTCCTCTGCTTCTTTGGCCATCGCTTCGTTGATGTCATGTTCGCTTTGTTGTATATAAAGGAGAGTGCATGGAGCGGCGTTCAGCATCATTCTTGCAACCATGATTCTCGTCGGCGGACTAGCAGCCCTCCTCCAAGCCTTCGTCTCTCTATCAGCGACAGCCAAAGTTCTCATCGCGGTATCGAGCGCTGCAGCCTTGATCTCCCTCTGCTTCTACGCCGCCGGTGCGCAAGATCCCGACGAAAACTCGCCAGACTCACTTTCAGGATGGAATCTCCTCGCTATCGTGCCCTTCTTCGACACGCGGTTCGACTTTCTTAATGCCGCCTTCCAGCACTCCGGACAATCTATCTTCAAATTCAAGCTCTTGCAGGTATGTTTACTCAATGTATTGCTCTTTACCACGTCTCGTCGGCTGATCTTCGCGGTTTATTTCAGAACACAGTGATTGCTGTCTCCGGCGCAGAAGGTCGGAAGGACTTCTTAACCTCGCGAGGTTTAGACATCAACGAAGGATTCAAGCTTCTTTCCGGAGCCGTGAGTGTCTCATACAAATCTGATGCGTCACGAGATGTTAAATACGTTCTCTTTAGATCCCGATGCTTCCTGGGGTTACGTCCGACTTACAAGCACGGCGAATTGCGACCATCCATAAACGTCTCAGTATGGCGCAAACTAGTGAACACCTGTCGAGACGTGAGCATTTGTCTTTACCACGCATAGCTCTTTGTGTTTACGCGTCAGACACTAGTTCTCCCGAAAATCTTGGATGACGGAGAACGTCTCATGGGTCTATGGGGAAACTCAGGTACCATTGATATCTTTGACTGCATACCTCGAGTACGTTCCCAATCATGTCTTGCCCGTTGTGAAGCTGACATGACCGTTGTGTTCTTCAGATGTTCTTCCAAACCAGTGTGCGGTGTCTCTCAGCGACAGAAATTGCCGATGACGATGATGCCGTGGCTCGGCTGAAGCAACTCTACGATACACTCGACACGGCGACTACCCCCGCTAGTGTTCTTTTCCCCTGGTTCCCCAGTCCGAGCATGATAAGCAAGCTGGTCGCCACAGTCAAGATCTATAAGATCGTCAATGGCGTCGTGCAGAAACGTACACAGAGCGGCGTCGTTGAAGATGATACCCTGCAGATTTTAGTCGACAACGCTGACGACAAGATGGTTATGATTGGTGTAGGTCATGCTTGTCCAACTCACTCAACATCTCGCTCATCTTCACATTAGTTCATCATGGGCTTGCTAGTAGCTGGTGCTCGTTCTACTGGTACAACAGGTAATGTCATCATTCGCAATCCTAACGCTCTTGTGGCTGACATTACTACTATCAGCTTCCTGGCTGACTATCTTCCTCGCCGGCCACCCCGAATGGAGAATGAAAGCGAGAGAAGAAGCCGAGTCACTCCTTCTCACCCATTCCTGTTATTCACCAGGCGACTCTGTCAAATCCGCGCTCGCCTCCATTCCCCTCGAAATCTGGGAGAACGAGACTCCCATCTTTGACTCTCTCATCCGCGAGACGCTGCGTCTTGCTCAACCACATACCGCTATGCGTCGCAACATGGGGCCGGATGCGTACATTGGAGGGAAGAGAGTACCTTCGGGCTCTTATGTCGTCTACCCTTTCAGTGACGTTCACCTGGACAGCGAGCTGTATCCCGACCCTTGGACGTTTAACCCAGCACGTCCGGAGAACAAGACACCACATTCTTGGATAGGATGGGGAGGTGGTGAGTAAAAATTGCCTGAGCATCTCCAACATAAACGCTGATTTATCGCGACTTTTAGGAACGACAGTATGTATGGGACAAAGACTCGCGAGACTGTCGCTGAAACTCATCACGGCACTGATGCTTCTGGAGCTGGACTTTGACTTGGTGGATCGTCGAACTGGCCAACCGCCTCTGGTGTTACCACAACCGAACTGGAACGATGCTTTGACGTGCAAGCCGGATAACGAGGACACTCGCCACATGCGGTACCGAAGGAGACAATGCATGGCGAAGTCATGATTGTCGTGGGGGGAGAGGGTTTGTGGGTTTGCTTACCGAACTTGAATTGTCTTCAAATTATTACCCTATTGTCAGTTGGCTCTCTTGCTTGTTCATTACGCTGTCGACGCTTATCATTGTATATCACCATGCACTTACGACCGGGATTATAATAAATATTAAATCCCTAGGCACCTGCGTTCCAACTTGAACTTGGACTTAAGACCTAAGTACTTGAGTTGGAACTGAATGAATCCCGTGAAACACTGCGCGCTTTGACATCTGAAACTCCAAACTCCCCTCGAATATCGAATATCGAATATACTCGCCTTCAAATTCCGTCCTTCCAACAATATTGCGACACATTCAACGTTTCTTGCCCAGACGTCTGATACATTCAAACCCTCATATCACAGCCTGAGTGTCACAGTAGATGTCTCTCACCGTTGACTTCAATCTGTCTTTCGGTCTCAGCCCATTCAGCAATGAATCCGGCGCGACCGACCAAGTTTCTGCTATGTCCAACTCAGATCGGCTTGCCAAACTTCGACGTGACATGGAGCCCAGGATTCAACAAAGCAGGGTACGCGAATCAATGGTCATTCGCCTTACATCCCACAATGTCGCTTACTTGTCATCCATCGCTAGCATCGTTTACGGACCCAGTGGTTACATGATGCTCTTGCTCGTGCTGAAGACTACTACACGAACGGATCACGAGGCCCCGTGTCATGGGTACTTGCGGTGGGAGGCGAGGTTCCTGAAGGAGCATTCAACGGGTGTTCGACTTCAGATCCAAATGTCGACCCCATCTGTGTCGTCAGAGGATTCGTCGGTGTAAGTGCTACAGATCGCTTTCAAACGTCATACTCACCTAATACCGTATGTCGACGGTTAGGGTGGTATTCGTGAGTACATTTCTTCGCATAATCGCAAAGCTCATTGTCGTCGAATTGTTGCCTCAGATGTCGGTATTCTGGCTCAGGAGTTTTCTCACATGAAATACGCTATCCTTGGGTACGACTGGAAACTCATCCCGGTCAGTCAGCCCCCAAACTCAGCACCCAGATATTCATGCTGAGTACTATCTACCTTAGACGGACATCTACGAAGTACTCGTCGCATCGCCAGACGCGGTGCGATGGGTCCCGGCTGCTTCAGGCTCGCTGAACCTCGCAAGCTTGGGTGCTCATGCTGTCGAGGGTGGGTATGAAGCTCACGGAGAACCGTTATATGTGGCGCAGGCGTATCTCCACGGCATGTGGCGCCCTGGAAAGCATAGTGCAAGGCTTCCGTGTACGTGGGACGATAACTCTGCGAGTTCCGTGCGTTTCATTGCTGATTGCTGGGATGAACATCAAGCTGCACATATCCCGTATGGTCAGAAGGAGAATCTGATCAAGGTAGTATTTTCTTGTGAGGAATTTAGTGAACACTGACCAATCAGCCTGAACAGGACTTTCGAATTCTGTGTTATGTGGATTGAATCATGCAAGGGTGCGTAGTCTGGATGAGGAGGGGTATTATTAACAGGATAGTGCTCGATGACTTGAGGATACAATATTGAATAAGAGAACGCATGTAACATGTGAGACAAGAAGCAAACAGGTCAATCAGTCTTTGGAATCAGGTGAACGACAACTTATCGTTCACGTTGAGCCCTCTTGGCCGACTCCTCCACTTCCTCTCACTAAATCTATCCTCCACCGATTCGAACCCTTTCCGACCTTGCTCCCGTTCCATCAGCAACTGCGTCTGGGTCTGGTTCTCTTCTTCCCTCTTCTTTGCGATCCACTCGTCTCTCCGAACCCGTTCCTTTTGCAGCAACCTCTCCCTCTCCTCCTTCGAGGGCTCCCATTTACTCTTCAATATCCTCCTCACTGCCTCCGGACTGATCCTGAATTTCTGTGCTAACATAGGTGTGGTGCATGTTTCCGGATCCTGTGCGTGGAGCCAACGCAGACCCTCCATAGCCGCACGGGATAGCCTCCGAGGTGGAGACCAACCTTCGGGGAAGCGTTCCTTCATGGCAAGCTTATGAGCTTTGTATTGGTGCGGTGTTGGCGGCTTTGACGGTGCTCGTCGGTGAGAAACGGCGTGAGGAGAGTCTGAAGGGGTAGATGATGAGTCCGTGTCGGCGCTGTCTTCTTCGGTGGTGATGAGTGATTGAGGTGTCTTGCCACTGGTCCTCCAATTGGTGCGCGCAAGACCGGTAACGGTTGAGTAGAGTGCTAGGAACGCTTGTCCCGCCGCCGCCCTCGGGCGCGACGTACTGGCGCGTGTGATGGCAGCAAACATGGTGTGCTGGTTGTTGGACACGACGGCGAGAGTATGGTGGCGAATGAGGAAAGAATAAATAAATACGCACGACAAGTGAAATTAAGTGGAAATGGAGATGGCCGAGGTTGTGTGTGCGCTTGTTTGTGCATGGGCTGAACCTTAATCTTGCTTTTCACGACACACCAAAATTCGAGAGCCCCGCCCGCCGTCCCCGACGATCCACGACCCCCCGCCCACGATGGACCCACAGAAATTGGCAAGGCTGCAGGCTCAGGCCGCAGCGAACAGGATCGGTGAGCACCTCGTCTCTATCGGCGACCAGCTCGTCTTAGAGCGTGTCTGGCTGACGCGGCGCAATCACACGTAGGTGGAAAGGGGACAGTCCGTCGCAAGATCGTACGGAAAACCAAAGCCTCGAACGCACAGGACGACAAAAAGCTCCAAGGCGCGTTGAAGAAGCTCAACGTTCAGCCCATTCCTGGTGTCGAGGAGGTCAATATGTTCAGGGAGGACGGGAATGTTCTACACTTCACCGCGCCCAAGGGTGAGTTTCGCGACCACATTTTGAATGGGCTCCCCAAAACTGCTCTCCTTCTGTCGTTGTGGATTATCTATTTTCGTTGGGAGATACAAATGCAACCATGCTGACGACTGTTTTCCCGTGTCATTCCTCCAGTCCACGCGGCTATTACCGCCAACACCTTCGCCGTTTACGGTACCGGTCAGGTGAAGGAGCTCACCGAGCTTGTTCCCGGGATCCTCAACCAACTCGGTCCCGATTCGCTCGCGTCGCTGCGCAAGCTCGCTGAGTCCTACCAGGCCATCCAGCAGAACCAGCAGCGACCACCAAACGCCGCTGCTGATGACGACGACGACGACGATGTCCCCGACCTCGTTGAGAACTTCGATGCTGTTGAGGACAAGCCCGCGGAAGACAAGAGCCAGCTTGAGGAACTCAACTGAGCGTCGGAGGCTTGCTTGAAGGGACGGTATGAAGAGGAGGAAGGCGAATAGGGTCGAGATCAATCAGGTGTTGGAGAAAGCAGTTCACTTGTCTGTTGTCGCATCTATTTCTGCTATGTTTCCCCTCTGGACGGCGTCCCCACAAACAAAAACCCATGTCGTGTGCGCGCTTCCCGCGTTGCAACAACCACCGCTCTTTTTCGTCTCTTGTGCCGACATCTCTTGTGCTCGCATTTTCCAAGTTGTTATCTATCCACTACCCTGTCTCTGCATACGTCCCTCTCGCTGACTGCACTGTATCAATTGCACTCATGTTCACCAGCATATGTGTCGGATTGTCACACGGTTACGAGCTCAAAGACTTCAATTGGTTCTCTTGACCTGTCGCAGCGAGATTCAAAACTCTGAATCCTCTCACATCAACTCTTTTTCTTCTCACTACTAGGTTACAAATCTCAGACGATCTCGATCGCCGTAAGTTCGAGTCAGAATACGAGCTGGCAATCCTCCAAACTTTCTGGATACTTCACTGTTTCTCCGCAAAAGTTTGATTATCATGTCTACTGCCCAATGGCACATTCGACCTGCGCAACCCGAGGATGTGGTGAGTTCATGGTTATTCTCATTAGCTCGACAATCATCGGCTGACGATCTCTTAGGATAACATTCTACAACTGATCGTTGACCTGGTGCGTCCGATCATACCGATCTCCTAGACAGTCGAGTGTTCACTCGACTTTGCAGGCCACATATGAAAAGGCTGCTGATTCGGTCAAGGCCACGCCTGAGCTTGTCAGCCTGCCATTTCCTGATCAGCTCGGACCTCACTGACCGTTCTATACGAGCAGCTGCGAAAGAACATCTTCGAGGAGAAATTTGCGCATACACTGCTTGCGTTCACCGGTTCTCCAGAAGCACCAGGAAAAGCGATAGGTCTAGCCTTGTATTTCTTCAACTACTCGACATGGACAGGGAGACCTGGACTTTATGTGAGTCAATGACGTACAATAGTTCAATGAGACGGCTTTTCTGACGCGAAATCCTGCAGCTGGAGGATCTGTTCGTCAGTCCAGAGTACAGAGGTACTGGCGTTGGAAAGGCTTTCTTCGCTGAACTCGCCAAAGTAGCGCAAGACAAGGTAAGTGCAATTACGTCCGAACCTTGCATTGCCACGCTGAGGCTCGTCATCTTCATTGGTACAGGACTGTGCTCGGATGGATTGGTCTGTTCTAAAGGTAAACATTGACCATTCAGTTGCTAACAAGGGCAGTAAAGCTAACAACGCGTTGGGTTTATAGTGGAACAAACCATCCATTGACTTTTATGAGAAATCGCTGAACGCGACGGCCATGGAGGAGTGGATGGGTATGCGGTTAGAGGAAGCAGGCATTGAGAACTTGAAGAAATTCTCTAAGGTTTGATCCCTGCTCGCTACAAGGTAGCTATATTCGACAGGGATGGCTTCATATAATGTATTAGCTATCTCTACAGTATGCACATGAGCGTATTATATCCTACGAGCTTACCTTGCGCTTGTGTTCCCGTCTGGCGATAGCCTCTTTGACAATGCAGCGCAGCGCAGTGGCAACCCACAACATCATCAATAAGAACAGGGAGGCCATTTGACGATGACCATCGCGATCGATATCTGTGAAGGCGACTAGCTCTTGCCCCAAGAGACAGCATAATGCCCAATAAGACATGGCCCTCGGGAAGCTAAATAGCAAGCCTTGGCGGCAATAATCATTCTGCTGAGATTAACATAAGAACTCCGCCTGTTTGTCACAAGACGTAGCTTAGTATCCACGGGAGATATACCAGAGGGGAGGGAGCTTACCAGCGCTGTGGAGGACATATCATCTTGGCTGAACTTCTTGAGAAGCCCGGCGGCACTGATGACGGAGGCTTGGCTGAACAACGCTGTGGCGTAGCCGTATGGTTGTGAATGGCCCCACCGACGCGTTATGAGCAAGAGGTTCGCTCTAAAAAAGACATGAAGGCCTGCAAGTGGGACCTGTGTTTTACGGAAACACTTACACGAACATAATAGAGGCCTAATATCAGAAAAGAAGAACGGATTTATCAGCGTTTGAACCACGATAATCGAACCAATACTGCGGCGCGCGAACTTAAGGGCGGACTTTGAATATTGTGGAGGCGTTTGTACCACGTGCCAGTGGGTGGGGCCGCACAGACTCCGACTGCAGTCGGGAGCACACCACAGAGTTCTGCGGAGCTGACACTTGTTCGAGTCTTTGTATTGACAATGACAAGTGGAAATATGCAGTGTCTTTTCCGTACTTAAATCACCATATTTCAAGTTTGAAGAGAGTCTAGGAGTGCCAGTAAAGGTGCGAATGAGATAGCGAATGTTCCCTCCCCTCCTCCTCGTCATGGCCGATGCAGCATGTTACTTGATCCTTGTTATTGACACCCCGATGCTGTTCCACTCCCCTCAAGCCACTTCTCGCTGCGTGTGACTGCGACTGTACCTGGTAGAGGATACTAGTGTTGTGGCGAGCCGGGTGGGGTCGAGACGGGTCACGTAACCCGTCACAGCCCGTTATGCCGAGTCATGTCGGGTTACAACCCGGTTCAACTCGGTTGCCTGTACCAATTTGACACGTGCACGCGATATGGAGAGGAGAGCGACACGAATCGGACTGGCGACGGATGCGAATGAGAAGGGACTGTATGTAGCGTACAGAAAGTAATGTACAATGTTTCCTGAGCGTTCGCAATCAGCTCCTGGATGCGTTGAGCTGCAATCAACTCTTTGATAGCTTGCATTGTCTCCCCTCCTGTTATCTGATAGTCTTCCTCCTGAGCAATGAGATGGTCAGTGAATATTAGCCATTCCTGTCGGAGCTGGAATTTGAGAACCTAAAGAGCTTCAAGGAGCTCGGGGCCAAGCCGGTTCTGATGCTCAGTTTATGTCTCGCCACTCGAGGAAAAAACATATTCACAGGGCACGACTGATGCCTGGCAGGTAGAATATCCATCGCATTCCGGAATAAGGCTGGGTATACCAGTTTGTTATCCCGTGAATACGACGACGACAATATCTCGACTAATGTAGAGCGGAGGTGGACATATTCGAAAAGGATGACGCAGTTGCAACAATTGTTGCTACCGACAAGTCCGTCCTCATGAACATCCGGTTTGGAATAAACTAACAAGATGAGTTGTCGGTGTTCAATCGAGTGTTGTGTTGAGTATTTGTGGGCGTACCAGGTCGTACAGGTTTGTGGATACCTGCCAGATGCGTCGCAATCAAAATTATCAAACTTGATCATGGGGATGATTGCAATTGCAACACCGTTTGTGGAAATCGCCCAAATGAGCCGGGTCGACTCGGTTGCCAACCCGTCTCGACTCGGATGGACGAGTTTTTCCGGGTTAACCTGATGACGTGGCCGAGTTCGGACTGAACCCGCGAGGAACCCGACCCGTCCACAACACTAGAGGATACTGTACTGAGCCGATCACCCCGGCGGGGGGTGTGACGTGTGACAGCCAAACCCGAGCCGGCGCAGCGGCGGCGAGGAGGTTTTGGTGTGACAAGGTGGGGGCCCCGGCGGAGGTGACAAGGCGGCACAGCTGATACGAGGACCGGAGGGTAGCGTTTGTCCTCAGACATGACGCGAAGTACTCAAAAATGCCCTCAGATACGATAATTTGCGCCGCAGGCCGCGAAAAACAGACCCTCCTGACCTCCCGACCACCTTCCCGATTTGGATCTTGGTTGTCGCAGGCGGCGAAAAACTTGATGACCTGTGACAAAATGGTCTGCCGGCGCGGCGAAGGGGTCGTTGTGACTGTGACACGCCGGGGTGGTCGGCTCAGTACAGTATTCAAATTCGATGTCTCTTGCGACCAACCTTCGAGCTCGGATGGTAGAGAATGATAAATTAATCGAATGTACTTGTGGCCGGTCTCAAGGTACTGTGCAGAGATAAATTGGATAGCAGTCCGATCATAATAATTGGAAGGTACTAACTAGCTATCATTTTTGGAGTCTCAGAAAGGCAGATGGAAGGAGCGATACCAGGAGACTAAGGTCATGCATGTAGTCGATAATGGGGAAGAAAAGGAAGACATGAATCTGAAAAAGCAGCGGGACATCGAGAACCAAAATGGAGAGCCATATGGTCAAAGTGCACCAAAACACCGTTTTTGGTCACAGAGAGTTTCGGGCAGCAATTGTAGTGGGGTCGCCCTCCATCTAGGCCAATGTCCTACTACCTCGGAAAGAAGGCAGTTCGGAGTTATACTACATGGATAGGACATAGTCACATCAAACGGAAAGCGACTAAGAATACAGAATAGAGAAAGAAATCTGGAATACGTCCAAACTGAGTTACGTTACAATGGGGAGAGTGGATTAGTATTTCTCGGCGCGGTGGGATGTGATGTTATTTGACCTATTTGGTGGGAGGACGAGGGAAAGGGAGGCGCAGGACATCATGGTATACCTGGGGAAGTAACGTGCTCCATGTCTTCGATGTATCCGTTCAGATCGAAAGCAGAAGCCTGAGGCCGTTGGCGATGATCACCGCAGCAAAGATTGAGCACTTGCCACATTTCCGAAGAGATAGTGTTTGGTCGGCTGGGCCTGCGACCTTTGTCGACAACCCTTGCGCGTGAGCGTCGTAAAACGGAATATGCCCGGCGAATATCTGATCATGATTCAATCGCCTCAGTAAGTGAGGGATGAGGATACGATGGGGGGGGGGGGTGTTCACCTCAAAGATGATACACGCGAATGAGTATACGTCACTCGCCAGTGTAGGTCGTTCACTTTCGCACGCGAAAGCAGCGGGGTCAAACCGTTCAGGCGCTGTAAAGTGGACGAGTCCACCGCCGTGCATTACCCCATGGGCGGACGGATTACCGTCTGAAATGGCGAAATGTCCCATATCTGTGAGCTTCAAGGAGCCGTCGCCATCAACGACGACGTTGTTTGAGTGGAGATCGCCGTGAATGAAGTGCCTGGAATGCAGGTATAACATACCGGAGAGAATTTGAAGAATCTAAGGTAGCCGAGATAGTCAGTTTGGCTTGCCCGTCATGTACGAGTTAATTTGCTCACTCATCCACGAACAATCTTCTCGCGTATATCGGGATGATCATCCCAAATGCGTCTTGTCTGCAAGTAGATATGAAAACTCCCATTCTCCATTCATGGCGTCACCTGGGAACATATGATGCGCGATACTAATCAGAGGCACGATGGATTGGTGATTGCATTTGGACCAAGAAGCCGCTTCACGGGTAATTATCTATATAGATGTGAGGTGCAAGCACAACAGTGCCTCATCTCATCGGGGTCAAACGTACTTTGCTGTGAATCTGTCTCAAACTTGGCTCAATCGCATGGAGCCGGATCCTCTTCACCGCTACTTTGCGCCCGCCATAGACACCCTTGTAGATATCTGCCAGTCCTCCGCCCGCTTCGGGTTCGCTGTATGTAAAAGCTTCAACACTGCAAAGTGTGACGATTTTTGACGAGTCGATATCCTCCATTGGTGAGCCTGATGTGGCTATTTCAAGTTGGGCATAATGAAGAGCCTGAGCGGGTAAGCCAAAGCAAACAAAGCCAAACACTCAATCATGATGACAATTTGATTTCAGCACTCTTAAGTTACATCGAACTTGAATACATCCCTTGTCTTATTACTACATACATTGTTATGTCTTCACCCTCCACAAGCATCGTCCGTTCCCTACATTTACAGAGCTCATACGTGGAACTTAATATCCCATGTCCTGACGCACCCATCCGCTCCTGCGCTCGCCAACTTCGTATCACCCAGCCAAAAGACCGCGTTGACACCGTTCGGGGCGGCGTTCTTGATGGCGATGTTCTTCATGGGTTTGGCGACACTCCAGATGTAGACATGGGTATCGAGTGAGGCGGAGGCGCAGTGCTTGCCGTCGGCGGTCCACGCGAGAGAGTGAATCCTGCCGCTGTGGAAGGACCAGCGAGAGGTGATGGACTGGTAGCAAAATATGTCAGTGTCATGAGTCAGATCCGAATGGAATAGTTTGGAGGGGATCGTACTGCTCGTTTTTCGACATCAAACAGAATGATCTTTCCGCTTGACTGTGTTTCAATGGATGAGCTGGCGTAAATGGTAGACAACGGAACAACGCTCACATCTCCGGCAGCCAGCAAAGCACCGTCAGGGCTGAATGCAATTGCGCCGACGGGACCCTTGTTTCCTTCAAGCAAAGCTACCTCCTTCAACGTCTTGCCGTCCCACTCATGCAAGCGGATCTTATGATCCTACAAAAGATAAACACTCGGTAAGCCAGAATTAAGAGAATGACGGTTTAACACATACCTCGCCACCAACAGCGACGATCTTTCCTGCGGCCGCGACCGAGCTGGGAGTATACTTCGTTTGCAGCTCATGAACCTTCTGGTTGGAGACGATCACCTCCACGCCTTTGATCTCCGCAACAAAGACCGTGTTGTCACTGCCAATAGCGAGAGACTTCGGCTGCGACGCAGTAGCGGTTGACGCTTGCCTATTGTGACGTTAAAAAGGTCTTGCATAAACCTAGTATAAACATGTGGTCACTCACGAGAAACTGCTTCCTTTCAAATCAATCTCCTTCAGGGTGTCGTCGTAACCCGTCGAATAGACATCGCCAGACGACGCCAGACCGAGACCAGAGACGAGACTCGAGTGACCTTGTCCTTCGATGAGCGAGTATTCGGTGCCAGAGAAAGACAGAATACGCCCTTCCGCGGTTCCTGCGATGAACGTATCCGATCCTGGGGTGGGGATGGCGGAGGTGATGGACTTGGTGGGTCCCTGCAGATACAGACTCGGGTTGAGCGGTTGACCAAGAAAAATAGCCTTCGCCTGACCTGGAGAATACGTGCTGGTCTTTCACCTGACCTCTTGTCGAAGATGTTCAGATCACCGGACATCGAGAGTGACACGATATCATCGCCAGCAGTCCAGGTGTTTCCGACTTGCTGGTGATTGACGCCAGAACCGACCTTCCAGGTGGTCACCGCTTTCTTTGTTTCTATGTCCCCTAGTGCACTGTTACGATGGTGTCGGCTAAATATCTACGGAGAAAACATACAGAGTTTGACCGTGCAATCGGCGGAGGATGTGGCAAGCGATTTGCTATCTGGACTCCAAGAGGAGGCGTACTGTCAAGGGTAAGTGTACAGTACCCATAACAATATGATGTTCACTCACAATGGATCCTGTGTGAGGATTGTCATTGAACTCTCCGAGTGTGTCTCCAGTCTTGCCATCGTATACGAATACCTTGGCGTCCGAGCCCACACTAGCAAAGTGGTCTCCGGAGGGAGCGTACCTAACGTCTTGAACAAACTTCGTGTGGGTTTTGATTGTCTATATCGTCAGAGACGAGATAAGTATGGCCAGTCAAGCGAGGAATGGATTACGCGTACCTTGTCGTACTTGAAGGGAACACCTTTATGAATTAATGAATGATGTGTACTTGGGGAAAAAGTGTTCGATACGAACCTTGATGAAAGACAATTGTAGTATCATCACCAGCGGTCGCTGCGCGGAACGGCCTCTGGTGTCGAATGGCAACAGCATTGATCACCTTGACAAACCCAAAGTCAGCAAACATTTGAAAGTTAGAGACGATCAAAAGACATACTTTGGAATGCCCGATGACCTCTCCAGTGGATGATCCCGTATCCATCATGAAAGCATGGCCAAATCTGTGTGCAGGAGACCATTTAGTTACAGGAGGAGAGGTGACCTATAGCGGTGCACGGACTTATCCCTTCCGTCCCCCACTGCAATAATACGTTTGCTATCACCGTCCCATTCCAAGTCGTTACTGCAACATGATCAGACACGGCTGAGTGATATGCTGGTACAAACTCACATTCGGCCAGAAAGGACCTTGTACTCCGCCTTCAAAACATTATCCTCCCCAACGAGATCCCAAATCCGAACTTCCCGTATGTCAGCTCATCAATAATGCAACCTCAAGTCACATATAGCTTCGACCTACCGGTTCCTGCAGCATCTGCGGATGCGCAGTAATATCCAGTCGGAGAGACGCGTGCAACAGTGGCCGCTTGGACATGTCCAGAGTTTGCGATGACTTGCGATGGGTTCTAAGTGCACATATACCATGTGAATCGTAATGGGTTTATAACGAACCTGCATACCTTGAGGTCGCGGATCTGGTTGGATGAACATCAGATAATCCCGTGAATTGGGAGATTGGGGTCGCTTACAATGACTGTTCGTCCGTTGGTCCACACAATCCTGTCTTTGGAGGAGCTAAGTTTTGTGGCTTCTCCTCGAGTCGTGGCTGGATGGCATGGAAATAGAGAAATAGCTTTGAAAGACATGATGAGGGACAAACGATGTGAAAGCAGCAATGACGTCTCTGTGTACAACTTTGTGAGGGCGGATAAGCGGAAGATCTGATCTACATGATCTTATCGCTGTCCAGATCCCGGCAACCGAGATCAAACCAAGGAACTCCTCCCTGCCTTTCGAGCGTTGAGATATACTTCAACCACAGCTACCACGTTATGATTCTTTTCTCCCCCTACTTGTGTCCTTCGACCCGCCATGCTTTGCGTCAGCGCACTCGAGCACACCCTGAAGGTTGCATCTGAACTTTGAAGGCATCCTCCCTTCCCCTCCCTTCATGGTCTTCTTGCCTCACCCGAGCCAGCTCCTCACGGCGGCTCTTAGGACACTTACAAGGGGTTTTGCAACAGGTATAAGGTTGCAGTAAAGAGGGCCCGAAATCCTGCAGCCTCTGTGCAGCAAGGAAACAAGGTGAGTATCAGAGAGTCGGGGTCAAGTGTACTCACTCGCTGAACTGCTGTAGGCACTTCTTTGTGAAGCGGTGCTCTATAAGTCCATTACTCCCCTCATTGGTGTCGCACATGACCCTTCCCGAACGCTGCGGTTTTGGTCATGTCATGGATGGATGGATAGCCGAAATGAGGCTACATACTTGCGCGTGAGGGATATCTAGCACGATGGTCCTCATTTTTGGTACTTACGATACGCGGCTGGGTAAGTCGGTTTCTGTACGAAAACCACACTAATCAATCCTCCCGTTGAAGGTTCTTTAAATCGTACCGGATCTCGTCGACATGTACGGTCGACGTCATCACCAATCCATTGTGGTCCTCATTGGCATCGCTCATCACGTGTTCCCGTGGGTTTTGTGACGCCATGTATGGAGGTCGGAGATTTCATAACTACTTGCAGACAAGACGCATTTGGGATGATCATCCTGATCTACACGAAGATACTGCCAGGCTGTTCGCCAGATGCTTTTGGATCTGAGAGCGGACAACGCCCACCGGCGAGCGATGTGTATTCATTCGCGTGGCCGTTTCTATCCACGATAGTGTGGCATGAGATACGTCGTTCTTGAGTTCGCTCAGGTTTCCATAACTGTGCATCACTGACCGTAGATCCGTACTTTGTTACTGTCGCTGGAGCATGGTAAGAGACGTTCCCCAATATGGCTCACCAAACGACAAGAGGAACTGAGCGAAAGGATTGAGTTCAGATTTGGAGATTGACGCGGCTCCCGACCCATGAGGTCACCATGTACGTCGTTAATCTGCAACACCACGCCCTGCAGCATATAAGTCTCCATCGCTCCTGCGCAGCCCTTCAACACACCGCCGACAACTATGCCCGGAGCAAATGCCCATGTCGCGAACGGACATCTCGTCAGCGTCGACCTCCCAACAACAAAGTCGCCACTGCGTACGAAATGGGTTGCTCGCATATCCATTCTCCTCCTGTTCCTCACGTTCTGCAGCATTCTCGACGCAGTCAAGGTCAGATATATTCGCTTATAATGTAACTGCAGAAGCTGATGATACCTCTTTCAGCATCGTTGGTATGTCTTTGATCCTAAGAGCATACATGAGCTAGCACAAGCTGCAATTGCGCATTCCCCCACACCCGACGACACCGCCTTCATGACGCAATACATTCTCAAGAACCTCACATCTACGTATCCTTCCACCCAGATAGCCCTCAACTCAGACTCCTCTGAATGGCTCTTCAACAACGCAGGCGGCGCCATGGGTGCCATGTACATCATCCACGCCAGCATCACCGAGTACCTCATCATCTTCGGGACTCCCCTCGGCACAGAAGGACACTCAGGTATCCACGCCGCAGACGACTATTTCAACATCCTCGTCGGAGAGCAGTGGGCGTTTGACCCGCCGAATTTGAAGATGGAGAGATACCCTGCTGGGAGTGTACATCATTTGCGGAGGGGACAGGTGAAGCAGTACAAGATGCATGAGGGATGCTTTGCGTTGGAGTACGCCCGAGGTGAGTCCAACTGTTATTTGATTTGTGAACAGCGTGTATATCTTAATGCCTTTCATAGGATGGATCCCTCTTATGGTCCCTTTTGGCCTTGCTGACGCTGTGACCTCAACGCTCGACTATAAGACGTTCTACTATACAGTCGTGGTTACTGGAAGGGAAATCTTGAGAAATCTACTCATACTGAAGATCTAGTTTTAAGCAACCTAATATGTAATGATACCCACATTTGTGCTTGACTGCCATCTATTTCATGAAAATCGCGTTTATATGTGCAGAACTCGATCGAAGACACCAAGGGGCCAGAAAGCTATGGCGCAGTGAAATTGATGAGCTCTCCACCATGTACAGAACCGTAAGTGCGCGAGGAATACCCATGTCAGTCACCTTCATCGTCAACGAGGACGTTCCCCGTGTGCAGAACACCGCGAATAGTTCTAGAGACTCCAAGTTTCTCTACTTCATCGCGAGACTCGTTGACACGAAGAATAAATAGTAACTATGCTTCACCGACCCCACTTCGCAGACCTCTTTACCAACGTACCATCCACATCCCCATCAGTCCGGATCCTATTTTCTTCCCTATACTCCGCCAGCCATCTCTTCATGTCGGAAAGCGCCAGCTTGTGCAATTCCTTGATGCTTGGCTCAGCGCCGTTAGCGGTTAACAGGTCATTGCAGTGGAACCCTTCGCTAACAACGATACGCTGTCGATCTGTACTTGGGACGTTCAGACCGGTCGCGGACACGGTTGCATCGAGCCACGGGTCGCCTGCAAGAAAGAGAAAGAAAAAACATCATCATCATTAACGACTTGCTAAACGGACAGCGTGAGATGTGGGATTGAGTATACGCACGTTTGCCGTTGGCGAAGAAGAAACGGTCAAGTTGGACGTTCCAGCCATGGTAAGCGTCGTTCGTCCTGGCGACGCCGATATCCATGCTTGATCCGATGTTAGGGAACGCTCCAGGGAATGCGCGTTGGCAGAGTTGCTGTCAAGGGCAAGTCACGTCGGTTATAATTCGTATGGGCGTTGACTTATGTTAACTTCTAAAACGCACCTGCTCATACGCAGTTGTGATCAGCCTGCTGACAATGGTTGGGTGGCCAGATGGCGCGCCAGTCTGAAGCCATCCGACTTCGTTACACCTGGACGGAGGGATTAGAAGATGCTGAGAGTGACGAAGTCGTGTGAAACCCGACGTACACCATGTAGAACCACGATCGGCCCGTGTTGGGTATGGTAGTGTTGGCGAAACCGGTCAACGATGGCTCATATGTCCCGAGGCATTCACTGCATCAACATAAGTATTGACAAAAAAAAGTCCATGAAACATGGACACGTACGGAATGGACTGGCCATCGCAGTCTGTTGAATAGAAAACGAAATAAGTATGGAGTTGGCAACATGAAGGAAGGATGTAACTCACAATCAGCAAGGAACGTTTCACTGAAATACTTGCCCCACGCAGCGAGCGCATGGTCAAGACCCCAGCCTGTCACGGGTGCGTTCACACCGTCCTTGACTTCCAGCGCATCGCAGAACTCCCAAAAGCCTGCACTGGGACCCGAAGTCGGAGACAGTCTCTGCCCAAGTGTAGATCGGATTCTTCACTAAAAAAACGAGTTCGTGATCAGAATAGTGAACGGTCGACTCGGAAGCGTGACTCGGAATAACTGAACGCACAGGCTGCGACGACGTCGTCAAGATGAGTGAGCTCTGCCATGCCGTAAGATGACTTGAGCGCGTCTATTGCTGCAGTGTTGCCGGAGGCGAATACTTGGTCAAAGTGGGCGATAACGGCTTGCACGTCGGCGGAGCAGTTTTGAGGCATGTGCACGCGGATGGGCTCGAAGTACTGCCAAAAGTCCCTATGTGATATATCGTCAGCATTTAGGAAAAAACTTGCATGAGAGTGTAACGTACGTGATGGCCTGGACGACCGCTGACGAGGCATAACCAGCGGCGAACAAGCCGGGTTTTCTGTGATTATCAGCATTCATTCAGAAGTATTCGTCACGGAAAGCGAGGAACGAACTCAATCATGGTCCAAGCAGTAAGAGCTCCCGAGTAGCTGCCACCCATCAAAACCCATGGAACTTGACCTGGTTTGACGTTGTCACCACCGGGCATGGGCAGCTTCACGTTCTTTGCAAAATATTCCAAGTCATTAATCGCTTGAGGGAGAGTATTGTAACGCATATTCTCGGCACTGAGATCAGGGACGGGGTTTGATTGACCGTAATAACGGTGCTCGAGGATGATGGTCGCGCCATGTTCTTGCTCTGCCACTTGACCGAAAATTGATTTGTTCGTCACGTAGGTATAGGCTCCTGTGATATACGAAGTTGTTAGAACGATTGAAGCTGAGGCGAGAGTCTCGTACCGGCACTCGCGTCAGCCTCTCCAGGAGTCGCAAGGATAATAGGACCACCTGCAGAAAAGTTTACAGGTAAGTTCTGGTTCAAAGCGTTGCTTGTTATCAATTTACCAGGTTTGTAGAACTCCCAATAGTGCCAGTACCGCTGCTTGAACGTCCCAAGCTGGGGATTGTTATGATCTATGAGCTGATCGAAGTAGTAGATCGTATCCACTGGGGGGATCGGAGCGCCAGTAAAGTCCACAGCAGACACCGAAACCTTCGCATCCTCGAGCCCAAGATCCATGCCAGTGACGGACCATCCGGGAATGACGAGGTTCGATGCAGAAGATGCGAGCGCGAGAGAAACGGCGAAAAGAGAGTACTTCCAAGCCATAGTCGCGACAACGAAAAGGGAAGGAAGTTCAAGTGAGTGAATACTGTCTTGCTCCTGTATCAAGTGTCGTATTTGTACTGCAATGGTAGACGAAACGATCAATCTCTGTGCAGGGCAACGCGGAGAGAACCTACATAAATCACGTACCTGTTCATCGCCCGCTCCCGACTGTCGTATGAACAACCCGTTTTCATCAAACTTGCAATCAGAGTCCTCCCGCCCGCAGAGGATTGTGGCGCACGGCTGCAGCAAGATAATTGTTGAATATGCTATAAAAGGTGCAGGGAGATCACAGGGACAAGGAACGAATAGTGGATACCAGCGATACGAGGGTCCAAGATGCGATGATAGATCATTGAAAGGCGAAACAGTCAGTGCGTCATCCCGTTAGGTATGGGGGGTATTCGGGCTTGTGGTCAGGTGTCCTGAGTGGTTTCATCTAAGAAGGGTCGTTTCAAGCGACCCGACTCTTTGTTCCACCACAGGCGGGTAAACCTATGGGCGCAGAAAATCCCGAGAAAGTGTCTTTAGCTGTTTGCGCTGAGGTGTCACGAATCAGAGGTTCTCATTGCGCTGTGACAGGTAGTTGGGCTTGCTCTTGTGAGCAACGGTGAAGATGCATGGATACACACTCTCGGATGAAGCTTCTGATACAGTCGCATAAATGAATTGTGAAATCTGAGTCAAAAACGTATAATCTAGACCTTCGGCTCACGTTCATAAGACAACAAGACCGTCACTGGCCAGAGGTAGTGCTTATTCCTGCATAGCATTCATATTGTCAGCTCCAGTTAAACACGGCCAATTTGATGCCCTACGAGTCTCGACTATGGTAGGCGATTCAGCGCACGGCCCGACCCGCTTGAAGTTGCGCGTCGATGAATCGATGACACAGCTAGCAATCTTAGAAAAAGGTACAAGAGCAATCTCAAGGACACACGGCTTGTAATTTCATCTGGGTTGATTCATGCTAGCCACGACGGGCAACCAGGAATGTCGTTGTAAGTCAAAGTGTGATAAAAGTCTGTGAATGTTTTACCTTTTCATGGACACCACTGGCATCGACCAATGGAGAGATTGAAATAAGCGCTGTGGCGACAGAGCAGTGAAGCACGAAAGGGGTTATGTATTCCCACGGCAACTTGGGGTTTGTGGATGAACCTTAAACGGTGTCCTCCTCCTCCGCGCTCTCATCATCATCCATCCCCGACCTCACCAGCTTCAACAGCTTCAAGGATTTGCTTGGTCACTCGCATCTATCCCGAACTTTCTCAATAATGTTCGTTGACAATAAGGGACACAACCATAGGCTGGAGAGTGAATCGTCTCAAAGCCAGATGCTAAGGTCCGTGGACTCTCGCAAACCAATCCACCATTTGTTTCATCACGGTTTTCATTCGCAGGTCGACTTGAGGATCACTTTGCTTGGTTGCCTGTCATCAGATTGTACTCCTTGCAGCCAACCGCCAGAGCCCGCGTGGACTTGTGCACAGTCATTCTCTATGCGAGCATCTGTCTCGCCGCTCGCCGCTGTCTGGAAATGCGGACATCCGACTTTACCCAACATGCGAAGTGCGTTTCTTGAGCAACTTGCAGTTCTCGCCTTTGGCTTTGTTCTGATTGGTCCTGGGATAGGTTCTATCCTTGACTTTCAAACAACGCACTCAGCACGTCTGGGCCATTGACCTTCGACGTCCTTCGACACTTGAGATGGACGGTTTCTCACTGTTGTCTCACACGTGATGACGCATGTTCGGGTCAGGCGTCAACCCTCCCTCTTCGCTTGGGCGGTTGTCGCAATGCTCGACGAATCGCCCCCACTCCAACACAATTGCGCTCAAATGGGTGGCAATTGCATATTAGCGGAGACGAACCTGGCACAGTCATCATACATGGTTAGTAGCAGCTCAGTTGTCTTCGCAAAATCTTGAAAATTCACGTTTCACAGTTGCACTCCTTCCAAACATACCAACCGAACTCCCTTCATGATCAAAAGCATCCGACGTCTCACACGATCTCTTCCGATACGCTCAAGAATGACCTCAAGTCAGCGTTTGAAGACATAGAATCCTCAAACGTTCCACAAATTCGCGGAGTTGAAGTCTTCACTGCTCACGAGCCAAGCATGGGTGGTGGATTTGCGGATATATACGAGGGGGCATATCATGGGCATAGAGTGGCGGTCAAGCGAATCCGAGTGCACGCAATTCAACCCAGTATGAGGCAATCTCTTAGCATGGTGAGCAAATCTCCCCTCCACCCATGTTCGTTTCGTACTCAATAGCGGTCACAGGCACTTATCCGCGAGGCGGTTCTCTGGTTCAAATGCAAACACGACTCGATCACCCCTCTTATAGGTTTAGCACAAGATATCTTTCCGGGGAATCTTGTCCTGGTCATGCCATGGATGGATCAGGGTGATTTTCGCAGTTACATGCGGAGTCGAAACGTCTGGAAGGAGACCCCGGCTGTCTGTGCCGATGTTGTTCGTCAATGGGTGAGTATTTCGGCGATCAAGATGATAATGCCCAATGGTATACCGTCCCTTTCCTCTCAGATCGTTCAGATCGTGTCAGGTCTCGCCTACATGCATGCCAAATACATAGTGCATGGAGACCTCCATACAAAGAACGTTCTCGTTGACTCTGACGGGACGCTGAAACTCACGGACATGGGGCACTCTACCATCTCAGACGGCACACCGTTAGCTTACGCCTCAGTTCATGGTGGAGGGTTGATCAACTTCACGGCGCCAGAGCTGTTGGATCCTCCCTCATTCGGACGCGTTAACGCCCGACCGACACACGAAAGCGACATATATTCGTTCGCATGCATTGTCTTCGAGGTACGCACTCACTCGCTTTGCCATATGTTGGCATGTACCTACCTCTCATTCCTCCCTTAGATCTTTGCAGGGCATGCCCCATTCCACGACTGCAATTTCTGCCAAATAATCCGCAAGGTCGTCGATGAACAGCGTAAACCGTCGCGACCGGCCACATATCCTCGGGGATGTGGTATTTACTGAACAGATGCTGGGATCAAACCCGTCGACCCCCTGCCAACACTGTTCACGAATGTGTTGCGAGTATGACGGAGGTCGTCCAGTTTGTCTCACGGCGATAACTGTAATGATGCCGCCGGGATTCCAGTCCATTGATGTCAAGTATCTCACCTTGCCTCGTCTGTGCGTCTTCCGCGTGCTCTCCGACTGTCTCATTACCTGTGACTGTTGCTCCTGTTGTGCTTGTATGTGTTTCATTTGACTTTCAGCTTTATTCTTCCTGCGTGAGTGAAACCGTGTGTGTATTCTGAATTTCTGATGATGTTTTCCCAGGCTGTGAATACCAATACCAATTCCAATCACACCGTCGGATTACTGCAATTTACAATTTCGTCGGTTCTGACCGGCGTTCTGTCTTTTGAGTTTGCCAAGTGATATCCGGGGATGTTCGGTGACTTTGGTGGACCTACAGTTAGGAGTCACCAGATGAGGTTATCAACGTCCGGCGCCTAGCAAGAACTATCACGTCGCAAAGAGACAGCAAGTTGTCAGCAACTTGAACTCGGACTACAATGTACAGTGGCACTAAACGCACAACCAGCAGAGCGTATGATTGGTCTCAGCATCATCGCGCAAGTCGTATTGGTGCTCATTCTCTCATTTGGTTTGAACCCGCTGTCCCACCGTGGCGGCCGTGAGTGATCGCGCCCGTCGCTAAGGCGTACCTTTAGTCTTGCCTTCGCCCAATTCTAATGAGGCATCACTGACATGCATGCTAGGCCCGCACTAACTCGACATATCCAACTCATTAAGTTTTACTCTAGCATGCTCATTCGATGACATTCTGCACTAACTTCCTATATCTCACTAGGTCCATTTCTTGAGGTTGGCGCAGATGGTGCCCGATGCTGATAATAAGGGCGAGCATGGTCGTTTATGGGAAACCACTCTTTCTTCCACCCTTCCTGCAAGATTGCCCCCAAAATTCGTGCTCTCGGTGGTCACAACGGGACCGCGAGTTCCCTTCACGTCACCAACACTAGAACCCGCAACTCCCGTCAATCAGCAACATGGTACTTTCCATAACAGAAGCCAAAATCATCTCAACAACGCTGGGGGGTATGCTCTATGGTGAGTTGTGCATTGAAGCCGAATGTATCAGCCGTTAAAGTCACGTCCTTAGGCCTCTCCATTCCGATGTACATCCTCACATTTTGGATATTGAGCGGACCCGGGAATGCTCGTACCAAACGTACCAGCTACGCTATTATGGCGGCTGGCGTGATATTGGCAATTGGGTCAACAGCGGTGAGTACATTCCCTGGTGTCGACTTGGCAGAGTCTCAGTCCTTCATTTTGAAGCAATTTGCGGTCAACACCGCTCGTATTATCTTAGGCGTCGTAGTGTACGGTCCGCAATTGAAGGGAGGAGCCGACGCCTTCCTCGGAGATGTGACGGAGCCTTCCTTCATCGTCAAGAGTGCGTTGGAGAATCTACAGACACTCGTTTTTGACGCCGTTGTTGTGAGTAACCCAAGCCCGACCTTTCAGCTCGACCTTACGCGTTTGTCCAGATATATCGCTGCTGGAAAGTTTGGAATAGATGGTGGGTTCCTGCCGTGCCGGCGTTGGGGTGGGCCGTACTCCTTGGTATGCTCTCTCACACTCGCTGTCGTCTTGTTGAACATCATGTACCCTCCCTTTACAGCCCTGTCAATCGGAACAAATCACGCTTTGTTCTATGCTCAACATACGGGGAATATCTTCGCTACATCAACTGGCAGGTGGATAACTGGAGTCTACGTCACCACTCTTATCGTCAACTTGTCTGCTACTGGTGCGTTGTCTAGCGTTGTTTCTCCCGCATTAAAAATGAAAGTGATGATTATCCATGGGCAGGACTTCTCGCCCTCCGCATCTATTTGGTGCACAGAAAATCAGTGCAATACCTATCAGATAGTAGTCTCAAAGTCACCATGCGCATTGTTCTCGAATCCGGAGCCATCTACTCGATTATGATCACTTGTGGTATGATCACATTTATACTCCGCTCACGTGGAGTCTTCATCATCTTTGACATGGTACGAATCTAATCGCAGACCACTGCTCGTACCTATACTTACCCCTTCGACGTTTAGTTGTGCCCAACCACGTCGATCGCTTTCAACCTCATCATTGTCCGCATTGGTTTCATCTCGGACGAACGCCTCATTGCCAAGTTCCCCAACCTCCAACAAGGAGGTGAAATCCCACCATCGACGATCCGCTTTGGAAGACACTCCGAAATGCGGACGGAGACACACAGGACCGGCCTGGAGTCCAAATCACTGGCGATTGAACTCACCCGATTTAGTGATGCGGACGACGTGTCGGCGACTGACAAGGCGGGGACTAATTCAGAGATCGGGGCGGGAACAGAGGCACTTTCGGCTCCCCACTTGAACTCTTAATACTATTACTTTGGGCTGTTATATACTAATCTCTTCCTGGATTTTCGTCTGACACTCTGTAGTATACTCCGATTCAACAATTCACACCTCAAGGGAGAAATGTGGCCGCATTGTGGCGATGATAGCGATAGTGGCATCTACAAATGTCCATGTGCTCGCCGTTGGATCGGATGGTCGCCTCAGGCCTGGATGATGTTGTTGACTGTGGTCATGGCATTTAGTTACCAATAACACAGATGTGCGTTACAGAAACCAAGCTTCCATCTACTAAGATCATCTCACAAGAACACCGCTCTTTCGTATTTACTTCGGGTTTCCCAAAGTTCACAGCATCGCATCCAGGCAAACAGATGATCAGGTTACACATCCACTAAGTGTTGACCGGACCCTCGGTATAGCGCCCTCGTAGGGTATAAGAGGTATTCCGCACAGTTGCACTTCCTTCTAACCCTCAGACCCTGGCCGTCCTTGCTGAATTAAAAAATTGGCATAATAATGCTGCGTAGTCGTGATATTACCCAGGAGATACTACTGGGAAGAGAGGCACATTCATCGTCCCCGAATTGAGAGGGAGGAGAAAATATACAATGGATAGAGCGGACGCAGACAATACCGATACAAAGTCTTATACATGCACGCGACCGACTCAATTCCTCCGCGTGAACACCAACGGCATCCTCACAGGCCTGATCAACATCAGCTTCATACCCATAGCAAAAGGCCGAGAACATAACAAAGACGTACGTGAGCGAGATCCCCAGCTTACACCTCATCACCCTCGCCTTCCTCTCCTCAAACGTCTCCCCCGCAAACTTCGAATCCTCCTTCACCGAGATCTTGTAGTTCCGCAAGATCACCACCGTCGCCGCCATGAACTCCAATTCCGCGAATCTGTGAGCAGTCGTCCGACGAGAAAAAAAACATGTGGTTGAGAGAACAGGGGAGATTGGAGGACTAGGAATGGGAGGACGTACCGACGGCCTAGGCAGGAGCGTACGCCGCCGCTGAAGGGCACGAAACTGTCCCTCGGCCAGTCTCCGAGGAAACGAGAGGGTCGGAAAACCTCGGGGTCTTCCCAGTGATTTGCTTTAAATGAACGAGCACCATCAGCGTCCACCCCGCTGCTGAATACGATAATATCCCACTATGACGGGGGAACTTACGGTTGTAGTGTAAACCATATAGATGGAGGTTTATGATGGACCCGGCGGGAATGGGTACGGTGACTTTCTCGCCTGCGTTGTTCGTTGTGGTTAGTGTCGTGTCTTCTGCGCTGAGTTTGGGTATGATCGGGGCCTGTGTGTGTGCGTGTGAGCAAGAACGCATCAGTTTTGAACGGTGACTTCGGGGAAGGAGGAAGTGGGAACGGACGGCTGGGTATAGTCGAAGTGTTTCGTTCAAGATGCTGTTACAAATCATGCTTGGTTAATGAGAGGGGCAAAGTGAAAGTGCGGGTTGATAAAACGCACGCTTCGATGTATTTGAGGGATGCGATATCTTGATATGACTATTCAAGTGTGATTCGTGTGAACGAGACAGCGAACATGATCAAGAGGTACGCACTGGATTCCTGTCATCAGGGATAGCGTTCTTGATCTCTTGATACGCCCTCTCTTGCTCGTCCTGGTACAACGCGAGCAATCCCCATGCAAAGCAAAGAGTATGTGCCGTCGTCTCGTGTCCTAGCCGTTAAACCTCCTGTGAATACCTCGCCGCGGAGGTGGCAAGAGCAAATGGGCTCACCAGCGATCAGGAATATGTAAATATTAGCTGTGAACTTGAAGGTCAGTATCTGCTGCATGTTGAGAGAGAATAGAAGGGCGTACACAGCAACTCCTCGTCCGTCAAAGCAGGTTCACCGTTAGGTGAAACCTCGTTGTCGTTTGCGTCCAGTAAGCTGCTCAAAAGGTCGTACCTCTCTTCTTTCGTCACCGCCGTCCGTCGTTGCTCGATCATTTCGTACATGTACCTCTAAGTAAGGGATGGGTTGCTCAATGAGGGGAATAATAAAGGAAGTGGAGCGCCGTACCTTCAGTTCGTCGTACGCGAGTGACACTTGGCTGAAGCTTTTGTGGAAGGAGACTGCCCAGCGAGGGACGATGATCTTGGTCATGAATCCCTCTGAGACGTAGTGCAGCGTGTCCTGCAGAACGGCAATGCGCTGAGGGCTGGGGTAACCGGGAAGAGGAGAAAGGCAGCGCACCTTGAAGGAGAGCCGAGTTTTCGACGACGGCGTGAACTCCTCCGTCCAAGACATCCGACGCCCGAACCCAGCACTCCCAATAGTAAATAACGCCAACTACAAAAAATAGTCAAAACCCAGCCGTCAGAACTTCCTCCTCCCCAAAAAGCACACCGAAAGCACTCACCGGCATAGCAACCTCCATCGCATGCTCCACGCCCACTTCCCTCCTCTCCACACCCCAAACACCCTCAACCAACTCCCTCACGATCCTCACCGTCTCATCCCACACTAACTTATTATTCCTCTCCGAGAACGACGGTCCGCAGATCTTGCGGTACCGTTTCCAGTCGTCCCCCTCCGACGCGACGATGTTGTCGCCGAAGATCCGGAGGAGGCGGTATTGGTCGATGGGTTTTGGGAAGCGGTGCCGGGAGGAGAGGATTTCCTGTAGAGGAGGGTGTGGGAGGCGGGGGCAGGGGGGTTATGAGTTGGAAATTGAAGTGAGACTTTTTGAGTAGGTCCCTGAGTTTGAATTGGAGGGGGGACGCACCTTGATCGCGGAGGCGTCTGCGATACTGAATGTGACGCGGACTTTGGGGAGAAGCGAGACCTTTGACAGTGTATTCGAAGGGTCGTCTCAGTTTTCAACGTTCAACATCCACACCCGACCACAACACAAAAAACACAACATTTCCGTCTTCTCTCCTTCTCTCTCCTCTCCTCTCTTCGACAACTACACGAACACCCACAACCCGAACGGACGAAACAGAAAAAATAGGATGGGGGAAAAGAAGGGAGAAAGAGAGAAACTCACAGAAGCGAAGATCCCCGCCCCGAACCTCTCAAACGCACCCCACTTCGCGTCCCACCGTCCGTCCTTTCCTCCTGTGACGTACGGGATCCTAGGCATGTATATCGACAATCCTGGGATGTCCAGAAGGACCCGTAGACCGGTGTGATTCCTATCATCCGTTTATTAGTGTCGTGTAGAAGTGCGAGAGAGGGCGAGAGAGGGAAACACACTTTATACCCCGCACAGCATTGCGGAACGCAACGATTCGTTGAGTCGTCCATATTCCGATGATAACACCAAGAAGGATCACCGCGGAGGAGTTCATCATCCTTGCCTGCAGCTGTCTCTCTCGGTTACCAACTGTAATGGAACCCTGGGAAGGGAATGGGAAAGGTGAGAAGACGACGAGGGATTCTGTGGGTGTAAATATAACTGCTCCCCTCGCGCTCGGAAGCTGTATACCCCCATGGGGACGGGTGCGCTAGAGTGGGGGGCTGTATCGTGATTTTTGAACGGTATGGGCGGCGGGCGGGTGCTTGGCTTCACCGTTCACGTTACTTCTACTTCGGTGACAAGGGGGCGGTGTGTGTTTGTACATACATCGCATCATGGTTGCATATCCCAGTCATTGTTATCAAGGTGCTACTGGCAGTGGACCTGTTGTGGGGAAGTGTGGATGTGGATGTGCCTGACCGTAGTTACGAGATCGTGATCGACGGGGGGATAGGTTGGCCCGGGACATCGATGGTCGATCTGTCCCCTCGCGGAAGCTTTTTTTGGGCGGTGACGCGTCCATCGACGAGTTCTTATGCTTGGTGCCGGTGGGAGTCTGAGGGAAGGGGGAATGTCAGTATGAAGAAGATCAGCAAGTAGTAGTAGTAGTAGTAGTAGTAGTAGTAAGAGAAAAGGATTGCGGGACACGCGTGTAGATGTCGGAAAAATAGGATTTCCCTTCTCAGACCTTGAGTGGAGCTATCAGGTCTGGTAAGGTCGTTAGGCGGAGCCTTGCCTGATAAGGTGCAAAAAAAAATATCACGTCTTAAACGACCTGACCAGCCTTACGGTGTATGATAAGGCTGATGGCGGTGACAAGGCCTGGTGAGATCTGGTAAGCTTGGGGTCCCAAAAATGCCAAAACTATTGGGCTGGCCTGCCCCAGCCAGCGACTCCGGCGCTCACCGTTGGACTTTTTTTTAATGAACACTACTAGGATTCGAACACGGCACCTTCAAGGCGCTTACTTTACCTCTGACGATATAGATAACTACACTAAATGGCAATTTTGTATCCATCGTATGTACTGGCATATATACCGTAGGCTTTTGCCTGATATTGCCTGATCATGCCTGACCCGACATGACCATGCACAATCCCAGAATCCTGTAAGGGAGTCCACAAAAGTCGAAGCTCGCACACGTGCATCTCATGGGTGAATCATACCTATGCTACAGTCGAAGACCGAGCATCGACATGCGGTAAGTTCGTTCGGCGCTTCCTGTTGATTGTGACGAGTTCTGGGACTTTGAGACTGTCAAACCAGGGGAATAATACTCACATGTATTCTCAGAGACATTGAATGTATACTATGGAAGAGGTTGGAGGGTTTTTTCGGAAGGGTCTGGCATGGCTTGACCAAGCCTGACAACGCCTCGCAAGGTGCACTGCATGGTCTTAGCAAAAGTGGCCACGCCTTACCAGCATCTTACCAGCGTCTTATCAGGCCGTTAGGCTCCAACAGGCCTGATCAGGGAAATCCTATTTTTCCGACAATCCATTCATTGTCCCCCGAACATTATTGGGGTGACTGGCTCGTACAGATTTTCACCGCACTCACCAATCATCACCCGACCTTCATAAGACATGCCATTCTATGTTGCACAGTCCAATCCCACTACCTGACCAGTCGTTTGGAAAAGCCAGAGGAATGTGACGATCTTATCAGAGAAGTCCTATCTTATCTTGATCTCGAACTCTCAACGATTGCGCAACCACCGACTGTCACGGTTCTTCCCCACCGTAAGTTACTCATCATGACCTCCCATCTCTCCTCCTCATCCAATCAACAATGGATCACATCGGTACGTCCCCAAGATAACCCTCTTCTTCTTCCCCTTACAATAACCCAACAACCCAACTCCCAACACAGATCCTGAGAGAATCGTTCGAGCGGAACCCGAAAGCACGAACGTGAACCAAGATGACGCGTCACCTCGGAGAGACGTCTGTGTCATCGGGGCGGGTCCTAGCGGGCTAGCAGCCCTAAAAGTCCTCCGAGACCATCCTTTGTTCCAACAACGTATCTGGAACGTCGTGGCGTACGAAGCCAGAGAGAGTATCGGTGGTATCTGGTGCGTCCCATCGAGTCACTTTTGTTCGTTTCCACATCTAAAACGCAACGACGTATGTGTGTAAGGTTACCATCGAATAGCACGGATGACACCGGAAAAGAAGTACCCGCGACACCGCTGTACGACGCCCTGACGACGAACCTTCCGCATCCTGTCATGGCATACACGTCCCTCTCGTTCCCGCCTTCGACACCTTTGTTCCCTCCCGCGTCGACTGTACTGAAGTACTTAGAGACGTACGCGGAGATGTTCGATCTTATCCAACACATCCAGTTTCGCACGAGGGTCGTGGACGCGTCTTGGGACGCGTCGAGGGGGAAATGGCGAGTCAGGGTTCGACGCGTTGGTTCAGAAGAAGAGGACGAGGAGGAATACTTTGATTTGCTCG
Organism: Cristinia sonorae; assembly: GCA_021029105.1. Lineage (NCBI taxonomy): Eukaryota > Fungi > Basidiomycota > Agaricomycetes > Agaricales > Stephanosporaceae > Cristinia > Cristinia sonorae. The sequence continues at coordinate 235,349 of JAEVFJ010000013.1, forward strand.
TGGTCGCTAATGGACACTACGCTAAACCGCGATACCCGTCTACTCCCGGGGTGCAACAATGGCTGGATGCAGGGAAGGCCTCCCACTCGGTATACTACCGCAACCCTTCCCACCCATCCGCCTTGGCCACGGCGCAAACCGTCCTCGTCATCGGCGGAGGCCCCTCCGGACTCGACATCTCTTCCGAACTGCGTGTATCGGCACACAAACGCGTTGTTCACTCCGTTTCGAACGGTGCGAATGAAGATTCTGAAGACGGGCGTATGAGGCGGCGCGGCCGGGTTAAAGCGTTTTTGGACGTGGAGAGCGGTGAAGTAGAGTTCGAGGATGGGACGAGGGAGAAAGGAATCGAATATTGCGTGCTCGCGACGGGGTATCAACATGACCTACCTTTTCTCCATGAACCTGAACTGCACGTTGGGTTTCCACCTGCCGAGCCCCCACCGTTACCTTCGGGGTTATACAACTCGACGTACCATGTGTTCCCGCTGGCGAAGCATATCTTTCCGATCGTGTCGACGATTCCGGTAGGGAAGATGGCGTTCTTGGGCGTGCCGTGGAGGGTGGTGCCGTTTCCGTTGGTGGAGGCGCAGATGCAGGCGGTGGTGAGCGTGCTAGAGAGTCCGGAGCGGTTGGACGTGATGCGCGAAGCTGTGGACATCGTCTCGCGGTACGAGGACATACGCGCGTCGGTGCTCAAACAACAACAGCCCTCCTTGCCCGCTTCGGCGTTGCCAGTGGCGATCGGGAAGGTGTGGCATATGCTGGAGGAGGAGAAGCAGTTTGACTACAGAGACGGGTTGGGGGAGTTTGCGGGTGTGCACGAGAGGGTTCCCGGGTGGGTGCGGGAGATGTACGGGGCGAAGGGGGTGTTGCGGGAGGAGTGGCGGTCGCTGGAGAGGGCGGGGGAGGCGGGGTCGTGGATTCGGGGCGTCGGGGAGGGCGGGGAGGGCGGGTGGGTCGAACTGATGCGGCGGCTGCTCAGGAGGAGGACAAGGCTCTGAGCACGTGAGCGAGGAATGGAGTCGTCCGAATGCGGGTTGGAGTAAATGCGGCTGACGTCACTGGCGGAGTTACTATAAATGGAACCATATTTCCATTTCAGGAACAGGCCATGCCTCGTCCCGACTGTTCTCCTCTGATGTCAACCCATTAAATACATCCACGCCTGCTTTTCCATTCCCTCCACTTTCTTTTCCTCCTCCTCCTCCTCCCCCTCCTCCCCCTACCCCCGTTCAGTCCACCGCCATGTCCGACAACGGCGGCGGCAGCACCACCCCCAACCTCTCCAATGCGCAGACCGCGTCCACCGCAACCTTCGTCACCGCCCTCATCTTCAACGCGATCGTCTTCGGTGCTCAGATTGCAGTATTCACCATCGTCCGACCATATTTCCCTGCCATATACCAACCAAGAACGTACATCGTTCCCAACAAAGAGTGAGTCCACCGTTCTTCGTGTTCACTTTTCAAATGCCGGTGGAATGGGGGAACGCAGAACTGGCTTGGAGCTGGCCCAACTGTGACCATTGGTGGTGTTCGAAGAGGGCATGAACGGTGTGCAGGCAGGCAGATAGGCGCTGATGTCAGGAACACTATGACGAGCGAGTTGTGGCGGCATGCTCCTAAAGGTGGCGTTTTCGCATCCTGCATGTCACACAAGCTCAGACCCCGCCAAGGCACATCGGATGTATTGCAGTAGCTCATAGTGGCGTCCGAAGGCAGTGAACTAATCCATTCAACTTGCAGGAAACGTGCCAAGGATCTCTCAAAGAACATATTCCTCTGGCCATGGGCCATCTTCAGAGCAGACTACACCCAAATCAAGGACGCGAATGGTCTCGACGCTTACTTCTTCGTCAAGTTCCTCCGCATGGTCACTCGCATTCTCCTTCCCATCTGGATCATCTCCTGGCTCATCCTCCTCCCACTCACCTCGGCCGGTACTTCGGTCGACGACCACGCTGGTCTCGATCGCTTCATCTTTGGTAACGTTGCCCTCAACAAACAAAGCCGCTATTGGGCACATCTCATTCTGACCTGGCTTTTCACGAGTGAGTCGTGCACTCGAAGAATCTCTATCCTTATGCTAACCTCCTTCGATCGTAGTATGGATATTTTGGAACATCAAGAAGGAGATGCGGCACTTCATCGCGGTCAGGCAGCGCTGGCTCATCGATCCGGTCAATGCTCAGTCCGCACAAGCGAGCACCGTCTTGATTACAGGTGTTCCTCGTCGGTATCTCACCGAAGCGGCCCTTACGAAGCTCTTCTCTCACCTTCCTGGCGGCGTCAAGAAGGTCTGGCTGAACCGGTAAGTTCCAATACTTCCCCGCGTTCTTTCATTACTGACAATCTGCGCAGTGACCTGAAGGACATGCCCGAATTGTACGACCGTCGTGTCAAAGCCACCAATAAGCTGGAATCTGCCGAGACAGCCCTTATCGGAACGGCTGTGAAACTGCGCAACAAGCAACTCAAGGCGCAGGCTGAAGCGAGTAAGAAGTCCGGTGGCTTGGCACCTACGAACGGCAGCAACGATGTGCAGCCTCTAACTGCGCCAAGCATCATTGACACCGAGCAGGGAGATGTCACTCTAGCCGAGAAACTTGTGCCCAAAAATAAACGCCCCACGCACCGTCTTCCCCTCTTCAAGTGGATGCCATTCTCTCTGCCTCTCGTTGGCCAGAAGGTCGATACCATCGAGTGGGCCCGTGATGAGATTGAGGCGACCAACCGGGAACTCAAGTCGCGTAGGAAAACGCTCGCCCGGGACGTCGCTCAAACGTCTTCGTTACCCCCTCCCGAGACGAATCATCCCGATTCCATGAAAGCCTCCTCATCCCAGACCTATCCCCCCTTGAACTCTGCATTTGTTCTCTTCAACCGCCAGATCGCCGCGCACCTCGCCGCTCAGGCCCTTGCTCATCACGAGCCATATCGTATGGCAGGCAAGTTCACCAATGTCGCACCTGAAGATATCATCTGGGCGAATTTGAATCTGAACCCGTATGAGGCTCGAATTCGTACCGCGATCAGTTGGGGGTGTACGCTTGGGTTGATCATCCTTTGGGCGTTCCCTGTGGCCTTCGTCGGTGCGGTCAGCAATGTACCCGTGTTGTGCTCCACCTATGACTGGCTCGCGTGGATCTGCAAACTCCCCAAGGTCGTCGTCGGTATCATCTCGGGAGTGTTGCCTCCGGTTGCCCTCGCCATCCTCATGATGTTGCTGCCGATTGTGCTGAGGTTGCTCGCGAGACTGGAGGGAATCCCACAGAGGACGGGGTTGGAGTTGAGCTTGATGACCCGGTTCTTCTTGTTCCAAATTCTCGTGCGTCTTTCTTCCTCTAGTCCACAGTCGCAGCGGCTTACGCTTACTCTTCCTTCAAATAGCACTCCTTCTTAATCGTGACACTGAGTTCCGGTTTGATCGCTGCACTTCCTGATCTCGTCAAGAACCCAGGAAATATACCCAGCTTGCTCGCTGCACAGTTACCGAAAGCGTCTAATTTCTTCCTCACGTTCGTCTTTCCTTCGTTCTCCCATTAATGCCCCCTCGTCTGACGTTCCCTGCTTAGATATGTAATCTTGCAAGGTCTCTCCGGTACTGCTGCCGGATTCTTGACCGTTGTTCCACTCATTCTGTACTATGTCAAGTTGATCCTCCTTGGAAGTACCCCTCGCTCTATCTACAATATCAAGTACATCGGACGCAGCGTCGCTTGGGGAACACTTTTCCCGTCGACGACTCTGCTTGTTGTAATCAGTAAGTCATAGTCACAACTCTATTGGTCTCCGAATCTGACATCGATTGTTTGTAGCCCTTGCCTATTCCATCATCTCACCTATCATTAATGGACTAGGATGCGCCACGTTTTTCCTCTTCTACCTCCTCTGGAAGTACCTCTTCCTCTGGCAACTTGACCAACCGCGCTCCAGCGACACCGGCGGTTTGTTCTTCCCCAAGGCCATTCAGCATGTCTTCGTTGGTTTGTATTTGCAGCAGATCTGTCTGGCGGCGTTGTTCTTCCTTGCACGCGACCAAAGCGGGAAGGCCAGTTCGATTGGTGAAGGCGCGTTGATGATCGTCTTGATTGCTGTCACCGTGAGTTTTTCGATCTCTTCGTCTTCCTTCGTTCTTTTGGGCTAACTAGATACGGGGATTGTTTTCCTTTTTTTCAGGCGTTCTTCAATGTGGTCATCAACTCGTCGTACGGGCCACTCCTCTATTCGTTGCCGCTCAGTCTTGCGGACAAGACGTACGGTATGGACGGAACAGACCCGAATCGCGAGCAAGCTGAACTCGAGCTGGACGATCAAGCGTCGAGCACGGGCGCCGGTAAGGAAAAGGCAACAGCAGTCGTCTCTCAACCACACCAAGACCCCGCGCGCAAGGGCTCCGTCTCGTCGACCACCTACCCCCCACCCGACAAATCCCCGCCGGCCGCCTCACCGCGGTCGCCACCGACGAACCGCCAGATTTCGGGCGTGTCCTCCGTCGAGGCGATCGACGAACAAGAAGGGCCGAAGGAGTTTTACCACCCGGCGAGTGTGGACGCGCAGAGGACGGTGTGGATCCCGAGGGACGAGTTGGGGTTGGGAGAGGAGGAGGAGAGGAGGTGTAGGGAGAGAGGAGTCGATGTGAGCACGAAGGGCGCGAGGATGGACGCGAGGGGGAAGGTGGAGATTAGTGCGGGGCCTCCGGATTCGGGGGTTGAGTTGTGAGGGGGTGTGGTTTTGAGGTGAAGAGGGGGGGGAGGGCGTGGTTGCCATAAACGGTTGCTTGTTTGCTTGCTTGTGAACTGTGCATCTCTTCAACCCTTTTCTTTGTCCTTCGATGCATGATGTACGTTTTTTTATACACCGAACCTGTTCACGACCATTACGATTCACGATGTAATTCTATTTTGTTTTAATGTAGTACATAATCTGTGAAGAAAATTCATACATACCCCATATTGAAGCGATCCAAAGATGTCGTCATGTTGCCAAGCTGCCTCGGGAATTCTGTGCACTCAGCACGAATATTCCAGGATATTTATCGATATCAGTGCTCGACGCAGAGTACACGGCCAGACGTTCCGATGACCTGAGGACGGATCAGATTGGATGAGATTCCGGGAAGAATAATAGTTAACATTTGGTCAAAGTACGGATGACCCACGGGCAATGATGGGCTGGTGGAAGGAAGTGAACCAATTGATTTGACGACGGGTTATCCATCATGAGAGGTGAACTTGAGGACAAAATTCTTGCCACGTGGATTGGCGCTTGCAGGCTGAAATCCATTTCCTTGGCGCCTTGCATCGCGCCTTGTGCTCCGACTCTGAGTTCCTGCAGGCCGCAGCGTTGACAACAATGGCAAGCATGGGCCAGAATGGTAAGGTCAAAATATCTTGCCACTTGACTATTGACTGAAATGCTATGTCAGTTCACCCCTGCTGGACCAAGGTCAAGGAGCTCCGTGACGAGACAGGCCATTCCATGTGGCAATGTAAACTCTGCAGGAATGCCCCCTGTCGCAAAGGAGATCGCAAACGTCATGAAGACAGCGTCGGCCACCAACTTCGACTGAAGCACTTCAAAAGTCAAGTCCAGGCATTGCAGGAAGGCGGGGAAGGTTCATCATCCCCACCTGATCTGAATGACGTTCGCGACATGCAGAATATTATTGAGAGTGGCGTAGACCGGCTGGTCCGCTCTCTTTACACTGTTCCCAGTGACCCCGTTGGCCATCCAGCAGAAGAGGACGATCAACCTCACTCGCATTCCCCACCTCGCCCTTCCCCGCGAACCCATGCCTTCGACTTTGATTGGGGAATTCAGATGGCGCTCCAGGAAACTGACAGCGAGTTTGCCCCATCCGCAGAGGCATCAGCAATATCAAGACTTTCAGAAGCATTGAGTGCCAACCTCGCGACGGTCGCGGATGTCGCCTCCGATGAGGATAATGATGAGGAGCGCGCCGACGGAGATGTGGACAGCGAACCCGAGGTCCCGGAGCCAATGGTGACAGGTATGTCTCAAATACATACAGGTGAGAAAATGCATGTTCTGACAACAGTGCTCCAGTTGAAGAAGGCCCCGGACATGCAGACGAGATGGACCAGGCTCGTCGCACTCGTCCCCGTATCCGCGACGATGCTGCGTTCTCTCGCCAGTGGTATCCTTGGTCAGACAAGATAGTGAGTGCCTCCAGTTTGATTGCGTCACTCCATCCTCACGATAAACACTAGACGTGCACTCTGGATGTTCTGATGCATCTACCACGCAGCGTGTTCTCTCAACGCCAGCTTGACTTATTCCTCTGGCTCTTGAAGATCAATGATGTCGACGCTGTTCCAAGCGTTCGGTCTATGCAAGCTCTCAATGCTCGCCTTCAACGCATGTGTGGAATTGACACGATCGCGTATCAAGGTGCCCTTGGCCACACATATCATGTCAATGACTTGGCGCAGATCATTGCGCAGGTGCGTGTACCTTCTATGTATTCACACCTCAGCGGCATCTCACGCCACACGTTTAGGAAATGGCCAATCCTAAAGTTCGACCGCATCTCCGCTTCTACCCAGAAGATACTGGTGACGTCAAGCTCACTGAAGGTCGTCAGGGTGCACGTTGGCTGAAGGAGATGCCGGACGAGCTTCTCACTCCGATGGCGCGCCTGGGAACACAAGACTACTTCATCCACGAGCCTGCCCTGCTCCGATCTGGCCTGGTCTGCATGCCGGTGCGGTGGTTTACCCGTGAAGAGAATGGTCGACAGGAGATTTATGCGAAATGTTGGGAAATGCACCCGATCAACACCGAGTTGAGCAGCGGGTGGAGAGTGGTCAAGAAAGACGAAACCCTGGAGCACCCCGAACTCATGAGTCAAGCCTCTGAGTCCGATGATGGCGAAGATCAAGATGAGGATTCCGACAATGCCAACGGTCCACCAAGGAAAAGGAAGAAAACAAGGAAGAAGACCGGAGGCCGTGTACCTGATGGAAAGGACTTCTGGTCGAGGGTGGACACTTTCTTCGAGGAGCAAATCAAACTGCGAGGGACCAGTATGACTGGATCGAAGTGGAAGCAGTGAGTAATGTTCCGTAACAACTGGTAGGTACTCACATTCTCCCCCAGGTACATTGACGAATGTGTCAAGCTTGACAACGCAAAGTACGACCGTTCCTCGCGTCCCCAACATCAAGAACTCCCCACGCAGCCGTTTAATCAGACAGATCCCCTGCCACAACTCATGAGACTCTCTACGGGACCAACACCTGGTGGTGGCCTTTCAGGCGTAGATCGATCTCATGGCAACTACGCAGATATGTATCTTGCATCTACTTCCTCAGCCGTTTCTTGACTGTCGGAGGCCTGGGTTCCATAGCAAAGAGATAATCGCATATGAAACGTCGTTATAAAATCCATACGAGTACATCTAATTATACATAACCTTACCGTATTAGAAAAATACAGCTCGTTCTATCTTGTTTCTGCGATTATAATTTGTGCACAGGGCCCAAAGTGTGAACGACGTGAATAAGCGCTTGCTTTGACTGGCGCGTCTTTCTTTTCTTCTTTTCTCTCATCACCACTCTCTGTTCTTGATCCATCCTCCGCTCTCAACGTATGCACCCTCACTCTTCCTGTTCTTTGTTTATTGGACTGACTTCACTGATGATCCCTGCCTTGCATGGTCGCAAATTCAAGCGCTGTTCAAATCCAAGATTCAAGATCTTGCTTGTCGTCCTGAGTCTGTCGTGTGTCTCCACACAATTACCACCACTTGGACCGTTTGCCATGAATCAGGTGAAGTTTTATCACCCTCTTGACGATTGCTGTGTACTGAGACACTCACTTCCAGATATTCGACGAGTCGTCACGGTCAGTGATTTTTTTTATCGCAGCAGATCATCGGCGTGGATCAACAAGATTCTCGGTTCAGGTTGAGCGCATAAAGCACAGGAGAGTATTGTTGGATGGGCAGGGTTGGTTCCCGGTTGGATGTTCGAGTCTCAGGTGAGTTTTTATTCATCGTTCTCCAAGCTGCCGATGCTGACAAGCCTCTCTTCCGAAATTTGTTTCGATTGCATGCGATTGTGGAATTTCACCAGAAGGATTTGTAATGTGAGTACGCAGTTCTTGTGAACTTACACGCACTGAGACTTTTCATATATCCAGGTCTTGTATCAAGTTCACCCCGTTCGATTTATGGTGAGCCATGTTCACCTTTTCAATAGTCTCGTAATCTTCTCTCTTACCCTTCATCCCTTCGTCTATTCAGTTTCTACATCGTGCAATGCGGGTCGAATCTTGAGACTTGACACCAAGACCTGCATTTGACTTCATGCGAAGACTGACAGGTGACTAAGGTGAGTTTCAATATGATCAATCGAATCTCGACAACAAGAATGACAGACACTGCTCTCGCAGGCTTGTCTATGGCAATCTCTCGAGGCTGAAGGTAACACATGCTACAGTATGTCACTCAATTGTATGACATCGTTCAAAAAGCTCATTCTCGACAACATCACTGCTCTCAGACCTCTCGGCGCATCACTGGTATTTCCCTTCCCTATTTGAAGCTGTCCGGCACCGTCGCACCCGTTTGTACACTGGAGCACAAAAGGGTGAGACATTGAGGGCGGATGTGCGCGTAACCGTAATTCGCGGGCTCACCACTGAATGGTGCGTTTCTGTTGAGTGCCGCTCATATTTTAATTACTCCAGCTGGCATGAAGAGTCTCGGGGGATCGGATTGCTGCCCACACGGCGGGGTTTTCTGACGAATGTTATCATACTACATATGTACACCATCGAGAGCAATTCCCCCCTAATGTATTAATGATTTCGCCCAACGCGAGGTGCAGGATTGTTTCTCCCATTCCCCGAGATCCTCCGATGACGACCGATAACGACCGAGCTCGAACCGCTTTGGGAAGGCCACGCTCCTTTGTCAGCGGGATCAAGGGTTATCCTGAGGTCAACGACAGGTTGTCCTCAGGTTGGCCGTTTGATCGTTTGTCCTTAGGACTATTTTGCAAATTCGTCCCTCGGGTCACCGACCGTTGTCCTCAGTTTAACCTCGTATCAGGCTATCCAGAGGTCAACAGAACCGCCTGGCCGTGTAGGTAGGGACGTACAGCCGATTGGATGTGAATGGCATGAAGATACACTTGAAGTTGAGGAACTCAATGAATGTATCAGATTAGATCAGATTCGCGGATCTGCCGCAACGTCACCAGCCTGCTCAGCGTTTGCTCGCCACCATCCACCTGAAACCCAAACCATGGCACCCATTCCCTCTGTCCTCCCTTCGGAAATACAAGAGAGAATAAGCTCCTTGACTCGGAAGGAGAAAGATATTTTCGAGTTTCAGATCCCGCGCCTCCGAGATTGCAAGGGGACGTTGGCGACACAACAGCAGTACGCGGCGGAGCTGAGGGAGGACGTGGACGGGTTTGCGAGGGACGTGGATGGGTTGGATACGGAGGTTGATGATTTGAAGGGGGAGAGGAGTAGACGGGAATTGAGGGTGGTTGTTTCGTCGTTTCGGGATAGTTTGACGAGGTACGTTTACTGACTTCTTCTTCTTCCGATTTCTGTGGCTGAGAGGGTTGTGGATTTGGATTAGGATGCGGAAAGAGACTCGGAGCGCGCTCTTGACCTCGAAACGAGCCATCGACGCGAACAGCACCTCGAATCGTGAAGAGTTGTTCCGGTCTGCTGCTGTTAGGGAGAAACAGGACCTGAATGAGAAAGTCACGTATGTGTTCGGTCCCTCACACACACAGAGTCATTCAGTTGAACCGTAGTTGCTCAATAGCGAAGACGCGCTCATGGAAGCCAGTAACAACGTCACCGAAGCTCTCCAAAGGACTATCGCTCTCATGCAGGGAGAACTCGAGAAGTCTGTGCTCTCGACCCAGCTACTTGGTGCGTCTCGCTGAGGTTCTCTCGTTGAGTACGTATACTCACCGTTCATATCATCAGACGCCTCCACCGCTACGCTCAAATCTACCTCCACGACCCACGACGTCCTAGACAACCTCATGGTCACCTCGAAACACCTCATCACGGCCCTCGAGAAATCAGACTGGCTAGACCGTCTTCTCATCTTCGCCGCCCTCGCCTTCTTCGTCCTCGTCGTCCTGTTCATCCTCAAACAACGTCTCGTCGATCGAAGTCTCAGGATAGCGTTGTTCTGGACGAGATTCTTGCCCTCCTCCTCCTCGGGGAAAAGTGCTGCGAGTGTCGTGAAGGACAGGGTGGTCGATGTGATGGAGAAAGGGACAGCTGTGACGGGGAGCGTAGTGGTGACGACGACCGCTGTTTCAAGCATATTGAGTGCTGCATCGTCCGCGGCAGCGTCCATGTCGAGTCCCTCTGACTCATTGTCTTCCTCAACATCTCAACCCACGGCCAGCGTTAATGACAACTCACCAACCGCAACGGATGTCCTGGAGTCACTACTGGCCTCATCGTCAAGTAGCGCAACGGCGGTCGTTAGCGACTCCGACGATGGGTCTAAGTCTTTGGAATCCTCCCAGGCATCACAAGCATTGGAAGCGAACGAGATTTCGTCACAACGGAATACAGAAGTCGATAGTAAGCCGTCAAGTACACCGGGACGAGACGAGCTGTAGGGATCATGTATCGACGCTATTCGTTATGTTATTCTTCGGACTGAATACATCCACGTTGGTCATTGACTATGCCACACGTCCAATCTATGGCGTTCGGGGGCACGGGTATCATCTCCGTCAGATCACACCTCGCGGGTTGAGGTTGAACTTCCCATCAGGTACAGGAGTTTACGACGTTGCCAACATCATATACAAAGTACAGCAGTCAACTTGAAGGCCCGTGAAGTATCAAGTTATTCGATCATTTGCAGCGCCACAGCAAGAAGACGTCCGCTGGCATCCGCCATAACACAGCAAAGGACCAGGCAGCAAACGCAAATCCAAAAAGTCACCTGACGACACAAGCCAACCCTGCAGAGGGCGAGTGTGGTGGGATGGGCCTGCATAGGAAGAGTCAGGCTGCGCACCGTCTGTTTACATGAGGGGGAGATCGAGCCACTGAGGATCTGCTCTTCATAATTCTCGCAACTTGATGTAAACAGGTACAGTACCGGTGCGATCAACCAGTACTAACTATTCGCAATGGAGGGATACACTACAACTAAGTAACAAAACTTTAGGTATCTAGAAGAGTCCACGAACATAAGAGTTAGTATGTAGTCAGTAGTTAGTATAGCCGTACGATACAATTTATCCGCAATCATGGGGGCGTGGGGTACAGTCTAGAAAGAGAGAATTACGAATTACAACGTCCCCGAAGAACAAAGGGCGTCAAAGCAGCAACTACGATAGCAAAAAAGAAAGAGACCAAAAACGAAACGACAGCAGCAAAGAGCATTGGGGTTTGACCATGTGAGGAGTTCCTTGCGAGGGAGGTGTCATCCGCCCCAGCCCGCTTTGACGGCCTCCGACAGCATTATTTTGGTGTGGACGTCTTTGAGATCATGTCCCTCTCGAACGGCGCGCTCCTCGAAGGCAACGACGTGATCTTCCGCATTCGGGAACGAGCTGCTGTTCTGCCAAGACGCGTCCACCGCGTCCCACCTGCAAAGCGAAGACGTTCAACGTTCAGCATTAGCCCTATCTCATTTCCGGGGATCAATGCGCGAGGAACCGTACCCATCCCATTTTACGAGCCACAAAAATTGGACAGTGTCGCCACCGTCCTCGTAGAACGACCTCCCGATGATCCGTTCGACGAAATAGTCGTTGTCGTCGACGATGAAACTCGGGTTGGGACAGTCCGGACGTGAGCAGTGGTCGTCTCGAATTGTAGATTTGTCGACGTGGCGGTCGATATCTGGAGAGAAGAGTAGTCAGCTCAATCGAGTTCAGCCCGACAGTATAGGAGCCGTATGACGCACGATACGTGTCCCTGCGAAGTCGGAAGCTTAGGTAGATGTAGAGTACAACGAGATAGAAGGTACGCACCGACATGCGACACAAGGTGGACACAGGAACGCTTCTCCTGGAAGGAGACACTGGTCACCTTGTTTGACACCGACACACCCGTAGTGGTACCACGAATCGCAGCTGAAAATACCAAGTTCAGGACCAAGGATCAACAATCACCACGTCTCACTGTACACTTACACGTCGCATTGAATGAACTAACCGCGTGTCAGTCAGTAAACAAAATGTTCCAGCAACCCAAAAAGCAAGGGGAAACTCACCGCCTTATCCACTGGGTCGTCCACCAACCGCTGAGGCCAGTCACACTTGATGTCCGGCTGAAACGACGGTGCAACGGACGCTGCCTTCTTTCCCTGACTTTTCCGACCTTTCGCTTTCTGCCTCTCAGGGAGCGGTTCCGTCCGACGACGCTTGCGTGGATTGGTTGTAGCGGTGTGGTTTCGTCGACGCTTAGAGGTCTTAGTAGTGCTGACGCTGAGGGATGTAGGGTCGACGGTTGTCGCAAGTATAGAGGGGCCTGCATGCGACGATGATGGGGTGGACAGGGAGGAAAGAGAGGAGAGTTCCGATAATTCTGACTTTTCGGATACAGAGAGCGAGCGTTTACGGGGCATGCCTTCACCGTACACGGTGATTAGACCGGGGATCATCATTAGATCAATTGGATTGCTTACCAGGGGAAAATATCCGATCTCGAAAGAGAAGATTAGCGAACGCTGGTACCGGTAGGTCCCGCTGGGCCCTATCCTCCTCTTCGCCATCGTGCATGGCAAACTGGGATAATTGCGGCGACAAATGTAGTTGCTCGTCGTTGAACAACGCCTCGGCCAAAAAGTCACTAGCTGAAGACGATGACGTGCTCAGTATGGGTGGAGGGCTGTGAGTAGGTCGACGAAGAGGGCGGAAGTCGTCACTATCCGGACTCGCTGGCGGAGGACTGAATCTGGGTTGTTCAGGAGCCAATGATTTCCGCTTGCTGTTATTTACGGACACACGGGTCGGGCTGTTCGTCCGGGTTGTAGTGCGTTCACCTGTGCTTTTTGTCAGAGAAAGAAGAGAAGTAGACAGCGCATATATGCGTACTGGGGGTCTGTGACCTAGAGGACTGGCTTTCCGCTACGCATATATGATGTAAGATGCAGGAAGAAGCGGGATAATATAGTCACTTACCATCACGTTGAGCAACTTGCCGGAGCCAGTCTGCAGGCCTCAGCGGCTCTGGTCGAAGTGGAGAGCTCGGGAATCTCGACTGAATCCGTTCCAGTGCTGTAACATAGTTTTGGCTTCCGCCGGTAATAGAGTTAAAGGAACAACATACGTCTCATTGGTGGAATGCTGGATAGTGATGTACGATGCACATCGTTCCCAGTTTCAGATACTGGGGATCGAGGACTTGTTCCAATCTCAACGTGAGATACAACCGTGGTTTCAACCGTTGCTTCCACGAAGTCTCTTGGAGGCGTGGAACGGCCCACCTGGGCATCGTTGTATGTTGGAATGAATGTCTGGGTGTTGCCATCGGCATAAACTGGAGGGTGATTTAGCAATGCCTAAGAGACTCAAAGGGAATAGAGCACCTCTGACAGGAAGCTCTACGGGCTTAATATGGGGACTCGTAGCCATATCTCGAGTTGGCGGTGCTGAAGGACAAAAACCAAGTTACAACCAATCCCATGTCCAAGAAGACCCACATACCAGACGCAAATGGATCATTTGACTTCTCCAATGCTTCATACAACAAGCACTCGATACTGTCCATCCTCTGAATCAACGATTTCTTCTCGCCCTCCTCACTCCCCGACGCGACAGGGGCAGCCCAGACACCCACCGAGTTCTCCATCCGCTGCACCCTATCACACACCTGTCCAAGGACTTTAGCCTGGAGTCTATGCGACGTCTCCAGCCACGTAGCGAGCTGTCGCATCTCATGCTGTCCCGTCTCACGCGTGCTGATCACAGCGTCCACCACCTCCTGCATTTTCTTGTCCATCTGCACCTGTCTCTCCTGCATACTCTTCTCCAACTGCGTGAGGCGCTCCGTGTGCTTCGCGTCGAGCTGGCGGAGGTCCTCGGTGACGTGCGTTTCGAAGGACCGCATGTTTTCGGTGAAGTGCACGAGGAACGCGCCGATCGCTGGAGGACGGATGGGCTCGCTGTTGGGTGCGGGTCCGGGCTGCTGGTGCTGAGGAACATAATGCGCAGCTGGGTGGTGAAGATGCGGCATGGTAGACTGATATTGGTATACACCAGTCGGAGCGTGCTGCGAGTGTGCAGCGGCCGACAGCTGAGTTTCTGAAAACCGGCGCGGAACCTGAGTTTGTTGGTACACAGGGATGGGATGACCTTGCTGATACGGGTTCATCTTGATCTCGTTTTCTCCAAATAGATCGCGAGACGTTAAGGTCTCGGCACCGTCGTTGACGATTGCGATAGCGACGAGAAAGAGAAAGGTTCACGATTGAGACGACGGACGCGACGCGACCAGCCTCCTAAATGAGTTCACGTGACCGCTGCCATTCTGGGCCCGCCTCCGCTTGGTTCACCGCTGTGAAGCTGCTGCTTAGCTGCAGACATCTCACTTCACGCTGCGACGGGTACTTGCTGATTGGATGTCTTTATATTGACGTGACGCCCGACGTTGAATTGGAGAAGGGATGATTACACAGTGATTGACAACAAAAACAGAGACAGAGAGCGGGAGGACACATGCACTACCAAGAATCGTACACCAGACAGGCCACTATCAAAGGGACACCAAGAGACAAAACTGAGCTCGACTCATGATGCGTCCCGTATGAAGAGCGCAGAGTCACACGAGCGGACTTGCTCACATGGCGTACCTGCAGGAGTAGGCGTTAATACTGGTGTCCACAATGTCCGGAGCAGCGAAAATACGTACTTCCTTGTCCACTCCCTGGCAGTGGCCTCATACCGAGTACGATCCGTCTTGTACAGATGTGCGATATCCGGGACAAGAGGATCGTCAGGGTTAGGGTCTGTCAACATCGAGCAAATCGAAAGCAGCACTGGATCGATTCAACGCCATCCGATTAAGAGAAGAAATCACAAGGAAAGGCGATCTTGATCAGCATCCGGAACACAAAAGAGTGTGTAAGCGACAAACGCACCTTTCGAGATGGTCAACGCTGGACTCCACTGATCCCTCAAGATGTCCAAGCAAATGGAACCGTTTGCGTTGATGTTGGGGTGGTAGATCTTGGTCGTGAAGCTGACCTTGGGAGGCTTGAAGGGGTAGTCGGTAGGGAATGTGATGGAAAGGAAGAACACGCCGCCGGCGTAAGGTGAGTCACCCTAAATCACAACAAGACTTGAGAAATGCTACCAAGCGGCACGATAGTGGATAAACGCACTGGTCCCATGATAGTGGCTTGCCACTGGAACATGTTGTCGCCAGTTGGGCCTGCGCTGCATGATGATGGTGGGTCACGGCCAAGATCAATCAATTCCTGGAGTTTCAACCAAAACAGCTTGCAGTCAGCGAACTGTCAAGAGTGGGGAGTTTGACTGGTGAGAGGTGGCCACCGCCTTGCACACCGCCACCGTCCGACGCTGAGCGCCTCCCACATCGGATTAACGCCACGGTGGGGATGGGCCATTCCCAGAGTCGACAACAACGAGATGACGAACCTTGTTAATGCGCTTCAATGCCATTGCGTATGAGATCTAACGAGACGTGAACGAGGACGAAACTGTGCGTGCGGCGCAGATCGTGCGAGATCATGCAGGATCGCGATGGAGGTACAGCAGCCGACGTCAAGGAACGACATAGCAGGAAGAGGAACAGGGAATCGGAAGTAGTTAGCTCGCTGTTGGGGACGACGAGGAGAGGAGAGGACGAGGGAGGACTTACACGGTGTGGAGATGCTGAGGATGGAGGGAGAGACGGGGTTGGAGGAAGAGATGAAGGCGACGATTGCGCTTATTTGGCTCTGCCCTCTGTTTGGTCCTTTCGGCATCTCCCGGTCCGCGATAGGCAGTCCACCTTGACTCAACTCTTGTTCACTGTTACTCATCACCTTCGCTATGACAAACCATGCCGCCTTTGTTATGACGCCCTCGACCGCACAAAAACCTTTTGAAAGTGTTCGCAATCACCAGGCCGACCGCGAGATAGCCATGGCCCGTGTGGTCCCTTCTTGACCGTAACTGGCGCAATTGGGAACCCTTCTCGGGGTATCCATCGGTTGAAGCCGCTTTCTATCGTGTGGGGGATTCCTATCCCATAACGCCGTGTATGCACCGAGAGTTGTATTCACTTGCCTTGATAGCTCAGACACCGTGTAGAGTATCACCCAAACGACCGAAAGGTAACTGTCGCAGATTAAAAGGTCCCAGCAGTCGAGACAGCCCAGATCAACGATGATCGTCGCCGTTGGTCCTGGATCAACTTGATCTGCGAGTCTCGTGAGTGGTACACCGAGACTTCATGGGAAACGCGGCATGGTTTCACAGCGCGCAATTCTGTAGGGACATCGCAACTTCATCTCAAAACAAGTTTCTAGTGCTTCACTCGTTATTGGTCACGCGATATTCGTGTCCTGTAGTATTATATCCATACATGTGCGTCACAGCCACAAGAACACTTCGTGAGGTCGACGATCAAACTCGGGGCAACAACGTTTGCAGTTACGGTTTCCGCTCGCCCTGGACTGCCTGTCTGACGTCCGACGAGTTCATCCGGGCGTCGGTTTCTGTGCTTGCCAACCCTCCCGTCTCTTCGGTGGGTTCTGTCATATCGTGGCCTGTTCAGTGAGGTCCTAGCATCGTGCAGACAAATGTACTACGCACTGTAGATAGATGCTGGCTGAGTCTGCTTCTTTGTCTTGGATCCCGCAACATACATGTAGCCAAGTGTGGCAGCGGTGCCTCCGACAACTGCGGCAGCCTGAATCAAGATGAGTAAATACTGTCGGACCAAGAGGAGGCGGACTCACGAATGGGCGACTGAGTGCGAGTGAGCTCATGGTAGATGGTTGTGCGAATATTTGGAGGGACAAGGTGCTTTTTGTATGCTGGGATGTGGAGGAGTGCGCCACACCAGATTAGGCGGAAGGCGCGATGACATCATAGCCCGAGTGATGTCACACAAGACCGATTGTCCTCAATTGGTAACACCCCGACACCTCAAGACTATATTCTAATTTGCTTCACCGAACGGGCCATGCATGCATAAAAACAGGGAGTGTGTTCATGTAAGGGCGGAAATCGGACGACACCGGAGATGCCACTCGGCATGTACCGCCGTACCTGCCGACTCTCGCCACGATGGCCATTGGCCAGCAAGTCGCGCAAAACAGCGAACCACCGCACAACCACAATCTCTCTCAACCGTGGTCTGTGGGCTATGCCATTATCTCTATTGGCAGCGAATTACGAAGGCAGTGATGGTATGAGCGACAGAAGCTTCAGCCTGTCCTCGAGGCAGTGAGTTCGGGGCACCTGCCAGTGCAAAGCGCTAGTAAGAGCCTTTGCGACCTCCGCCCGACAACCTCTATGCGACTCAGACTCGTAGCAAATCCGTTTCGCAAGTTTTCCTCTGTACTTCTTGATACCTTCAAAGCTCGACATGGCTTAGAAAGGTGAGACGCGTTGAAATGCGCCATCTAGGTTTTCTAACGATTCAACAATTCAATCTAGATCTCATTCAGATCTCCGAGTCCCAGTAGCGCGACCGAGTCGTTCAGTGATGATAGTACCCCCGTATACATTCCTCTACTATGAGGTGAATTTCAAACTAACCTATTTTTTTGCTGACAGAATATCAAACCATCACTGGCTTTCGTGTGCACAGATACAACACAGGAAATCATCGTTAGTGCCTCTAAATACTTATATGTGGTCATGTCGAAGCTGACCCAATTGCAGTATGACCAGCCTATCGATGCAGATAGTATCTCCGCCAAGCATGTGTCCAGCATAGCTAGCAAAGATACGGCGGACCCATTCGTATTTGCGATCCAGCACCACATCCTCACGCTATTGAGTGATCCAAAGGCCTCGAACCTTCAAGTTCTGTCGCAAGCTTCAGCAGAACTCCTTCTTGGCGAGACCGTCAATGTACGTTAACGTTTTCCTCATTCATTTGGATGATAGGACCAGCGTTTCTGAGCAGATCATGTCCGTGCAAGAAGCTATCCCCGACGCCTTGATGTTCGCTGACCGAGCCCGGTTGCGCCGACTTGCGCTAAAGATAGCAGTGCTCAATCAAGTATTCACGACTCCAAGCATTGTAAGAGGCATTCAATGCCTGGAAAATATATATTTTGCGGGATCTTATGGAGACGTGCTCTGTGGTATGCACGGCGTCTCTAAGGTCGCTGTCAAGAGGCTGTGCCTTCCTAGCTCCTGGAAGCTGTCTCTCCGAAAACAGGTATGCCCTCGCTCGAATAAAGTGTTTTGACTTCAACTGACTTGGTCTCCGTTGTCTGATCCAGGCTATTTATCGTGAATCACTTCTTTGGAGTATCGCCATTCATGACCATGTCGTCCCCTTTCTCGGTATTTCCGAAGATCCTTTCGATGGCGCTTTGTGCATGGTGTCCCCATGGATGGACAACGGGAGCGTCCGTGATTGTCTCAAGAAGCAAGTTAAATGCGGACTCGTCGGGATGGCTTTCGTGGCCAAAGTGCAGAGATGGGTGAGTAGGACTTCATCAACAGGCTCGAATACCCTCGCTGAACTTCGTCAGCTTCATCAGAGCGTGTTGGGCTTGGCTTACCTTCACGAGGAAGGCATCGTTCACGGAGATCTTCACGCAGGGAATATCTTGATCGACGAAGTCGGAAATGCCCGTTTGGCTGACTTCGGTTTGTCTCTCCTGGCTGAGGCGACTCACCACGAATATGGTTCTATTCATGGCGGCGGAGGCTCACACTGGAAAGCACCTGAGTTGTTCACCCCAGAAGAGTTTGGTCTAAGTTCATACAGACCTACTTTCATGAGTGACATATTTGCTTTCGCATGTACCTGCTTTGAGGTACACTTCCCGCTCCAGCACCCTCGCACCGTTTTAGGCTAAACTGTTTTTTTTCGAAGGTATACGCCGGAGAACCACCTCTGGCGGAGTGCAATCAGTACCAGATCGGTTTTCGCGTTCTAAAAGGAGAACGTGACCCCAGGCCATCTGTCCCTGGTGGTGAACTCATGCACGAGTCGATGTGGTCTCTAGTGCAATCTTGCTGGGGACATGACCCGTCGAGTCGTCCCTCAGCTGCCTCCGTAGCTGAAACTATGTCTAGAATAACCGGACAGATTGCATCGGTTGAAATGCCGTCTCCACCTCCATCTCCGCCGCATTCGCGTCCTCCCTCACTGCCGCCGTCACATTCCCCGTCTCGCTCGCCGACCCCACCCCCCGATGCAGGCAACGATGAAGCCACCGGAGAATCTTCGAGCCCATATTTCACATTGGTGCGTTTCAACCTTGATTGTTCACCTTCCACCTACATGAACTAAGTCCCATGTTTGAAATAGGCGGATGATGTTGCAGCTTTTGTACGATCTTATCTAATGACGGACAGGGAATATGACCTGGAAAACCTTCCCGTGGATGATGTGCTGGATATCGTGAATTCGAGCTGGCAGGTAATAGCTTCGCACAGATTCAGTGAGATATGTACTCTGATATTGTTTTTTGCGGTCGTAGCTATGGCGCCACCCTCCTGCCGACGGCCGCCCAGATCGTAGGACATGTCTTCGCATGTGTCTTAGACTAGCACTCAAGTTCAACATGGTACCTTCCGACCTCTTACTCACGGGGGTGCGACTTATGAAGCACAGCGTTCACGAAGCTGGAGCGTTTGCTGATGTTTTTCTCGGAGAATATAAAGGGATGCCTGTAGCTCTGAAAAGGATCCGATTTCTACACTACCGAATGCAAAATCGATTCGGAGCGTTTCAAAAGGTAGAGAAATGCGCGATACAGCTCGTTCACTTCTGACCACCCCCCATAGGAACTTATCCGTGAAAGTGTCCTTTGGGCATCCCTCAGCCACCCCCATATTCTGCCCCTAATAGGGATATCATTGGACCTTTTCAAAGAGCTACCCTGTATGGTCACCCCCTGGTGCGCAAATGGCAACTCGAAAAACTTTCTCCAGGAGCAATTCGCGAAAGGTCTGACTGGTGTTCACTTTGCGAGCAGAGTTTTCAATTGGGTCTGTCGTTCGATTGACTGCTGTATCCATGAGCTCCTGTCATTGATGACATCGCCGTTCAACAGCTTTACCAAGCCGCACAGGGCCTATCCTACTTGCATTCCGAAGGCTTGATCCATGGGGACCTACGTGGAGCTAATGTCATGGTAGACGATACAGGCAACGCGCGGCTGATTGATTTTGGGTTGTCAGTGTTAGCGGACTCAGTCTTTGGGTTTGAGCTCCCGTACGTTGATATTTCGACCCTGAGTCATGGCGGAGGTGCAACCCGTTGGCTAGCCCCAGAGCTCATCGACCCCGAACAATATGGGTTGAAATTCTCCCGGCCGACATTCCGTACCGATGTGTACGCGTTTTCGATGCTGGCCATTGAAGTGAGTCACCTGCTCTATGTTCTCAACTATTCACCACCACGTCAGTCGCTGAAGGAGAGGCCAATGTTGTAGCTGATAACTATGCAATTCAGTGATGCGTGACCCCAGGGTCTGACCCTGGGTCTGACCTTTGACCGCGGGTCTGACCGTTTGACTTGACCTTTGGTCAAAGGTCATGGCGTGATTATCATGTGACTCGCAGTTATGTATCGTTAGCGACTCAAATTTAGTGCGACCGAATGTTCGAGCATGACAACCAGGAGACGCGGCAGCAACACTTCTACATTAGGAAAGAATCCGGTCCCGTGACAATCACGCTTTGACCGTTGACCTTTGGTCACAGGGGTCTGACCTGGGGGTCTGACCTCCATCAAAAGTCAAAGGTCAAGAGGTCAAGGTCAGACCTCCGCATCACTGATGCAATTACCATTCCCGGACATGAGAGACTCCGCAATCTTGCGTCACGTCCTTAGTGGCCGTCGCCCATTTAGGCCATCTCTTCCGGACGGCAGTCCAATTCCTGACGAGTTGTGGGACTTGATAGCAATGTGTTGGTCGCATAATCCAGAAGATCGACCACCAATCGAACATGTGGTCAAAGCTATGGAAGACATCGTTGCTTCATACATTGGGTGACTTCCCGTAAGCAATTTAGGGACAAACTTGAGGTCCTAAATCCTAAAATTTGATGTTGACGCCCAAAGCGTGACATTTTTCAGGGTCCGCCATCTCCCATCAGGGTGGTAGATCTTGTCGGCGTTGTTCTAAATCCTGAAATCTAGAGGGGGGGTCCCACCCCCTTCCTATTCCCCAAACTGTGTCCTAAATGCTGTAGCGCCCAAAGTGGCGTCCGCGTATCTCCAAAAATCTCGCGGCAATGCGGCATCAGCCACCCTCCCGCCCTCCCTCCTCATCCTCCTTCTTGACTTACTTACG
This sequence comes from Cristinia sonorae, assembly GCA_021029105.1. Classification (NCBI taxonomy): domain Eukaryota; kingdom Fungi; phylum Basidiomycota; class Agaricomycetes; order Agaricales; family Stephanosporaceae; genus Cristinia; species Cristinia sonorae. The sequence goes on from JAEVFJ010000013.1 coordinate 256,823, forward strand.
CTCTGTGCCATGGGTAAGCGTCGGAATAGTAAATCGAAGGTTTCTGTAGCTGTATCTTTTGTGTATGATCAGATTTCTCACCCAACACGCAATGCCTTGCTGTCGATGAGCGTAGAATTGTCCCATTCAGTACGAATCGGCCAGCCATGCGTGCCCAGATGCCTTGTGGCAACAGCAACTTCTCTCAGGTGGCGGAAGTTGAAATTTGAGAGTATACGTTCAGCAGATCTCGCAGATCTTCTGTACTTCAGAGGGAACATGAGCGAGGTTCGTTGGGCAAATACAGATTATGGGCTCAGCACAGTTTGCACGACGTGCATTGGCGACTTTCTCTGGCGGGAGAAGTCGTGGGGGATTTCACCCTTTCCTTTCACCTTGGCTCCGGCCGCTCTCCCATTGGTCAAGAGCCTGAGTTCATTGAAAAGGTGAAAAACTCACAGACTTTTACACCACTTTCACTGACGACGATATCCGTGCTTGCACGTCGTGTTGTCTCTAAATTCACCGGGTGTGGAGCTTACGGATAGGGCCAGGCCTCGTAACGGTCGGTCACACTTTCGTCACACGGAAATTTAGAACGAGTTTGTCCCTAAATCCTTACGGAAAGTCATCCATTCTTTCTCACTCACTGTAATAATACGATTTTATGGAATATCACTGTGGATTTACAATATGGACCTGAGATAAGCCAAGGAACGATTCGAAGACAAGGGATCAAGCAATGCGACATTGGCAGCCACCTTTATGACTGTCCAACGCTGGACGGGGTGGTAAACTTGGCACCGCCTCGGGATAGGTCTGGGTGTCCGGTTTATGGTATGGAACGAGCTGTGCCAGATCGTTGGCTACTCTGTTGGCTGACGGTCGTTGAGACGGCTGTGGCGTCCAGCATTGTCGTATCAGATCCCATATCGGATCCGACATGAGATGCCCATCTTGCGTGGTCGGGCGTAGAGGGCGTTTTCCCGAAACGACGCCTGCCCACAGTCGATGATAGGATTCCTGACCTGTGATGGTAGGATCACCGTAGAACGGCGTCTTCTCTGTGTAAAGCTTCACTAATGTTGAAACTGGCTTCAAGGAGCTGCGAAGACAGGACGCACCTCAACACTTAGACAGCCAAAGGCGTAGACATCGCTGGCTCTGGTGGGCCGTGCGTTCTCTTGCTCGAACTGCTCCGGATCGAGGAGTTCCGGCGCGCGATACTCTGGGGCACCACCACCGTGCGTTGAACCATACAGATGGGGGGTCGCTTCGGCGATGACACCAAGTCCGAAATCGGTAAGGCGAATGCTGCCGGTCTCATCAATGAGAAGGTTACCCTAACCCATGAAATCATGAGTTTCATATGACAGGGGAGGTCGTATGGCAATACTTACACCATGAATGTCTCCATGAACGATACCCTCATCGTGGAGGTAGTCGAGACCAAGCGCTGTCTGGTGCAACTAAATGCCAGGAAGCTGTGCGTCAATAGACGTGAAGAACGTGTAAATGGAGAAAAGTACCCATTGGTTCACGTGCTCGACGAACACCTGGCCTGAAAGTTTATTGTTCTTTCGTTGGTCACTCATATATTGTTTCACATTGCCGTTCCTTTGCCAGGGCAGGACCATGCATACCGTGAATTGGAATGCATCGTCTGATACGCCCCAAAAGGGCAGGATATGAACATGATCCAGCTTCTGCCACATGATGGATTCACGGCAAAATTGCCTTGTCCTGTCCTACACGGATTGAGGTGAACAAATGATAGTAATATTCTCGTTGCGGTAGCTGACGCACATCGAACTCTTTCCTCTCACTCATGGAAGGCTTCGCCTCCACTCGCAGCCTTTTCAATGCAACTTTCTGCCCTTCCCACTCTCCGAGATAGACCTCCGCAAAGCCTCCAGCACCAAGAGTTTCAGTTCCTGTCTTCCGTACGCCTTTCAGATAGAACGAAGTCGGAAGTTGGCTATGCCCGACTGCCAATTTCACTGCCAGTTTTCGCAGCATCTGCAGAGGTACCTGCCGGCCTGTTGATGGAAGAGGCACACTATTTCCGTTGGCTGCATCATGTCGGTCCAATATCTGGTGGTGATGTCGGTATGAATGAACAGGTTATAAGGTTCATGTCGTCAACTCACTTGCCAGATCGCATCTAGGATAGCTTGGACGTCTTGTTCTGGGATGTTGTTGTCATCTGTCGCTTTCGAGGCGCTGTGCGGGATTGCGATATCTATGAGGGCGAAAATCCGTTCTTGATGCTAGGCGTCCTGCTGATATTAGATTCGAGATTCGAAGTGTGGTGTTGCCAGAGAGACTTACCGCAGTCATGTTGGTCACGTACGGCCCTCGTATCCTCGTATCACGAAGCGGCGGGAAGGGTGTGTAATGTAAGCAACATGCATGCTCCGGCGAGGACTTGTAAAGAAATCACGCGGAAGGTACGGATCGTGAGATGAACTTTGTCCATAGCGCCAGACGCCTCTTGGTCTTGACCTTGTCTTCAATGTCGAGAACTGAATGAGAGCTCCGAACGACGAGATTCGTACTCATCTTGCCAAACTGGTCTTTACGTATCCCAGCAATCCCCCGACCCAACTTCTGAGTGAAGTAATCCCATCTTAGTGACGAAGGCTTCTCGCAAGGGAAGTAGGAAACGACTGGCTGTTCCCCTAGTCAACTCAGGTATGAGAGCGCATTGAAGGTGCGGCGTGATCAAGTTGCTCACCAAACAGCCCCTTGCACAAGTGGACTCAGCATCTGGTCCCTGAGAGTAACCCATGTAACCCTTCCCCCATTGAATATGGATGACTTCCCCTTATTTTGGGTCTCCTACGTCCCCTGATACTTGCTCTTCATCTATGTCCTTTTCTTGTAGACTTGTATCGGCCTATCTCGTCTGTCAACCTGGTCATATTGTCGTATGCTTCGAAGATAACCGTACTCGAACCGAAGGTCTGGCGGTCGGAGGCGTCGGGGGTGGTGGGCGGGAAGATGGGTGGTCATCAGGTGAATGTTCTCGACGCTTTGCAAGGTCGCCATGGAAAGATATGGTGGTTAAGGCGAAACAGCAACCACTGGCGACTCAGGAATCCGAGTCAATCCGGAAACGGACAGAAACATCCATATATGGTATCGTCTTTTGAACATAACATGTGCAAACAATACTTTTCCTTGTAAATCACTTCAGTCGTCACTACTGGCAGCTTAGAGAGTCGAGTAAGCCCGACGATCCAGTCCATGTGCTCACCTGGCAGTGAACAGCCCATGAGGCCCAACTCGCCCGGGTTCTTTGCGTTCCCGCACGGGTTGCTCCTGAAAGTACGTCAATCCATGCTGCTTTCCGACCTCACGTTCTCCTCACAATGCTACACCGTGATCTGAATAGGTATATTTAGACTACTATACTCATCCACGTGCACCAATATTGCTGAGTCGTGGCAGACTACTGGCTACTGCTGGTCGACTTCGGAGCATATTTCCGAAACATTTCTACAACCTTGTCCCCTCTGTTGACCATCTGACCAGAATTATTTCACATCAGTGATAATGGGCATCAACTTTGTCACTGTCGAGCAATCATCACCTTTCCGTGGCCGAGAACTCGGGGGATATTGGTACTGCGGAAGACCTCGGAAGTGCATACAGGCGCTCAATAGTTTGGCCGCAGTTCTGTCACGTCTCCCCCCATTGCTTGTTTGTCGATGAATGTCCCTACGGTCGAACGTCACATGGAGGCCTGACGCAGTCAGACTGTATATTCTAGGCTACTGTGCCGTCCTGGCGAGGTAATATCTCCAGAAGGACAGTGTCCCGATTTCCGGAAGACTCCGGCGAACGCTTAGAGGGACCATTGGTGCTTCGCCTGTATTAGGAAGGAAGTGTAGTCAAGCTTTGTAAGTTTACCCTCCTGCTACCCGTTTCTGCCCTGCTCGTCCTCCAATCGCTCTCCGTACTGTCGTGAACGAAGAACGAATTTCGGTTCGTGACGTCCGGAATGCATGCTTCAAGTCCCTCCGGTCACCTCCGCATGACGAGGACTTGAACGGATTCAGGATCAACGCTGCGACGTATGCGATAGTCGTGGATATAAAAGAAGACAAGATGTGCGGTATGTATTGATCCAACACCAACCCACTTCCAGCCCTTCCCCCTTACTTCCTCCACTCTTCTTTACTTTCCGATCATGAAGGTTCTCTGCATTCTCTACTCTGGAGGCAACGCCGCCAAGGAGGAGCCCCGTCTTCTCGGTACCATCGAGAATGAGCTCGGTCTCCGCGAGTATCTCGAGGCCCAAGGCCACGAATTCTTGGTGCGTGTGCTTTTGAGCTATTGTTGGTTGGGTTCAAGTTGCTCATAGCCTTCACAGGTCAGCGACGACAAGGAGGGCGCAGACAGCTTCTTCCAGAAGCACATCGTCGATGCCGAGGTCTTGATTACCACCCCCTTCCACCCTGGCTACCTCACCGCCGATCTCTTTAAGAAGGCCAAGAACCTCAAGATCTGCATCACTGCTGGTGTCGGCTCTGACCACATCGACCTCAACGCTGCCATCGAACATGGTGTCGAGGTTCTCGAGGTCTCTGGCTCCAATGTTGTATCCGTTGCTGAGCACGTTGTGATGAACATCCTTCTCCTCGTTCGCAACTTCGTTCCCGCACACGAGATGATCGAGCGCGGTGACTGGCAGGTCTCTGAGGTCGCCAGGAATGCCTTCGACGTTGAAGGCAAGGTCATTGGTACCATTGGTGCTGGTCGCATCGGCTACCGCGTCCTCCAGCGTCTTGTGCCCTTCAACCCGAAGGAGCTCATTTACTACGACTACGCCGCCTTGCCTGAGGAGGCTGCCAAGGCCGTCAACGCTCGTCGTGTTGAGGACTTGAAGGTATGTATTCTACTGGCCCCAAACAGTTCGAGTATCCTTAACCCTTTCATTCTACAGGAATTCGTCTCTCAATGCGACATCATCACTGTCAACGCACCTCTCCATGAAGGTACCCGCAACCTTATCAATGCTGAGCTCCTCTCTCACTTCAAGAAGGTATGTTCACGAGAATATCTCCAATGTTCCCAACTAACGACTGCTCCTGTAGGGTGCTTGGCTCGTCAACACTGCTCGCGGTGCCATCTGTGACAAGGACGCTGTCGCCGCTGCCCTGAAGTCCGGCCAGCTCCGTGGTTACGCTGGTGACGTCTGGGATCAGCAGCCCGCTCCCCGCGACCACGTGTGGCGCACCATGAAGAACCCCCTCGGTGGTGGAAACGGCATGGTCCCCCACTACTCTGGAACTACCCTCGATGCTCAGGCTCGCTACGCCAAGGGTACCTTCGACATCCTTGATAACTACTTGAAGGGCAAGGAACAGGAGCCCCAGAATGTAATCATTGGCAAGGGCTCCTACGCCACCAAGGCTTGTGAGTGTTGCTATATCACCGCCTCTTCTCCTAGATTGGGCGACTTACGACGGTTTATCTTAGATGGTCAACGCTGAATTTTTACAATCCCCCTCATGGAACGCTTGTAATTTGCTTTGTATTTGTCGCAACTTCTCCTGTAGACTAGTAATCCAACTTCCGGTATTATGACCCAGCACATATCAATCCCCCTCCGTGGTCGTGGCGTGATCTTGAATTGGAGTGACAATGGGAGAAGCGCGACAAATTACATCCTCGTATCACTTACAAGACAGCTCCTAAGACTTGGTGCTGTATTTATCGACACCGTGAATGACAAGCATAGTATGGCGAGTGTTTCGGTACTGTCCTGTACGAAGATAATACGGGTGGAAGGCAATGAGAATGTCACGCAACAACCTCTGCCGTACGAGGCCAAGACATTCTGTGAGTCAACTTGGAGGTTCTGTGTAACACCGCCCTTAGGGCCCGATAGGATGCTCTGTGTCAGTGTGTGCGTGCGTCGATTGTGCTGCCAAATTGGTGCAACTCTGTGTTTGATACTGAGCGTCCCTCCGTACAACATTGCCTTGTTTTGCTTCACGTTTCGAAGAGACCATCACCATAAAAGGCTGCCGTGTGGGCTTGATGGTGGTCCATGGTTTGGCTTCCAGGCTGTATGAGAACACAGATCCCCCAACTTTCCATAAGACTGAAAAGAAATGAACTCACCGACCCATTGTGATTGAGAACACATCCGAAAGTGCGCTAAGAGCGACCCGTACTGATATCACGAGTAGCGCAACGACCGGAGTCTCTGCTTCCTCCTGGAATATTCGCAACAGGTGAGCGATGGAGATGATAGTGAGCACCGCCTCCATGCACTCGTGCCTTGGCGAACCATGTTTCGGGGAGACAGTCTATTTCCCTGAACCAGTCATGGTTTATCATATTATCATGTGTCCCGCCCATACGGCACTGTATTTTCTTCCTCCCCGTCCTATTGAGAAGTCTTCACTTGGCTTCCTCGCACTTGACGTGACTCCCCAGTTCTCAGGTGGAGACGAGTCGCGAGTGCTTTCATGTATCACCGAAGATGTTCGACCTCACGCTTCGCAGCTGGCACGGCAGGAGCGAGAAGGCATAGATGTACATAGCGAAAGAAGGTCTTATGCATTGGGTGGTGTCATATGTATGCATGCGTCGTCGTACGTGGGTAATGTGATAGCAATAGTAAGAAGAGAGAGGAAGTACAGGAAGATCGGTGTTTAGGCGATCAGCTTGACGACACCACCTGCCTCCTTGATTTTTCGCCTGGAAAAACGGGATCAGTTCATTATACAACAGGCGAGGAGCGAAGGGACATACTCTGCCTTGTCCGAGACGAAACGGGCTTTTACAATGAAGGGGAGCTTGGGGAGCCTGAAGTAACAGTAGCACATTAGTAACCTCGAACTTCAAAAATTGATCATATCACGCACTGTCCGTTACCCAAGACCTTTGCGTATCCATGACGGAGGGTGTCGATGACGGGAACAACCTCAGAGTTCTCAGTAAGCCCCTCCTTCTCCTCAGCAGGAACCAATGTCCACAGCTTGTCGATGTTGATGGTGGGTCGCCAGTGCATGTTGCGGGTCAAGTGGAAGTGGCGCATACCGACCTTACCGAAGTAACCAGGATGGTACTTATCGAAGTTGGTTCTAAAGAACAAATGCGCATAAGAAAGAGGGGAGGATGTCGTATTCGATTGAGACGTACCGGTGGTGGTGCTGACCACCAGCAAGACCACGACCTCCAGGGTGCTTGCGGTGCTTTCCTACACGACCGTGACCGGCGGATACGTGGCCGCGATGCTTGCGAGTCTTGCTGAACCGTGTAGGCATTTTGTCTGCAACAAGGGAGAGATATCAGGATACTGCTTCCACCGACGTTTGTCCCAAAACATCCCAGTCCCAATTCTCCTTCATCCATGCCATCCGAACACAGGCCGATCCATCCAGCATGGTTCGCCCATCATCTCCATCCAAAAGACATCGATCCGACAGCTAGGACGATGTAGAATCGACTGGGATGTGTCCTGGGGTGCAGATATAAGGCGTACTGACCTTGAGGAGGGGTGTTGAGTCGGTGGAGGACCTGTTGATTCAATCCCTCCTTGCTTCGGTTCGGGCGGGCGCTCACATGCAACCAAATAAAGCCAAATACTCCCAGCCACTGAAACAGCGTTTGGCGCTTGGGAACTTGCGCGTTTTCTCTTCGTCGTCGTCCACGTTGTGCAGCAAGTGGTGAGTCTCAATCTCTTCATCGAACGTTGTGATGTCGGCCTTTGTGCCCTTATTTATTGTCAATGACCTACAAATGATCACAAAACGTGTTCTGAACCCTCTGCTTTCCGATCATAATTCTGAACTCCAGCTCACTTCCTCCTGTTGACAGATTGTATAGGTACGCATGCGTTGGTGGAGATCGTGTCGGAGTGGATGTCTTACGAAGATTGTGTTGTAGATAAAGATGAATGCACCACCCCGATATGAACTCTATGTGCTGGAGGATGGTGAACGGCCGTGCGTGACAAAACCTGCTTGACAATGTCGTCTATCCAAACATCATATCTTGGATTGCTTTTAGTGTCGAGGTTATCGAGGACACCAAGATCCCCAATGCCGCGACGATAAAGGTCGTTAAGCAGGACCACACACTGGGCAACCTGATTCGGGCGTATGTCTCATTTTCCGACTCATCTCTACTTCTACTGACGAGCATCCCGCTACGCGTAGTCAGCTGCTCTCTATGCCCCAAATTCTCTTTGCCGGATATAAAGTCCCTCACCCTCTCCAGCCCTACTTCCTCATCAAGATCCAAACCGACGGCACGATCACCCCAACAGCCATCCTTGAGCAAGCATGCACGAAGCTCATTGGTACCATGGTTACTCTTGAAAATAAGTTCAAGCGTGAATTCTCGTTCAAGGATGTTGGTGGCGTTGTAGCAGACGACCCATATGGAACTGGTGCTGCTGGAGGGTCGGAATGGGCTCAAGGAAAGGACTATCTGGACTTCTAGATCGGTTGGCGGTCCTCAGACGCGGCTCGCTTGCTGCTGTGGGCATTCGTATGTATATTATTCTGCTTATAATGCGTATAGGATTGTATCATTAGCAATTTCATCACGTCGTGGCTTCCGCTTCTTGTCTGTTGAGGATCAGCACGATGTGGCTACGGATGCAACTAGAGTGAGCCCACTCACAATATTCGTAAACGTCTTTTTACAGAGCTGATTTCTCTGTCTCCTCTTTTTCAGGTTCCTCCTTCTCCTTCTCAAAGTCGAACGTGAACGTCCACTTATATCGACACGGCGTTACGACCTCATCTCCCCACATGATCCGAAGCTTGTCTCTCCCATACATCCATCTCCTCCTGGCTAAACGATACGCGGGGCCAGATCAGCCCGCAGTTGGTTCACTCATGTGATGGAAACATACTTGCAACGACAGAATACCCTTCTCCCTCAAATATCATGTGGTTCGGCGGCCTGGACTGGGTATATGCGCTTGCAAGGCTCAATATGAGGTCCTGAACCGCATATATGCGTCAACGCTTGCGCTCTTAAGCGTCAGCAAGAACGTGTACGTACACTCACGTCCCGTTGGGCGAGGAAGAAGGACGTCAACAGACGAACGTTGGGTGACCTGAGAGGAGATGAGCATACGGGAGATGGCGTCTCAGAGGAATTACCTGGGAGTCTTGACGGTGATTTGCACAGCGTAAGGGAGTTCACCTTCGTTGTGCAGAATGACAATCACCGTGTCGTTGAGTGACAGTAACAGTGTTCCAGGAGGTGTAGAGGCCATTGCGGTGACTACAGGACAGCCGCATAAATTGAACCATTCGACCCGCTTTAGTTCTCTGGGAGTATTTTGGCTTACAATATATTGAGTTGAGGGACTTTTGCTTCAAAGGAGTTCCGTTGTTTTCGAAGGTGGCGAGATGTCTTGGTGCAAGTTGGGCCTGAAACTCCCTCGCCCTTCCGAATTGGGTCAACCATGAAGGCGTGAACTCGAAGTAAAGATGTGTATTAGTCTAGTGAAGTTGTAATATAGAGATGTGCGTGGAATAAAGCTCTAATGGTAGTGTGTCCAACGTCAAACACAACCCTCCCCTCAAATCATCATCCTCTGATCCAAACTCAACACCTCTGCCGCCCCAGGGCCTGATGACATACCGGTCATAGGGCTCCTAAGCGAGTCCAACCTCCATTCTCCCCTCAAGTGCTGATAGATCGTCTTGAACGTCGACACTGCGCCTTTCTCCAACACGAATGCGATCACGGTTTCGTACCCTCCGTTAGGTATGCTCAGCCGAGACAAGGGGTTCTGCGACACACGGGGAGTCGCCGAGGCGACCATGGACGTCGCGCCCATGTTCAGCATTTGATGCTGTCCGTGGATACTGGTGATCTCTACGCGAAACCTCATGGCCTTCTGCACAACTGTTGTTCCCTCGTAGACGTCATCCACGCGACACTTGATCGACATCCACCCTCGCTCAACGTTGTCCTCCAGTGCAATCACAACACCGAACTGTTCGAGCAGCATCGCAATCTCGTGACGTGTGGCGGCAGGATCGTCCAGCGAGTACAGGACGTATGACTGTGGTTTCCAGTGGAAGAGATTAGAGAACCATCCTTTGAATTCGCCGACGACGGGAGACCCTAGGATTCCTGCGGGATTGGGTGAGGTGAGGGTGGGAGAGCCGACTGCAGAGAACGTTGGTCGCTTTTGTCCAAGAGGAGGTGATGTTATATCGAGCATAGCGGCTACGTGATGTAATTGTCAGACATATTCATACTCGACCATACAATACGTACGTTTGATCTTTCTGCTCTTGTCTCTGCTCGCATCCTTCGTCACTCCGCTATTTGCGTATATGGTGTTCGCCTGATCGCGCATGGGTACGGATGTACCGAAGCCAAGACCACCACTGCTATCTGTCATGCCGCGCTTCCTGCCTGGTGTGAGATTCTCCTTATCCAGACAAGCGTTCTCCTCGTCGACTTGCATCATGTCATCCTCCAGCGGGGTGTGAGCATGAGCTTGCGTAGAGGCCGTGGGCTGAATGGTAAACCCTTGATTCGGAGTTCCTCCGTTCTCCTGAAATGCAGCGTTCCAGGTCGCTGCTTGAACGTTAACCATACTGGCGTACTGATCGAATGTCTTCTGAAGTTCGGGATTCTCGACTTTTGGGGCCGTGATCATAGGCAGAATAGGTGGCGGCACCGCCTGGACTGGGACTGGCGCGTGGACCACACTGGGCATCGGGGAACTCTTGCGCGGCGTGGAGTGCTGCTGCGGTTGAAAGGTGTTTGAACGCTCAAAGGGAGGCAGGGAACGCTGCACATCGCGGATGACTTCTTCAGCAGGGTGATAGTTCGAGTTAAGGCGGCGGGGTACTGTACCACCGTCACGTGGAGGAACCGGTGAAGACTGTGGACGAGGCTTCTGTGGACGAGGGCCATTCGGTGAAGGCGGATGGTTCCTGGACATAGTGGATTCTGTTGGGGGCACAACAACGCGAAGCGCTCCATGGCCAATTGGAGAGGAAGATGGAGGACCAGGAGCCACACGGCTAGACATGAGTTGATGCGGGGCTGTAAGAGCTGGGTTCGGACCACTCGCAGCGACATTAGGTCGAAGGAACTTCGTCCTTCCTCTTGGTGCGGCGTATTGCTTGGTGATCACCTTGCCTGGCGCATTGAGCAAGTCCGTACCATCCATCAAGATACCGTTTTCTTCCATGGTACGCTCGCGGTGCTTCAGAAGCAAGAAGTAGAAAGCCTTAGCTAGCGTTCCTTGACCAGCTGGACTAAGAAGATCCGCCTTGATACCATCGAAGTCAGCGTGACGACCCCAGATAACGCAAAGAGACTCGAATAGATCACGGTCTATGTGAGATGCAGAAGGAAGTGGTTGCGCAAGTTCGTACACCGGCGGAGCTGGAACGTAGGTAATACCAGGCGTTGACCCCTCAAGCCAAGGGTGAGTAAGAATCTCGGCCATCTATTGCCCGACGATATCTTCAGTTTTGAATTAAAAAAGAAAAGGCGTCACTCACAGTAATTCGCTTGTGGACATCAACGACGAGCATGCGCGATAGCAAATCCTTCGCCAGGGGATCGATGTAAACAGGCATTTCGTACCGACCAGACTTGACTTTCCCGAGCAGAGTTCGAACGTTCTTGTCGTCAAAGGGTAAGCGTCCTGTCAGCAGAGCGTAGAGAATGACACCGCAGCTCCAGATATCAGTCGCAGTACCAGTGTACTTGTGTCCGTTGACGATCTCAGGGCTGGCATAGTGAGGAGAACCACAGCTAGTCTCGAGCTGAAGAGTTGGTGGCGCGAATGCGGCCATACCCCAATCGGCAATCTTGACCAAAGGAGGGTTCAAGGAGTGGATGAGGATGTTCTCTGGCTTGAGATCACGGTGGATGATGGAGAAGGTGTGGGCATAACTGAGCCCGTAGATGATTTGCTTGAAGTAACCAAGAGCTTCCAGAGGTGCGAGTTTGCCACGGTTCACCAGGAAATCAAACAGCTCGCCGCCTTCCACATATTCCAGAATGAGATAGAGCTGCTTCTCGCCTTCATAGACATCGTATATGCGCATGATGTTCGGATGGTTCATGAGCTTCATCATGGTGATCTCGCGGTCGATGCCCAAGCGTTGCTTCTCCGATTTCGCCTGCGAATCAAGAGATGCACGGGAGTTGACGAAAGGCGCGAGGGGGAGAATCTTGACGGCGGCGAGTTGTCCAGTGCGACGGTGACGAGCAATCTTGACGTGCCCGCTGGCGCCCTTTCCGACACACTCGCCAATGATCCAGGGACCAACGAATTTGGCGTCATCGGGGAACTCGAACGCCCCGTTCTCCGCTGAAGCTTTCTCCTTTTGCCATCGGGTTCCGAGAGGTGTCTTGTACTTGACCGCGGGTGCGCGAGGAGGAGTAATGTCAACGGGCATTGTAGAAATATTAAAAGGGTGTAAGATAGTATAGAATGTCGGTATATGTGTTGTCGGCGTCGACCAGAGCGACGGCGGAACCAAGATGGAGAAGGTTGAGGAGCAACTTCAACTTCACGCGAGATGGAACGAACTTCGGCAGTAATCAGACTCCGCTTCATTTTACCCCTCCGGGTATCAGTCGGAGCTCAAATCCCTTGAGACACCATCCATGAAAAGTCCTAATAAGGTCCAAATAATACGAAGATACATAATGCACAGAAAGGTGGGGAATGCGAATGGAGGTGGGGAATAATATAGCAATAGACAGGTGAGAAAGGAAGAAACCATCAGATGAGAATGACCGCCAGAAGGAGTAACATAAGGACGACGATCAGTATTCCAATACACCAACCCGACTTTGTCTCTGGAGAAAGGTATATGTGAACATGTGTTGGATGTATCAATCGGTTAGACAGACCTTCAGTTTGTCTGATGAATTTCTTCATCTTACGCATTGCAGTGTTTAGTTTGGCATCTGACCGGTCAACACCCTGCTCGAGGTCGTCTAACATTCTGTTTCAAAGCAATCAACTTCATAGCATTCGCATAAAAAGCAGAACAACGTACTCGTTATGTTCTCCGATTTCGTGACCCATAAGTCCTGCCTGTTCCGCCAAGGTGCTCAGTGTCCCCGCTATTGTCGTGATGGTCTCGTCCTGCTGGCGAATCATCATCTGCAGGTGGAAGTGAGATATAACTCTCATCATTTATTAATTATTATAACGAACTTGCTGCTCCTGACGTGCCCACTCAGCCTGTTCATCGTCAGGCGGCGGCGAACTTGGCATACTCCCGCCTCTACTTGAACCTGCGGTAGGTCGCGAATAAGAGACTCCAGTTTCAAGTTCTGCGCGCATATTCTGGTACGAGCTGAGCGGGATGTAACGTCGTAGACTTGGGAACTTGACGTACCTCTATCTCGCTCCTGACAAGACCTACATATCGTCTCCGGGAAATAACCTCTGCCTCCTCCAAACCAAACATTCTCGGCCCGGTTGTCTCCACTATCCTGCAACAACAGTAAATGCGTTGAGACTATGCTGTTGCAACACTGAAATCAGAACATACTTCACGCTCTCCTCCAAGTCTTCGAGGTCGGCTTCGAGAGCTGCCAGAGTAGCTTTCAGCTACGCAAGAGACTCCACATCATTATGACGCGTGAACCTCAGCTAAAACGCATACCTCGTTCCTTGCCCACACTAGCTCCTCCGTGTCCTCCCGTGCTGTACTCCGTATGCGCAGATACGATGACCGCAGCGTGCTCGCGGTCTGCAGTGAGGATTGGATTTCTTGCTGAACTGCATGATACGGGTCGGTTGACATGATTCAGTCAAATCAACCTTGTAGATTGTGGTACGTGAGGGTATCAGTCCTTGGGTCGACGTAAATCTCTGAAGTTGGGAGAATATTGTTTCGGTCTAAGTTACCTGGTGCCGAAAGTTCAGGGTGCTTTGTGTTGCCGTTCGTGGGAAACGGAACTTCGGCAACCTGAACATGAGCGTCTATCCTCCACACACAGTGACAGAACTCCTCCTTTCGCGAAGAGAATGTAGAAAACATGGCTTACATCCGTTCGTAAGCCTCACCAAATGATGGATAATATTGGAGGGCCCTACAGGTGCATTCACAAGTTTTGCTGAGCATGGACTTCCGATATTGACTCCGAGAATGCACCTCCCAGTCCACGTGTCATAACTTGCGAATAAGATCAAAAATCGATGTTTTCAACACCTCATCGAGTTTCAAGCAGCAGCCACTTGTATACGGGTAATCCAAGGCAGAGAATGGCCAGAGAAAAAAATGTAACGAATACATATCCGGATTGGGTCTTCATGTGAGCCTTACATTGGGCCACATCGTCATGGTGTTCACTGGCAGAGTGGACTTGCTGGCGAGTGCCACATGACTTTGCTCGCAAGTCAAGCACCAACTCAAGTTAAATTGCAGACCCTCCGTGAACCTCAGATCTTGGCCATCAAGTGAGTGACTTCCAGAGGCCCCTGCTGCACCGTCTGCAAATTTGGCGCGCCGAGCCAGGCGTACGATGGACACAGCAGTGACGCCAATCGAGGCTCATTGCCATGGTGCGTAGCATGACTCTATGATACCGTTACTCTGCTGACTGTTGGACAAAGATACGGTGCACGACCTCGTTAATTTCAACAAAGTCTCCGACCTTGCCTGATGAGAGGTGGAGTCAACTCATCGACATCTTGTTATCTTCGTCTCAGAAGGCCAATCATGGAGTCCAACATTTTCGGCCCAATCATCAATCATCCTAGTCTCCACAACTATTCCGACAGTCTTCAAATCGAGAGACCATTGCGATTCTGCGAATCAACTGGGGGCAGGTTGAAATGCGACTGTCGATTGTCCGACGCGCGAAAAGGTATCCTGGGGTCGTCTATCGTTTTGCAAACTCGGACGGCTAAGAAAGGGTGATATTTGTCGCCATAGCTCGGCAGGCCCATTGTCTACATCCAGGCAACGACTCAGCCCAAGTTCGATTTCAATACTTCAAACTTCGTACGTGATAATTTTGCGTGATTGTCAATGATTCTATTTCATTGATTTGCTACGTTTGATCCAGCCCACTCGGCATAAGTCCCTTGATGCACAGTGACACTGGAATCCTGATGTCCCACGAAGGCTTCAGTCTGGGGTGTGTCGTTTATACCTTGCAAATATTTATTTTTTCTTGGTCTTGTCCCGCATCTTGTCACATGTGTCCCTCACTTCTCGCTGCCTCCGTTGCCCTGAAGTTATTCAGATATATGGGAATCGGAATCCCGGTTCTTGTACGGTGGTCCAGTATGATATGTCCATTTCCCTCAGTCGAAGATGAGGTGTAGCTCACCTGTGGCCTCCTAGTGAGTCTGAGCGATCCAGTTAATGTCTCACTCTCTATCTCCTCTCAGGCTGCAATATGAACTCATAAATAGCGAAGCGTTAAACCTGAGGGAAGACCACCGGCGATCATCATGTCGTCCAAGTTGAAAATACTTACATTGTCGGCGACGGTCTCGTGAGTGTAGCCACCGTCACTCCCCTGCTTGTCTTTGTTTTGTTGATCTGTTGCATACTGAAACCAGGGGTGAACTAAGTCGGTTCCGTTTGTTCAAGTCCATCCATCAGTTCCCAACTCCTCCCTGAGATCCACGACACCAGCTTGACAGCACGTAGCGGCTCGCGACCTGAGAAACCTTCCATTTGGCTTGACATGTATTCAGGCAGTCGATGAACAGTACCCTACAAACTGTAGGCGGGAACACGTACTTTCAGAGTGTGAGTTCCACAATGCTCTATATAGTTTCAGAATCTTCTGATACATCGTCGATGACCATGTAGCATTCGCAGACTGTACATTACATACTATCGACATGGACTTTGTGGTGGATACCCTATACATTTTTCGGTAAGCAATTGCGCCACAACCTTGCCATGTCAACCCAGTGCAAATAACCAACATATCTTTGATAGTCTGTGATATTTCGTCCACAATCGTCATAGGCCGTGATGTGTCCAATGGTTATGCGTGAATTCGAAGTACAGTACCGTTACGTGCAGCTCTTGCATTGGCGCAACAGCGAAGTGCAGGGCAGAAGGTTGTTATCAATATACCGAGATTCCCGCACGAAACCGAACTCGCAACCGAACGCAGTCGGGCAGGCCGTAGCCGCTCTCTAGTTGACCTGTTCCGCCGACGGATATGTCTGGTTTTGACATTGACCGCGTCCACTGAGAAGATGATAACTGGTAACCCTGATGATGTGCAGACGCTCAGCACCCATGATCAAATCCTTCACTGACCACCATCGAAGTCGAGTCGTGCTTCCCAATAGCTAATCGGTCGATGATTTCCTTACTGGCGGGGTATTTGCAGCTGCGAGCGCCGCCATCAACGACCAGCGTGAGCTATCAGCTGTATGAGTTCAATACATTCATTCTTCCACTCCCAGCAGTGCTGCCTGATGATATGCGGTAGATCGGCCGCCGTCGCAGCCTATCACCATGGCATGCACATCTGAATCTCCGCAGATATTGAGTCTTCTTTCTTGAACTATCGAGTTGCCGCTGCGTACTGGAATAGGTTGACTGTCCGATGTTGCCTGCGATGTACCGCAGCACTCCACCTAGGCTCCCACAGTCAGCCTCTAGTACAGGCGGATCCGGAAGACAGTCGTTCCTCTGTATACACTCCACCGTATCTAACATTTGTCATTTCACTGCGCGATGCCCCAAGCAACCGCCACAGCAATGGCATTCATGGTGACCAACACGTCCGTGAGCTCGGGCGGTACCTTATGCTTGGACATTTGCATTCTTATTGAATGTCATTTGGCCCGGCAGGCCAGCCTAGGTGACTGAGAAAACTTGAAATGAAATGCCAGACGGACCGCACAAACACCGAGTTGGTTGAAAGTCACGGTAATCCTCATGTCTATAATCTCGACTCAGGCTATCGGTGCATCGTCTGCATATTCTTTCGTGGCGGTTTACATATCATAAATCGCTCTGGTCAGTGTCTATGGTCGGCCTGTTGGTCGCGGAAGCAATCGGGGCGAGGATCTCGATCGGCTATCGACTTGATGCGGTGATCACTCGTCGATTATGGTCAACTTGAGCACCATCCGAGTCATCGCGAAGGAAAGACTGGATTATCAACTACATCCCCAGTAGTATGAGGATGAGGTTCATTGACGAAGTCTTAGTCGTGTATTCACAGGCTGCAGTCTTTGAAAGATCTTGTACCCCAACCTCAATAACAACTCGATACGCGAAATAAGCTACCGCCGGGATTGACTTGCAGGCACGCTGGCTCCCCCATCAATCTGAATATGGGCTAATTGATCAACCACGATGTTCGCATGCGCATGCAACAAGGAAAGAACAATTTGAGCTCAACATGACTTCCGTCATTCCGCGCGTTCGCGAGAGAAGACAAGAGTCGAAGTGTCGGCCTTCTGTCAATCAACTACCTCCACCCCTTTCCCCGCTGCCAACATACTCCTTGGATGGGTTCGCGCAGCGAACAGTAGCCATCTCTCTTCTCCCTCACCATCTAGGAGCTGGATTGGTCGACCTTCAATGTCTTCTTCGACAGTCCTTCAGGATGCCGCTCAGTATCATGCTGCTATCTACGTCAACTGTGGTAAGCACCAATAAGCCCTTGATGCTACAAACCATCCGCATGACGCCCACCATTGATATGGTGCCCTAGTTGCAGGGACAGCGTTGCTGCTATACGACTTGGTGACCCGCATGGATGACGAGGTGAGCCAGTCAGTTGTCAGACAGGCGCTGGAGTTGAGATGGCTCAACTTTTCAACAGTTCGAGCTGATTTGGAGGCATGTTGGGCGGTGGTACTCGAGGATCTCCACACTGATGCGCAATGCAGGTCTTCCAATACTCCACCCAAATTTCTTTACGTTACTTCTCGGTATTTCGGACTTGTAGTTCAGTTGTGAGTTCTTCAATCCCCCGTGCATCGACGTCGTTACTCACCTTGCATCTCAGAATTGACCTTGCCGAGGTCTTTCCAACCAAGTGCGCTCTCTGATGACTGTAGCTTGTTCTCCAAATTGACTATTATTGAACGAAGCTGCCCACACCACAGTTACTTTCGAACCGTGTAGGTTTTATTTGCAACGAGCCTTAATACACATCGTCTCATGAGCCATCTACAGATTTTACTTTATCTTGCATATCAGCGTGGAGCTTAGCTTGATGATACGGATATACGCATTGTGGGGCCACGAGCGAAAGGGTAAGTCATGATGAATCTCTGCTAAGTTCGAACTCAACCATTCCTTTTTCTTTACAGTGGCTATCTTCCTTGGGATGTCATGGTTAAGTGAACAAACTGTAAGTGGTGACACCCCGAGCCCGTATGACTCTGAATGTTCCGTCAGACCAATGTTGTTATGTCCTCCATCGCGATAACTCGGATAGCTAAGAGTGCAGTGCCATATCCTGCACACTGGCCTTTCCGTGGCTGCACAATCACCGACTTTCCGACTTTTTTCAACTTCTGCTGGTGCGTGGTTTCTTCGACATTGACGTCGTTCAACTCGCAAATGATAAATTTACCTAGGCTACCCATGCTTCTTTTTGAAAGTGGGTTCAATTTGGGTCTCGAGGCTGGAGATGCTTATACTCTGTGCTTACCAGCGGTGCTATTTCTCATGAGCGCCTACAAATGCCTTTCTTTCAGACCCCTTATCCGCACACCACTTATCATTTGCATATTCCGCGATGGAACCGTATACTATTTCTTGTACGTGTTCTGCTTTATCCCAGATTGCTCTTACTGACCTTATTTAAAGGATGAGCTGTGAGTTGATTGTGTGGATTTGTGCAGTTGAACATCTGTCTGATGCCTACGTCCTTCACCCAGTTGTTTTCGTAATCCGGATCATTGCACAGCTCATACCTGGCACCATCTGCGGCAGTATTGTCGACACGTACGTTTTTAAATAGTCCAGTCGCCTTGACGTTGCTCTGAATTCAATCATACGCAGATGGATGATCGCTATATTCTCCATTACGGTAAGTTTCGCTAAATACAATCCTTCAACGTACTGATTGCACGGTATCTCAGGGATCCCACCTGATGTTGAGAATTCGCAAGCTTGCTGCTGCAAGGAATCAGGCGAATCTTGTGACACCCTGCATCTCAGTCTCCATTCCCGAGTTCGCCAGCCGTCCTCCAGACAATCATCACGGTCACGACAGAAACTGTAACACGGTTTCTTCGTCTCGCTCATCGAAACCGCCATCAGACGGCTACGAGATGCATCCGTTGACCAACCATACCAGTGTCCGAGTCGTACCGATACAAGCTGATGCTGCCCGCACCGATTGCCCGCCAAAGTTATCGCTCGACCTCCCTCTCACTCATCTAACGCGTGCTCGTGCAGAGCGAGGGTGGAAAACCTCTCTACATACTGACGGATCGCAAAAGTCACCATGCACGGGGAGTTTGTCGAGTTCGTGGTTGGACGAGTGGTCAGTAAGATGTAATTAAGACTTTTCGTACTATACGCAATGGAATACTGGATTCGCATACATGTATACTTTTCATTCGCTAGAATCAACTCTTGACCACAGTCTTTCAACTGAGCCACAACCTTTCCGAATGATCGACTCACAATATCATGGCGATGATTGGACAGAGATTTTGAGACCCGGTGGGGGTCACGTGATACCCGTAAAAGATTCGGGTCCGGGAGATCTTGAGCTGAGTCGGCCAGTGTCAACCTTTATCTTTCCCTACCTCTACCTCCATCCCCGTCATCGTTATACTCAACGATGGCCGACAAAATCACACGTATTGCCATCGTCGATGCAAACCGATGCAAACCAAAACGATGTGCGCAGGAATGTAAAAAAGTGAGGTTTTGTGTATTCAATCAAAATATTCTTGTGGCTGATCGAACATTCCAGTCATGTCCAGTGGTGAAGATGGGTGCGTTGAAGCTTGTGCTATGGCTGTGGAAGAAATGCTCATGGGGATGGGAGTTTAGGAAAGCTCTGTATCGAGGTCAAACCTACAGACAAGATCGCGTTCATCTCAGAGTTCCTATGCATTGGTTGTGGTATCTGTGTTAAGAAGTACGCCCTGTACGCAATTCTTCATGCCTGACGTATCTGACTTTTTACAGGTGCCCTTTCGAAGCCATTGCCATCATCAATCTGCCTACAAACTTGGACTCCCAAGTTACGCACCGATACACCGCGAATGCGTTCAAACTGCATCGATTACCAACACCTCGACCTGGTCAAGTTCTTGGACTTGTTGGAACCAACGGTATTGGCAAGAGTACTGCTCTCAAAATCCTCGCCGGCAAGCTCAAGCCCAACCTTGGTCGCTATGACGTGCGTTGCTCGTAATTTTGATCTACGCGCTGAGGAACGCGAACCATAATTTCTACAGGATCCTCCAGATTGGCAAGAGATCTTGAAATACTTCCGTGGCTCCGAACTGCAGAATTACTTCACCAAAGTCTTGGAGGATAACTTGAAGGCTTTGATCAAGCCGCAATATGTCGACCATATTCCTCGTGCGATCAAGGGCAGCATGACCGTCTCCGTGATGTTAGATTCGAAGTTGGAGAGGGATAACAAGCAGGAAATCTGTGATCTACTGGAATTGAACAAGGTCCTAGAGCGTGATATATCTCAACTATCTGGAGGAGAGCTTCAGAGATTCGCCATCGCTATGACTTGCATTCAGAAGGCAGATGTGTATGTCTCGCATTGTTCTTCCTACTTTGCCAGTTCTCATGACGTATGCAGCTACATGTTCGACGAACCGTCCTCCTACCTCGATATCAAGCAACGTTTGGTGGCCGCCGAGGTCATTCGTAGACTCCTTACGCCTTCCAACTACGTGATTGCTGTGGAGCACGATCTTTCAGTGTTGGATTATCTCTCCGACTTCATTTGCTGTCTTTACGGCAAGCCGTCCATGTATGGTGTCGTGACCATGCCGTACTCGGTCCGTGAAGGTGAGTAGAAAACCCGCAGTGACGCATCACCGTTTGTGCATGCTTAATGGGCCTCGCAGGTATCAACATTTTCTTGGACGGCTTCATTCCTACCGAGAACTTGCGATTCCGTCAAGAATCCCTCTCGTTCAAGATGGTGGAGACTGCGGAGGAGCTCATCATTGATAAGACCCGACACTACTCATACCCATCCATGACCAAAACGCTTGGTGGCTTCAAGCTCACTGTTGAGGAAGGCAGCTTCACCGACTCTGAGATCATTGTCATGCTTGGCGAAAATGGTACCGGAAAGACTACCTTTGTCCGTCTGCTCGCAGGCGATACCCCCGACAAGGAGACAGATAAGCAGACACTAGCTGTTTCACTCAAGCCGCAGACGATCTCGCCGAAGTTCCCGGGGACTGTTCGGATGTTGCTCTTGAAGCAGATCAAGCAGGCGTTCATGCACCCGCAGTTCCAGACGGACGTCGTGAAGCCGATGAACTTGGAGAACATCATAGACCAAGAGGTCAAGACGTTGTCTGGAGGAGAATTGCAACGTGTTGCTATTGTTCTCGCCCTCGGAAAGCCGAACGTCTCTGTGTACTTGTTGGATGAACCATCCTCGTACGTGTCTCGTGTCTTGCCTGCGTATTCCCAACACTCAAGCTTTTTCTCCGATCACACAGGTTCTTGGATTCTGAACAACGTATCATTGCCAGCAAGGTTATCAAGAGATTTATTCTTCACGCAAAGAAGACTGCCTTCGTCATTGAGCACGATTTCATCATGGCGACATATCTCGCGGACCGTGTCATCGTCTTCGAGGGCAAACCCGCCGTTTCGGCCACTGCAACCCCGTACGTATTGCACTGCACGGGTTTCATGCATTATGCTAATGGCGTCACAGACCGCAATCTCTCCTCACTGGCATGAACAGGTTCCTGGCATCTCTGGAAATCACCTTCCGTCGTGACCCAACCAACTACCGCCCGCGTGTCAACAAGATGAACAGTGTCAAGGACCGTGAACAGAAGGGTACGTTGGTCCCTTGCAATTTCATGTGATCAATAACCCATGCAACCATCCTGCAGCTTCTGGCAACTACTTCTTCCTAGAGGAATGAAGTTCTCCAAGCGAGATCTGGAATGATTCGCGTGTTCGTGCATAGACACGAACTTCTCGGTCCTTGCGGTGTAGGATAGCTGCTGTAGCGTTAGCTTTCGCGGGACTGGGATGTTGATTGTATCCGTCCCGTCACAATATGTTTGTAGAAAGTATACTACTCACTGGAAGAATGTTTGAGAACTGGGATGCAATGATACAGTGTAGATTCAGACTGTATATACTCTGGTTATTGCAATTCAATTTGCTACTCCCCTCGCTCAGTATTCAGCGCCAGTATTTCTTGCCTCTTACCACCACGCCATCACTGTACATTACATTCTTACGGAGGATATGAGCGATGTTGTCGACCCCTCTTCACTACCATTCGAGTCAATACCTACTCGACGACGCATCGTAGCCTCATACTGGTTCGTCATACTACTCGCCATCCCAATATGGTGGAAGACCACCAGCATCGACCGACTCTCTCTACCGGAATCCAGAGTACACACAATAGCGAGCCGCCAAGTGAGCCTCATCTTCATTTCCAAGTCATTTCGTTCATCTGACGTGAACTACAGTGGCCGTTACCTCCACCAGAGATTCCGGAGTCTTCGTCTCATCGTGTAGTGAAGTACTCGCCAAGGTACAGGTTGGCGTTCTCATTGTTGAACGAGGATGCGAGTTCTGGGAATGCGGCGGTCTCATGGGAGGTCGAAAAGGCTTTGGAAAGTGAGTGTCACAACCATTGAGCTGAAGCATCCGACTGATGTGGCTGCACAGGGTTCCTACGACCGACGCTGGACAGGTTCAGTGTATTGCACAATTTCACTCTTGAGAGTCAAGTGCAGTACCACGCTCCCTTGGCATTTAAACCCATTACATTGGAGAACGGAATAGATAGGATACATGGCTTGACCCAGGAAGATTTAACGGTGTTTGTCAACTCTGCGCAATGGACACTTTGTGCGTAGCAACTGGATACTCTCAGTGACGCCAAGTGACGGTCAACAGCATCTAGCGTATCGAACGATCCAGTGTTGCACTTCGTTCTATTCGTGCCATCTACGTCAAACAAACCGTTGCACATATTGAACAATGAAGGTCGGTCCTCCAACCAGTTCCTCATGTTTCCACATTCAGTTATTTGCAGGACAACCAATACCCTCCAATGCGTTCATCCTCCCCCAATGGGGCGGGATCATCCTGTTGAATGAACCGACGTCTCACCTATCTACCACCGCACTCCGAACGTCATTTGCCATCTTCCGACAGCAGCTTCTGGCTCTCCTCGGGGTGCTTTCAGAAAGTGGCGATACGTCCTTCTCGGATTCGCAACTCGATCAACTCATCAAACGCCGTACATACGAGAATGTCAAGGATACGCAGGAAACTTTGCAGAGTATTGTGGCACTGGTCAAACAGATTGAGAACATGCCTGTTGGGCAGGATGTTAAGGGTGATGTTCAAAACGCTCTGAATGAGCTTGATCAGGTACGTCCTACCTTGGGTACTTTATTACATTCTGTTCAGGTGACCCCTTAGGCATTTGCTGTGGCAGCATCTTCGCCAATCGATGCTCTTACGCATTCAAGCGAAGCCGTCAAGCTTGCTTCACGAGCGTTCTTCAACCCAGGGATGCTGGCGTTGCTTTACTTTCCTGCAGAACACAAGTATGCGGTATACGCTCCATTGTTCACGTCCATTGCTGCGCCGCTTGTAGCTGCAGTTGTGAGGGAGTTTTTGGCGTGGAAACGGTCCCGCCATCAGAACGCTGGAGCAACTGGAGGAAGACCGAAAGTAGAGTGACATTCCTGTGTATCGTATTCTGATCTATTTGCCTGAAGTTAGCTTGGTGGACCACCACCCCTCGCCATCTTCTTATCATGCCCTGCTTTCCTGTCGTGGTTCGCATGACGGGCCTTATTGCGATCTTTCATGGCCCTATCTTTCGAGCCTTCGCCACCACCACTCCCACCACCTCTTCCTCCGCCACCTCGGCCGCGTCCGCCGCCACCACGACCACGACCACCGCCGCGCCCGCGATGAGGGTGTGAAGAGGATGAGGACTCCATTTGTAACTCGGCGTGGGAGAGCGGTTTGTTTCCTGCGAATTCGTGTTTTTGCAGGATCTTGTCCTTGTTAGGCTGAGAAGGATAACATTAGCTTAACGGAGGCGGCTACAACAGATGATGGCTCTACGTTGCGTTCGAGCATGATCCTCCAACTTTCGATTTGGCCGTCGTCCCAGCCTGGGAGATAGAAGGGTAAACGTAAATCGGGAATACATGGCATGGAAGACAAACCTGTTTGAGCCTTGAGGTCAATCCTGGCTTTGCTCCTTCGCGTCTGTGCATCTCTATCAAAGAGTTTTGGGTCTCGTATGTATGCCAGCTCAAGGATTGTGTCTGGTGTTGCGGGTAGTGCCTGGAATAAAAGTCAAACAAGCAAGCCAGGACATGAATGAACTGACACCGTACTGCTGCTTCATCCTCTTCGGAGTCATCGTCGCTGGCTTCTCCGTCTCGTACTTTGACGGCACCCTCTTCATCGAGGTCATCCTCAAAAGCAATGTTGCGCTTGCCATTCTCCCCGCCTTCCTCTTCGTCGTCATCATATTCTGCTTCTTCCGCACGTCGGAGTATGTCTGCTTTCATTTGTTCAATGAATGCGCGGTCCTGAATGGTCGCTGTATCGCTGTATGATGTACAAAGACGCAATTAGCAAAGCTGAATTCACTTAGGATGATAAGCTCACGTCTTCTTTCCAACCCTCAACTGTGTCGGCTCCATTGCGACGTCGTCAAATACATTTAAACGACCTTTCGTGAAATTGTATTCCTCCTTTCCAAGGTCCGGTGGGGAGGGGGTCTGTTCAGCTACTCGCAAGCTCGGCTCCACATCATCCGCACTCGGTGCAGTGCCCTCGAATAAGGCTTCGATAAGTCGTTCCGCGCTGCCCTTGTACGGGTAGTCTGGGTGCCCTAGGAGATACCTGATGTGCTGTGGTGACTGATCTGGGAGGATGTCAAGGACTTGTGCTACGGCTACGTCCAATGCGAGATCTTCTTCCGGGGGTCGGGCGGTGGCTTTCCCTTTACCCTTGTGCGAGGATGGGCTCCGAGTGCCCTTGCCTCTATAGTCAATACCTGGTGATACGCCCGAAGAACGAATGAGGAGTTTCAACGCGCCGGGATCGCTTCCGGCTGACGCATCTAGAGATTGTAAGGCACTCTCAAGTAGATCCGTCCTAACGTCGTCTGCTCTGCGTAGGACAGAGACGACTGTGCGTGACATGTCGTACGCGTGCTGATAATCGGCCAGAAGTGATTGATTGAGGAACGGTGTTGGAGGAAGGGGGGTGCTGCCGCTAGAGGTTGGCTGCTGGGATACTTCGAGCAACGAGAACACTACTTCGAATGCGGGCTCGCATTGTGCCACCAGCTCGCTACCTGCATTGGGAGCGGAAGCGATATCGTCGAAAAGTACTCGGATGAGAAGGTGGAAACTGTCTAGGAGCGCCACCTTGGTTTCGAGGAGAATGCGTTCCCAGTCATCCACATCGCGGGTGGACATGTCTGAAAGCCTCAGCCCGCCATAGGATTGTGTGATAGTAGAGAGACCTTGGCCATAAGCGGTTGCTAGGGCAAGCATAAATGTCTTATCCCTGGCGAACACGCGCTTGATCTCTGGCGGAGAAAGTTGTATAGAGGCAAGAAGGATATGAGAGATCTTGCGAATGCCGTACAGACCTTGGTCTGTGGATACGAGTAGGGATGTAAACACAGGGACGACGTCAGTCTTCAACTGAAGAGTCAGAGCGGGTCCGTTTTGAGAGAAAGCGATCGCAAAAAGGTTCTTGAGAGCCTTTGGGTTTTTCTTTCCGTACGCTACCGCGAAATCCATCAAGATCTGAAAATCCAAGAAACCGGCCACACGTTCTGCAAGTAAGTGTACTCTGTGCCCGACGGTGCGTTCGATAGAAGACAGCTCGGGTGAACTCGTTCCCCAGATGAGGTCCTGTAAAAGACGGCTGGCTGCATCTTGCGCGTAGGAGGCCAGGAATGCTACTGTAGAAGTAATATCACATCTGGCAATTGGAATATTGAGGCATTGTAGGAGAGATGAAGAGATCGTCTGGTGAAGTGTCGAGAGCTGTGATGGTGAGAGCGCTTTCCGGGCCTTTGCGGAAGGGTAAACTGGCAGACGAATGATTGACATTTTCGTCGTCGCCATTACAATCTTCACCTATTCTTAATGGTCAGAACGATGAGGTACAAGTAAGAGATATTGTTACCAGGATATTGGTTTCCACCAAGACTTTGAGGAAGATTGTGATGACTGTTCTGTGAGGACTGCGGTCCCGTCGGGGAGTCCCGATCAGGTAAAGGCTTCCCGATTCCATCTCCCCACGGTTATATTTTCACGCTGAGTTACGTCGGAGACTGTCGGCACTCAGATTTGTGGCACCAGCAGAGCTCAACTGGCTGTTTTCCTCTTACCTCGAACCTGCCCTCCCTTTATCCCATAATTCCGTTCATTCATCATTAATCCTTTCTTTATAATCCTTCGCCTTCATCGCGCATGTCGGGCAGATACGAACCAAGACGTTCATTCAATCCACCTGATTTTGAGGTGTGTTTCCTCTCCTCTCTGTCTCAAATGTATCTCTCACATTTGCGAAACACGGGTAATTAGCCTCTATATCACACCCCAGAACCACTTCCATATGGGGCTGAACCAGGCCTCTCCCCTTACTACGACAGATCCCTTCCACCACACGCCGGCCCGTCCAATCGAGGAGACATAAGTCACACCGGCAGTCATCGCGGAGACTCATGGCGTCCAGAGCGCACAGCATCACATTATAGACCACCCTCGCCCGACCGCTATTCCCCTGCTCGTTACCCTCGTCAAGATACTCGACGGACATCGCGCTATGAGTCCCCACCACGTCGAACGACCTCTGATTCCACACACGATGGTTCATGGTCCAGAGTGCCCCGGGACATTATGGCAGAGCGCATGTTTGAGCCTTCGGAGAGTTGGAAGCAGAATCATCATCCTGGTGATTACTGGGAGCCTGGCCGTGAAAGCAGACCACGTCGTATGTCCCCACCACCTCATCCAAACAGTCGGTCATGGAGGAGGACACCATCGCCCCCAGCACGCAGTCAATGGGACCCGTGAGTTGACCATGCTCGCTTATAATATATCTACTGTCGTCTGACGAAACATAGCCTCGACAATCCTCGGCCCAGTGGTACGCCATACTCTCAACATGGCCGCTCGCCCTCAGATAGGTCTTACAGACCAAGTTCTTCCTACTGGGACAAGTATGTTATTTTTTCCTTTCTCAATTAATATTCCAATAGTATGCTTTACAGCACAAGGAGGTCGTCCCCCGACTATCCGAAACCAAATTTGTAGGCACCCCTTCTTTTGATGTTTGTGTTGTGCTGACCTGCCGTAAGTGACAACTATGGCACGCACAGTGCGTCTGATCATAGACGTGATTCCTCTGGACCCGCCATTCCACCGAGGCCGCCACCGCCACACTCTTATGATTACGACGACAGAGTGGTGCGTCATTCACCAGCAAGACCGTATGGCGGTGCCGCATCACCCCCCACCGTCCTCCGACGCGAGTCGTACTGGCCTGAAGCTGCAACTACACCAAATACCAGGTCGCCACACGAGTCTAGATTCCCTCGCGGCGGTGGAAGCTGGGGTTACCACTCGAGAACACCATCCGACACTTACAGCCCTGGAATAAGACGTGAAAGTTTCGGTGCAAGCAAAGAAAGTCTTGCATCCCATCAGCGAGAGGGAAGCATCTCGTCTTCCGGCCCCTTGCCTTCTGAACGTGCGAATCCGGTATCCCGTTCATCTTCACCTCCAGCACGGCGCGGACACAGCCATCAACAAGATCGTAATTCCCATCGGTCTGCTCAGTCACCGTTTCAGGACGACCGTGATAGTTTAGCTTCCACTCCTCATAATGAGCGCCAATTTTCTCACGCCTCAAGCCCCAGAGCAAGCAAGACCCCAAGTAGCATTGAGGCGAGCAAAGGTACGTGCGAAATGTTGCAAGCCCTGCTCCACTTGCTGATGGATGTTGCAGACCTGCAGGAAAGTGTATTAACCTCCGCCGGCAAAGCGGAAAATGACGACGCTGCTCTTGCGGGCGAGTCTGCCCCTGGGTTGACGAAGACCGAGTCTACCGCGCCTTCATTACAAGCAGAATCAAATACTCCTCTTCCTCGTGACGTTTGCCATCTTGACGATCACCCTGCTCCTGCTGAGCCAATGACTGTCGATGATGAGACGACAGCAGAGCCCGAGACCCCTGCACCAGCCACTCCATTAGCTCCCGAGATTCCTGGCTCTAATATGACGAGCGCGCCTGGTACCCCACTTATCTCAGGAAGCACTGCAGAGCAAGTTGGCAAGAGACGTCGTGAACGTGATCACGTTCCTGTTCGTGCAGCACCTATCCCTCAATCCCGAAAGGCTTCTCGGACTGTCGCTGTCTCTGCTGCTGCCTCTGAAGCTGAGGACGATTCTGCCGCACCAGAAGTGGCCTTCCCTGATACCCTTCGGATGTTTGTGATGATGCGCCTTCGAAATAGTCGTCAGACGCGTGAGGATAGGGTTCTCCCTGTTCTCAGCGCGAACGAAGCGGTGGCCGCTGCGCACAAAGCATTTGCACAACTATCCAAAGGGTCTGATGGAAGGCCACCTGCTGCGAGTCCGCAAGAGCTTGTAGAGGAGTGCATGGAGGCTGAGCGCGTTGAGGCGCGCCAGGCAACTCATGTCGACGTCCGACCGTCTCTCCGGGCCCGCTTCGCTCAACGACAAGCAGTCTTGAATGACAAAGTTGCGCGGCTACGAGCTGAATATCTGGAGCTTCACGAACGCTGGCTTGCACACTGCGCTAGTCTGGATGACGTTGCTAAAGCTGGTGCGCTCGAGGAATCCTCTACCAGTGCCGGAAGGACGACTCGG
Organism: Cristinia sonorae; assembly: GCA_021029105.1. NCBI lineage: Eukaryota > Fungi > Basidiomycota > Agaricomycetes > Agaricales > Stephanosporaceae > Cristinia > Cristinia sonorae. The sequence continues at coordinate 285,867 of JAEVFJ010000013.1, forward strand.
AGGTCCGCGGCGACGCTGGGGGATGCAGTGCGGTCGGACTTGGAGATGGAGCAGATCATCGCGAGTTTAGGAAACGAAGAATTGACAGACGCAAACCACCTTGCGGCTCGGAATGCGGCTATAATACCGGATATGGTCACTGTGGATTTGAACCCCAAGGGTGGACTTGAGGAATACCTGCAGGTTTACGACGATACCAACAATGCAGTCGACGACCCCGACGCGTTCTATGCGCCTCGCACTGGAAAGTACGATTGGACAGACGACGAGAAACGTACTTTCTTGGAGAAGTACGCTGCCTATCCGAAGCAGTTTGGGATCATCGCCGGATTCCTACCTCACAAGACCCCAGCGCAATGCGTCACTTATTATTATTTGCATAAACATCAGATCGACTTCCGGAAAGTCGTGGCGAAGTTTGCGTTCGGGAAGCGCAGGCGCGGAGGGAGAGGAGCGGCAGCAGCGAAGAATAGGCGGAACGCGTTGTTGTCAGATATCTTACAGAGGGACGCGGAGTTCTCTAGGGAACATACCCCTGCAGGCACCGCCGCTGCTACACCAGTTCCTAATGGAAGACGTGTGAAACCTGTGAGCTCTGCAGCTGCTGGTGGCGAGGGGAGAAGGTCGTCAGGGAGGAGGATTATCAGTGGGCTGGTGGAACAGACTCCTGGGTCAACACCGACGCCTGATCCTGAGCCAGAGGCCAAGCGAAAGAGGCGGAGGGTCACTGCGATACGAGGTATTGCTGCGCCAGACCTCGAGGCTGATGATGATGCCGAGGTAAGCTGACATGATACCTTCGTGCATACACTGCCTCAGGCTGACACACCTTTTGACGATGCTTAGGAAGATGGTAAACCTGCTAAGCGTGGTCGAAAGCCAAGGCGTGTGAAGGAGTCTAGTGCAGTCACCACGTCCGCCAGCACACCCGTCGCCGCACCGGAAGAGCTGGCAAATCTACCCGAAGATGCCTCACAAGATGCTTCACTTCGAAAGAAGTTCACTCCGACCAATACCGGCTGGTCAGAAGAGGAGAAGGGTTCGTGCTCTCAGTAGATCGTCGCGGAGACGTCCAGGATCTGATTCGTAGTCTTCAGCTCAGTTGGTCACGCTTCTTGGGCGTTATGGTGAGGACTTCAAGCGGATTGCGGCGTCGATGTCCACTAAGGTATGTCATACAATGCTATCCCACGTTTCTCCCTCACTTACCGGTTGGTATGTAGACGACCGCACAGATCAGCGTTTTCTACAAGGCGAATGTTGCAGACATGAACCTGGATCAAGTCGTTGCCAGTGCTAGACAGCGCTCCCCAACACCAGAGCCAACCTCCTCCAAGACACCGAACTATAGACACATCGCATACCCCGGCGCTGGCGTCATGGACTCGGAGATTCATCCCCAACCTTCAACTATGGGCAACGGGCCGCCTATGATAGAGATGTCCAGCCTTCCGATGCCAATGCATGGCAGTGGTAGCATGGAGTCCAGGTTCCGAATGAACAGCATCACCGTGACCAGGAACAGGTCAGCCCTCGACGGGATGGGGGAGACCATGAGCATGCCTGCACAAGGATTCTTTAGACCAGCAGACATTCCCATGCATGCACCACCCTATGGAGCACCGCCTCTTATTCCCCTTCCAGGACACCCACCGATAATGACAGGACATCCACCGCATTATATCACCAACCCTTCTCCGTTTGCTTCGCCTCCTCCTCAGTCATCACCACCTCCTCCGCCAGCACCTCCGGGGATGACGACGAGCTTTCCGTCGGGGTTTGCGTATAGTAACTTGTCTCCATCGCATTTTGCCAATGGACCACCTCCTCCGCTTCCTCATCCACATGTTGGTGTACCGCCACCGAATGGGATGATACCTGTCCCTGTTCCTGGGGCGACGTATGGACATCCGCCACCAAGGGCTTGGGGCCCGCCTTAGTCTTTCGTTTCTCACTCTGCGTTCACGGCGCACGCTGGTAGGATAAGGATATTTTATGTTGCTTCTCCCTCGTTGGATTGTGTTGATAAACTACCTGCTGTATAATATTTCCTCGTCAATGACATTACGGTGTTGGCGTTGTCACCTTCCGGTCTCTCAGATCTATCTAGGGATACAACACATCCGCGACAGTGCTATATTTCGGCACCGTCTCGATAAGACAGGAGCCAACTTTGTCTATGTTTCATTGCTGGGGTTGGAGAAGGCGGGTGTTTCATACAGCATGCTCAGTGTCTACTGGGTCCCTGCATTTCGTCAGATTTGTATGAACATATCCAACTAAGACTTGCGAGGATAAAATAGAGAACCAAGAATAGATGCGGTGGTTTCAGGAGGACTGCGGATGGAGTGTGTGAGTGCCGAGAAGGCCGGTGACTAATCGAGCTCAAGTTTAGCCTTTCCGTTCCACACCCTGCCGAATCCCCTTTAAAACCTCCTCGTCGTCAACCCCGACGATGCCCTCTTGGAACGACTGGTGTACGTCCCATCCCGCTCGTCGTCGTCCCCGTTGCCCGCTCACATCCATCCCAACAGATCGCAGTCCAAACAGAACCTGGACACTGCATCAAGCGCCATACGTCGCACGGGTAGACTCACGAACCTCCCGCCAGGCTATTGCAATGAACAACACCGCTCAAGGCGGCGCGGTCGTCCTCAACCTCGGTGATCTCACCGGTACCACCAATAATCGCAACAACACTGCCGACTCTAAGAAGAAGCAGGACACCCTCTTCGGTCCCAACATCGGTATCGTGACCACCGGTCCTGAGTGGTCGGAGAATCCGGAAAAGTCGAAGGATGACTTGACCGCCGATATCGTCAAGGGGTGGATTGCGAAGAGCAAAGAGGTGAGTGTCTTGTTGCGTAGTGCTCTCCGTCCATCGATATTCCCCACCCGCTCCGGAGAAATACTCTCACAGGGGACGGCCCACTCACGCTGGGAACTTCCTTGGAGGGTTATTTTCGTTCTTTGGGGCTGCATTCCTCCCCATCTCCATGTTACGTAGCGTTGGCGGCGGAATGTCGACTACTGTCCGTCTGTCAAGATATCTCCGTTTGTATTCACGCTTCACCCCAGGCTTCACATTCCACTACAACTCTCCAAGCACTCGTGAATCTCAAACGACCTACCCTCCGCCTCTCACCCCTCGAAGCAAGCACCGACGATGCTGATCATGCCGATTCTCAACACCACCACGGCCTCGAGTTCGAATATGACTGCGATGCACCAAAGTGCGGAATCAAAGTCAACGTCGTTCTGTCGCCTTCTCATCACCTCGCGGAGAAGTCCTCATCATCTTCCAGTTACAAGCACACCAGGCTCCTCGTGTTCGAGACCATCACCGAGGGCGGGTTTGGGAACAAGCTGAATATCGAAGAGGGCGCCATGCTGGAACTCGGTCGCTTTGAGCACCGCCCAGCATCCGCACGTCAATCATCTTCCGTTCCTAGATCAAGCTCCGACAAATCGAATGACCAACACGCTGAGAAGGCAACACCGGATGCATCTACCCCTGCCGAGACTACTGCAGATATCACAACCTCGACCTCCCGCCCAAAGAGTATCTTTCCTGGGTTCCATCTTCGCAAACGTTCTGGTCACGATCGTAACGTGGCTGGGCCCGCCCTTGCGGTTGTGGACGCTGAGACACACGAGGGAGGAGATGACAAGCCTAAGGAGACGAAGGAAAGCGAGGACGATGTTGGTGTCAAGGTCATCATCACCTTAACTGCTCTGGATCCTGATGGCAAGCCGTTGAAAGTTCGCAATGAGCAATCCACGTACTTGCATATCGTTAGGTTTGGACGTCCACCTATGGTTATCGAAGGAGCTGAGCCGGAGGAGGATAACCGACCATGGGTGGTGAAGGTCGTCAAGCGTGAGGCTACTGTGAGTCCCATTACTCGCCTTCTCAGGTTTATGCGTCGCAAACTGAACATGTCCTCTCACAGATCGGTCTGCACACTTTCCATCTGCACGAGATTTACGGTCTCTCTTCTAACTCCAACACATCAACCCACAATACCGCACCACTTCCCACCTCATACCCACCAACAGCAAACGGTCTGAACACTCTCCCCACCACTACACCAGTAGAAGATGAGCCTTCATCCGAATGTCTCGTCTGTCTCTCTTCCCCTCGTGAAGTCGTCCTCCTTCCATGCCGACATCTCGTCGCGTGCAGAGAATGCGCCGTAAACATGATTGAATACGGCGCGGGAGGTCAGATCACGCACAGCGATGCCCCAGCAGACACTCCCGCTTCTCCGGCTGCCGCCGCGTCGCCCTCTCCTGGCACAGAGAACCCAACCGCTGCTGGGGAAGAGGATATCACGACAACTAGAGACGCGGACGCGACAGCAACCGGACCCGGGGAGAACGATGAGAATGGCGCTGCGCCTAGTGGGAGTGAAGCAAACGCACCGCAGCCTCAACCTACCAACGTGGCTACTCCGACTGTCCCGACTGCGACAAGGAGGAAGAGGAAGGCGAAGGGTTGGGCGTGTCCAGTGTGCCGACAACGTACGTTCATCTTTTCAGTCCTCGTCCGAATTTGTCGAATAGGTAAATTAACCCTGGCTTTCCTCTTGCAGCTTACACATCCTTACTTCGCATTACCACCACCGCACCATCCAAGGACCTACTTGAACGCGATTCCACGGACCTCCCGGCGTCACCCACAGTCACCAACGGGACAAACACGAGCCCGGTGTTGAATGGTGCTACCCCGGGGGAGACCGCGTCGCCGAGGTTCGGGTTCTTGAGAGGGTGGCCTGGGAGGGGCACAGCACCTCCGCAGGACGCTGCTGCTGCTAACGTTTAAGCACTTGAGGATGCTGTCGAGAAGGTGTGTGTGGTAGGAGCAGGAACGTGTGTGTATATTCTAATTTGTGCGGGGGTGGTGTGTACGTTGGATCGGACGCGTTTGTCTGTTCTTTTTTTCTCTCTTGTATTATATATGTTTCTTCTTTCAAGCTCCTGCCTGCCTGCCTTTTCGCAGTCCTTCCCCTTGTTCGTACCTTCTATCTTTCCTCCCTTTTCCTACCCATTCTCCTGATACCATGACTGCGATCATCGATTTGTACGGAATCATGGTTTGGTTCTCTTCCTCCTTTTCCCCTTCTCACACCTCTTCTTTCCTCACCGTCATTCACCCGCTTGTGACGTAGTGTACCATGTCCTGTTTGTCCATAGGTGTATCGTTATCTGATGTTTCGATGTCCAATTTACGTTCATTGCCTGTCTCTAATCCCGCAACAACGCCCTCGTATTGACACCCAAAGCACTATTGGAGTTTCTGGTGCTTGAGGGGACCTTGGGGGCATCACGCAAAGAATTGAAATTGAAACTCAGATGAACTGGTGTGCGCGTCACTTGTGTTGGCTACTATGCCGCTCATATTGACACTGCCAGGACAATAAGTCAGTATGCCAAAGAAAGGTTCCGCAGACAAGAAGCCAGCTAAAGGTACAGATTCCAAGGGCAAAGACAAAGATGCAGGAGACAAATCGAACAAGGTCTGTATCCTAACCAACCATCTATAGACCGTTATTTCTATCACATACTATACCATCGTCCAGGTTTCGTATCGGTTTGTGATCACGTTCGCTGATCTAGTGATCATTCCGTGCAGAAAGACGGCGCGTTGAAGGCAGCGACATCTGTCAACGTTCGCCATATCTTGTGCGAGAAACATTCAAAGGCTACGGAAGCCTTGCAGAAGATCCAGGTGCGTACTGGTAGCATAAACTGTCCTTATTTCAAGTGTGTGTCGATGTGGATCTTCGCCGAGTGCTCACGAGGAGTGGATTGACAGGAGGGACAGCGGTTCGATAAAGTGGCTCAGGAGTACTCTGAGGACAAGGCGAAAGGTAAGCAGGACCCTTGTACGTGTGGGTCCACGCCCGCCGCGGCGCTGACCAGTACCTCAATCAGCCGGTGGCAGCTTGGGCTGGATGGTCCGAGGTTCCATGGTGGTAAGTAATAAGCTCTACATCGGTATGTGCTACCGGCGTTGAGTGTGGAATTTTGTTAGGGACCGTTCCAGGATGCAGCTTTTGCGCTACAACCTTCGACGGTGGATAAGCCCATTCTCTCGCCGCTTGTCAAGACGAACTTTGGGTATCACATTATCATGGTGGAGGGAAGGCGGTAATGACAACTTTACCAATTACCATAGGTCTGACATCGCCGTTTCTTCACGTCTCACCGCTGGTGATTTGATTGTAAAGGACATATTGTATTGTAAAGGCCCAGTGTTATCGATATGAATACGACGAGGGGTAATGAGGGTCAGATGTGAAAAGCAGATGTGAACGGCAGGCTACTTTAGATGTAGAAGCTATCTCATCAACACCCATTCACTGGATTGAGAACCGTGATAAAGGAAGGAAGTCATCTAGGAGCTTATACGCCCATATGAGGAGAGTGACGCGAACCAAATAAGGCTGGAGAACGTCCAGAAGCTGGATAGCCATGTCGTTCGGAGAGGTGCAGGGGGCCTCCTCGCTCGGGCCCCCTGTCGTTCAGGTGGCGTGCGGCATCCTTGGCAGCCCAACCCTCGAAGTCCTCTTGACAACGGTTGAGGAGATACTTCCGGAACAGGTGACTGGTGGACCACATCCAGATTTCAGGTACGGGGCCTTCAACCTTCCTTGCTGTCGCTTTCATGGCGTCGCGGTGGTTGCCTGAGCGAAGGAGGGTATGCTGGTGCCTCGAGAAGAGACCTAGTGCGTCTCGGCACAAGTTCATTGAACCCAAGGATATATAGGAACCCGTTGTATCGGTGCTGTGATGGACCACTGCGTTCCGACTTCTGACTGCTATTCAGGAGGTCGGAGAAGGTGCTGGACTCGACGGTGAGACGCTCACAGTCTACCGCAGAGGGAGAGGAACTCAATATCTTCCGTCTCGAAGATGTCGTGGAAACGCACCATGCTGCTCATCCTCAATGGCTCTTATGCATCCTCCTCAACTCTTCCTTGCGTCCCAGAAAAAGGGAAAATCCACTCATCGCCAGCACATCGCGTTGAACGATAGACTTGGTATCCGCAGGTCAACGAAATGGATCGGTACTTGCTGGTCGTGATGTGTGCGACCGTTGGCTGGGGCGAACAGGGCAATAAAAATCGAGAAAAAATGGGAGCAAGATGGAGGGCTGATGAGAGAGCAGGACGGTGCCAGTGGCATGGTCAACCGTGGTCGTGAAAGGAGTTTGCAAGTGGGCGTGAGAACCCTGACAGCCTCGAGCGACAAGACTGTTGACTCTGGCCACGAAGTTGTAACCACTATGCCGCAATGCTTCTGGGTACGAACACATGCTGCACAACAAAGGAACGAATCAGGAAATGTAGGACGTCGATCAAAGGAAGGTACTGTAGATCCAATACACTGTCAGCGTCTTCTGATCCATGCTGAACTCAGGCTTTGCCACAGCTACCAAACAACTTATAGAAAATTGCTTGTCACCAGTGGAGACTTCCAATTCGGCATAGAGCATACTTGGAGGATATAGTACGCAGATGGTAGACATCTAAGTGTCTGCCACCGCTATGTTTGCGCCGGCACAGGGCTGTTCCAAAGCAGGGCCTGTCACGGTTGAGCCCCAAGGTCTTCCGGCACAATAGAGGGCCCAGCTTGCTGACGGGTATGGGGTACGTTGCAGTTCTATTGAGTTATTTTACCTTTGACCTCGCACGGGTGACGATACGCTGACGAATTGTGGTTGATACTTGGTTTGCGTACAGAATTCGCTGGCACCACCTCCCCTCGTTTGTCACTGCTACCGGAGCGGGTCAACAATCCCTTCCAGAGAAGTGCTCGGGCTATGTTGTGGTATCTTCACCACAGGACGCTTCGATCGTCCATATAGGAGCCAAAATCCTACCCTGGAAGTTCACGTTCAGTGGCTGATCAATATCTCGCTTTCCTTTTCCAGGCCAGCCACGGACGTACGTTGGTCGGGCTCCTCCGGATCCATCGGACCACCGCCCCCAGGGAGCAGTCTAGATGGCCTCGGAAGTCGTCCTTCGCGGTCGTCTTCATCGTTGGAAATCAATGCAGGTTGGGGTCCACCAGGTTCTGATGAAGACTTCCGAACCGCAAGCATTGCCGGGCACATTGTCAAATAGGTATTATGTCCTCCATATAGCCTATGAAAGAGCATCGCCGCGATGGAGAGCTGACTGTGATCTGTCTTGTGCAGCAATTCGTCGTTAAGGTTTGGGACCATCCCGACGATTGGGGATGTCAAAGCAGGCGAGAATACTCACCGCGGTGATGGAAGACAGCGTGGGACTTGTCTTGTCTCAGTGGCAACTGGAAGTTCACCCGCCCTTTCATCATGATTGCCCCCCCCCCTCCCGTAGGAATCCCATTATATCCCCCAATTGTGCTCCGAATCACTTCATCTCCGACGGACAACTTGACTTGCTTTACTCGGAGACATCATACAACTGGGGGCGTTGCAGCCAATGATCACACCTGCACTGGCACCGGTACGACTCTTCGCTGGACCTTCGCGCCGCTTCCCGCAATGCCCTCCTCCTTAAATTGTCCGAACTTGAGCATCCAACAGCACCAACAACTGTATAGCAGCGAAGCAAAGATGTCCCAGCCCACCGAACCCACCAGAAGGCACTTCCACGCCAATTCAAAGACTGCCGTAAGCATGGCATCCTCCGTGGCATCCATCCATTCCTCAGCAAACTCACGTCGCCTTTTCTTCCCTCAGATTGGCAGCCTCAAGAACGACCCCACCTTCAAACGGCTTCTGTACTTTGTCTGGGTATCCCGGTGCGCTCGTCTGCTGAACCTCTCCGATGTCCCCATCTGATACCCACAACCCCTCCCTCCAGCGCCGCTACCGTCCATTATCAGAGGTGGAGTCCGAAGGACGCAACATCCGACGAACTGGCATCCCTTTTCATCCCTCACCACATAGACTTGCCCAGCATCCTCTGCGACTTAGTCAAGCGGGCCGCCGCCGCGAACAACAAGAGGCTCACACTGCCGAAGCAGCTTCACGAGGAGTTCTCAGACGTCCGGAACCAGATCAAGGAGATCAAGGAGATCACCGGTGGCCTGAGTTGGATGGGTCAAGAGATTCAGGCCCAGTTGGAGTTCAATCATCGCTTGCAGGAGTGGGCACGGATGCAGGGTGTCCAGCTTTAGACTTGTCGACGGGAGGTGAAGTCACCATTGCGCGGCCGGCTCGTCTACTAGTACGATACCTTCCCTCACTCCTTGTCTCAATGTTTGGCAGAGCAATGCGAGTCACAGATGTGCCTTTCGATGATTTCGCGGTTGGGAGGTCTTGAGATATAAGTTCCCTGATCTTGAAGATCACCTTGCTCAGGCTCTTTTCCTCCTTTGCATTACTGTCACCGGTGCTATTGCACCCCATACACCCTTATACTCGTGGCCTAGAGGCCAGTGTAGCACTAAGTCAACGATCTGAAAATTAACCAAGCATCTATGAGAAGACACAGCTGACCGACTCGTGTATGTTGCTCGTCATGGTTCTTTTACCCATTGATATCTGTGATTCTTCTACAAGTAGTGCCTATTGGGAAGCTCAATCGGACAAGTCACCATCTACTAGGATAATGCTTCTGGGCAAGGAAAAAGCTGTTATGATATTGGTTGGCTCAACCCCAATCGTGCAAAAAGAAGCGCCATCTCCGCCTCCAAGGCCAGTTTCATCTGGACCATCCTTGTATATTCCTCGCGAAGTTGTCCCAGCTTCCACCTATACACGGCCTCCAGTAGTTCGCTGAACCTAGTGTACACAATTGGAGGGCCTTGGGTTGTCTGCACGAAGTCAACGATATCATCCAGCATGCTGCTGACTGTGGCGTCATCAAAGCCAAGCTGGGAGAGGAGTAGTCTCAGCTTTGGAGAAAGGTACCAGACAGCACATCTATGATGGGAAATACATTAAGAATCTTAGTGGCCAATGTCGGTGGGCGTAAGCTTTACCTGGTCTGAGGTTTGCGACAATAAACAACACCGTACGTTTCCGACACAGGACTGGCATCGAGTGTCTCTACCTGGAAGTATAGGGAATGGGATGAATATTGCGGTTCGGTGAAGGAAATCAGGCTCACCGGACGAATGGCGACGGAACGGAAGCGTTGAAGTTCGGCGTAGTGATCGGGCCCCACATGAACTTGAACGGGATCCACTGGTAGTGTGCGCGTACGGAAATGAGGTGAGTCACGACTAATAGAGAAGCTAAACATGACCTACAATTAGCACGGTTTCCTGCCATGATGTCGGACTAGTTGTGTAGGTGTTGGGTGTTGTTGCGTGAATTGAATGGTTAGCGGGGAGAGTTAGATTTTAAGCACTTTTAAACCCCAGGCCTCGGAGATCGTCCCTCGATGTGCGTCGAGAACTCGTCAATAGGACTATTAAAATGGTTAGCTGCGGGCTGTTGCGGGATCCACTTTTCCCGAGGACACTTGATCGCAATCTATCGAGGCCGCAGAGGGGACCCAACAGAGAATGATCAGGAATCCCGTCGCATCCCAATGGATGGCGAGTCAAACACAGCCGCTATATTATCCAAAATAGTGGAAGAAACTCTAGATTGCAGAGGTATGTCATTAGACTTGCGGTAAGGATGGCAAAAGAGTGGACCCACATCTAGCAACGTCAGTAGCAATGATAACACTGTCAATCATCATAAAGCACACTGGCAGAGGGTCGCGGCTTTGACACGACGCTCCGAGTCCATTATACAAACCATGTTAATGCTGTGTGTCTGAGGGCCATCGCCAACAGTACATAAGCTGCTCACTGCAAGGTAATATCAGGAAACGCTGTGCAAAAATCCAACACCTACTCGTCCCCCAAGGACAATGCCTCAGTGTCGTGATTAAACACGGATCAGAAGGCTCTAAGCGTCGCATTCCTAGGATGTTCGGAAATCGGTATTTTAATTTCCGCCTTCGCCCCTGGTATACAGGTAGCCGTGCATGGCAAAGCCTTTGATGATCGTTGCGGCATATTCGTCTTTCAAATGAGAGGAGGACATGCCGTATTGAGCGGCCTTCGGGCATTGTTCTTCGTTCGGGATGTCGCCATATTATTGTAAGTTCACATCGCGGCGACTTCACTGAGGCTGTTGGATTCCATCGTCGTGCTGTATTGGGGGGATGACTACAAGTTCACGGGGCATGTGATCCTAGCGATCCAAATAATGCCGACCCTGCTGCGAAGGGGTAATTCCCTTCGTGCTAACCATAATGTCCAACAAATCCTCAGAGAGGTTTGTTAGGTTGACTTTTGGATTGGGTTGATCGCTTCCATCCGCGCAGCGCACAGCGAAAGCGCCTGTCCACCCTCTATTGCACATTGAGGCCATAAAATCGTATCCTAGAACGTCCTAGGTGCCGAACGATGCTGCAAGCGGAGTATTCGCAGAGCTGAGAATAAATAGCGCCATCGAGGGAAACAACTACATTGGAGCATTTGGAATAGGCATCCTGCACTACACGAAGAGTTGACATAATTGAATCAAGCAGGAATAGATTCGCACCAGGGTGTACAATATGGTAAATACACACATACTACCTGCACATCTTGTCGATAAAAGGCCTTTTATTGCATCTTGCGCATGGCTGCGGCGATCCCAACAGTGAATTGCCACCAAACAGCGAATCCAAGACCGATGAGACCGTGGAGCGTGCCCCAAACAACCTCAGGGGTGACACGGTTTCTAATGACAGACAAAGTTCAGTAACAGTCTACAAGGCGAAATGAAAATGATACATACGACTCGGCCAATGCGCCAAACGAGAAGGGGATGATGCGTGGCGCATTGAACAGGATGGTGGAGCAAGTTACGTGGTACAAGCTCAGTCCAATGGCCAAGGCGCGTTTGCCTGGCAAAAACTCTGGTATTTATGCGTAAAAATACTGCGCGTAGGACGTGTCAAGATAGCGAGGCTTACCGGGGAGACCAAAGCATAGGAATGCCGCGGCACACATGCCACCCACCAACGCAGCATATAACTACAACATGATAAGCACACACGTGCTGAGAAGTCAGAAGGGCGTTGACAGACCTTAATAATAACCAATGTCGTATTCGTCAACTCCAAGAAGGGAAGGGACAAAGGGTGAAGTAGTCCTTGAACTGCGACAGGGATTTCGAGTGCAATGTGCAACAAGAATATAAGGGAGCTATTCGAAAGCTTATGAGCGAAATATTCTCAAGCAAAACCATCTAAACTCACGCAGGATGCCTAACTTGAACACCAACTTCGGCCATTGTTGCGTTCAACGGTGCCAGCGAAGAGGAAAAAGTGAGAGTTGGGGAGATACGGTCTCAGGTTCAACAGCGTGCGCTTCAAAATCATGCACAGGGAGTTACCACGTGGCCCTATCTCTGGCGTACCTGAGATTAGAATCGGGATCATAGATCAAGATCGACCTGAATTGGTGTCGCAAGAGCTTTCATCGACTCAACGAGAGCAGGGTCACAATGAACTAACTTTACTGAATGACGGGATGGGCCATTGAGTCAGCGTACCATGTAGTTTGCTGATAGGGTTGCTACAGTCAAAACGATACATTGAATCTACTTGGAACCCAAGTCAACATTCGCTCTCTGCGTTGATTGATCGCATACACGATACACCTACTACATCTACTAGAAACAACAAGTAGAAGCCCATATGTAAGAAGAGAAAGAAAGAAAGAAAGAAAGAAAGAAAGAACGTGATTCGCACCGACATGGGCGCACAAATAGATACGCTCACAAAACCCTGTACAGTCCGCCCTTCCGAATTTGTTCAGATCGCAGCAGTCTCATGGAACCTAACTCTTCAGTCCCCGCCATCGTCATCTTCATCCCCCTCTGCAATGGCACCAAATCTCACGGAGCCCTTCGCAAAAATTCCACCGACAGCCGTCTCCACTGCGTCGAGGTCCTTCTCCAGGTCAATCTCCTCCCCGCCCTCCGTGCCCTCGACACCTAACCGTAACCTCTCAATCTCTCGCCGAAGCAGGTCAATCTCTGAGTCACGCCTTTCCACGCGAGCTTTGAGGACACGGATAAAATCGTTACCACAGCGGAGCAGTTGCAGCTTGCTCACGCCGCGATTCGGGCCGTCAGCGTTGCCTTTGGGCGGGCCACGAGGAGGCATGGCGCCAGGGAGAACGGGCTCGTCAGGGTAGCCTTCATCGGAGGGTAAGGGGATCGGGGGGAGCAACACCCGCAGCTCGTCGAATGACGTTTTCAAAGAATCCCGCCGCTTTTGCTCGGCAGCCTTGTGGGAGGTTTTTCGACCTGCAAGTGTGGGTTGTACCACGGGTGTGGTAGGGGTGGACGCACCAGAAGTGGCGTTCCCAGCTGTTGCATTCAGGTGTTAAGCTTACGGTAAATTCAGCGGACAAGAAACAAAGACGAACCTGGACGAATCGGCTTAAGGCTGGGACTAATTAGCGGAAGATTGCTGGTGGTCGCTTTGGTATTGGTTTGGGAGTTTGACACTGTTGCCGCTCTCGTGCGACCTGCGGGTTTTGCCTTCGAAGTTTTCTCTTGTGTGATAGTCAGAGAAGTGAGTGGAGGAGGTGCGAGTGCGCTATTCGTTCCTAACCGTCCAAGATTCATGATACTCGCTGGTGTGACGGGCATCAGATGTTCAGGAGTCATCAAGGAAGCTGACGATTGCTGTTGGGGTTGAGGTTGCTGCTGGATCTGACCGTTCATACTGTGGACAAGAGCTGGGAGATCCAGTTGCGGGGACGGCGTAAGACTATCCACGAAATGCAGGGGAGAATTCGACGACGTTGTGGTTGGTGGAGCGGGAGGCGGCATGGAAAGGTCGACGGGTGAAGGGGTGTCACCGGGAACTTCGCCGGCAGAGATGGAGTTGCGGGCTACGGGACTGATACGGTTTCCTGGCGCAGTAGCCGGAAAGAGGGGTGTAGAATTCGCGGACCTTGTCCCACGCAGATTCGACTTCTTGCTGTTCAGATGTGGTTGTATATTTGGTGTCATGCGTGTGGGTTGGCCAGGTTGAGGCCGCTTCTTGGTCGATGGCCGCGTTGCGGCTAATTCTTCCTCGCCGCTGCCTGGGGACGGACGACGTTTCCTGTTGTTCGGAGAATTTGACGGCGCGAGCTGTCGTTGCCCGCTTGACATTCCGCCTGCGTCAGGGTGACCATTGTGACTGTAAGCACCAAGCCAAGGACTAGTCAACGGCGATATCTCTGCGAAATCGAGTTCCTGCGCATAATGTGGGCTCTGTGTCTGTTGGAAGACAATATTTGCTGGAGCGGAGTGCGGAGTAGGTGGGATCATGTGATGAGGAAGAACGGAGGGCACAGATTGCTGGGATGAAAGGTTGTTCATCGAGCCATGTCCCGACTGCAGAAGCATAGGGGAAACGAAATCATTATTATGCTGGGCATGCAGCTCGGTTGAGGATACTAAACATGAACAAGAGGGCCTCAGGCAATCGAAGTCATTTGAACATACGGTATAACGTACCAGGTGTTGGAAGACCGAACTGTTGCTGGTCTCGCGAGCGGTCCACAGTGGGTGACACGCCTGCGGAGAAGCTTGTGTTACCTGTGAGGAGTTCGATCTATGGTAACATAACGGGCATGAGTAAGGCTAATGAATAGGAAGGCAAAAGACAAGGAGAGAAAATCGCGGGAGCTTGACCATGATGCGATATATGGTCGGGTACCGGGGGATAAACCCGAGCGGCGAGTGATTAGGGTAACGTCAAATTGACGTCCCTCGACCACCTTGCCACAAATGACCGTTCTGTGTAGACAGCATCCTCTTCATACAGCTCTTTAATACCCCCGATTCTCAAACCTTCCCCTCCTTATCGAGAGAACGAGACAGCTAAGACACACCTGTTGCTGAAAGATTTGGTTCTGCAGCTGCTGCAATTGCTGAAGTTGATTCAGCCTGACTTGCTGCTCCAACAGTACCTGCGGTGTGGTCGGCTGAGACCCCCCTCCCGGTGCCGACGACTGTCCCGCCCGCTCCTGCATCGCCATCAACTCCAGGACATCCAGATTGACCGAAGTATTTGACATGTGCTGCTGCTGGAGATTCAAGATCGAGGGATGCTGGTTTGATGCAGTGTTCATTGAATTGTGGTACATATCCGTGGCCCTCGCGTGCTGGTCATGCTCCTGGTGCTGTTGGTCTGGCGGAAAGAAGGACGTTAAGAAGTCCTTTTGGTGGCGGTCGTGCGCGCCAGAGGTAGAGTTCATGGCGCCGAATAATGAGGAGGCCGTGTGAATGGATGGTTGGTAGCTGCTGCTGCAGGGACGACCAGAACCAGCATATGCTGTGGGAGCGGGGTCGACGATGAGCGGCGTGTTCTGACCGTCACTAGACGCGATGTGGATAGCCTCGTCGTCACTGTCGAATGTGGTGAAAAAAGGACAAGAGGTGCCTTGGCTAAAGCAATTGGAGATTATTTCACCGAACAACTAAGATCCGGAGCCTCGCGCCGCTCATCCGAATGAGCGCTTGTGGGTGTCTTGTCAGACAGTCAAACATGTCCCGCTTAGCTCAGCTGGTAGAGCGCATCACTAGTAGAGATAATAATGATGAGGTCAGTTGTTCAAGTCAGCTAGTGGGAAGTTTTTTGATTTTTGCGTCACTCTACTGGATTGTTAGGCCCAGAATCTCGCTCACAGCGAACAACTTCCACAAGCCATTGCGCTAGGATGAGGCTTACCATCGTACCGGTCTGATCTCAGCAGCTCGGAGACTTACTTACGCTTCAGCTTTCGAGGAGCCACAGATGATCACAACGCTGGTAATCAGTCCACCGATCCATTTCCATTGAGGCGCGTGGAGCCCACGTGTATTAATTCCAGAACGACACACAAAGGCACCTTGATAACTGAAACGTACATGCTAGCAGCACCTCAAATGCATGCTGATAATAATCTTCGAGGGCACATGCATGTATGATGCGTCCTCCTGAGAATCGTGCCGCATCCTCGATGAATGGCCTCATTGATGGGGGCTGCACAACGTCAAAAAGAAGTAAGTGATTACCTGGCAAGAACAAAAGGAGAACTCGAGATAGCGGGCGAGGCCCTCGCGTGTTTGAAATTATTCCTAGGGCACGAAATTGTTGAGAGCCTGGTGCGGTGAAAAAAAAGCAGCCGACAAACAATTGAGCAATGGAGTGTTCAATGAATGGACGGCATCCGGAAGTCGGCCGGCACGGTGAGAGTGTCTGGAAGGGCTCTGTTCGCGTGAGTGAGTAGCGGCTGCAGTACTTTCGCGGGAACGATACACCAAGCAACCCAATGCATCGGTGTGACAGCTTGGTCCGCGCAGTTGGAAATTCTCCCCCGTCGTCAGTAGTCAGACGATTGAGGCTCCCACAAATTGAAGGAGCCGCAGAGATCTTTGTGCGCCTCTGGTCTTCGCCCCAATGCACCGTTGTTGCGGCTCGTAAACCGAGGAGAGGAGGCGAGAAGAATATACAGTGGAAGAAGTGCTGAGAAATCCGGCAAGGGAGAGGGGTGAAGTGTACCCAGAATATTTCAAGACTGATGCATTTAGAATACGGGAAAGAACGTGAGATGTGAACGGTGAAGACGACCGAAGGTTTGGTAAATGAGGGATAAAAAGCCGCGAAGACGAGCAGTATTCCAGCGGAGCTACGTTGACTCGTTCTCCCGAGTTGACTGAAAATACGCCGTGTATTGTTCAAGTGGGGGGCCTCTGGTTGACCAGGAAGTTGTAGCCTGCACATACCTCGTCTGTCGTGGTCCTCGAATTCGCAGCTGAGAGGACCAGTCCTGCCCCAGTCCCGTTGTCGGTCGTCCTACTAATCGAAGGGGGAAAGGGGCACTGGAAACGGTCCAGAGCGTGATCCAGCGGAGATAAATGTCATCAGCCGCCCCATGACGTGCGCATTCTCCTCCTGGCGTTACTGATGGCCTGTAACACCGTGAGGCTATGTCCAACGCCGGGCGGAGAAACAGAAGGGCTGAGAGTCGGTTGGAATGCGCTGGCTCAGGCATGCCTCCGCTGCAATGTCTCAGAGCGCTGGCCAGTTGACAGGACGATCACCACGGAAGCGTCCTATAGTCTTCGTGCTGTGATCTTCTAGATCACTTAGCCTGGCTATTAGCACGAGAAAAGCAAGGAACTGAAGCTTGGAATGCAACTTGAATCGATGACTCACACAACAGCCTGGCCGTCTCAATTCGCAGATCATGCCACCTAGATAAGCATCGTCACCCTTGCTACCTGTGTCCTCCGAGAAAACACTGGATGTGTTTGGAAATATTGGCGCGAGTTCGTCATACGCCATCGGGCTTGAATCATCACGGTCAGCAAGCGTGCCCGTGGTCACAGTTGTCTAACAGGATGGAACAGACGATATATAGGGGATTGTACGGAAGACTGCCGCACGACGGCGCCACAATCATACGTGCACTGTTGGCGCGGTAGAGACATATCGATGTCGTGGACCAATGGCCTCGTCGGCGGTGATCTCTTTCGGGCGACTAGCGCTTGTCCAAAGGCGCTACCAGGAGAATGCTCTGTCCAGCAGGTTCAGCGAAAGAGAAAGTCGTAATCGGATGTCCTGGTGTCACCTGAATCGTTGTGAGTAGAGGCTCACTTACGAGTGATTTTTTCCTGACTCCTTTGTCGCGATTCGATCTATCTTATAAACGCCCGTGAGTTCGTGTTGTCAGAAGGTAAATCAGACAAACTGGGGATGGAGATATGCCGCCGCCAGATGGTTGTAATGCATCTCAAGTCACCATAGGCAATATATGTGGTATGTCATGGGTTCCTGGACATGATTGGGGTAAGAGCCGCCCGCTCGTGGAGCGTTTGCCGGAATGTCCAACTGCGTTGCCTGTTTTATCTTGCTCAGGCAACGTAGTGTTACCCTGTGGCATACGCAATGCAGTAGCTGCGACGTCGCGCGACCCGAAGAAAGCTACTGCTACCCATTCTGGGAAGAGAGGCAGTGCCTTCTGCAATTTTCCACAACGCTGTGCACCAGCCCCAGCATTCGTCCACACTATCTGACGATACCAGTGGCGTGCAGATCCCGTCTTAGTGTGGCAGATGAGCTGTTCCGTCGGCACAATACCTGCTGTGAACAATGTTGGGGACTAACCGAAAGACCAACAATTCCGTCGGATAGCCTTATCATTGTCTTGCGGTTGTCTTCCACGACGCGGTGGTCCCAGCCTGAACGACTCTGAGTGGAGGAAATTGTGGGCGGTCGCAGAAGTAGACGCGAGATGACATACTATCTGTGAGTATCCATATAGCAAGATATGCAGACCGCTCCTTTTGATCGATCCAGTACCATGGTCACTGCTGCTGCACGTTTTCGCAACTTTGTATCCGCGGCATTCTGACTATGGATAACCAACCTGTGATCAGCATTATCGAAAACGAGCCTATACGTAAATCACTCACTCTTGTTCGCGTAAAGAGAGGTAAGAAGTACCGTGGCGACGAAGCAAGACAATTTCAACTCAGTGGTGACTGGGAAATCAAGAAGTTGGCTCAGTGGAGATAAGAAGATGGTCACAATGATGTGGGGTGACGCACCGAAAATACTGCCGCCGCGAGCCCGGCAGATGGGACGGGATTGGTGGGGTCACATAGCTATGGTGTGTCCCGACAGGGAAGCAGCTATCCGAAAATGCCTTCGGAGCCTCAGTTTGATGATCCCAACAAACTTGCGATTTGGTCAGCGGACTGAATAGGGAACCGTGGTAAAACGGTAAAGATAGCTACTCGATCAGAAGCGCCGCCCTTGTATTCGCCGGAGGACTTCAGGAGAAACCACAAGCTCCATTTCCTTGATCTACGTTTTGTTGTAGCCAAGGACGGCGACCAATTTGAATATGAGACTCGGTGCAGTAGGTATTACGACGGGTGTACGACACACACCGTCCGGGTAGTCTTGCGTGAAACAGCTACGGTTGGTGGTAGTGTGGGAAGAAGAGGCGGGAGGAGGAGCGTTGAGAAGCCTCAGTCTACCAAACATCTTGCCAGCGAAGATCCAAGGTGGTGCCGTCCAGGCGCTGTGAATTTCGGGACCCTGGCAGACCTGCTGCCCTGAAAGACGTGATCGAGCTGGAAATGGACTGTGACGCGAACGACTGACCAGGAATTTGGGGATTAGTTTGTGCCACTCCGGTATGGGTCCTTCCCGCCCCATATAGGTCACCCTCGACAGGAAACATCGCCTGAATAATGTAGAACACGCCAGATAAGAACGAATAAGATATTTAAGGGTCCCGGACACGACCGGGTCTCGAGCGCAGCGAAAGCCTGAGTACATCGGTTTGCCCGCCCCAAGCAAGTCGAACGTGAATCAGGCTGTCCGGATTAAGTTGAGATTGAAGAGATCCCGGGCCACATGCCCCATAGTTCAGAAGCACATGCCACGCCAGAGTGATTTCGAAGAGCTCCTCTCGTCGTTCCAGTCAGAAACACCTGCTGATCACTCATTGGAGTGACAGACTGGTGGCGATTTGTGACATGTTCTTCGTATGTAGAATGAAGCCTTCCTTGTTGTTCTTCCGTGCGAACCCCGTTGCCAAGCTTGGGCAAAGTTATTGTCAGGCCAAGGACACCGCCAATCTGTTGTGCTGTGAATAAGGAGGACTTGCGATAGTGCTGAAAACGTTGCACTTACCGGATAGAACAGCAAAGGACGGGACCACAGTCACTGTGAACACGGTGTGATTTCGCCTACTTTCGAGAATGTGGAAGAATTGTTGACCCCCGGCGGTGTCAGACAGCCTGAGATCCCGTCGGAGCTCAGAAGACTCAGGGCATTTCCCGAGATCCGCAAACCGAGCCGGTGTACTTCCCGATATATCAGAGACGATCAGGATGCGACACGATGGGCGCTGGCAGACGGCGAGTCAGGCTTTCGCTGTGTGCCAGTGCGTAGCAAACCACGCATGTAGCGTCCTCATGATAAATGTGTTCTCGGTTACGAATGTTGAGGCAATGACTTCTCGGCGTATGATTGGACCAGAGAGACTGAAATGGTGTGATAGGCGTTGCGTGCACATTAATATTCGCGAGGCGCTGTAGATGGCTGTAAAGGGTTAGCAGGGTGTCTTCTGCAGGAACCACATACAACTTACCGAAAGGATGGTAAGCCCCTGTACTGGGAGCTGGGATGATATCTGTTGCCTGTTGGAGTGCTGGACGGTACCATCACCATTTCTTGTTGATCAATGCCAGTATCCAGATCCTGGGAGATGGAGTGAATTCCGAAATAAACCGTACCATAAAGGCCGTTACTCTCTCGAACGAGTCACAACCGCAGCAAACGAATTGTTGACTGCGCGGTCTGGCTACAGTCGCCGATGAACCTCGAATCTTCGGTTTCGGAGTCGGTATTCGGGAAGGGAAGAACTGATATTATGCCTGAGCTAAACTAAATTAGGGTATTTGTACATATTGTGGTTTGCTAGGTTGTGGGAATAAATGTTTGTTGAACGCAAATGTTGTTGGCCAACGCGGAGCCAGAATCCAGATCAGCTTACATAATTGGATACAATGAATTGTTGCCGGATGCTGCCGTAATAATGTAAACAAACAATATAAGACCCGCTACCACCCACCAACTCCACGCCCTCTTTCTCCCTCAAATATCCATCTATCCCCCATCCCCTTCAGGCATTCCTATCGCCGATGGCTGCTATCCACCCTCACAAACGACGACGAACAGCGACCGGTGTCCTCGCCGGCGAATTCGATCCATACCCAACACGCGACGTGCTCACCAGCCTACTGAACGGCGTGCCGAAATATACCGAGGTAGAAAACGACGAAGAGGCGAGGAAGGCGAAGAAGAAGGAAAAGGAGAAGCGACGGTTTGAAAAGGAGAAGGAGAAGGAGAAAGAGAGGGAAAGGAAACGCGCTAGTTCGTTCGCTAAACCTCCCAAAGACAAGGCACCCGTCGTACCCATCGCGAGCACAAGTGCGAGCGCGATCTCTGCTGCCCCCGTTGTCCCCAAACGACCCATAGCTCAACCGCGTCCTGTTACCGCGTCACCTTTCTGGCAGGCTCGGCCTGCCATCCACATACCCGTGCAACGCTCGATATCCATCACGCCGCCACCGATGCCGTCGTCGCCACCCACAACCCCAGACCCGTCAATGTCCTCCACTACTTCGGCCACATCGTCCAAGCGTCCATATACACCTTACGACGGTGAAAGTGTAACGGACCGCGGTCGCAGTGTTGACAGCTCCACGCCGCCACCGCGCCCGGAGAAGAAGAGACGCGTCGCATGTAAGAAAGGCTGGAAGGGCTGGGTTGAGGGCTCTCCCCCGCCGTCGGAGAAGCTCATAAACCTCGACGTTGTCAACGTACTTCAGGAGAGGAAGACGAGGAGTGGCAAGAATTTTGACGCCATCGGTGTCGGGAAGGAGGGCTGGGTATAATGAAGATGGTGAGTTACATCCGTCTCTTACGGTTCGATTTGTCTCATTCCTGTGTCGTACAGTCATGGACGTCTGTCTTGATCGTCTAGACCAATGTTTAGAGGTTTCACTTTCTTTCTTTTGGAGATATGTTGGCTGTCGATCCCGTCGTCACTGGCGCAGGCGACTGATTTCTTGTACCGTCCCCTTCCCTTCCTCTCTCTTATTTGGTACTCGGGTTTTATTATCTGTCATTCTCTTATGTGCACTGTTCAATCCTGACAATCTGCTTCGCTGTACAAAATACCTCCCTTGCTCATCTTTACCATCGTTATTGACTTGTTTTCTCTTGATATCATCTTAAGTAGCAGTAGGGTAATCTCCAATGTCAATCCAAGATCATGATCATCATGCATATCCATAAACATACTGATTGACCTGATGAATCCGCTGGCACCATCGATTGGAGCTGTCGAAAACATTTTCCAACACTTCACTGTGTTGTGTTTCCGTTCTTTAACGCTGTTGAAATACCGACAGCCGACTCAGAACCCATAAGCGAGCGCCCCAAAAAGGGTTTGGCGGGATTCGCTCGATCATAGCCGCCCGTACACGTCGATCACGACCACCTCTCCACACTATCTTGTAGTCGGCAAGGTAACTTGTTCCTACTTACGTGGTCCTCTTGACCTTCGTCGACGAACTCCCAAAGCTCCTTGCACAAGGGGAATCACAGTGAAACAGTGGTATGTTCCCCGAATGACACCCAATCCCAATCCACCCATCTAACTTCCACCAACTCTCCCGCCCGCAGATACACCCTAAGCATTCAGTTATTGCTCGACTGTGATGCTTTATCATATACCGTTTCCAGTGCTCCCAGTCGCTCCATCATGGTATCCGGGGCATATGACTCAGTTTGCTCGACTTCTACCTGGCTTACTAAGGCGTACGGACATTGTTCTTGAGCTCAGAGACTCACGACTACCGTTGACGAGTATCAACAGAAATTTTGAGGGTGAGTGTTTCCCGCCGATATTCAGAATACTGTTTTCCTTGCCCTCGGATTGTGCCGGAAGCTTATCTGGGTGGGCGATATTTTTTCTGGGCCTTATACGGTCAACTTGATCTCAGGATTTTCCAGAGAGTCGCCTTGCTAAGCCGTAGACCTCAGACACGGTCTCGTTTGGTAGCGGTGCGTGGGATGATCCATGCCGCTGAGAGCGGCTTGAGACACTTGACCAATCGCTCATCGACAGCCACCTCCTCCGCTCTCTCCAAGCTAGATGCGCATGACAGCAGGTCTCTTGTAGACTAAGTCATTTACTGCTACATTCTCTCACCTCACTATGTATACGGGTTTATCCCGTGGTGATGGGTCGTTGTGAGGGCGCTCCGGCTTTTTGCCATGTCATCAGACATTCTCTGCGCACTCCATGGAGTTAATCGCTATACAGCTTCAGGCCGAGCAACATCTTTCTACTTTCTCAAAAGTGGTTGCTGTTACCCCCGCTCTTGCTGCGTTGGAAAGGGTGCAATCGCGCCTACATCGCAGTGCAAGACTTGCTACTCACAATAGCTCACGCGCTCGGTGGTCCCTCATAACTGTGACTCGCATCTTTCTTTACAGAAGGAGCTCTACGCTGCGGCGTAACTTCTCAAAGTCGAGTCGGACCGATAGGCAACCGATGAACCTTCCAAATACTGGTGGCCCGGTCTCACTGCTTTAGCTCCTTTGCTCGGCCCTGCATTGCACGCAATCAGGCAGGAGCGATGACGAAGTGGCGATCAACTCCATGGTCGTCCTGATCATGTGATACATGCATAGGTTGACCCATATTCCCCTTTTCTCGTATCGGCCTGGTTATTTGACAACTGATTCCATGGTTGGCCATAGGTGCGCTGCTCAAGTGGCAACGAGAACGAGGGAATGTACCTTGCGGTGTCTTAGATGAGATGAAGACCCCTGTCGACGACACACAGCCGTTTGCCCCGCTGTGTGAACGTATCATAGTCTTCAATAAACGTGATCTTGTACCCAGCTGGGGGATCGAGGTGCGTATTTTACTTTCCTTTATGTGGATGAATAGCGGTACAATACTGCTCGCTCGTTGACGTGTGAATATCAACAGCCCTTCCGCAAAGCATTGGCCGCTAAATATCCTGGTCAAACCGTGTTTTTCTCATCAACTGACCGTCCAAAGGATGTTCGTGAGCTCAGTAAGCTCATCGTTAGTAAGTACACCGTGTAAATTGAGCGAACCGAAGTTAATGGCCTCATACCGTGCAGACATTGCGCGGCGGAACCGTCAAGCACCGGAGACGAACGTCTTAGTCGTCGGCATGCCCAACATTGGAAAATCGACCCTTCTCAATGCTCTTCGAAGCATGGGAATCGATGGACGTAAGTGTTATCCACGAATATACCTCGCGGTGACACATTAATCATGATTATTCCCCCCTTTCACTCGGTCAACCAATCGTCCTACAATATCAGCCACTCCGAAAGCATTGCAAACGTCTGCAAATCCAGGCAAGACTCGCACAGTTTCCACGCGGCTCAAATTATCGCAAGACCCACTGGTATACTCGTACGACTCGCCAGGGGTCATGTTGCCATTCCTTGGGCATGGAGACAGAGGTGCTGAGCGCGGTGTGAAGTTGGCACTCATCGGTCGGTGGCCATACCTCGTGTTTCTGTTCATCACCGTGCTGAAGCTGATTTCTATTTTCGCTCACTTGCATTTTTGAACTGCTTCATGCGTCCATCTATGATGCTTCGTTTATCCACGGTGCCCACATGTCGCTTCTGATGGATTCATCTCCATTCTATCTACTAATATTGACTGGTCTGTTCCGCGGGCGATAGCGGGGATCAAAGAAGGGTTGTACGACGCGGAGCCATTGGCTAGCTACCTCCTGTACCGTTTGAACCTCCTGGACCCTGTCGGTACGTCTCACCTCCCTTCCATTTTCTCAGGGCTTGCCCCATGAGCGAAAACACAATTTCGTATCGCCTTTGTTGGAAATTGTTTGACTGGCGCTGACAAACATGTGTCTCCGCCGTTTCACAGCGCCGGCCTACTTGGACATATTGCCGCCTGGTTCCTCGCCGACTACCGAAGTTGAGGTATTCCTTGACATGCTGGGCAAAAGGCTCGGGATGCTCGGTCGAGGGGGCATCGTCGACCAGAATCGTGCGGCGGTGTGGTTTTTACTCTGGTGGAGAAATGAGGGAGCTCGGGTGTCTGCCAAATCTGCACTGCCTGCTTCTCATGTGCTTCCCTCTGCGGCTGGCGCGGAACGCCGACATGGATGGGGTTTCGACCTAGAGTGGACGGTCACACCAGAGGAGGCGAAACGATACGACGAAAGTGTTGTCCAGAGAAAGATGGAGGAGTGTATGGACAAGTTCGATATGGACGCGGCGAGGGAGGAGAAAGAAGGACTTAGCAGCACGCAGGTGAAGAAGAGGGCACGAGAGGAGGAATTAGCGAGAAGAGCGCGGAGAACCAGTGCACGAGTGGGCGGTGCAAGGAAGTAGGAGGTCGCTCTCGGGCATCCATCGTTGACCCTCGACCGCCACTGTGACTGCACCTGGGTGATCACAGCAGGTGAGTTGACATCTAATATGCCTTTTTGGCACAGTTCGCTGATGACCATGATCGTGAAGTTGATGTGCGCAGCCTTCGCTGAAGTAAACACCCGAAAAAACCGTCATAGATGACCCTCATTATAAACTCGGCTCATTACCATGACACCCCCGTCCTCCTCCTCACCCCGCCACTTCCTCTTCTTTCTGTGGTAGGCAAGAATACCCTTACCCCGTTCAGTCGCGCCTGGACATGCCCATCGTCCATAGGGAAGATGATTACCAGCCACCGCGAGACAACCCAGCACCCAGACCTTGGTAGGTTCTTGTAATTAGGTTACACATAATTCATACTACTTCTCTCGCCCTCTTCAGCGGTTGTTGTGGTGTGTCGCCTCTCAAGATGCGGCCACAGGCGCCGTTCACGTATTACCATTCGACGTCGAACCCTGCATCCCCGCCGACGGCGGTCATCACAGTTTCTATTGAACCACTTCCCATATTGGCGCTCCCGTAGCGGCGTGAATACCCAAGCCTTGCGATGTGGCGTTCTCGTGGCATCCTCTCCGTCTCCAGATGTGCACAAGAGGATCACCGCTACTGCGCTCATCATCGGGGGCCAATACTCTGAAATGATGCGACTGGAGTCGCCGTGGCTGGTTCTGGGTAGTCATCACTCGCTGGCTCTGTCTGCCTGAGCTGACCAGCGCATCCTTCATTCTTCGTGGTGTCCCTCCAGATAACAGAAGAATATCTCTTTGTTCCCCGGTTGTAGCACCCGACCTCTCGCAATGACTTTCATCCAGCCGTCATCCTGGTCGCAAAAATGCTCCGTGGCAAAGACACCTGAAGGCGATGAAAGTAGCTGTGTGCGAGCGAGCTCGACGAGTATTATCGTCGTCCAAGATGCGATTAGCAGTGGTCACTAAATGACACATTGCGACGGTGGAGTGCATGGAGATGAGTATGTGGCCCAGTGTCCCTCCATTTGTCATTCTCTGTGACATTACTCACGGCATTGCATAGTACAGTGATTCCAACTTGACCGTACGTTTAACGGTTCAATGGCAAATCAATTTTCTGTCCGCTCCATTCTTAGTCTCCACTGGCAGGACCGAGACGACCTACCATTATCGGACATGATACCATGTCGCTCTCAAGCACATGCACCCCTCCGTCCTACTGCCCTCCGCTCCGCCCTACCTGAATATGCAACATCACACCTACCGGTCCATTGCAAGTCTGGCGACAAGTACTGCGGTTCGCCCGTTGCTGACTATACACAATCATCATGACCACGGATGACTAGGAACTCATGGACATTCAAGTGAGGTACTACCACCGCTTCGACCAAAATGTGAATGATCTCACCTTTTTCTATCACAGCAATCGTTTTATTTACTGAAACCTCAAGCTTGATATTTCCCTCGCCACTATTTGCATGAGAAATTCTGGCTTTCCGCACGGAGGGATATCGAATCAATGAATGCGAACGTTAGCCGTCAAGGACAAATGGCGCTACTGTATGACCGCCTTTCGCTGACAGACAGTGACAGCAGTGTCTCGACGCAGATTCAACTGGACTTGCCACAAAGAAGAGTATGTCAATGCTACAGCCTTTAACAATGACTAATCAATCTCATGGTTAATCATCTCCTTCCACGCCACATTCCGTTCTCCAGGCTTCCAGAGACCATGCCTCCTTTACTTTCCCTCTACCGCTCATCTCGTTTCCTTTCGAAGTGCACGTTCGAGCGTTTGAAGACATACATCTACAATTTTTTGCAACCACCGAGCCGCTGGAACGTGACACGATCACCGCTATCTTCCCAATCGTTTTATCTTCCCGCCCCAATAGGAACGCAAACCCGTAGTGGTATCAACCACCTAATTCGAAGACTTCAGCTCCCTCGACTTCGAGCAATCCGACAACTACCTCCCTCCTCCCTTTTACCACTGCTTTCGCTCTCCTCCAGGCTTTCGGTATATCCACCTACGATGATCTTAGGATCCCAACGGCGACTTTACTATAATTATGATGACGGAATATCAGGGCTCTCGAATTGGTTCCGTTGGAGTCGCAACACCGTTCGCAGGATCGAGACTGGAGTCAAGTACAACCGCGAGCTCCCTCATCTCGCGAGCGTATTCGGCGGCGTCACCGTGCCCTAATCAGCCACGATTTCTTGGACGTTGCTTTTCCCGTTCGCACCGTGTATTGCAGCGGCGGAGCATTTATATACATACGTGCCGCACCGTCATAATGTACACGAAACAATTTGGGTTACGCTGCTCCAGTAATTACAGTCCTGAGTCACGGCAATGGAAAACCTATTCGACATTACCTGAACGGTCCGATTCACGGCAAAATCTGCCGACGCATTGTCAGCCTTCCGCTCTTCCCTACTATAATTGAACTGAAGCGTTGAAAAAAAAATCAACGCCCGAGATTTGCAACGACTCAACAAGGACCTTCACCGTATGATTACGAACCCACTTAGAGTTTGTTGTTGAGGAGATAAAATTCCTGGGTTGAGAGCATAGACGTTCAGCGAGAGCTTACCATCCAACGGTGTAGTTGTTTTCCATTGTAGATATATCGAGAAGGAAAGTGTGAATCATAGAGGGGTACGGGGGTCTCATTTTTGCGTGTGTCCCCGAATACTTCCTGTTCGTAACACATCAGAAAGAGACACATACACGAAACGAATATATTTGCAAGGGCATGTAGACGTTTTCGCCACGCGGCGACCACCGGTGAGGCAGTCTCGAAATCCCCACCGAGCGAAAGGCGGGTTGAACGAGGGTGCGCCATATCGCTTTCAGTCAGGGCTCGCGGAACAACGTCGTGATTTCACCAAGTGCCGTTGCTCTCTCGTACTGGTTTTTTGTACAGGCCTGTAGACGGAAATGCTCGTCCTCGCTTCGACGCGTTCCGGCTACGTGGCCGACGATGAGAGTCACCAGCTCGAGGGTGGTGCGCTGTATTCACGTTCAGTCCTTCCCGGGAAAGAGATTTTCGCCAAGGACTTGAGCAGCTGAAGCGTCGCGGGACGGTGGGGGTGGAGAGAAATTGAGAGACGGACCGATGGTTGGAAGATCGTCATATGTTCGCGGAGGATTATCGGTCGCAATCGTACTTCACAGAGGACTGGTAGGAGTCTCGATTAATGTGGTGCTGTGTGTGGCCAATTGCGGAAAGCATCTGTAAGTAAATAAGTCTATGATTGCTAGAAGTGTGTTGCCCTTGCGGACTTGTAGCTTCAACGTTTTCAACCACACAACGTCGACACTGGAGAAAGATGAAGCAGAAAGTTGAGAAGTGTGAGTGGAGCGGCCACGTGGCTTGTTGGGCGTTCCGAGGCGCCGACTTCGGCAACTTGTCTTCCTGACCATGGTCTGAAAACGGACGAGAGGTGATTGGGTTCTCCCAACGGAGGGTTAGCAGCTTCTCTGTCGAGGGCTGGGTGATGTCACAATGTCAATGTTGCGTGTTGAGTGGTCTCTACGAGTGGTTGCAGAGGAGAAGCGAGCGAATAGGCGTGTGGGATGTAAATCAGGGTGATGACGTCAGTGGCAGGTGTCCCTAAAAGGGAAGCGGGAAGTGGAGCGCACTGATGGTTCGGGACGGAGAAGCGAATCATTTGGCAACCACCTGCAAAATATCCGACTCTCTCCTCACCATCCGCCACGACGACAACACCCCGACACCCGTCGTCCAGAGTGCCATACACGACGCGCTCCCCATCGCCGCCAACTCAGCCTCCCACACACCCCAATCACCTCGTATCACCGTCCACAGCGACGACCACCATCTTTTCGCCCTCAATTATTCCAACCCATCCTCCGGCGCCGTCCTCTGCGTTGGCCGTGTCCTCGCTGCCCCCGCTACGTGTCGGGCATCGCACCCATACCACCCAGTCAGGACGCATCCCGCGTCCCTTGACCGTCCATCGCTGCGCTGGAGCCCCCCATAGCCCCCGCCGGCATGCCGTTTTCTCATAGCGTGAGTCCCCCCTTCTTATCATTTCATCTTTCCGCTTTGCTTGGCCGTTTCCCTATGTTTGGAAAACGGGGGAGGGACTGTGTCCGTAGGCTGTGCCGTGGTCGCCCTCTGTTGCACATCCCCACCGTACACCGGTGGCTACATGTTCTTTTCACGCGACATCGACACAATGCCGGGAAGTACCCCCTTGACGCTTCAAAACTCCAAGGGGGCGTGCAGAATTGACGACGCTTCTGCATGTTCCACGAGCTGCAGTGCACACCCTAGCGGCTTTCAAAAGAACAGACTCCGAGGCTACACGGATGAGCTGTATTCCCTCCGATACCTGTGGAACGATGGTTTCGCCACCGGACCTTTTGTGTTTGCCACCGTGGTTCTGTCTGTGTGCTGGAAGGCGTTTCTGTATCGGACCCTGTCCGATGATCCCATTTCGGTGCAGTCGTTTTGCTTTCGCAGCTCACAACGCTGCGTTTCCCTTCATTTTCTTCGTACACTATTGCAGGGTCATCCACCTGCGGCCAGTGACACCCACCATCATGCCAAGGAGGATCCTCTATTTGTGTTTGCGCGCAGGTCACTTCACACTCCACTTCGTGGCAGTCTTCCGTTGTGTCATATCTCACGATGTTCTGCTGTTTGGCGGATGACGCCTCATTTCGGAACCATACCCTATTTCGTGTTTCTGCAAGTTTACGTCCAAATTAACTCTAATAACTGCGGCCCCATATCATACTTTTATCAATGCTAACCACACTTTGCAACATGCAGGATCCAACGCTTGCTTCGGCACCTCGCCGCCCATCATTTGGAACATCACCAGTATTGCCTCTGTCGCGTCCAGGGAGCTCTTCTCTCAACAGCACCGTTGCATCGGCATTCGCTCGTCCAAATACGAACATCACTTCGACGTCCCCCAATCTAGTAGGACTCTCCGCAAGTAGCCCGACGAATCCAATCAGTTCTTCTACGTTCAACCAGTTGAACTCTCTTGGGTCTCCCTCTTTTGCGTTTTCTGGCGCAGCACCGTTCAGCAGCGGCAGCCTATCTCGACCCGGGACTGGCGGCGCAGTCGAGTTTTCTTCGCCTCCCTTTGCGAGCAGTTCTCGTCCGGGAACGGCAGCTCGTGATAGTAGCGCACTCATCGGTCTGAGTACGACAACTATGATCGGACCGAGCCCTCACACATCCCCGTTCTCCCTATCCAGACCCAGCACAAGTGCTGGTGGAAACAGAACCACTGGTCCCAGTCCAGTGGGGAGTTTAGGCCAAGCTTCACCATCCTGGAGCTCTAGCTCAAATCCTTCTGCCAATCCTACCAGCTTCGGTGGAAGCAGCATTGGGAGGAGTGGTGGCACCAGTGATACGTCGGCGATAGGACCAAGTAACGACGACATTGAAGCAATCATTCAAATGGCAACCAGCGGTGTTAGCGGCCGCAGCGGCCCGCCACCAAGAGACACTAGAACTCAGTTGTTTGTCGGAAATGTGAGTCTTCTCTTACTTCCATAACTTCATGCTTGCTGATTCTACCACCGTAAGCTGCCTTATCGGATTCGATGGCAAGATCTTAAGGATCTTTTCCGCCGCGCGGGTACCGTTCTACGTGCAGATGTCTCACTAGGACCTGATAACCGAAGCAGAGGTTATGGAACTGTTCTGCTTGCTACGGCGGAAGACGCAGGCAGGGCTGTGGATATGTTCAATGGGTATGAGTGGATGACGAGGACGTTGGAGGTGAGACCGGATCGGATGGGTGGAAACACTCCGATGAATGTTACGCCTGGTGGAGGAGGAGGGATGGGTGCGTATCCTGGAGGGTTTGTGGAGGAGCCGTTTGGGACACCGTTGAAGGCTAGTGGGCCGGGATCACCGTTTGTGAAGCCGTTTGGTAGTGGTGTGGGGACGGGGAGTACAGTGACGACGCCTAACATTGGCGGCTTTGTTGGTGAGGAGGATTCGGGAGGGAGGAGTTTGTTTGTCGGTAATGTGAGTTACCTTATGGTTGTCAGACGGAAATGATTGTCCTCAATGTCCCTGATTCACAGCTTCCGTTCCATATACAATGGCAAGACCTCAAGGACCTGTTCCGAATGTCTGGCGGTACTATCTTGCGAGCCGATGTTGCACTAGGTACGTGTTTATCGACTCACCGTCGTGATTCTTTTTGCACCATCGCGAAAATATCGAAGAATGTTCAAGGCTAACTCCGCGTATAGGTGTGGACGGTCGGTCTCGTGGGTTCGGTATGGTTACCTTTGCGACTGAGGGTGATGCAGAACGCGCCAGGGCCATGTTTAATGGGTATGTCGTACGTTGACTCTACTGGCCTAGCTATTTCTCATCCACCATACGTGGCGGTCGTCTCATGCTTCAGCTACGAGTACAACGGCCGTACGCTGAAGGTCCACTTCGACAAGTATGGTGGTCTTGCCACCAACATCCTCAACCCTTCTTCACCTCTATCACCTAACCTGCCATCCTTGAATGGCACGCTGCATCCTCATTCACCGAATCCAACATTTGTTCCATCACCTCTATCACTGTCCACGCCCCAATCGCCTGCTACTGGCTCTATGGCCAATTCACCGTTCGCCGGAACAGGACCGTTGGGAGGGATCGGACTTGGTGGCGCGTCGCGTTCGCAACACTCGACATTCGCCCAGCAGATCCTCATCAGTCAGGCGCAGCATCGGTCAAGCCAGAATGTTTGGGAGAAGGCGGAGAGGGAGACGACGTTCAGGTATAACGCGGAACCGAGCTTGGATATGGACGACACTGCGATGCACCCTGCTGCTAGGGCTATCTTGGGGTCCAAGACGAAGAAACCGCCTGCACCGTTGGAGATTGGTGGTTCGTTTGGGTCGACGGCAAGCGCGAGGGCTGGGACGTCACCGATTTCGCCGGCGCATAAGTCAAGCCCATTGAATGGCAGATCGCCGTTTGAGTTTGGAGGGTATAACACAAAGGAGGGTACGTTACCTGGAGGATTGAATGGGAATGAGAGGAGGGAGGCGTTGTTGAAGGAGTTGGCTGGGTCTGAATTTGCCTCTTTGAGCCAGAAAGACCAGAGTTCTGCGGAACGAGAAGATCCTCCGCCGCATGCTACACACTCTTCGCCTTCTTCGTCGACCACTACTTCTACTCACACCCAACAACAACAGCAACAACATCCCGCTCATCCGGGTCCCATAGCTCTCCCGCCGCCACCTTCCGTGTCAGGATTCCCTATGCCACCACCTGGAAGCTACTCGCCGTATCATCCTATGATGGTATCGCCGTATGCCAGTCCTCTGTATCATCCGATGCATATGCAGATGGGCATGGTTAACATGACGCCGCATGGACTGCCGCCCATTACACCCTCCATGCCGAGTTTCACTTTCCTTCCACAGATGAGCCCACACCATATGGGACCTGGTGCGCCGCCTGTTGGGTCGTCGTCTTTGGCGAACAACGCTCGGGCGGATGCTGCTGAGTCGAACGAGGATGGGAGCAATGGTGCTTCGCGATCGCCACAAATGTCTTCCTCTCGTCCGGTTCACCAGCAGCATCCAGGGACGTTCCATCCTCACCATCCTCCCCATCCACACCAACAACAACATCCTATGCACACGTATCATCACGGACACCATCCGCTTGCTTCCACGCATCCTCACGTATTCTCGCCATTCACACCGTTCTCACCTGGAGTTGCGATATCACCAGGTGCGGCGTGGGACCATCGACCGGTGGCGAACCCAGCAGTCGGCGCACCCGTTCACGGTGCGCCACAACCTCCGACGCCGCAGTATGCCCCGCCGCCGATCAGCGAGGAGATAGGGTATTTCCCTCCCGTCAGCCATTTGTCTGGAGGCGAGCCACCGAGTTACTTCCCGCCGATGCCAGCCGCGACTGCTACGGAGAGTGCGAGTAGTAGTGCGCAGACAACTTCCACCACCACCACCACGAGTGATCCGAGTTCGGGAAGTGCGTCGTCGTGGTACACGAGTCCGCAGCAGGAGGGATCGGGACCGAGTGAGTCGGATGTGGTGAGGAAGTTGGAGGCGTTGGTTATGAGGTCGCCAATGGAGGATGAACAGGATGGGAGGAGGGAAGGGGAGGAGAAGGAGAAGGAGAAGAGTAAGAGTACGGATGTGGTTCCGCCGCATAGGGCTTTGTCTGCTGCTCAGCCTGCTCATGGGGAGGGGAAGGGAAGGGCGGAGAGGAACGGGTTGGGGCATCGTGCAGAGAGCGATCCAACTGCTGTTAGTCATGGTGTGGGCGGGAGTTCGAGGTATGGTGGGGAGGAGTGGGTGATGGGTACGCATGGGAGCGTTGGGGGTGTGCAGGCGGAGACGAGCGCGGATGAGGGACAGTTGCCGAGGTCGGTTTCGGAGAGTCAAAGGTCTGGGTGATTCAGTGTTCTTTAGGTGAGTGGGTGTGTCCGTCCTTATTACGGCGACTTCGTGCTGACGTTGCTCTCGTGTATGTCAGATCTCTTAATGGCCTGGGTTTCCGCAAAATCTACAACAGGGCGAAACGTACTTATTTGTATCCCGGGATATCATAATCAGTGTCTCCTTTCCCGTCACGATCTCAACGCACACAACGCAGTTCGTAGCATCACAACTTACCCCATCATCCATCATCTTCAGCATATCACGCATTGTTTTGTTTCTCTTTGCCCTTCCCAAGTCGTTCTTACTTCCAAAGGGTCACCAGTCACTGTGGGCTAAACGCTTGAATTCCTTTTACTCCAATATTCTGTACATAGGTGCATTAGGTCGTGTTTTCTCCTCTTCTTTTTTCTTCTTCCTGTGTCGTTTACATACGTCGTCGGTGTCAGAAGTCATCCCTCCATCTCTCCTCAACTGTATCTCTCTCTCTCTCTTTTCCAATTCTTATCTTATTTCTCTCTGTCTCTGTCTCCGTCTCTCGAATATTTTTTCCAACTCCTTACTTTTGTCGTCACGGTTTTCTGTGAAATGGTATCTCGGGGGGCATTAGCAAGGAAATCGATGTTGGAGGTGTGAGGGTTTTCGAGTTCGCCGCGGAGTTTGAACAACCAGGCGCAAGGATGGCCGTGCGCGGAGCGAAGTACCTGTGGAGCTATCTCTCCGAACAAGCTGGAATCCTTCCAAAAACAACCATCAATTTCGATCTTTTATCGCCACAGTTTGGTGGTCGAACTTGAAGCAACAGAAGCGCCCGTGCATGGTCCCGGAGTGTGGGAACAGTCACGTGGCCACAGTGAGTTTGTGGCGCTAGTCACTGTCAGTGGTCGTAACTTTTGGACCTTGTTCTTATTCTCCCTTCCCCCTCCGTCCATTACCCCCAAATGGCGCGTTTTCGCGCGTACGACTCCGAAACAGAAGACGAACACGCCTCAGGTTCAGAAAATGGGGAGGTAGAGCCCAAGGTGCAGCAGGTTCCAATCCCAGCGCCGGTTGCGCAGAGTCATGGGCCATACAGAGCGGATGAGTCGCAGGACGAGGATATGGGTGTGGAGGGAGAGGTCGAGGAAGAGGAGGAAGAGGAAGAGAGTCAGCAGGGGGAGGTGACCGATGAAGACGACTCCGAATCCGACTACCGTGCTTCTCCACCGCGGAAAGTGGGGGACCCGAGTGTTATTCCGTGGGCGCGGGACGTAGGGGTGGATTCTCAGAGGATGCATGTTATGCAGAGCGCGCTGTTTCGCGTCCCGGAGGAGGCGAGGGCTATGCGGGAGGTTGAGCAGCAGACTAAGGCGCAACCGAGGAAGAAGCTGGTGTTCCCTAAGACACTGAGTCGGAAGCATAGTCGGGACTCAGATGGGGAGGGTTTGCGCGCAGAGTCGCTGCAGGTGCGTGGTTGATCTATTTCATTTCATTAGAACGAAGCCGCTGAACCAGGTGTTGACATCGTTTTAGAGGAAATCATTCGGTCATGATATCGAGCCTCTACCGTATCGCCCGTCACGGAAGTACGCGCGTGTTGGTAATGCAGCTTCTGCTGTGAGTGGCAACGAAAACGCACTGGTGGACGCTGGCCTGTCAATGGGTCGCTCTTTTCGCGTGGGATGGGGTCCAGGTGGCACGCTTGCTCACTTGGCTCGGTTGTGCGGTCCCCTCGACTCTCCGTATGTTTTGTTGCCGCCATGTGCCATATAATCCGACACTGATGTCGAACACAGGCCTGAGACAGCAAATTCTTCCACTGTTACTCTGACGACTGTTCCTATCTTCGCGACCTCTGAAGCAGAGGCAATGGACCGAGCTACTAAGCTGCTTTCACACCATTTGGGTCAGAAGAACCGCAGCCCCACCATCATTATCGACGCCGACGGTGTACCTTTCGCGAATCCCTCCTCTGATCTCACATTTGGTTCCTTCGCTGCTCTTTTCCCTACCACCGACACGTCCTTTGAAGCGAGTCTCTTCCGGTTAGGAAAGGCGCTTTTCGACCCACTCGACCTGCGCCTACCTGAGGAACTTTCCAGTGATGTTCGTGCCCGAGTGCTTAATCTTCATCGCAAAGCGGCTTTATCCGAATGGCTCCAGACTTACGTCGCATCTTCTGTGGACGCAGATCTTCGCAACAACCCAGGATCAGAGTGGCCAGCCACCGTCTTCACGTACCTAACCGGAAATCAGATCGCGAAGGCCTGCGATGCGGCAATAGATGCAGGAAACGTCAGATTGGCCACCCTCCTGTCACAATGTCCAGGGGACGCAGATTTCAAGGAGGATCTTCGCACCCAGCTCGCGCTGTGGCGTGACCAACGAGTCGACGCGCACATCAGCGAAGATGTCCGCAAAATCTATTCACTCCTTGCTGGCAATGTTGGCGTATTGGAGGGATCCAAAGGCACCGGAGCCGAACAATGTCCTGACTTGCCGATCTCGAAGGGCCTCGACTGGAAGCGCTCTTTTGGCCTTCAGTTATGGTTCGGCCAATCCATGGACACCTCTATCGCAGACGTCTTTGCCGCATTCCAAGATAGCTTGGAGGATCACGGTAGCTCGCCAGTGCCGTGGTATAATGAGGGGAAAGGGTCAACGTCAGCTTGGAAAACGCCGCAAGGTGCCAAGACACCAGACCTGCTGTATTCTCTCATTCGCCTGTACGCTGATCCAGATCTTTCCCTTTCCGACATCCTCCATCCCTTCTCCTACGGAGCCAGCCCGTTGGATCACCGGCTTGCCTGGCATCTCTACATCATCCTTTCAAGGTGTCTTCGTACCCGTGATTTGGAGGACCGGGAAGACCCCGGGGCCTCGGACGGGCCCGATGCGGGCGAAGAGGTGGAAGGCCATAGCCCAAGCGCGGACTTGCTGGCAAATAGTTATGCCATGCAACTGGAAAGACTCGGATTCATCCAGGAGGCCGCGTTCGTATTGCTGCACATCGAGGGATCTGCTGGGTAAGTCCGCTTAGTGGTACTTTTTCATTTGGGTGTTGTTAATTTTTTCACTCGCTTCCCAGTCGCCGAAAGGTTATCAAGGAGTTACTTGCTCGGTCAGCGTCGAAGATCGATGACTACATGCTCAAGGGCCTTTGTGGCAGCCTTCGGATTCCGGAATCTTGGGTCAATGAAGCGAAAGTCAGTTATAGTTTACGTTTATGATGATATCGTGTGACTGACCACCTACCTACTAGGCCACTTATGCATTGGATCAGGGCGATGTTTATGGGGCCTTCGAGCATTATCTCAAAGCCGGTTTATTCAACGCTGCTCATGATCTCGCTGTGTTGCAGCTAGCTCCAGATGCAGTTATCCGCCGAGATATGGCATTGCTTACCGATATATTCCAACGATTCAGTGGCCTGATTGTCTATGAATGGAGCGTCCGCGGAAAGGTGAGAGCACGACGGGAATCCTCCACATCCGTTTAACCTCACGACTCACTTTGTAGATTTTCCTCGATTATGCACACGCAATGACCCGTCTTCCCGAGTTGCGAGAACTTCATCGCTCCGACGCCGTGCAAGATGCGTCTCATGCGGTTGAAATTGAGGAATTCTCTCGCAGCATACCCAAACTCCTTGCCATCCTTCCTGACGTTCTACCGGACCGCACCGACGTCCGTCATAAAGTTGCAGCCTCTGAGATGCTGTCTGGCTTGACTTCACGGTTGGATCAGCTTCGGCCCTCGTCGGTATGTATCTGTGCTCTTGACTAAGCTTGTTTGCCGTGCTAATATTGATAAACCACACCCTATGCGCACACTTAATGCATGGCTTCCTACACCAGATTCAAGCCCAAATCCGACATCCAGACGCCACTGAGGGAACCCGTCTACGACATGTGCATGCCGCGTCATTGCATAGGTTCTTGCGTATGGTAGAGGCTGTATAATTCGTTGCGCGTGAATTAATAGCCGTTAGTACTGCATTGTGTCCGCGGACTATCCGCGTCTGCTCCGCCTTCGTTCCGTGTGCAAATCATAATCAGGACTATTCCGTACTTTTATGAAGTGATGGTGGCCACCCGGATGTTTGTTTGAACAGTATAGGTACGAAAAAGAAAGCCAGATTCAGAAGGTACTTAGGGTAACCGGACAATGGGATTGACGGGGAGAACAAGTGATTCTGCGGTGATATGGTACGGAGCAAACGTCAAATACATAATCCAGTATATAAATATGCTATGAGGCAAGAGGCATCCAAACTCTACGATAAAAATACAGCGGCTGAATAGTACCAGGAACTACATTCTAGCAGTGAGGGGCAATGACCGACAACAACGAAGAGTATCAACAGATCAGGCAGCATCGGATCAAGTGATTAGTAGCTACACGGGCAGGGTTCTAGAGCAAACGAAATCAACATCGCGACAGTACAAAGACAGGATTGGCGCCAGGAGTGGGCGTGTTCTAATATATGGGTGCAGTCTTAGGGTATGGAATTATTGGATCGGACGGGGTAGAACTGCGGTGTGAAGACGGTCTTCAGTCAATGTTGTGTCCGCACACAAACATGACTGTGGCGACCACGCAGGACTCCAAAAGATCGGCTTGCAGAGCTTCTTGCGTGAGCTCGAGGAGGACGGTAGTAGGTGCCCTTGCGATACGCGCAAGTACGCGCGGAGCGGTGGCGTGCGCCTTGTACAGCTAGTGAAAGGGGAATGTTGGTTAGACAGACATGAGGGAGCAAGCTGAACTGCCACGCACGCAAATGAAACCGTCCATAGGAACCCAAGCATACAGAACCCCTCTGATCTCAACCTCTCTACGGCTGCAAAAAATGGGCGGAAGAGCGTCAACCATGCTGCCGTCACCGTGCAGAACGTGAGCGCCGACCTTTTGTCAGAAGAAAGCCGGAGCCAATCCTTGATCCTCTGCCTGTGAGTGATGCCGCGAATCTCCAGAGTCGAGTTGGGCTGCCATTGCGCCATCGCGACACTCCGGCTCTCGTTGTCCTTCCAAACGGTGCAGGACGGCGCAGTGGCCTCGGTAACGATGCGGTACGCGACACGGTTCTGTGGCCCGAGAACAGAGCAATTTAAAATAGTGGTGTTGAAGGACGTGAAAGTGAAGGTGACGCTGTCGGGCTGAATCGATTTGGGGACGGACTTGGAGATGGCGAGTGATGGAAGGGCACCGAAGACAGATGGTGCGTGCCCCGACGTATTGTCCCATGGGTTTGAGTTACCTTGGCCGGCTTGAGACCAGCCGCCGTTTGTGAAGGGATTCATATTGTAGGCCATCACGGGTATGATGCTCGCCGTCGGGGATATATGATATGGAGAGCGATGAACGCAGGGGATGGATTTATGGGTGTAGAAGACCGGTGAATGCCTGGATGGAGAGTGCGATGGAAATTATCTGTTCACCCTCCCCCTCATATATATGAACCTTGGGATGAGGGTGCGCCACACAACCGCGCATCGTCTTCAAAAACAATTAACCGTGAGGCAAGCTTGATGCAAGGAGAGAGGACCAACTTGGACATTTTGACTTCTGTACGAATTAGCAAATGAAAGCATTGCTCGATTGATTGTGCCGTGACTGCCGTCCCTTCGTGGAGACCACCCCCGCTTTCGCCGACTTCGCCCGTTTCATTCGTCTAACCGTCCAGCCAGAATGACGCCGAGCTGTGACAGACTGTCTGATCTCATAGCTAAGATCTTGGTGTCAGCATGACAATGATAATCGTTGTCGCGATGGCCGCAGGTGAGATGAAGGAGGCGTACAGGCTTGAGCTTGCAATAATGAAGCGACTGAGTCATCGACCGGTAATACCTTTTTCTTCTGCATTGTATAATACCATTGGGCCTTCCTTCCGTTTACGATAGAATTGGCGAGGTTTGTGTAAGACGTTTTTCCAACCTTCCCAAACCTCAGCGGAAGCTTTCCCAATTTTTGGTGGTGATCTCGCTCCTCACGTGGCGTCCACGTGAGACTCACAACTGAATAGGCAATTTGCCACTGGCCAGTGTTGTTTCCCGCTACATCCGTGTTTGACTGTTGTTGAGATGCCAGCTCGTGTTCTTGGTCGTAAATCCCTGCCAGGTTTGAAGTTTCGTTGTCATTTTGCGCAGTCCTCAGAACTAAACGGCGGGAAACGGAACTGAGATGTGTAGTATTCTTCAGCGTTCAAAAGCATACGGTGAGCATATTATACCATCACATGCATAGCAGCAGTGCAATAGCTTTTCGTTGATTTACGAGTCGGCGGACAGTCTTTGCGCTCCTTTTCCACAGAGATCATAAACCGATTCGTGAAGTTTGAAATTTGGCTCATCATCGAAATCCCAGATCCTTTCCACTCACCGAAGACAGGCCGGAGGTCTGTAGTCTGTCGGAAAAGGTAATTTCTGTTCTGCAGTCACTCATAATCTTGACGTCGTCATGGTGGCAGAATTTGTGCCCACATCAAACGTCGAAGGAAAAGAGAGGTCAAAGCGTCCAGGGACAAGAAATCACTGGTCATCCCTTGACTTGGCCCGGAACCAATGACAATTGTGGGCGATCTGTGGGCGCCGCGATGCCCCTCGGCTCAGTTTACCATGCTGTCACCAATCACGTTCTCTTTGCAATCAATGTTTGTGGGAGTGCCGTCAATCATACCAACCTTTTGAATTTAGGGTTACGTCTATGAGGGAGCCCTGGCCGATCGTCGACCATGTGGTACTGGAACATAAAACCAGCTGTCCAGTTTTCGGCGAATCCACAAACCGGTAGCTGTGGATCCATTGTCCAGCCCGAGCATGACAGTACCTCTCGTGGTTTCAAGAATCTGATGCACCCGGTCCTCTAGGCTCTTTCAGGGAGGGTTGAACGTGAGCTCCTTGGTTTGAATTGTTCGCCACAGCCTGCTAGATGGTGCCTGTCGGCCCTGTCCAGATAACAGTGCATCTGTGTTCTGTTTGGGCTTGACTATCGGTTTGTACTGCCAGTGCACGCACTCTGTATGCCATCATGCAACATCATTCCGATCGTATCTCTCAGGACCCGATTGTCGAGACACCGCCGGAAGTTGAAAGCGAGGCTAATCTCCAC
Source organism: Cristinia sonorae (assembly GCA_021029105.1). Classification (NCBI taxonomy): domain Eukaryota; kingdom Fungi; phylum Basidiomycota; class Agaricomycetes; order Agaricales; family Stephanosporaceae; genus Cristinia; species Cristinia sonorae. The sequence continues at coordinate 326,357 of JAEVFJ010000013.1, forward strand.
GTGACTGACCTCCCACGTGGTATTGACCGAGGCATTCGGTTTCCATGCTGGGCTTTCTCCAGCTTCAGTGACCACCTCGACCTATTTCAGCCCCTGGACCTCAGCATTCATCAGTAAAGTATTATGGCAGGAAATAAGCTCAATATTGAGGGTGTGATGCTCTTCGAACAGCCATTTACGAGGGTGAGAGTCAAGCCTTTCATTGCCATTAGACGACGACTTAGTGATAGTTAGGTGCCTTATGAGAACTACCGGAAGGTGTTCAGGACATCCCAAAAGCAGATTGAGAAGGAGCTCAGCGCAGTCCAACTGTCTGCTAGCGATCTGTTGAAGAAGTCCCAGACGGCGGGAAGTGAGAGGAAGGCGGACGACTCCGTGAAGGCTATCGACGCTATGATTGCACGCATCGAGACTCTCAAACGTAAAGTGCGCCCTTATTCATGCCTTTCTTCCCCCTTGTCCTTTGAACGTAAAGTGCAACCGTAGCTTTCAGATTTGCATGACTCCACAGGTCACCCGACATTAACTGTCTTACGGGAACGTACACAGCATCTCGCCGCCGTCGAGGCGCTGCAGAATGAAGCTGATCCCGAGTTCTCGAGATGGGCGGATACCCGTTTGGATAGGTGGTTGGTAGACTGGTCCTTGCGCACGGGAAGGGAAGGCACTGCGAGACAGATTACCCAGGATCGAGGAATTGAGGTACGCATAGTGAGCTCGACACTATATATCCTTTCTCAACACTTGATACCGTAGAAACTGGTTGATATCGAGCTATTCACCGAGATCAGGAGGATAGAAGAAGCTTTGAAGAGACGAAGCTGCACAGAAGCGCTAGCCTGGTGCAGTGAAAACAAGGCAGCGCTGCGTAAGATAAAGGTCTGGAATTCGCATAGTGATGGTCCAACCCCACTAACGTCCAGCGGGATTTTGTCTTAGAATCCTTTGGAGTTTGAGCTCCGCTTCCAGGAGTTTATTGAACTCGCCAGGGCATTGAAGCAAGATGATGCCATAGCTTACCAGAAGAAGTATCTACTTGGCTGGCAAGACACTCATCTCCCTCAAATCACACAAGCATCCGCGCTCCTCGCTGTTCCTCCGGCGAGGGCCTTCGGACCGTACAAGGTTTGGCGTTTCAAGCCTCCGCCGTTGGACTGAGCTGATTCATAGCGACAATCAGTGGCTCTATGATCCCTTACGTTGGACAACCCTTGTCGAATCGTTCCGCCTCTCTATCTACAATCTCAGTACCCTTCCGACAGAACCCCTCTTGCATCTTGGCATGTACGCAGGACTGGCATCGCTGAAACTTCCGGCATGTTACAACCACGAGACAAAGAACGCGGACTGCCCTGTTTGCGACCCTTCCCTCGGTCACCTTGCTACCGATGTACCCTTCAGCCACCATGTGAACTCGACTATCGTTTGCAGGCTTACTGGACGGATCATTGACGAGAATAACTCGCCACTGGCCTTCCCAGCTAGCGGCCAAATATATTCCAGAGAGGTTTGTCATGTTGGTACCCTCGTCTGCGCATCTGACTTAGTATTCAGGCTTTGGAAGATATGGCCGCAAAGAATGACGGTATTGTCACCTGCCCTAGGTCGAATGAAAGAATACCGTTTGAAGACCTGCGCAAAGTCTACATCTCATAGGACACTTTGGATTATCGTACGTTTCAGTTATGGGTGGCGCATCTTGTATCATGAAATCTGTATCTCCGAACCACATTGTACTACCATAACTCTTTTTCTAACAGGTTGTCTATCGCTGGCGATATTCCGTTACCTCCCTTTGCACACGTGATCCTTATCGTCCTGATAACGCCGCTATTCTTCAAAGGCTCGGGCAATCAAATATTCCTCTCCACGCCCGTTAACTTCTGACAGCCACTGACATGCACTGACAGCTTATCACCAGCCACATGGCCTATTTTCTGCTTCTTAGTGGTCATCTCGATAGGTGGAGAGTATATAGACCATGTATCCGCATCTCACGCTCTCAAGGTTTCCCTGCCTCCTTCTTTCATCATCGTTTCTTCGACAGATCTGCGGTTGGTATGACCTTCAGCAGATATATGAGAAAACTAGAGGTGTCTCGCACAGATGGGCAAGATGGGTCGTACAGCCAACAGTTCCTCACCGTAAGTATAATACGCCGATCACGTTGTTCTCATCATTCTCAGTCTAAAATCCGTGTTCCTGTAGAATGACGATCTTCTTCCTGTCCCATCGGAGAACCGCACTTGGGCTGCGTGGAACTTTGTGGCATTGTATGTGCACCCCCGGCTATCTACAGTCAGTAAGGATCACTGCTCACCTTTGTGGCACAGCTGGATAGCGGACAGCTTCAACATCAATACGTGAGTTTCTGTCTGCTACGCTATCGCATCGTATGCAACTCAAATATACAACACAGATGGATGATTGTCTCATCCATGGTACAGCTTGGAATGTCTTGGTGGCAAGCCTGGATTTGTGTTTGGGTCGGCTATGGCTGCGTCGCGCCTTTCATCGTTCTCAATGCCCGTCCCGGCGCAATCTTCCATGTGACGTTCCCAGTCGTTGCACGTACGAGCTTCGGTATACTCGGAAGTTTGTGGTGTGTGTTTAATCGAGGGGCAATGGCTTGGTTCGTACCCATTTTTCTTACACCGGCGGGTATAACTCACTGATTGCTCGCAGTATCTGGTACGGCGTTCAGGCCAGCATAGGCGGAGATTGTGTTCGTGTGCTTCTGAGGACAATGTGGCCCAGCGTAAATAATATCAGTTGAGTGACTGACGACGAGTGATTCAGCTGCAATGCTCAACATGCTGACTGGCCAATGATAGAGAACACGCTTCCTGAGTCTTCGGGAACGACTACTCGGGACTTTATGTGCTTTTTCTTATTCTGGCTCATATCTCTACCCGCCATATGGTTTCCTATTCATAAAATGTACGTTGCGTGCTTCTCATACTGTGCCATCGTTCTCATGCAGCATAGCCGGCATCTCTTCACTGTGAAGGCTGTCGTCGTACCCATCGCAGGAATCATGTTTTTCATTTGGTGTATTGTCAAGGCACATGGTGTCGGCCCCATCGTACATAGACCTTCCACCATCCACGGATCGACACTAGGCTGGGCCATGGTTTCAAGCCTGATGTCATGTGTCAGCAACATGGCGACTTTGGTGACGTGAGTGCTTCAACAATCTGCGGATCAGGGATCATGGATTGGAGGTGTTCGACGTGCTGATTCCGGTAACTAGCAACGCCCCTGACTTTGCATCCCGGGCAAAGTACCCGTCTGCCGCTGGGCTTCCGCAATTGATCTCAGTCCCTCTGGGATTCTCCATTGTCAGCTTCATTGGCATAATTGTCAGCTCCTCATCCGAAACCATCTACGGAGAGGCCATCTGGTCACCCATAGATTTATTGGAAAAGTTCCTCGAGAATAATCCATCACACGCAACTCGGTTCGGAGTAAGTCATTTTGGGCTGGTTCTGGCTAGGGTGGTCCTTCGCCATGCTTAGTTCTATTGTCCTGTAGGTATGGTTCATTGCTGCGGCATTCATCATCGCACAGGTGCGCACCTCGGCCATTCATCCTTACCCTCGAAATTCCTGACACTGGCGGATCTGCTGCACAGCTTGGGTGAGGTTACACTTTTAAGGTTACGTCCTGCACGTATTTAATACTGCATCATCACCGTAGTACCAACATTTCAGCGAACTCGATAAGCGCGGGTTGTGATTTGACGGCGCTCTTCCCTCGTTTCATAGTACGTGAACATGTTCTGTCCCTCCTTTCAAGTCAAGTGTCACCGACGGCGGAACGGAATTGTAACAGAACATCCGCCGGGGCGGGTATATCGCGGCTATCGTCGGCATCTGCATGCTACCATGGAACCTGCTCAAGTCCAGCAATAGCTTCACCTCCTACTTATCCGCGTACTCCGTGTTCCTGAGCTCTATCGCTGGCGTCATGGTGAGTACTGCCCTTGTCGTCTCGTTTCATACCCGTCGCTCCCGGGTCTGACTACCGAAATGTTTGTCGCAGATCACCGACTATTGGGTTATTCGCAAAGGCCACTACCGGGTGAAAGACCTCTACTCCATGAGCAAAAACGGCTGGTACTGGTACACGTATGGCATTAACCTCCGGTATGTATCCTATCTCCGCCCTCTTACCCATGAGATACGTGTTCACTGCCATAATGCTGTTTGCAGTGCATACGCCGCCTACATCGCAGGTATCCTCATCAACGTCGTTGGGTTCGCGGGAGCGAGTGAGTAGCGTATTCTGAGGTTCTTCCACATGGGCTCACTACCAAAACTCTGCCATTGCTAGCCGGGCGCACCGTCCCAATTACTGCGACGCATATCTACCAGATGTCGTTTTTTACCGGCTTCGGAGTATCGTCGCTGGTGTATTGGTCACTAAACTACCTCTTCCCTGTGCCCGGTGCATCCAGCCGATTTGAAGAGGTTGACGAATCATTGAGTGAAGATGTCGTGGAGACTACGAAGGACGAGGGTTCTGGGAAGGGAGACAGTACGAGTGTCAGCGTTCGGTCCGTTCTCGCTGTATGAGGTTGTGCTGCCATGTTATCAAGTAGTCAGGCTGGGTTATCGGTCTTCTCAATTACACCCACAGTCGTGAAGGTTCTGTGTCTGGCACTTGTTGTGGCATTCAAGGAAAATGGATGATTGAATGTTGAGGGAGTGTATATATAATCGCAAAGGCTGTATAAATATAGTTGTAAGTGTAGCTGTGAAGACTACAGTACATAGTGTGGGGGATGCGTATTCCTAACTATCCTTAACTTCGTCGAGTCGAGGTCCCAGGGGCATTATCATCGTTACCAGTAGCACTCATCGCAAATAAAGAATATCTCTAAAAACCCATCGAAACCGGCAAGTCTCCCAATCACGCATGCGAGACCTGAGCCTTCTCAGCATCAGCATCGTGAATCTTCTCCTTCTTGAGGTCATCCACGCTGTCTGCGTCCTCAGACTCAGGTGCGGCAGGCTTAGTAGGAGCGCCGATGCCACCGAGAGCCTTGGGGTTGATGGCGAATGCACCCTGAGGGATGAAGGTCGAGATGAGGATGATACCACAAGCGACGGAGAATTGGACGCTAGGATTGGTGGATGAGAAGTTAGTTTCCCTGACAGAAGTACGAAGTGAGCGCAATTGACTTACCCTCCAACGGTCTTGAGGGCGGTAAGGATGCTCTTCTGCTTCTCGAACTCACGATCAAAGACCTTGCCGAGGAGGTAGCTCAGAACGGCGTTGAGAACAATGTAAGTGGAGTACAAGAAGGCCATGACGGCACCGAGAGCGGAAACGTGGGCGTGGCCTGGAGAGAATGCTCAATGGGAATGATATGAAGCGAGGTCTGAATGACGTACTGAACGACGAGTCGGAAAGAGCGGACTGGATGTAGGCAGCGAGGGAGACATCTCCAGCAGCCCAGCCGAAGGAGATTGGGATGAAGCAGCCAGCAACCTTCCATGCCCAAGTAACGTTCTTTTGGGCCTTGATGGCGAAAGTGGGGAGGATCCAGACGAGGTTGAGCTGTAACAGAACCGGATAAACACCCGCGGCACGAGAAAGTGAGCTGAGCTGAGCATACCGCAATGGCGTCAAGACGCAACCAGGGAAGAGGAGTGGTGACAACATCGGAGAGGATGAGGACGGTAGCGGCGCCAAGAAGCTGGAAAGGGAGATATCATTAGCGGGAGATATCTTGCGCGGGAGTATCAGGCTTACTTCACCGAAGTTGGAGCCACCAACGATGATCTGACTCCAGGCGGAGGTGCCGAGGATACGCTTCGCGAAGGCAGGGGCGAGACCAGACTCGAGGAATCTGTGCATGTAGAGGGCGACGGAGCTGTGAACGCAAGTGTTGAGGACATTGTCTTGAGAAGGGGTGTGCTGAAATTGACTTACTATGCTGGGACGAGCCAGATGAAACGCCTGTTGCCCAAAACCAACTTCGCGCCGACCCAGACGGACTCGCCGAAGTGGAGAACACCGTGAAAGATCTGGACGAAATAGTTGGAAGACGACTTTCCCTCGACACCGGCAAGACCACTCTGTTCGAGCTCCTCCTGAATGGCCTTCTGGCTCTTAAAGTTAAGGGTGCTGATGAGGAGCCAGATTCCACCGGCGAAGGTGAAGAAGACTGTAAAGACACGTCAGTATTCCAATATGAGGTTACAAATATAAAGGACTTACCAGGGGTCAGGAAGAAGCTGTAGTTGTTTCCGAACCTACTGATAGCGGAGGAAGAGGCGAAGGCTCCCGCGGTGCCGGCAACTTCGTAGAAAATGTGCTATAAGAAACGTGGTTTCAGTCTGACGTGAAGCTGGAGACTTATGGAATAGATCACTTACGACGGTGGCATCCATACGACGGAGCTTGCTTACATTACCGCCAACAATATCGGCAGGACTGACGAGAAATGAGCGGGCAACCCATAGACAAAACCAATTCGGTGACATACATGACACGTCGAATAAGCTCGACCATACCGTAGGAGATACCAGACAAGGTCCAGACGACGAAGATCTACACATTTGAGTCAAAATCTCGGACTGACACATGCGAAAAGATAAGCCACGTACCAGGTTAGGATTCCAGTTACCGTAGATCGGAGACTTAGCACTTGCAGGCTTGATCTTTCCGCCGGTAGCACCATCGACAATGAGAAGGATAGCGGTCATAAGGGCGAAGAGGAAAACAGCGCCACCAAGGACTGTTCGTGTCGGCCATTTCTTGATCAAGGGTGCAATAAGAATGGCACCAACACATTGTGCGGCCTGGTTAATACCCTGCGCGGCACCGACTAAATGAAGCAGGAGTGGAATGAGTGGGTGCTGTGAAGGAATTGGCTATTATAGACGTACGCTTTTGGAAGGTGTGGGTTGCGTTGAAGCGATCAGTAGCAAGAGTCGTGATTGAACCATTGAAGAATTCCAATCCGAGCTTGTACATCATAATACCGCCAATATAGACGGCACTAGGTCGAAGGTAAGTAAAACTTCATCGAATGAACCGCGTAAAATCTCACATATTCCGCTTCTCTGCCCCAGTGAAGGCTAAGATTGCATGGTTTAGTGAAGCGCACCGTCAATACAAGGCAATACCACGTACAGTTCCAGATATCGGCAACTCTACCCATGGTGAATATCCTTGAGAAGAATGGAAAGGATAGAGGGCGAGGATGGAAGGGTTGTAATGCTCGAGGGAGGACATTGCTCTCTCTCGCGCGATCGTATACATACCCGAACTGTAAAGCACGTTCGTGGAACCCACATGTCGCGCTCTCTGAACTGGTGTCCAGCCAAGGTCAATTTGGCGGCTTGGCTCCGGGGCCACTATCGTTCGTTGATGACGGAGCCTCGGAGCGGTACGCTCCAGCCTAGCTGCCAAGCCAGATTGAATTGAGTGTTTTGTTCCTGGCACTAAGAGCAATGTTAGACTAAAGATCAAATGGAGATGGTGCTGGAGCTCACCCAACGGGCGATCATGACTATAGCAAAAGGACGGTAAGACATAGTACGGGCACCCAGTCTCGGTTGATGTTGTAGATCCTTTGAAATCTACTCTCCGTCGACATATCGCGGACGATTGTAACAGTCCAACGATTGACCTTCAAGCTGAAGCTTCGTGGTACACTCCTGAAGAGTTTTAGGGCGCTTCCTTGGCGTGGCGAGAGAGTGGTTGATAGACACGTGATTGCATATTCGAAGCGTAGTCTTAAAGCTCAGAACGTCCAAAAAATTGGCTGAAGGGTTCCGAGTCTGTCAATTGACATAAAGGGGCGTGTTTTGTTTGAATGTTGTCTTGAGCCAGCTGAGATGTTGCAGCCCAGTTTTCTATTTTTAAAAAAGGCATGCACTTTTACCTGTGACCGAATGTGCCAGGATGAAGGTGGACGATCCTTTGGAACCTGGTATTTCATCACTGCCCAGCTTACTTGAATCCTGATTGCACCTAAGGGGGCTGATATTGATCTCTGTGCCGGTAGCCTCGGCTAACTCCATCCTCATAGACTCCGCTCTGACCCATCGTCGGGGAGGGCCACAAAGGCGGTACCATAACCCTTCCACACGCGCACGTTCCTCCTCTCTTTATTTGATACCTTGGATTCACAACTCGGTTTTATCCATCACGCAAGTGGTGCATGCGTGCCACAGTGCCTGCATAATCACCGCCCTCAATGACTACTCTCCGGTGACAAACAAACCGATGTGCATAATGCTCATCCTCCATGCTCTTCGGTTGGCGAACATACGTTCACCAGTGTGCTACGAGGTTACACCGTACACGTTGTTAGGTGAGATCGGGATCTTTGTCCCTCGGATGCAGTTTTTCACGAGCCGGGCCAGGGCAAGTCAGGTTGAAATTAACTATACATGTGGGCTCCATTTCAAGCACAAATGGGTTCCTCGCACGTCCGAGCGTCCACAATATCCATGGAAGTCGGAATACGCATTTGGCAAGAGGTTATAGAACGAGCAAGACCTCTGCATCGTCTGACCACGGAATCATTTCCCGCAAAGTCCCTCGCAACCCCCTGATTCGAATTTCGCGCCATTCCATCGAAGCGTGATATGCTCTTGAGTACCCGGCTCAATGTCTTTTGACTGACTGCCATCATTGTCGGGCTCGAGTTGTAAGATTCGATAGTCTACCGTTACAGCCTTCGACTCTACATGGCCATCATCTCTCGGTGCTCCTTACAACGACTCTCTCGCTCGACCAGTCACCAACGTTCGACACGCCGCTACCTGCAAGGCTAGACCCAGCAGCTAAGGAGAAGTGCGTCTTCAGACTTTTACTTCCGGAGAGTCCCTCGGTTGACCTTGACGGGAGAACAGACTCGGACCCTGTGGGGCTTATTCTTGCCCACTGTAAGGTGCTACTATTTCACAAATGAGAAAGAACATTCAACCTTGTTCGTACATTGTCCTGACACGATTTTCCAGACTTCCAAAACACAGCCTACATCCGTCACAATTATCATACACTACAGCCCGTGTTCCTCCGAATCACGTCTCCGCCGCTTGCACCACCTCCGCAACTTCGGGCCTCCTCTTTCCCTGTGTATCCTCCGCATAATTCTCATAAAAGTTATGCTCGTCTTTGCCCGATCCTCCATTGCTCCTCCCAGGTCCATCCCAGAAGTGGTACGCTTGACTGTGCACACCGTACGATGTGGGTACGACCTCAATCAGATCTCCCCTGGCCACCTCGATCGCAGGGATTTCGGACGCTGGAAGGCCGATGAGGTATGCCAGAATACAGCGGATGACGGAGGCGTGCCCAATGATGAGCAAATCCTCCTTCTCCCTCTCTAGCTCGATCAAGGTCGGTTCCAGACGCACTGCGCACCAGTAAATCAGAAACCGGAGGGCCATATAGAAGAATTCATAAGGGAAAAGGCGAAAAGGAGGCTGTGTATGAAGGTGCTTACCGCATAAGTCGTGATAACTCTCAGCTCTCGGAGCGCGGTACGCATATGGATCCTTCACGAACCGCTCCCATTCGTCAGGGTAGAACTTTCGGACTTGATCTGGTGTCATTCCGTCCCAAACGCCAGGGTTAATCTCGCCCATTTGAGGTTTCTCAACGACTTTGACTCTCGGACCGTCCTTCTGCTGCAAGAATGGCCATGCCGTGTGGTGTGACCGTCGCCGCGCAGAAGTCCAGATCTGAGTGAGGTTCCAGGGTCAGAAGGATGCAAACGGAGTTAATGATTTAGAGATCGTGTGACGATAAGAGCGTAAGGTACGCACAACCAGCCGGCGGTCCTCATTTTCCATGCCTCGTGCTTTTAGAGATTTAGCACGTCTGTCAAGTACGAATTCCTTGAGACGGTCTGCGTACTCCCATCCTGCAGGGTCAAGATCGGAGTCCGCCTTATACGAATGCTCAATGAGGGAATGGCCCGACTAATGATTGATCTGTGAGCGCAATTCCGCACAGTTGTGAAGAAGCCGGGCTTACCCGCGCAAAGTAGATTGTTCTGTACTGGTTGTGAATGTTCATAAGGAAAAAGACTATCCGAGACTAAAGCAGTGGCGTAGTGAGGCTGTGAGTGTCATGGCAGATAAGTAAGTTCCCTTCGCACCTGCAAGTAGCCTTGGATGTTCTAGGGTATATTGTCAACGAATTTGATTTCGATGAACTACACTGTTACTCACGTTCACCATGATTTTCTCTCCAACCTAGTCACATCAACGAGGTCAGCAAGGTAACACCGAGATGCGTAGGGTCTTACATTGATCACGCGTACGAAAGGCCATGTCGTCTCCTCGACTGCTTGATAATGAATCTCATGGTCCCTGATGCGATTGTAATAGTCCGTGACAGCTTTCTCCTGGTCCCACCCTCGATACTACCAGCTATATTTGTACCGTTGATTCCGTATGCGATGTAGCTCGAAAGACTCACATCCGGCGATGAAATCTTGACACTCCGAATGTTCCCCATAATAATGTCATTATTATCGCACGAGGACTCTGCCAAGACAAACAAGTAAGCCATCGTAGGTCACTTCTTCAGTGGACCCATTAGGGTGAACGCACCAAGCATGACAATATGTATCCCCGCCTTGTCGAACTTCTCCGCCAGGGTCTGTCTCCTTTCCCTCGTTCCATTGTTCGCATCGTAAATGACAACTTGTCCTCCCGAGTTGAAGAAGTCCCAGATAATCTGCTCACACCCATCCATGACCTTCTGCCTCAAAGCGATTGTCTCCGGGCTCTTCTCTCCTAGGAGGCGCGGGGCCTCCGTCAGCACACTGGGGAGCACTCCAGATACCATAACTCGAAAACGCACCCAGAGTAAAGTAATCCGGGGGTAACTTCTGCGCCCCTCCGAGAGTCTTGCGACGGTAATCACCCAGAGAGACGACCTGTGTCTTCACACCAGTCCATCGCAGGTATCGTTCAAGTGCGCGAGAGATATGTGTCTTTCCTCGAGCGGGCAGTCCGACGGTCACAATCAAGATCTTTCCAGCATGGAAAAGGAGACCCGAAGCTGTCGTATAGAGCGGTGCGACCATTGGTAGTAACTTACTGGTTTGCTGCCACTGCCAGTGGTGATCGTACAGAACAACCCTGTAGTACAAAACGGCAAGTGCTCGGGATGATCTTGAGATCTTATCTTATCTGAAGATTTGTTGCCTCACCCCTCTCAAGCCTCGTTTCTCAGAAGTTCAGGACAATTAATGACATGAAAGCATTAGGTACGATTACACTCATTTCCCAGAGATGAAGCATAACACACAGACATCAGAGACAGTTCAACACAGGAATATTATGACTTCATCGCCGAAGGATCATCTGTTTGTGCGCGGTAGTCCTCCATCTCCTTATCCAACTGATCCTTGTCTACCGGCTTTCGCTCCAACGCCTTCTTCAACCGTCTCGGACCTTTCTTCGTTCGGGTCCTTTGTCTCGGAGCTGCTGGGGCTGCAGCGTTTTGGTTCTGCGCTAGACCCTGCACGCGCTGAGCCGCCTGTTGTTGCTTCCTCGCAGCACTAGAAAGGATGTTCAACACATTTTTACCAACGAGCATCTCTGAGTAGCTACTTACATCGTATTCATTGCGCCGTTAGCTGCATTGGCTTTTGGGGCTGCAGCTGCCTTTGGCGCCACACCATTCACTTGTGGCCCTCCTACGCCACCCATACGTTCCAACAATGAAAGTGGTTGTGGCGGCATAGGAGGTGCATTGCCATCGTCCTCATCCTTGATAATTTCAATCAAGATGGGTCTTCCTGTTTGATTCGCACCGGTGAACCTACCAGACCTTAGTCACGACAATCATCTCAGAGAGTCTACTCACTGCCGTCAATGATCTTCTTGTTGTACTTCTTCCTTGCCAAAAGCGCGTCCCCTGGTCGTTGAAACTCAACAATAGCCATCCCCTTCGACTTCCCCGCGTCGTTGTATACCATAATCACCCCTTTCAGGGGACCTATGGTCTTTGAGAACAATGACTGCACCGAACTCGAGTGAATACTTGGGTACAGCACACTGAATGACGGCTCACCTGAACCTCCATCTCACTGACATCCACCGGCAGTTCACTCAGCAGAATCTTGCTCCCCACTACCGGCTTCCTCTTCTGCATCATCATTTGCTGCTGGTTTATCTTCCATGCAGGTGCAGCGGCACCCTGAGTATTCCCCAGCAGCTGGCGTTTCGGGCCATGATAGTGGTTCAGCCTTCCAACCTGAGCCTGCATAACGAGAACTAAGAGGAGAGACTGGGTGCAGAATGAAGGTGGCGCGAGGAGAGACTAGATGTCGCGATGACAGAATGAGGCTGAGAGGAGAGAAAGGTCAGCTACAGCCTCGCGTCTTCCTCAATTATGGCGGTCCGGCAAATCCCGCAACTCAATAAGGGTGCGCTCTCGTCACTTTTCGCGATATTGTAATGGTTCTGTTTACAAGCTCTAAAATCCACAATGATACAACGTAGAGATACAGATGATAAATTCGTCAAGAAGGTCCGTGGTCATTAGTGAGGGTGCGGGCTTGTTGCACACTTCAAAGTTTTAATTTGCAGTCCTCAGTCTTGCATATTCAGGACGACACGCCCGACAACGGTACCCTTGGCAAGGCCTTCATATGTCCTTCATATGCATAAATCAGCGAAAAGCACAGAATAACAAAAGGGAAGATCACGTACTCTTGGAGAGCAGAAAGTGGCTTGACGACATAGTAGCACTTGACCTTGCCTCGAGCAGCGATATCAAGAGCCTCACGGGCATCTTGTCGGTTACTAAAGCATCGTGCAATCAGAATCTACGTCGTTTAAACCAGCCCACGGTGAAGTACGCACCCGACATATGACCCAAGAATGCTGATGCTCTTTGTGACTGTGAAGAAGATATCCGCCGCGAGCTTGCCGTGTCCCGGGAGACCGACTACCATGAGAGAACCTCCAGGACGCAGGTAATCAATAGCCTCTTCGAACGCTTCACTGTTCGCAGCGGTGATGACAGCGGAATGAGGACCAAATCCGTCCGTGGCGGCCTTGACATCCTCAACAAGATTCTTCGTCTCCTTGAAGTCAATCCACTTTTCAGCACCGAGCTTCAAGCATAGATCGCGCTTCTCGTTTCCGGTATCTATGAGCAGAGTCAGCCAAAAGAAGTGAATGAAGTGATCGGAAAGACACACCGATGGCGAGAACGCGAAGACCCATGGCGGCAGCGTACTGGACGGCAAGATGACCAAGTCCTCCTCCTGCGCCGGGAAGAACAATCCAGTCACCGATCTTGGTGTTGCTGTACTTGATTGCACGATATACAGTGATACCCTAAGTAAAGTCTCCGTGAGTACAACAGATCAAGTATGCGGGAAGGGGGGACATACGGCGCAAAGGATGGAAGCAGCTTCCGTGCTGTCAATGCCCTCAGGAATAGGTGTAACATGGCTGACCCATGACACGACATATTGAGAGAAAGTGCCGTCAACAGTGAAGCCACTGTATTTCCCATGATAGCACACTGACGGTCATGTATGTTAGGAGTATAGTCCGCATTGTGATTCACATCATAAAACACACACCTTGCTCCAAGCCTTTCCTGCATGGCTCGCAATCCAAGCAAGAGTAAGCAAGCCATTTGATGCCAACACGGTCACCAAGCTTGACTGGAGAGTCTTGAGTATGCTCTCCAACGGCAACGACAATGCCGACGCCCTAAATCCTCCGAGGATCATTACCCCCACATTTTCAAAGCATAGGAGAAAACATATGACGTACCTCATGACCACCAATCAGAGGGGTCTTTGCGGGAACAGGCCAGTCGTTCTTTGCAGCATGGAGATCGGTGTGGCAAACACCAGTGCATTCGAGCTTGACAAGACATTCGCCAGGGAGGAGGTCCTTTGGTTGCTTCACGGGGTGGTCTTCAACGATCTCCAATTTCCCGCCAACGGAGGGGACAATGGCAGCTTTCTGTGTCTTTGGGATGGTGTAGTTCGGAGACGACATTATTGATATAGGAGGGTTTGGTTGTGGTTGTGGATAGGACAGAAATTGGTGAGGAGAGAGCTGGTGCGGCTTGCCCTATTTATACGGGCTGGTCAGAATCGAAATGTCAGCAATTTTGTCAAATGTTTGGTATACATACCATCAAGCCGTGGCACATTGCTCCGTCCAAGTGGATCCCCAAGACCCGACGTGCTGTGAACATTCTGCCTAGGCCTCCTATTCCACTGGTGATGCAGCCCAGATGCGCGCACGAGTATGACGAGCCAGACCAAGGGGCGCAGGTAAGACCGCTCTGTGTTTTCCTGGAAGATTCGCTCTAGAGGCCCCTCGGTGTCTGTCGCAGTGTCTCGACGATACCGCCTGAGGGCCCAGAGTGGTCCATTGATGCCGATGTCGGTCTATCGCACTGGAATACCAACAATTCCTTGAAAACTGCTGCGATTGTCCCTCATGTTATCTATATGGCCGGAGTATTTCGGTGAGGGGAGAGTCGAGACGAGAATTAAGGAGATGCGAGGTCAACTTGAACATGCTCGAATTCATAAACGAAAGACGAACACGGTGAAGAAAAGCGCTCAAGGCCTCGGCCTTCAGTGGATTGTGCGTCGGCCCGCCTCTCCGATCATCCAATTCTCCGATTTGAAGGCGATGGATTCGAAAGCAATTGCAGTGCATAGTCCGAACGTTAAGAATAACAGTAGTGTCGTCGAACTCAAGGATGCTTCTGTGACTGTTAGTGTGGCATTGAAATGGATGCGTTGGGAGATCGGCCGCACTCCTGTCGTTGGTCGGAAGTCCACCCTACTCCCGAGACTCGGATCCATCATTTTTCTGCGCATCGTTCTGAGCGAATAATGAAACATAGTTGCGGAGTATATATGCAGGATTGGATTCCAGAGATACTTGACATTGTGGAGAATAATGGTTGACGTAGCACTGGTACACACCCAAGGCAAGTCAGGGAGAATGCAGAAGAAACAGCAAGATCAACGACGAACGCAATACAGATACACAGACTTTCCAAATACCCGACACTTCAAAATATATCAGAGTACCTTGGATCGTGCCACATCTGCGCCACAAAATCCAAGGTTTTCATATCTGGATGCAAACATGATGGGTGACAAACAATCCGTGGGAGGGGCCTGACCACGTACCCATCTCGTCCGCCAAGTTCACAACTGCCTGAGCCTTGAGGCGACCATGCTCCTCAAACTTTCCAATGAACTCGACGAAGACCTTGCTAATCGTGTGGTCCTGGGGAAGACGCGACAACGGTCAGCAGTGAATTGTGGCTGAGTGGGGTCAGACTTACTACTCCTAATGTGACCTCAATCTCCCCACCATCTGAACACTCTACGACCAGCGTATTGTTGCTGTTCTGTGACCCATCAAGGAGGAAACGAGGGAGGGAAGTATATAAGGACTAACCACCTGTTTGACCTTTCCTATCAGTCGAACTGTTCGTCGGAGAAAGTTGCCACTTTGCGCATAATTGACTCTTGGAGAAGAATGTTCGGACATCATCAGAAAATTGTTCTTGTCGTTTTCCGATGTAAGAAGACGAAGTGCAAAACGGCTATTGAAGAGGATGTTGGAGGTCTGAGTTTAAGGAGAGTCGCGGCGCGTGTCTCACAATGTCACACCGAACGCGATAGGTTACGTTCACGTGGACTGCGTCACTCTGTCACGCTGTCAAGAAGCCGCGGCTTTGCTTTCCGACTTCTGAGTCTTTATCTCAGAAAGCAATATGAGTATCGCAGTCACAGCGTAGTATTTTCAGAGAATGCGTTAAGACATGCTGAATCTCTTCGGATCATCCCCACACAATGACTCCGTATGAAACATCAACTCTATCGGACTAGTCACTGACCATCCATACAACGTCTCGAGGAGAAAAGTCAGGTCGATCAACTAGAGAATGCCCCGCCAAAAAACCCTGATGATTGAAATAGGTGAGCGAATGACTCGGTGCAGCAACAATGTACTTACAGTACTGAGAAACGTATTTAACAGAGATGTCCGCCGTTCCAGGAGTGCACTAAATGAGGACGTGGTCAGCATATGCTCGCCACAAGCAATGATGTCATCAGGTCAATGCTCACGGTGGAAGGAGGCTGACCGCCTCTGGTCTCAATGCGGAAGATTTGGTCTGCCAGATCACCCTGGATATTGTTCACCATCAACCAATCGATGTTCACAGCCGGGTTACTGGGAGCAGGGATACCCCCCGTCCTTGCACCAACGACGAACGCGTCCGCGTGCCCCTTCAAGCTGGCAGAGGTGAAGTCCCACTTTGGGTTGATGCCCACACCGGTGATGGGGTTGGTGACGAACACATGTTGACCGAGGATGATAGAGGAGCCGAAAGCGCTGTCGACGCCGGAGAGGGCCTTGATGACAGCCTGGATGGAGATGCCCTTCGGTGCCTGCTTCCAAATCTCCGACGCCGCATCGGTCACAGCAGTCAACCGGGAGCTGTCGACGCAGGAAATATCAACGAGCTCTGCAACGGCACCGGTAGATCTGTTCAAAAGCAAATAAATATAACGAATATGTAGACGACAGGAAATAAAAGGAGAGGACACATACGTGAATGTGCCAGCGGAACTGCAGGTGTAGTTTTGTACGCCCAATCCAAGCCCGATGAAGCTTGGAGGGATGGTGGGGTTGACGAGCTGCGTCTGGCCAGCTGGGATATCCATTTGCTTGTTGGCGACGCTGCAACCAGCGATTTTGATGCCAGGAGCGGCTAGAGCAGTTGTGGCTAGAATAATGGACAGGATGGGGCTGAGCATGGTAGAAGGGGGGAATGGATGAGTGGTCGGCAGAGAGAGAGACTCTGTTGGAAAAGTGGTGAACCCCTGGTGGGGCTCTTTTTATGTTCGGCTGAGACAAGTCGGAGGAGCCGTTTTGTTGATGCCACCAACCAGACATCGCGGCCAGTTGGTTTAACGGCAAGTGGACGGCAAGCGGGCGATATATTAAGCTGATTACACCGTCAACGTCGCTCGAAGGAGACTGACGTGAGCATAAGTAGGGCCGCAGTAGAACTTAAACACAACAAAGGCATAACTTACTCCATGTCAATAAGTCACACAGACATCCTGGATGGGCGTAAACATGTAAGAGCCTTGAACATCGGGAGATTGAACGGCAATAAGCTTCTACAGAAAGCAGATTCGCAGAGATATTCTGGTGTTGGCTGTAAATAACTGTGTCAGCGTACAAAGCTCAGAGTCAGCGGGACTTGTGAGGTAGACCTCACCGACACGCTGGCCCCAGCCACAGTGAATGGCGGTGATGATTCACCGTGACATCGCTCCCTGTCCACTTCATAGACGAGATGTAACGTGCGCGATGAAAGCTCGGACGCTGTTTCTGACCAATGTGAACTTCTATCTAAGCCCTGGAATGTATCCTTCCCGTCGGGTATGTATATACATACCGTCCATTAGCACCAACATGATGTGGAAGAATTGAATGTGTACCTGATCTGAATCGGAGTTACGGCATTCGCAACTTCTTCGCTGAGCAATGAAGGCGGCATCCTTCACACAGCGCGACGTGACAGCATTGGCGTTGCTGCTTTCCCTAGATTGCCGTCGAGAAGCCTGGTATAAGGTGAGATTCCGGCCGCATGACACTTCGATCTTCCATGACCTATTGCTTCGAAAACCCATGACCTCACGCAACCCATGGGCTTTGACCAGACGGACCTCGTTTGGTGGAGAAAACCCTCAACTTCCCCATGGCCCATAGGTAGTGACTGTATGAGTACTACTGACCATGAGAACGTTAATTGTCGGGAAAACGAAAACTTGACTTATACTTACCTATGATCCCATCGAGTGCGTTCCTTGTCCGGGCCACCCGCCAGCCCACCTACCCGTAGTGGGTAAGACTACTAGCACTTGACAGCCAAGCACTGTGCAAAACCCACCAGCCACGACTCCAAGCCTCGCCGGAGAGGCAGTGGGCAACAAAATGTTCCAGTTCTCGAACTCTGCGCTGGCACGGGCTGGGACGCGTCAAGTTACACACGCGTGATTACCATGTCACGCTCTGTCAGAACCTTCAGCCCAGGATTTCATTTCTCGAGAGGTCACTGAATGTTTACAATCAAGAAATGGTATCTCAAGAGAATGTATTGAACGAGTAGAAGGTCCCCGGACCGTACGCGGATGACACCAGTCAAGTGAAGATACTAGTAGAAATGTAGAACGACTTCCGTCGCAGTGGCACCAACAGATCTATGCTATCACAAGTGAACCCTATTAACCCACCATTGAACTCTCAAAAAGAATCAGGTGCCGCGTCTTATCACTGAGAAAATGCTCCGCCGAAGAACCCTAGTATTTAAGACATGTCAGCGACTTCATGCCAAAAAGTAAAAATCGTGAACCTACAATATTGCGAGACGTATTTCAGAGAAATGTCGGGAGTCCCTGGGGTACACTAAGAAGACAATCCGTTTAGTCTTCATCAAAGATGGCGAGGCCGACACTCACAGAGGAAGGAGGCTGACCGCCCCTGGTTTCCATACGGAAGATCTGACTTGCCAGGTCACCCTGGATGCTGTTCAACATCAGCCAATCGACGTTGGCAGCCGGGTTACTGGGAGCAGCCACGTTCCCCGCCTTCGCGCCAACAACAAACGCATTTGCGTGTCCTTTCAAGCTGGCGGACGTAAAGTCCCACTTCGGGTTGATACCCACACCGGTGATGGGGTTGGGAATAAAGTAGTGTTGACCGAGGATAAGGGACGAGGCAAATGACCTGTCGACAGAGGAGAGGGACTTGGTAATAGTCTGAATGGAAATGCTCTTCGGAGCCTTTTGCCAAACAGCCCACACCATGTCGGTCAGCGCGGTATACCGAGAGGCGTCGACACAGGAGATGTCAACGAGCTCTGCAACGGCACCAGTAGATCTATTCAAAGCGAGCATCTTATTATTTTGCAGACGATGGGAAGCAAAAGCCAGAGGACACATACGTGAACGTGCCGGTGGAGCCGCAAGTGTAGTTTTGAACGCCCAATCCGAGCCCAATGAAACTGAGGGGGGCGGTAGGATTGACAAGCTGCGTCTGGCCAGCCGGCATGGGCATCTGCTTGTTGGCGACACTGCAGCGAGCTATTTTAGGACCAGGGGCGGCAAGAGCAGCTGCAGCTAAGAAAAGAATGGACAGGGTATGACCGAGCATGGTGAAATGAGTGGTTGAGGAGAAGAAGAGTATTGATTCTGGGTTGTGATGAACTCAGAGCTCCCGTTGGAAGACCGCCTCTTGTATGAAGTGCTTGCCGCATGCTCACGTTAACCCGCCACGCTCAGCAGCTATAGTCCCCCATTGGTCCCCCAAATGACCACCCGAATATTACTGTGAGTCTGATTAACGGCAAGTGGCTGATATGCCAGACTGATGAGAATGACCATGTCTTTTAAGCGAAATGACCTGAATATAGCATACTGTACAACAAGGGCTTAACTGCTTGTCGCCTCCATGGTAACGTGCCACACAGAGCTTCCCGGGAGATGTGGGCGTGAACGCTCAGGCACATATATTCAACTAAGGGAATTTGAATGGAAGTACGCATTGCTCGCAGGCCATGTTCGTGGCTCGCTGTACAGATAAACTACCCCTGTCAGCTAAACTTCTGAGGATCAAAACTTTACAAGGACTCACTTTGTTCGCGCTTTGAATCGAGTGACAGAGAAAATGGATGCCCGCCTTTCGTTCACTTGTGATCAGCGCCGATTAGGTACAATCAAAAATACAATCCCACCCCGTTTGACTCCCGTTCCCGTTTGCGAATGGCTGGTATTCCCGGATTTTCTCGCTTACTGCAGGGGACTCGAGAGCGGGTACGGGAATAGAATTGAATTATTGAGCGCACCCATTCCTGGGGAAGCACAGGCCACCAGATGGTCATTGGGCGGAACGGTTAAAGGATACATAACGTTGGGCGCATGCCAGGGGGTATGAACTTGGACGATAAGTTATTCACACAACTTGACAGTGAAAAAGTGACGCGGAGAGAGAGACTTCATCAGCGCCGCGGTGCCGACACTACGTATCTAATGAGCATCTAATGGGAGAAGATTCAAGTGGGCGTACCCCCGAGTCAATACCGGAGTGGTATTCGCAACTTTGTTAAGTGGTGCGATAGCTGTTCATGAAGAATTTCGATTCGTGAAAAAAAGGGATACGTATATCAGTGTTTTAGCAGCAGCATGCAGGCAAGATGCAATTTCGTAAACATATCGCACTCACGTATGTCCCATACTCCTTCACCAGCGCTGAAGTTCAAGTGAATCCATACGGCATTCACACGACACGACATCGGAGCATTTTCTTTGCCACCGGCCCTGGCTTTGTGTCAAGAAGCCCGACTGAAGGGTTAAAATCCAGTCAGATGAACAGCAAAGGGATGGTAAGGCCAATCCACGGTTTGCGAGCGTCGACGCCCATTGACATCTGCAGGACACGAGTGAGGGTCTCAGAAAGCTGATGGATGGGCGGGAAGTCTCGGCCTCACGATTTTGAACAGGTGCCAAAGGTGGTCAGTGGACGTGGAAGGGTTGGAAATGGTGGTGTTGGTGAGTGTTTGCAGTGTTTGTGACTCCGGCAATTACCGCTGCCGGTTGCGTTGAGACTTCAACGACGACGCATCCATCTTGGCCAAGCTCCTTTCGAGAGGGGCCAGGACACAAGCTACCATCCAAGTACGTTGGGCCTTTCTCAGGTATGTAGTAGTTGAGACTCCACTTTACAGACCATCACAGCTTTTACCTGTTGTTCCGAAGACTTCCCAGTACTTGTCTTGCAAGTGAAACAGGCTGCCAGGCCCGAACATCCTTGGTGTCATTTACACTTTTCCACGTGAACAGCGGTCATTTTACAGGGACTGAAGGTGATGTACCTCACTCATCCTAACACTATCCACCCCCAGCTGAACGACGCTTCATCATAGTCACTGTGCGACGTGGAAGTAAAATGCCAGGACTCACGGTCATGCTTACCTTTCCGGCATTGATAATTTCGCTTATACTGGGGTTCCTATTGAATCCTATGAACTCTCATTTGGATTCTTTGGCGACTTCACGGATTTTGTTATTGACGGCGCACCCCGATGACGAATGCCTTTTCTTCGCACCTACTGTACTGTCAATCCAACGACGATATCCTTCTTCTCAGATATACTCCATTTGCATGTCTGTCGGCAACGCTGATGGGCTGGGCGTCGTTCGGAAGAAAGAATTAGAGGCCAGTCTTGATGTTCTCGGTATTGATCAGGACAGACGTTGGGTTCTTGACCATCCGTGGGTACATTCTCTTTATTCTCTTTTTCGTGCCCTCATTATGTCTAACGAATCTTTCAGAGAACTGAAAGACAACATCTCAGTATACTGGAACCCCGATGTCATTGCATCTGTCGTTCAGCCTTATGTGCTCGAACATTCTATCACTACCGTAAGACCTGCCCCATATGATTTATCTCAATATACTAATCATATTCCCATGCAGATTTTGACCTTCGATGGGAAAGGTATCTCATCCCATCCGAACCACATCTCCCTCCCAAATGGTATCTCTCATCTTGTAGCGACCTTCCCTTCGAACGCGTCCTCTCCCCCTCCCCGCGTTTTCACCCTCATCACAGTCCCCCTCGTCCACAAATACATCGGTGTTCTCAGCCCCCTTCTCGCAAAACTTGATCTTTCCGTTGGTGATTTGCTGGCACGGGCCCACATAGCAGGCATTGGCCCCCCAAGCATTCCAGTGGCCATATCAGATGTTGCCCAATATCGGACCGCGTTACGGGCCATGCAGCAGCATTCATCGCAGCTCGTATGGTTCAGGTGGCTGTATGTCTCATTTTCACGATACATGTGGGTCAACGAATGGGCGGAGTTAACGCTAGCGACACCAACATCATCGCAAAGGTCCCCGACTCCCCTGGCAATCTGAGTCGTATGGGCGATCTCAAGGTGAAAATGACCACCTCAGTATTGTGCAGTGAACTCATGGATTCCGCTTCTATAAACACCAGATGCCATTCGCTACGGCCTTTTGTGGGGCAATGATCCTGCGTAAGCATCATCCTCGGAAAGCCGCGCGTCGACATCTCGCTACGTTGTCATTCTCGGTGATGTGACAACTCGGAGGCAATCCCATATTGCGCACAGACCTTTTTGTATGACTAGGGTCGGGTGTCTTGGTTGGGCATTTGGTTTGTTAGGATGAAATATACGTCAAACGTCGTGACCTCACGAGTGTTGAGTTGACGGCAAAGACACAAGTCGACACCAAGTCAAGCTTTACGGTTTGAGTGCGTCGTCTCAGAATTTGCACTCTCCTTCAAACTCTTGTGCTGGCTATTATTTGTTTCACCCGGGCCCCATCTGTGTCGCCATCATTCCCCGTCGAACTTCCCGTTTGGCTCCCATCACTTCGTGCCATCAAGACGATACACCCACTCATGTCTTATAAACCACCTTTCTTCACTCCAGTGGACCACCACTAAATCATGTCCCACTCTAGCTCCCTCCCACACTCCTTTTCGAAAGCGAACGACTCTCAAACTAAACGGGATGCTAGATTTTGGCTCATCTTCGTCTCGATATGTGTTTCCCTCTTTCTCTCCGCTCTTGAATTTACAGGTCTTTCTACTGCACTACCGACTATCATTAATGAATTACACGGCGACAATTTCGCATGGGTTGGTTCGGGTTATGCGCTGGCATCCACAGCAGTTCTGCCACTGAGCGGTGGTTTGGCTCAGGTGTGTGTTACTGTACCTGCTATCGATTTTACTACCCATGGTGCTGACCTGTTTGCAGAT
Source organism: Cristinia sonorae (assembly GCA_021029105.1). Classification (NCBI taxonomy): domain Eukaryota; kingdom Fungi; phylum Basidiomycota; class Agaricomycetes; order Agaricales; family Stephanosporaceae; genus Cristinia; species Cristinia sonorae. Next base: position 349,211 of record JAEVFJ010000013.1, read on the forward strand.
ATTCGGAAGGCGCGCGATCATGATCGGCTCTCTCGTCCTCTTCGCGCTGGGTAGTGCTCTATGTGGCTCAGCGCAAAATGTGACTTGGCTCATCGCAGCGAGAGGTTAGTGCCAAACTTTCCTTTGTAAAATTCGACTCTTCACGTAAATCTGGACACAGTCGTACAAGGTTTGGGTGGTGGCGGCTTACTGTCGCTCCCGAATATTATCGTCTCCGACTTGGTCCCCTTGGTTGATCGAGGCAAATATCATGGAATAGTGGGACTGTGAGCTATTCACTCCACGTCGCGTTTGATTTCTCTCCCCTTTATCTGAATCATATACAGAACATGGGCCCTAGCTTCAGCAATTGCGCCACTCATTGGAGGCGCGCTGGCGAGTAGTGGCCATTGGCGTTGGTTCTTTTGTAAGTCCTTCCCAGATTCGTGATGATGCATTCGACCAGGTCTCATAGACATGTCTTCCTTATAGACCTCAACCTACCAATCTGTGGTGTCGCACTCTTGATGGCCGCTCTCTTCCTTCGATTACCCACACCTCCCGGGACGCTGAGGGAAAAGCTAGGCCGTATGGACTGGATGTGAGCCGTTGATACATCTAGTCTTCGTTTCTTGCGATACTAATTCGTCTTTGAAGTGGTAATATCCTATGTATTGGAAGTACGACCGCATTTGTGATCGGGCTTACATGGGGTGGAGTTACCTATCCATGGAAATCAGCTCAAGTTCTCCTCTCTCTCCTATTGGGGGCCGCCGGATTCATAGCGTTCATAGCGTATGAAGCAATGGTGGCCAAGCATCCTATCGTACGAAACCATCGGTTTCTCAGTGCATTGCATGCATACTCAAGGGTTGGACTAGATACCCTGGACCTTGCTACAAAACAGGACGAGTGTCAGCGGGTAAGTGCGACTGTTCGACACACACTCAACATTCTAAACTCGACAGTATTCCAGATATATCCAGACTTTCATCAACCCCATCGCGGTCGTGGCAGGCATTTGTAAGCCACTCCTACTTCTGATCTCCTTCTAGGCTTCTCAGGGCCACTTGCAATCCAACAGATTACCTTCCAGCATATTATCAGGCGTGCAAGGATGCGTCTCCTGTACGCTCAAGTGTCAATGCCCTCTCGGTTTCTCTGGTTATGGCGCCAACAGTTGCGATAGCTGGACTCAGCATCACCTTATCACAACGATATCGTACACAAATTTGGGTTGCGTGGTGTTTAGTGGTCATCAGTATGGGCAGTTTCATGATTATTCATGCGGATACAGCCTTAGCTGTAAGCATCAGATTGTGTGTCCCTTTCTCGGTTGGCGCTGGCATCCTCTATTGTGAGTGCAGAGCGAATTTTTCCCCAGATATTCAACATATCTGACGGGGATGATATAGCTGCAACATACTTCCCAGTGTTGTCCGCTTTGCCTGTCTCGGAGAATGCGCACGCACTAGCCTTCTTCGGTTTCTGTCGGTCCTTTGCGGCAGTACGTATTCTCTTCTCTCTCCGCGTTAGCATCTCATTGATAATCAAAAGGTATGGGGTATCTCCATCGGCGCAGCTATCCTACAAAATGAACTATCAAAACGCCTCCCTTCGGAGGTCTTCTCTTTGCTCCTCACGCAAACAAGCTTTCCCAATACAATAGGCACCGGTCCCAGTCAATCAAACATCAACCTCGCGTATTCCATCATCCCCCTTATACATACTCTCCCTTCAGGCTCTCCACTCAAGCACGAAGTCCGCGTGGCTTTCGCGGAGTCAGTGGGGGTCATCTGGAAGACTATGACAGGAATCGTGGGCATCGGACTTCTCGCATCGCTGATAATGAGGGACGTGCCTATGCATCGGTATGTTGATGAGAGGTGGAACTTACAACAGGAGAGTAAAGACGAGGGCAGATTGCAGGGTATCCAAGTGGAGAAGAGCATATTTGTTCTGCCGATGCCGGGTGCATTGCCCTCAAGGCTATCTGTGATGGTCGTCGAGTGAGGATTAAACGGTGGTAGTAGCACTGCTTTATTCGCCATGAAACTCTCCTTACCACAAACAGCTTACTGGGAATATCATGCATGTATTTGGTCCTAGGACAAGGGGGCGGCGACATACTATGAATTCGAAGGCGACCGGACTTCCTGTAAAGAACTTCTCAGGCTCCGAGATATTGAACGTGTCAGGTCCAGAAAATATTATCCGCTGCCAACGTACTCTATTTGGGACCAGGTGAGACTATTATGAGCGGCGAAGATACGCAACGGGCAGGATTAAAGTAGGATACGTGTCTGAGCGGCACGGCCCGTCGCTGGGGACTTGTTGCGAACCTGACTGATATCAACATGTCTACCCCACCGCTCAAACATGTCGTCACCTTAAAGCATCAGGAAAAACCTGTTTTGATAAATTATACTAAATTATCATACCCTCATCTACCCCAAGATAATCCAGATAATTTCTATAAAATTACCTAAAGCTGTATAGTCTCTGTACCATTATCAGAGTACACGCATATTTTTTCAAACTGTGAGTTCTTAGTGTTCTGGATGTATCTCAATCTTTAAGGTAGCAACTGTAAGTGATTTTTTGTGTTTGAGGCAGTTTTGTGCGGCTGACTGACTGAGAGAGAAGTGATGAGATTCTCGAAGTCCAGAGCGCGCCAAATAAGCGCGCATAAGCGCCCGCCAGCGCGCACAGTCTCCCAGTGAATTCCTCCAAGTCCGGCCTCTTCCTCAACCCTCACCACTCTCTTCCTTGACTTTTCCTCTTCCCCTTCAACTCTCCTTCTCTTTCAGCCTCAGCACACATCTAGGACATTTATCCCTCCTGCAGCACCTTGTTGGCCCTCTGGAGGCTGTCAGTAGAAGCTTGGGGTGATGTGCTGGCACATGGTGAGCACCTTGGGAGCTCTTTTGCCTTTCTCTGACTTATCTTTGTTGCTTCTGGACTGAACTGGCAGTGTGGTGAATGAGCAGAAGGGGTGGAGGCAGGAAGATGCTGGATGAGGCTGGGGGGTATGCTGGGGGGTCTGGGGGATATTGGCTGGGTTTGGGTTGAGGAAGGATGCTGGCTGGGGTATGATTCTTCTATGTAAGCTGGCAGTCCTGAGTGATCAGAAACATCACTGACTTGTGCAACAGCAGATACACCCCCTCTCCTCTGTCCCCCTCTCAGGCTCCTCTACCCCTCTCAGGCTCCTCTGCCCCCCTCCTCCCTGCCCATCCCAACTCCTCCTCCTTTAGTTTTACCCTGTACATACATGTATTATATACTGTTCAATATGATTTCTTTTCAACCTGTTCTCTGCATTCTGAGTGAACAAGAGCCAAATTATCAGCCAAAAAGCTTTCATAAAGAGCTCTAATGCATGATAATTTTTGATACCAGAGTACAAAATTATCAGGACTGTCATAATCCTACATAACTGTGAGAACAGTGATAATGGCTATAATTGTGTAGATTATTGCATTTTATCAGCCATATTGAAGATTATTGATAATTATCAAAAGAGGATTTTCCTGATGAAAAAGATAGTCTCATAGCTTACCAAGGGACCCGGACCTGGAATTTTGTTCGTCGAGCGCAACTCCGTTTAGTATGTAAAGTTGGCTGTCAGGGTGACTTGAGGAGCCCGAAGTTTGTGGGTTGCATTGATGCCGCATCTAGAATGGGTAGGGTTGCATAGCTACAGTGGTCACAATTGGACGTACATTGTAAGATATGGTCGCCCTTTAGCCTGCTCAGCACGATACGTTGAATCCGCTATATTGCGAACTACGGTAGGGTGATGAATGTAGGTGGTAAAAGGCTGGCGTCTAGTCTACTCAGTTAGGCTACTGTACGTAATCAGGAACTCGGTCACTCTATCTTCATGCGTTTCGTGCGAGATGAGGATTGGATTAATGCACTTCAAACAACTGTCAGATCATAGGTAGACCATTTATCTTTCATTATAGATATGTTTACAATTTTTACGGTGCATGAATGAGGTACAGTGAATATTTTACGGTGAAGAGTCCAATATCCATGTTTACTAGGAACTCGGTCAGAGTTATATCGAATGTTTGCGCAATCATTCAGCCATATAAAAGCTTCGGCAAGAAGGGGGGTGACCAGGTAAGAATAGGATGATATAATTTGAATGAGCAGCAGTGGAGTGTACAGGAGGCAGACAGGACAGAGTAAGTTGAATGATCAGCCGAAAAAACACATACGAGCTGATCCTTCATGATCGTCCATGGTTCTGGTCAAGCCGAGAGTCAGGGGTCATATTTTGGCCCTCAAGGCAAGATTTGCGCACCTTTGATGTGTTCCCCCCAGCCTTACTTCCATAAACAATCACCGGACATCCACCAATACTCTCCACCCATGTTCCAAATGTTCGAAGGCATGGAAGGCATAGAAAAAATGTGAAAAATAAGCACAGTATTTCAACGAGCTCCCAATCACTCACCTAATGTCACGAATAGAGTCGTGAGGCGAAAACTTAACCAAAATATAGGCGAAATAGGGACGCTGCGACGACTGATCACACCTGGAGGAGCGTATGTGAATACGCTACGACTCTAAGGCTGGAGACGAGTTATATATCAGAACTAGTAGGTTAAATACAAAGGAACTTGACTTACCTGGAGACGAGAGGTCAAAGCTACTGTCTCCAGGTGTCATACATGAGGTTTATATACTACAGAGGTTTAGGGCAGGTCTATGAGATACTGGGGCCGCGCAGCCTCGATGACTCACCCGTGGAAAGCTATGGAACATGAAGGAAACAAAGGGAGTCAGCATGAGTCACAACGAGTCATGATGACTGATACATGATGAGTCAATGATGGAATCATGTGACGAATGAAAACAAAAGAAATGATAAGTCCGGAAAGAGGTTATTAAAGGAAAATAAAGGGAAAACGTATCAACTCGTGACAATACCCCCCTTCTAATGGCTCATGACCACATGAGCTGGAACTACGCCCATCTCCCAGGGTTTGATGGCGGCGGCAATCGTCATGGGCTCTGGAATGGGTTTGAACTTGAGCTGAGAGAAATCAGCAGCGGCAATAGCTCGGGGCGCATGCGGATACTTCTTGTGGAAGTCATTGACCTTAGCCGGAGCATTGGCCACATGATCCGCTGGTTCCCAGGAGTTATGCTCCGGGCCGTAGCCCTTCCATCGTACGAGGTACTGCAACTTCCTTCGGTGCATTCGTGAGTCCAAGATCTCAGCCACTTCCCACTCCTCTTCCTCTTCAACGATGATCGGCAACGGCTCAGGGTAAGTGCGTCCAGGGATAGAGCTTTCCTTGTACGGAGAGAGCAGGTTGACGTGGAAGACAGGGTGGATGGGGATTGACGGCGGGAGTTTCAGCTTGTAGTCAAGGTCACTGATCTTGGCAATGATGGGGAACGGTCCAAGACGCTTGTGACTAAGCTTCTTGCTTGGTCGATTGACACGGAGATTCTTAGCGTCAAGCCAGACCTTGTCCCCGACCTTGTACGTCGGTGCATCTCGCACGTTCCTGTCATAGGCCCGCTTCATCTTCTCTGCCGTGATCCGCAACTTTGCCTGAGCGTCCTCCCGAACTGCCTTGAGCAGCTTCACACGTTCATCAAGGGCTGGAATGGCCGACGGGTTCCCACATTGACAGTGAGCTCAGGAGTGAATCCGTACATCATGTAGAAGGGAGAGAATCCGGTAGACTCGCTGACTCGCTCGTTGAGTGCGAATTCTGCGAGGGGAAGCAAGTCGTACCAGTTGTCCTGATGGTGATTACAGAATACTCTCAGGAACTGCTCGATCTCTGGATTCATCCGTTCCGTCTGGCCATCCATCTGAGGGTGATACGCCGTGGATAACGCAGTCTTAGTGCCAACTGCCTTATGGATACCGCGCAGCAGTTTGGATGCAAACTGGGGTCCTCGGTCCGAATAGATTACACGTGGAGCGCCATGGTGACGCCACACATCTCTGATGTAAATCTCTTCAGTACCCGAGGCGTCCACCCCGTCCGTAGTCCCGGACAGGTGTAGCTGCTTGGTCAGGCGGTCCACGTTCACCATGATAGCCGTGTGTCCCTTGCTCTCTGGAAGACCTACGATGAAGTCTGATGTCACAATTTCCCATGGGTATGACGGAACCTCATTGGGTTGAAGGAGACCATATGGCTTAGCTGGGAATATCTTGGTACGTGCACAGGTGTCGCATGTAGACACGTACTCGTTGATGAATTTAGACATTCCAGGCCACCAATAGTTCCGTGACACCAACTCCAACGTCTTCCAGCGACCGGGGTGTCCCGCAGTGATGGAATCGTGATGTAACTGAACAAGATCTCTTCGCAGCTCGATGTCCTTGGGGACGTACACCTTGCCGCGGAATAGGATCAGACCCTGTTCAGTGTTCCATTCCTCCAGACCCTTCTGCATCCGAGGCGGTCCAAGACTCTGGACTTTGGCAAGCGCCTCGGCTACCTCCTTATCACGCACGGAACAGTTCCGGATACGTCGGAGTAAAGGAGTGTCTGGATTCACCGCTGCATGACCCCGTTGTGAAGCAGCCACTCTGAAGTACTTGGCACCTAGAACCACCTGATCCTTATTGTCACTGCTATCAGCACGGAAGTGATCCGGCCGTCGTGAGAAGGCATCAGGGACTCCGTGCTCCTTGCCGGGCTTGTGGATCAAATGAAAGTCGAAGCGAGTGAGATACCGCGCCCAACGGACTTGGCGACGCGAAAGATTCTGAGGTTCTTTCCAGAACTCCAGATTCTTATGATCCGTGAATATCTCGAAGGTATTAGGCAACCCTTCAAGATAGTGTCGCCAGTGCTCAAGGCACCGGACAACAGCGAGGAGTTCACGATCATAGATCTCATAGTTACGTTCCGCTTTGTTCATTGCCTCCGACAAGTAAGCGATTGGATGCCATTTGCCATCGTCCTGTTTTTGGAGCAAAGCCCCTCCTACTGCGTAGCCAGAGGCATCAGCCTCAACACGGTATCTAGGTTTAAAGCGATCGAAAGGGTTACTCAAGAGAATCTTCAGCCCTCAGCACCTGTGGGTTCTGTGGTCCAAAGCTGAGTAGTGTTTCGACGTAATATAATGTCCAGATAAGAACAATATAAAACGCGAGAGGGTGAACTGATTGCTTGCAGATTTCTCTGTGCGGTATATCCAATACGACCTCTTTATTATACTGAGCTTGGCGGTACGCGTCGTTGGTCGGCTAGAGGCTCAGTTGAGTTCGTTTGTCCGGGTATGGGCCTAAACTCTCTGGATTATACGTGCTACGCAGCTGCACTGCAAGGTTTCCTATCCACTTGCGCAAGAATCGAGGCTTCGATGCTGCGCTAAGCTTCTCCTAGACGGGTGTCTTGTTTCCTTTCGGACCTAGACAAAAATACCAGTTAGCCTTTCCAAAAATAGGCTGCTTACCAAATAAGGAAACTGTCTTGCACAGCTCCTCAGTGTTCCTTGGTGAACACTCCTTCTTCAAACCTGACTTGGCTCAAACAGCTCAAGTCCGACGAAACCTGACTGACAGGGACTTCCAGGCGCTCTGTCCTGAAGTGATATCTGTCCAGCCAACTTCAAGAACGCTGTAGCCTATTGCTCACAGCCTCACTCCCAGTGTGGAGTGTGTTCTTGACAGTCTCAAGGGTCTCTACCGCGTCTTCAAGCACTGAGTTGCCTGACAGTAGGAGTGTCTCTGACTCCTTCAGGTGATAGCTGCTCAAAGTGGGGTGTCTCTTTATTGAGGCAAAATTTCGCCTCCTTATATACTCTACAGAACATGTTGTATCCTATTTGGAAAAACCTGTGTGCGGAAGGTTCCAGAAAGTTCCGTAACCTTCTGGCATATTCCGCCACATTCCACCAACTTCCTTCGCTTACAAATCGCTGCCTCAGAACTTTCTGGAATGTTCCGTCACATTCCAGCAAGTTCTGGAGGATTCCACCAGGTTCCAGTGGATGACAAATCACTTTTCAAGAACCTTCCGGGACCTTCTTCCAGTTTCCGGCAGGTTCCAGCAAGTTCTGTCCTGTTCCACCAGGTGGCTGTCTGTTTCTGCAAAGTTCCGGAACATTCTTCCACTTTCCGGAAAATTCCTGAAGGTTCCACCATATTCCAGCTGCTTCCTCCTGGTCACATGGTTTCCTCTTGTCAGCTCTCGGAATGTTCCGGACCCTCCTCGTCAGTGAATGTTTTCTGTCCAACTGTGCGTCTTGTAGCCAGATTTCGCGCTCTAAGGCTGGTCTGCGGATCTAGCGCTTGCCTGTGCAATTCCATGACATGTATGACTGGGTGGTCATGTGACTTGAACTGGTCACATGTCCTGTTGATGGGTGGTGCATACGTGTGGGTCCATGCGTACAGGTTATGTCTGTTTCCGGCAATTGCGCGCACATAGTGTGTGTTGGGTGATTGGTCCACTGTTTGTGAGTGTTGTGGATTGTGGAAGTAGGTCCGGGTGTTGGCGCTACCTTCCTAATAAGGCAGGTACCCTTATCAGAGGAAAATATCCTTGCTCGAATTGCGGTATTGGGCGCTTTCTTCATTCCTCCACCACCATGACCTTCGTGAACGTAGATGAACCCTACGCTCAGTGGACGGTGACCCACACCATAGTCTTCTCTATGTTGGGTGCTGCCACAGTTGCGGCCTTCGTGTGGTGGTTCTGGTACTTTCGCTGGACGTGGGAGGATACTCCGTGAGTGCTGTCGTCCAATTCGAGGGAAGTACGCAGCGAGCTGATGTGGAACGCTGCTGCTAGAATAGAAGAGGTGTTTGCTCTGGAGGTGGTTGCTCCGGAAGCGTCTGCGTCTGCGCCTGAGCCATGAGCAAGGGTACGTGCTTCTGCTAAGATGCTGGGTACTGGTTCTGACTTGGTTGCAGCTACAGAATTTGAGCCAAATTCTGTCTGCCATGTATCAAACGGGTTTGATGCATGACACCGTCCGATGTCGATCGACTTTTGGGCACCCGTCTGATGTCGACTGACTTTTGGGCACCCGTCTGTTGTCGACCAACTTCGGTGTTCTCCCTGAGTGACTTCATGTTGGTGTAGGTCACCTTCATCCCATCGAGGTGACTTCGCGCTCGGCCAGGTCACCCTGTTCATACAAAGGTGACTTCGTATTGCACCAGGTCACCTTGGTCGCACCAAGGTGACTTCGCATTCCGTCAGGTCACCCTGGTCATACTAAGGTGACTTCGCGCCACCCCAGGTCACCTTGGTCACTGCTGGGCCTCCACTTTTTCAAATAAATGCCTGTAGATGCTGGGGCAGTTGTGTGTTATTAATGGTTGCCTATTCATATTTCAAACTAGTGGTCTATTGTGTTTTAAAAATCAAAGTAGGGGGACTGGTACAAAAAATAAAACCATGTGGGACAATCTGTTGGGTAAAACTGAATCAAATAGTTTTACACTGTGGGTGGTCACCTATGAGTTTTATAGTTTGAATCAGTTCAAGGAGTAAAACTACGTGGGTGTACCTAGTAGGTAAAATGATTGGGCGCCTATTTTGGCGTCGGTCATCGTCCACCCTTGTGGGCTCAATAGTGGGCCCAATTGTTCTTCTTTTATTTCGTGCTTTTGAATCCAAAAATGCGAATGTATAATCTAGACTTCCATGTATTTACTTTTGCTTAATAAGCCCTCAATTCATTTTGCATTTTGGGGGGTCCACCAGCTGGAATTCAAAAAAGCGGCCATTAAGGGCCATAAATTGAGCTACTCTCCATACAGGTTATTTTATATGTGTCTACTAAGCTAATCTAGAGGGTGAAATGGATGGGAGAGTGTAAGAGGGGGTGCAGGGGAAGGGGAGAGGCCTGGGTGGAGAGGGAGGGAAGCAGGGAGAGATGGGAGAGTGGGGTTGGTTCTGGATACTCTGGATAATCACTAATGTATAATAAAACATGGAGAATTGGTTAAAACAGCCCAGAGGCTCTGTGAGATGCACAGAACCCATGGCTTGGCAGGAGGTGAATGTACTTATCTGGAATGTCCATATCCATCCACCCCCTCCTCCCTTCATCTCCAGGTGCTCCATGTGTCTTCAGGGGACCCAATAAGGTTGTCTGAGGATGTATCTGACATCCCAGGATGGCTAGCTAAAGAAGGGAATCAGTAGGGAACCAGGGGGTAAAAATGCGAAATAGAGGCTTACCAGAGCAACTCAGGACCCCATGGAAGCTTCAAAATGAGTAGGATTTGTCAGGGTAGTGTATGAATGGTATCTAAGAAGGTAAACTAGTCATTTGGGGGTGTCAAAGTCAGTCTGAAGGGGTGTGCTTACCTGACAAAGCTGCCACCTCATCCTCTACCTCTCCCACCTCACCCAGCCATTCCCAGCTCTCCCAAATGGCCTGGATATGTCTTGAGATACCTCTGAATTAATTAGGGTGATTGCTGATTAGGGGGAACAGTTGTGGAAAAAGGGAAGAGTGAGGGGATCCAGCTGGCCATGCAGAATGGTAAATGAGAGCTGGAAAAAGGCTGTGTGAGCAAAAAGCGAATTTATTTTGATAAATAGACTCTCATACACATACCTAAGCATCCACAAAAGGTCCCAGGAGGTTACCAAGTGAGAGAGGAAGGGGGGAGCAAAAAGACTGTTGAGGAGAGGTGAGAGATCAGATGAGCGCCGAAATCAAGGATTGAGCTTCACTTCACCTTAAGCTCATTTGAGCACCCACATGCTCCCCCCACACAACCATCAAACCTGGGGGGACCAAACTTGGCACAATTTATATACCATTAGTATAGACCAGAATACAGCTTACCACGCATTTTTAGCATGCCTGTACCCCTTGGTATATGGTAGTCTTTGTGCAAAAACGCGATTTTGGGCGTTTTTTGAAAGTGTTTGGTGTGTAGCTCAGTGGAAAGCTGTTCAAACTCTTCACAAAAAATCAGGCATATGTCCCAGGTGTATATCTAAAGGTTGGAGCAAACCGCATGGTCATAGCTAGTCTGGTGCTTCATAGGAGGACCGGGGAATGGTCAAAATGACCGCTTTTGGGGTCATTTTTGGGGTTTTCAGTATGTAGCTCTGTGAGGTCTTGTTTAAACCTATTCAAAAAAATCATGGACATGTACAAGAAGTATATGAAGCAGTCTGTAATCACCGATCTGCCCTGCGCTCCCTGGCTGATTTTATATTCAGCCCGGAGTACTCAAAATGACCGCTTTTAATCAAAAAATAGACTTTTCAGGGATCTACTCAATGGGAAAAAATCCCCTCATCTAGAAAAGTTGGATTTGGGGGTTTCCTTAGTCTGTCTACTCAAATCGGACAAGGATCTGACACCGATCCAACGTTCTGAGCCTTGGTAAAGCTGATCTTGCTTTAATCAGCCATCCTGATTACCAGATTTGGGTATCGAGCCTGGGCGCTTATATTAATACCAGGCGTCGTTTTCAGCATCTGGAAGGCTCTCTAGCTGACACAAAAAATCCCAGACCTCTGGGAAGGCAAGGAACTGGTAGGGGATATGTTTAATGACATTTCTGTGAAAGGAAAATGGTCTGGGATTTTTTGATGGGCCAGAAAGGGATGGAAGGTGCAATTCAGCTTGTATTGCCTCCCATTCACTCATTTCTGATTCCATGCTTTTGCAAATTTGTATTCCTAGTATTATAGTAGATGTGTATACACTGGAAAGAGCTGCTTTGCAATTGCTGAAGTGGTTTCAGAAAATGCATATATAGTGAATAGAATACTGCATCAACAAGATAGCTATCTAGATTCAATGGAAATATAAACATTAGTGGATGTGTAAAAGTATAGAATGAACAGATTTAAATTGAGCCCACTATTGAGCCCACAAGGGTGGACGATGACCGACGCCAAAATAGGCGCCCAATCATTTTACCTACTAGGTACACCCACGTAGTTTTACTCCTTGAACTGATTCAAACTATAAAACTCATAGGTGACCACCCACAGTGTAAAACTATTTGATTCAGTTTTACCCAACAGATTGTCCCACATGGTTTTATTTTTTGTACCAGTCCCCCTACTTTGATTTTTAAAACACAATAGACCACTAGTTTGAAATATGAATAGGCAACCATTAATAACACACAACTGCCCCAGCATCTACAGGCATTTATTTGAAAAAGTGGAGGCCCAGCAGTGACCAAGGTGACCTGGGGTGGCGCGAAGTCACCTTAGTATGACCAGGGTGACCTGACGGAATGCGAAGTCACCTTGGTGCGACCAAGGTGACCTGGTGCAATACGAAGTCACCTTTGTATGAACAGGGTGACCTGGCCGAGCGCGAAGTCACCTCGATGGGATGAAGGTGACCTACACCAACATGAAGTCACTCAGGGAGAACACCGAAGTTGGTCGACAACAGACGGGTGCCCAAAAGTCGGTCGACATTGGACGGGTGCCCGAAAGTCGGTCGACATTGGACGGGTGCCCAAAAGTCAGTCGACATCAGACGGGTGCCCAAAAGTCGATCGACATCGGACGGGTGCCCCGCATTCAAGAACCCACCCAATTAATCACCCAACCTGTCCAGAGAGTTCTTCCCCAGGTGACCTTGCACTTTCAACCAAGTCACCTGGACCACCCCCCAAACCCACACCGGTCCAGCCCCAATCAAACCCACCAGCTCATCCAGAGAATCCCCCTGTAGGTCACTTCACATACCTAGGCAGGTCACTAAAGTACCTATCAATACATCCAATGCAGCCCCCAATACAGCCCCCAATACACCCCATACAACTATCTGTAGGTCACCTTGAACCCCCACCAGGTCACCTACAATACCCCCCCAAGTCACCTACAATACCCCCCCAAGTCACCTACAATACCCCCCCAAGTCACCTACAAGATCACCCAACCCACCCCCATGCACCATCAAAGTGACCCAAAACACCCCCCAAAGTCACCTTGCAAGTCACCCGATACCACCCCCAAGTCACCTGAACCCCACCCCTACTGACCCGTACACCCCCTCCCTGCACCCCTCCAACTGACCTCTGCCCAGCACCATGTCACCTCACTTGCAGGTGACCTCCAAATGCACCCCCAATGAGGCCCATATGAGCATTGCTTCATATAGGCCTCATTGGGGGTATTATGGGGTATCCTGAAGTGCATTCCATCCAAGGTTCGAAAGGCGGTTTGATTGGAGAGAGTTTTCTCGCATCCATGGCGGACTTGGCTCGATTCATTGGGGTGGATCTGTTCTAGATTCAGCTGGCTCACTCCACTCTCCAGTGCTGCTTGGTGCAAATATCAATGGGGGAAATGCTTGATTTACGGCGTTGATAGTTTTTTCCTCCTTGGTCTGCAGACCATTTACATAATTCTCTATTCATTGGAATTGTTTAACAAGACTTGTGCACCTACCAGCAGCAGCGACCACTGGTCATCAGATATCGCATGAGGTTCACGTTATACCCTCCATAAGACTCCTGACATGATCGATCTAAACGGTGCTACGCAAGTGTCACCTCACTTGTAACGGACACCAATTCGTCCTTCCCTTTCCATCAACCCATAACTACGACGCGATAAACTCAAATGCGATCCATATGTGATTTGTCGATGAGGGGGAGCGCCGACATGTGATGCATTTGCCACGAGCTGGGCGGTGCAGCGCCCTCCGCCTCTTTGCTCTTGACTTCCTTGTCCTCCTCGTCGCCTTTATCGTCCTTGCTCCCAGCAGGTCATGTCTCACGAATACGATGAACGGCTTCTCGCAAGTGCGCCGGCCGCTACTCGCGCAGAGAAACAGGTCCGTTGCTAGTACAGTTCCCATTTCCATTGACCAATTGTCTAAATGTGTATCGGATATACAACTCCGTTATCTTCTATATAGGGAGGCTACAATATCGATCTGCTAGAGTCCCGAAACGATCCCACCAGCACTCGCAGCTCAACACCACCAGCTTTCTCACCCAACACCGAGTACGCGGAGAACGGCGGGTACCCAAAGGAAACCGCCCGTCTCGCGGGAAGCGTCGCACACTACGATGCACCAGGAGTCACACGCACACCCACGGCCACCACTATCAAAACACCATGGTACAAGACAAAGAAAGGCATCATCGCACTGTTCATTCTCGCCATCGTAGTTGTCGCGGCTGCAGTAGGCGGAGGCGTGGGTGGCACAGTGGGCAAACACAAGAATAACACCGCCGAGAGCAGCAGCCCAGCGCCGAGCGACACAGCGGCTGGAGATATTGGGCCTACGACTGGAGGTGGAGGCACTGGTACGGGAGGAACTGGAGGTGGCGTGGGCGGTGTTGGACCTGGTGAGAGTCCGTCTGCTGGTCCGAACGCACCAACGGCATCCCCGTTACCAAGTCCGACGTCTCCTGATCAAGTCCCTTCACCGACGTCGTCGACAAATCCTGGAAGCATTGGAGGTAATGGTCCGGATGCGTTGAACGCGGACGCGGACAATGGGTCCATTGGCCATTAAAGATGGAGGACGGTTTGGGGGTTTTGTTGTTGCTTACACCAGGTCGGTTCATTCTCCGGGTATTGAATGCTTCACACTTATGGTGACAATTGATAAGCAGTGTTCCACCCTCCATTCACCCCTTTTCTGGGTCTTTACGGTCATCTCGCAGTGCTTGTAGTATTTCACGGTTAACTATGGGGATCTATACCTTAATCTACTCGGAATTGAATCATGGGATGGACATTAGTGCTGCATCGCCGTTTGCTTCATTGTATGTTATGCGTTGACTGTCGTTTTGTACATGCAGATGATTGTGCCCATCTCCTTGAGAGTATGTCGAGTCCCTAGATTCGAGCGTGCACGTTCGACGTCGTTTGAAAGCAGTGCAAATCTATGTTTGGCCGTGGAGATCAGGGTTCCTGCTGCGGCTCAAGGACTGGGTGAAATAGACTGGAAGACTACCAATGATGCCTGGAAGATCCTAGACCGGGTCTGGGGATATGGAGAGAAGGACGCCGTACGGTATAGTTCCGAAGTATGGCATGCAAGACAGCGGTAGCAGAGGACAAACGGAGCAAATCATAACGATTGCATGGGTAACGATACGAGATAGTGCTGGTCATCACGCGCCAGAAGGTGCTGGCAAGTGGATCAGTGGAAGGATTTTCCATACCTTCTTCTTCCCCCTCTTGCGCTCCATCCGCCCGCTCTCCTGTGCCTGCTTCCCCTTCACATCTTCATCATGACCCCCATCCTTCCTCCGCAGCCACAGCAGTTTGTCCGTCAGTGGAGGCGTATATGGTTTTGCGTCCCCTTTCCCGTCTGGCGGGTAGATGAGCTCAGCGCGCTCCGGGTCGATGTACGGCCGTTTTGACGAACTGAATGTGATCAGTGGGACCGTCCCGTCTGACATTCGTCGGTCGGCCAGTTCTTCCTTGGCTCGCACTGCCCAAAAGATATCTCTGAACCGTATGAAGCCCGCTCGTGCACTGTGTTTGATCGTCTTGACTAGAAAATGAGAGCGCGAATCAGCCGGGTTTCTCTTGAAAGGAATAGGGCTTGGACGCACCATGCACTCTCTCAATATGCTTTGCGAACTCCTCGAAATGTTGCCTCAGCCCCAATTCCGACATGTTCCTCTTCATGTTAAGGACGATCAAGTCTCTGCTTGGCTCGTAAATCTCCTTCGCCTCAGCTAATGTCACTGTGATAGCACGTCCATCGAGCATCAGCGGGTCGCGAACGTGATCTGCTATTACTTGCTCTGCAGACTCCGGGTTTTTCATATTGATGAAGCCTGTGCCTATGCATCGAGCACTGTCGTCCAACTCTGGTGCTTCCCCATAAGTATCGAGAAATTCCAAGATCAATGACGAAACGTACTGATGGCCATGTTATTAATATTAGTTTTGTACTTTTTGAAGGCATGCTTCAAGTCCAATAGTTTGCAGTTCGTACTAATTCCAGTGAGATAGAGACCCGACTTCCACGTGGCGCGAGGATGAGCATCGGCGAATGGGTTGCAGAAATTAATCTGTAGCTGATGGCCTTTGAATTCAAACGGAAGAAGGTGGTGCATGTCTAGCACTTTCTTGGCGGCGGTGACGGACTCGAACGTGAGGAAGGCCTTCCCCCCAAGGAGGCCTGGTGAACCAAGCTTATCCGGGAACACTACGGCGTAACAAATGAATGACGGTGAAAATGAAAACACGGAAAGAGAATAACAGACCCAACGTGCAGTGAGTTACAGCCTCAATTCCACGAAAGAGCAGCCTGAGGGCGTCTTCCGTAGCCTCCATATGAATGTTCCCAATGTAAAGTGCGCGCGATGGAGGGTTGTATATTGGGTATGTCCGGCAAACAGAAAGTTCGAGTTCCCTGCGACCTAGTGTAATAGGCGTATGGATGGCGTGTTTGGTGGCTGCAAGAGCAGTGTCATCATTGAAGAAATTCACTTTCGCCGCGCGAAGGCGGTTTTCACCCTTCCGATTGAGGGCTGGTGAGCAGGAGCGTGAAGGTGAGTTGAAGTATGTCTGTTGGTCTGAGCAAAGACACTAACGAATATCCACGAACTCGATTGGTCCAAACCTCGAAAACAATTGTCGTAGTTCCGTTTGAGTTGAGACATGAGGTAGATTATTGACTGAGAGTACGGAGCCAGGCTTGCCGTGGTATATCGGCTTTTCTTCACGGCCAAACATACAAGACCGGACGACAAGGTCATTGTGTTTCATTGCAGCAACCGTCTCTGCCACGCTGGGTGACCTGAATGACAAACGAGCGTAACCTGCCCAATGCTTCGGGCCAGACAAATCAGTAGCTGCACAAAGAGGTCAGAGCTTGTTCAGGTATGAAAAGAACCACATACGGAACTGCACATCTGTGATCTCCCCAAACCGCCCGAACTGCTTCCTCATATCATCCTTCGTCATATCCGCCGGTATTTCGCCCACATACACCGTAGAGGTCCCTAAACGGTCATATCCTTCCCAGCTAGCTGCTTCTACCAATTGGCCATCTCTCTCCTTCGACAAACTCTGTGTTGGAGGTTTCCACTGGGTCTCCATCCTTCCGTCCTCCGTGGCACGGCGGCCAGCTGGTATCCACCCTTCCAAAGGCGGAACCATCCGACCTTTCTTAAGACCCGGCAGTTTATGCAACCCTCCATCCAAAGCGGCCTCCAGCATATCGAGCTCTAACCTCGCTGCATCTCTCGCCCTGCTCTCCCTTAAACCCTTGTCCAACCCGAACCCTTTCTCATCCAAAGGAGCGGTCCATGTGTTATGTGGTCCTTCTGGATCAACTTCCAGGTCATCGAAATACGCGTCACTGAGTGGTTGAAGTGCAAGACCGAAGCGTTTCGGATTGAGTCGACCTCTCGGTTGACGAGCTTGTCTGCTGGCAGTCGTAGAGAACACGCGTAGGGGCGACGGGAGTACTCGAAGAACGTGCTTGCAAAACGACATGCAAATTCACGCTTCGCTTTGCATCTTGAAGAAATGGTTCAGTTCAATATGAGGGTTTCTCAACCAGGTGCATTTGGATATTTACTGTACCTGACTTGACGTGAAATCTTCGATCAGCTATGGTCTCCAATCAGTGAGGAGTTTACTTACAGTACTCTTCTCCCAAAGAGACCACGGAATGGGCGAGTTGACGAAGGTAGAAATAAACCAAGTCGAAACAGAGTGCCCGGTAGTTGGACAGTAGCTATGCCGCTTGAAGCGCCGGTTCAAGTTTCTTCTGACCGTACCATCATGCACTCTGCCGACTATTCGTCGCGCCTCAATCGCATTGAGACAGAATGGATCATACTAGTGCCCAAGCTTTAAATAGGCGAAGGACGAACAGAATGGTACATTTTACGCCAGTGAGTGAAGAACTATACATCACTACTGCAGCTGCTTACGCGTTTGCTGCTCAAGCTTTCGTGAGCTCCTTTCAGAACAGCCAGTACCCCATGAATAGGGAGCACGGAGACTCGCTACTCTGAGTTGGGGTGGGTCCTGTGCCCCGTACGCTTTGAGTTGCGCGTCTGCGAGGCACAAGGTGAACAGGGTCACTAGAACAATTGCTGACGACAAGGCCGTACATTCTTTTTTGTTCAGTCAGTGAAGGGTAGGCGAGTGGCGGCTTAAGTGTGGCGTTCCTCTAGGTCTGTGTATTTATACAGGTTAGTAACGGAGATTCCTCTCTTCACATTCCACAACATGCCAATCATTTTTTCTAGGTGGCATCATAAGTCCAAATCATCATCGCCAGGATGGGTCCCTCGGTTGGCATCGGCATTCAAGCGAGGAATATCTACAACCCTTTGTATCGTCGCTCGTCGTCGCTCTGGTAGACGAGGCAACGAGGCAAGGGGCTCTCCCGACGTTTCATTCGACTTGGAACACCCTTTGCATAGGCCATCACTGCCAGGGGAGTGGATGTACTCCCCCCTTCGTGATTTACATGCCGTCACCCATTCAAATTGCGTGAGTGATTCTTTGGAACCTCCCGAAGACGATGATTCAGCTTTTCACAAACTTTATTCCAGGTCATGGTTCACCAGGAAGGTCTAAAGAGCACAAATTCTTCAGATGTCATCAGCTCAACTAGCACCGACTATACGTGTGTTGAGTTTTCGGACCACGAGAACTTTCGCTCGCAAAGTCCTGTTTATGAGCGTCCAGGAAGTCCGGTACCCCCCGACGCAGAAGACTCGGATTCAATGTCATACCGGATTTTCTCCTCTCTCGCCCCTCTTTATCCCTGTTCAGATACCCCCAGTTCAGAAGACGCACAAAGTTGCGTCTTCGTTGCGTCACCATCGAACAGCCGGATCCCTACTCTTTCAGGATTGCATGACAATGGTCGCATACAAGTTCATCTTGTAATCACCCCACCAAAGTCCTCCCGCGCTATCGTCACAGCTCGCACCTGAAATGGTTATACCTCACAACCCCAATCTTTCCGATGTTACCCTTGAAAGAGATCACCTATCCCTTCCCAATGATGCATCACCGTTAGCCCTCTCTCGTGGACGCAGTCTCCAGCGAAGCAAGCGAATGAGCTCCAAACCTGACCCGAGTCGCGGTCGGAAACCCCAAGGTCCGCGGATAAGACCACCCGGAGAAGGTTCATGCATCTTGTCAGATGTTTCTAAACTTGCTTAATTATGGACACGACCCCTCATCCCATTCCGAGGCGAGGACTTTTCGAAGATTATCTGAGCCCTCCACCTTATTCCGTACGAGTTTTTGTATATATCTTCAGCTGCATACTGAATGGAGAGCGTGTAATCTAGCTTACTCTACCCTCGCGACCATATCTCATGCATAAATCCACACTCCGACACGAACAGCCTCAAAAGTGAACTTGGGCCCTCCGCGAGCTTCCGCATCACCATAAAAAGCCCTGACCGCTCAAGAGAGCGCCCAACCCTCTTGCCCTCTCCCCTCCATCCTGCCTCGCTATTGTCTTTCTCCTCACGTCTATCTCAACAATTAGCACCTTCCAACGATCTGCAATATCATACCAGGCGTTGTACTAACCGTCGCCTCATTCTTCGTGACGTCGTTGGGTTGCAACAAATCACGCGCCACAATGGTATGTGCGCCTTGTCCTTTTTGTTATCATCGTTTTCTATACAAACAGCGAGGCCTTGTGTATTTCTGTTGTGATGTGTTGGTTGTTATGGTCGATGTACTCTCGCTAAGCAACAGTCAACCGTCCCAACCCCCCTTCGTTATATAACCGTGCTCCTGGAATGATTGCTGACCCTCTTTTCTGCACTACAGGACATCATCATGCCAGTACCCGTAGCGTGGTATTATCAACAGGTCAATCCCTGTGTTCTGCAATATGTGAGTCATTGGATTCCCTCGCATTCTGTCATAATGCAGGTGCAACAGTGCGCCACGGCGTTGTGTGCGGGTCGCTGATGAACGAAACCGCCGCGTGTGTTGCGTCATTTCTATGTCTCTAGGATATCTTTTCCAGCGCACCGTATAACAATTTCTGGGACAACCGAGACATCGACATGGAAGTGGACGACGTCGACATGGGCCATGCTGAAGAACCGGACAAGGACATCATCATGGGCGACGCCACCCAATGCTGGGTATATCCGCCCCCAGCTTATCCTCCAGTTTCCCCTCCTGGATATGGAAGTTTCGCCTTCAATCTTGAGAATGAAAACGGCCCCGCGCCTCAAGCGTCGCCGTACTCAAGCTCAAATCACATCCATAACCGGCAGCCCGAGAAAGCCAGCCCATCGCTTCATCTTCCCGAACCTCAAACAACCAATGTCATACCTCACCAGACATCAGTACTAGCTTCTCCGTTACCCCCACCCTACAAATCTGCACAGAACTCTGCTCCGCCTTGCGGTGGTGGCGCTGATAGAAGGGATAAAGCGCAGGAACAGGTTGAGGAGTTGTGCTCGGACATGTCGTCTTTCACAATCACTGTCGTCTCTGCCACTCCCCCTCCCAGCTCGCCTACGCACCCCGAAACTGCCCTCATCCCTGTGAATACCATCCCCAAATCCTCCCCCGTCCTTGGTCTCCTGAACTTGGACAGTCGCCAGTCTAGTATCAGCGTTTCGGCTGCAGTCGAGGCATCCTCAGCCAACGTCACCACTAGCAAATCCACCCATTCCACACTTCACGACGATGAAATTGGGCCTCTAGTGCCTGATGCCCTCCTGCTCCCGGAGCTGGGCGCGGACAACCAAATATCACTACAAGAAGACGACTTCTTGACGCAGTGGCTAGGTTCGGGAGACCACTCTGATAGTCCACTGTCCACAATACGCCCAGGAGCATTGCCTGCACACGTTTCAGAGGTCAAGGCACTGGCTACGCCTCTCACGTCTGACGACCTGCTCAGACTTGCGGCAGAATCCGCCGGAGCGCCTCTGAACGAGAAGTCTTCACTTGTAGACCATGTCTCACAATCTCGGCTAGTCTCAGCTTCCTATAACCAATTGATTGGTCCGTCTGGAGCCTTGGAATGTTCACCCGAAGCCCTGGCATGCGTCTCTCTACCCACGCCAGAACAGACACCAGTCCGACGATCTGTGGGGAGCCTCAAGACACTTCACCATCCTTCACCCGTCCGACTCAAGGACGCCGTCGTACCCGCTTGGTTAACCAGGGGATTAAATTCAGACCGTAAGGGAAGATCGCGAACACCACCGCCAACTCCCAGCCTCAGGCCTTGTGATTTACCCAAGGGTAACCCGTTAGTTTTGAGGAGTCACGCAAGACGATCTAGGTGCGTCGTGGTTTCTTAATTACGCCATTACCGGGTTGGGGTGCTTACTTGCGTTCATGTGTGCATAGGAACAATCGTCGACGTGGGATTCCGAAGGTTCTTGAAGTTGATCGTTGTCGTTCGCGAAGGGGAGGTGTATCAGAGAGCGCAGAGCTTGTCCCTGCTGGTCCGGCCACCAGCCTACTTCCGGAGAACTTACTGATAGGTCAGTCCCAACTCATTTGTGCATTTATTGCTGAGGGTTACTGATTAAGAATCATACTCCAGGTGATGTCAATGCAAGAGATACTGCAATCGACACTCCATCCAGAAAGCGCAGATTCTCCGAGCTTACGCCAGATGCGGACGATAAGGAGAAGGAAGACGAGGAGGAAGTCATCAGCAAGAAGAATAAAGACAAGAATCCGGAGCGGGAAGTGAAGCGCATCAAGTGGAAGGACCAGGCAGGAAATGGCAACACTCTCGCTGAACTTGAAGATTTGGATCGCCATCTAACAATCATGCAACTGCCCTCACCTCCGCATAGCCCAGGACCCATCCACGATGCTGGGTCGGAGCACCACGAACCAGAATCCCATTCCGAGGATGCAGATTCCGAAGGAGACGATCCCCAGCCACAGGCCACTGCTGATGATCTCGCGGATACCATGCCTGCAGTTCAGGACGAGGCAGACAAGTGGTTCTGCAAGGTTACCCCCACTCCTGGTGGTCTTGCGAAGATAAAGTTGACGCCTCCAGCTAGACAAGTACTCGCTAAGCAAGACAATGATCCCTTTGTGAATGACGAGTTAGCGTCCCTTCTCATGGCCACGACGGTCAATTGATCGTGGGGCTTGTGTTCATGACGACGCTATAGACTTCATGTGGCGTCCCTTGAGAAATGCACTCGCCTGCACCCTCGCTCAACGCCACGTCCTCCCCATTGTCCCGTCCACCTCTCACCGTCCCATCCATCCCTCACTCATCGACTCGCCCGCTTTGCATACACCACATCTCTCGTCCTGGCTGCACTTTTTCTCGTCCCATTTCATCTCATCTTTCATCGTTTCTCGTCCCATCGCATTTTCTCTCTGGCACTGCATTGCTCTCATCTCGTATCTCTCATCGGATTGTATTTAGTTGTTTTGCTCGTGTTCTGTCTCTGAACGCATTGGCTTGGCTCTTGGTTCTTTGACAAAACTTGATCGAACTCTGATTTGACTCTGATAATTCAAAGTGACCAAAAGACCGCAAAGACGTTGACTGCATGCCTGCATCCAGTGAAGAGAAGACTAAAGACGACATATATTAAGGGATACGTTATAAGCAGACATGGGTATATAAGGCAAACCATCGAGCAAGCAGAGAACAGATATTGAACACGATACGGATGGGCTTGGGCGCAGAGGGACGGCAGAAGGATACAGAGGAGGACGATCACCAAAGCAAGAGACGGAGGCAAGACGTAACACGATTCCAGAGAGATGAAGCGAGGTCTTTCAGAGAGCTGAACATAGAGATGGGCTTGTAGAGGGTCGATATCGAGTAGGCGTTCGCTGTCAGAGTAGACAGCATCTCAAGTGCATATACCAAGGAAGTAGGCAATGGGTCCAGTGATTCTTCATCTGGATGAATAATCGCAGACGATGTGGAATAGTAATTGGCGAATGATGAGGTGGTAAGGGAACTACTTGAAGGGGCGATACCGGGGAGCAAGGGACAAGAGATAGCGGCCTCGGGAGAAGGAGGTATTGGTGATCCGACCGAGGGAGATGCTGAAGCAGAGGGTCGTGCGCTGAGTTCATCTTTAAAGAAACATTGGTCATCGGTCAAGTCGTCCTTGAGGTCATTCGGAGCGAGTAATGAGGCATTGCAAGAGGGGTCGCCCAGCAGAGAGATCGCGGATAGCTTGATATGGGATGAGGATTGACATGTTGTGGGTGGAAGGCCGCCAGAGAGGTCTTCGACGAGAGTATTGAAAGAGCTGGGCGTAGGATCAGACATTTCTGAAGAAGGTGACAGGCCACTTCCGATGGATGAGCAGTATGATGATAAACCACTGGATGGAGCGAGTCTCGACACCAGACAGATAGGCACGTCAGCGGCGATAAGATGTAGGTTGAATGTGCTATCCATGTTCGGAGAGCGTACAGGATCAATCGCAGGCAAAGCCCAAGGTCTGCTATTGTTGTCGGGAGAGCAACCGATGGAAACAGATGTGGTGTCGTGTTGACAATCTTCAGCGCCAGTACTGGTCTTGGGCTGATCCATGAGTGACATGTTATGCTCTAAGGTCTTGAAGGGATCCGAGTATGTCGCCATAACCCGCGGTGGACTAATGTTGGAGGAAGAAGGCATTAAAGGTTGCGGAGGAACTTGAGCAGAAATAACGGAAAGCAAGGAGGGCTGGCGTGAATCCGAGGATGTGCGTGGACTTGGCGAACGCTCGACCTCGAATGCGTCCCAAAGCAAGGATGCTTCTGTCTCTGGTTCTTGTTTGGCGTTGAGATCGGGAGAAGGAGTCTTGCTCGGGCTGACATGCGACAATGTGATGGACTGAAGTGGTTCGATGTATTTCTGAGCGGTGATGACATCCTCACACCCGACGGCAGGCAGCTCATGATCAGAGGCTGCGGTAGGAAGAGCTGTCGCGGAAGGAGGAGGCTGAGAGAACTGCAGCGCCTTGAAGTTAAAGAAGGGGAGCGAATCCATAGCTGGGTCCATTGGCTCCCCTCGCACGAAGGCTGAGGATAGGCGTGTTGTGCTAGTACTAGGCCCAACGCAGCTAGAGTCGCCGTCGACGAGAGTGTTGAAGGACGTCGGCACAAGGTCGGGTGTGGCTGAAGCAGAGAGGCCGCCTTCGGAAGAGCAGTATGATGGCGAACCACTGGGCGAGGACGCTCCGGACGCCACACTATTAGGCAAGTTAGTGACGGAAGTGCTTTCGATGGACGAATACTGCGCTGTGCCTAGTATGCACAACGCCCACGGTCTGCTGTCGTTGTCCGAAGAGTAGCTGATAGGAACGGATGGTGCCTCGAGTTGACTGCCTTGAGCGGGAAGTGACGGGGATTGCGTGGAGGTCGTGTAGGGGTCTGAGTATATTGACATCGCCCAGGGTAGACTGGTGTTCGAGGAAGACGAAGGCATTGAAAGCTGGGAATGATCTTGAGTAGAAACGACGGAGGGTAGGGATGACTTGGGTGGATCTGAGACTGCGCATGGACTGGGAGAACGCTCGACCTCGGATGCGTCCCAGAGCAAGGATGCTTCTGGCTCTGGTTCTTGTTGGACATCGAGATCGAGAGGCGAAGTCTGGTCGAGGTTGACGGGCGCAATGGACTGCAAAGATCCGATGGAATTGTCAGCGGTGAAACTATCCTCAGCGACGACGGCCGGCAGCTCATGGTCAGAGACTGCGGTGGGAAGAGCCATCGCGGAAGAAGGCAGCTGAGAGAAATGCGGCGACTGGAAGTTGAAGAAGGGGAGGAAATCCATGGCTGGATCAATTGGCTCTCCTGGTACGAAGGTGATTGGGTTCCCGTCAGACTCCTCAGAGTCTGACACAGGCAACCACCCCTCGTACACCTCTTGGTCTCTCAGTTCATCCCAGTCACTGTGCAGAAAGGAAGTCAGACTGTGACCGAAGAACCTAGACATGGAAACGTACCATCCATCGAAAATCTCGAACTTCATCAACTCCTTGGCCGTTGGACGGTCTCCAGGAAGCTCAGCAAGTGCCTGTGGAGACACCGATGAGTGATCGCGTCGCCGTGTCGTAAGAATAGACAAAGCTCACCTCCGCAATAAAGTCCTCCGCATGCTCAGATATGCCATACTGATCAGACACCCTCGTCAAGTCCCCGTCCCAGTCAGGCAACTCCTGCGGGAGCTGTCACAGTCAAGCAGTCAGTGTCATGTTCAGGTAGAGGGCAGGAAGTACTCACCACTCCAACCAACATCTCAAATAAGATAAGACCCATTGCAAAAACGTCCACCTTGGAGTCGTACAGCTGACCCGCGCACAACTCCGGCGCCATGTACTCGGGAGTGCCGCACCGCGTCTTCGTCACACCTTTCGCGTCGTTCTCGTCCTCGGTGAGCGCAGGGAAGTAGCGTTCGTAGCTCTCCAACTCGAAGGTGCAGCGCTTTGTCGTGAAGGCCTTCGCAAGGCCGAGATCCGCAATCACAGCATGGCCATTGGTGCTGAGGAGGATGTTGCCAGGCTTGAGATCACGGTGGATGAGGCCTTGATCGTGAAGTGCTGCAACGGCTTGGACCTGAAAGAGTGGTCAGGGAGGAAATGGAGAGGAAAGAGAAAATACGCACAATCTCTGCGATGTAGAACCTTGCCTTGACATCTGGGAATGAACCGCAACGTGCAATCTCATTTGCGAGGTCTCCGCCTTCGTACAATGGCTGTGGCCAGTTGATTAGCCATGCAAGTGTATAATGAGGGAAAAGGAACCCTACCAAGACGTGATAGAAGTTGAGAGAGTCATATGTCGACGCAACCAGGTCGACGACACCCGCAATGCCCGCTGTGCGGTGCAAAGCGAACGTCTCTTGGACCGCTACCCTCGTGAGATGGCCCTCGATGGCCTGATGATGTTCCTCCGGGATATCCTTTCTCGTCTTGGACATGACCTTCAACGCATACCGAACTCCCGTCTTCTTGTGTGTCACGGCGTAGACTGCGCCGAATCCTCCGGAGCCGAGCTTCTTGTCCACCTTGAGGTCCTTCAAGAGGTTGCTTGCAAGGACTGGCTTCTTGACTGGGGCTTGGACGGTGACGGGCGTGGAATAGTGAACCTTGACACCATGCACGGCCTTGACGACGGGTTGGACGATCTCCTTGTCTTCACTGTCAGCCGGAGGAACTGCTTCAGCATCTGGGACTGGGACTTGATGGATGGAAGGGAGCCTTGGCTCTGGCTCTTGCGTGACTTGGACCGTCGTCTCGATGGCAAACTCGTCCGCAGCTGTGCTCTTGACTTCATCCACTTCATCCAGAGGGACGTCGACGAAGGTCTTGGAGACGTCGGAAGTGTCTGGAACTGCAAGGAGAGGGAGGGGTGGAGGCAAGTGAGCGATGGTCTTGACTTCATCCTCAGAGACGCCAATGATGGTCTTGGAAACGTCGGAGCAGTCAACGGCCGGAGGAGCGAGGAGAGCAGAGGCTGGCGTGAGGTTGACATCAAGGAGAACGTGCGCCGCGGGAAGGAGAGGGACGTCATCGGACAAGTCAATGGACACGAGACTGTCGGGTGTGAGGCTGACGTCCTCTGCGAGAACGTCCTCCGACGCGACTGTTTCTTCGATGTCTTGTGCGGGAAGTTCAAGAGCTTCTCCCTCGCAAGCGGTGATGGCTGCGGTTGTGAAACTTGTGGTCTCTTCTCCCTTGCCGCACTCGATGCTGAGAACGGTGTTGACCTCTGGCAATGTCATTTCTCCCTTGCGAAGCTGATTGATCCTGGTATCAGCAACCGAAGAGTGCATAATTGAGGAGGTTACTCACCACTTCTTCCATCCACTCTGCCATAACACCCCGGCTGAGAAGGGACCGCAGGTTGAGGACTTTTGGATCGTGGGCTGCGTCCATCATTGCCTCGATCATCTCCTGTTCGACTCGCTTGATGTCGCACAAGGAGTGTGTCTGCGGGACAATGGTCAGTTGCAATCTGGCCAGAGAGAGCGTAGGCACGTACAGTCCTCAGAGCTACCATATGCTCGGTTGGGATAGATGCAGGTGGGAGAGATTGGGGTCGTTTCCCCTTCGACTTGGAGGCGAAACGGTCAGCTGCATACTGAAGCAGCAGAGAAGAGTTATTCACCTTGCTCTGCAGCTTCTTGATGCTTGCCTTCTTGAAGGCGGCGAGGTTGAGTTTACCGAAAACCATCTTGATACGGGCGACCGGTTGTTTGAGGGACAAGGGACGACGAGGGACGCACGAATACCCGGAGGGGTAGAGAGAAGGTTGTAAAGAGTCGAGTTTGCCTCTCAGCTGGCTATACACCCTCTTGCCAGCCCCAGCTCAAATCCCAATGCTCCCATGAATTCCTGGATGCCGCAGAAACCACGGCCAGTCTGGATCGTAATGCATGGCTGGATAAATCCTTCTCGTTAGCGTACTTCGCATAACTTAGCTGGTGCAATAATCACCTGAAATCTCTCGCACTTGAACTCCAGAAAGTGGCAGTTTTACACATAGGTGTACCCATGAGGATTCCTCGACCGCAAAGTTAATACCCAGCGGTGCCGCGGCGAGAGGTAAAGCAACCTGGCCCAAGTACGAGCCATCATTTCTCGAGATACAGCTATCATCCACTCTCGAGGGGGACCTGATCTTCGTGAAATGGAGATGGAGGAGTTTGTTGAAGTCTTGAAGACGACGGACTCGGCGTGACCGGACGCGTTACGTTACGGACTGTGGTTGTGACAGTCACAACCTGCAATCGTGACTGTGGCGCGAATCCCGACTCTCTCTCATTTCATATATCTCCTCAAAATAAATGTGAGTAGCCCCACCAGACATTCTCCCTTCGACTAATTGATATTGGTGGTGCTCGTATTTCGCAGAATCTCTACCGCTGAACTGCGCTCGAGTTTGAATCTTCAGTTCATGCTCGTATGAAATATTTATATGGAATGATCTGGCGCGGGTATGAGCCTTATGTGTGGTTTTCTAAATCCGAGAAGGCGACAACCAAAGCTGATGGCTAAATCCTCCGTCCTCTGAGTGATACTGGCTGTACCCCCACCACATGGGTGCATACTGTACTGTCTGCCTTCCTCGGTCGGAACATGCCATAGCATTACCGCCACACCATGATTGGAGGGCCGCACAAATCAACCTCGGTTTCTATGTGCACATACTCGGCTGCGATTGCGTACACAGACTGGCGTGTTAGGTAAGCACTCAGTCTGAAGGTCTAAGATGTCTGATACGTGTTGTTGCTGATGTCATTGAAGATCTACAGTGCTTGGGAACAAACCCCCCCCCCCCCCCCGATATCCACTATCGATCTTCATCGAGGCGTTTGAGCAACTGCCTCCGTGTCACTCTGACAGCATGACAGGATGTGGTGTTCAAGCCGGATCAATTTGGAGAGTGCATGTCGTTGAATGCTGTGAGCGACTGATGCGTGTGAGTAGCTTGTGTGTTTCGAACTTCAACATTGAATTTCGTGGCGTCGAGCTCGTAGGACGTACCTATTGGTATCATAATGGCTGTGTTGTGCCAATCCCTCAATGTCTCATGGAAGGTTCAGGCCTTCACCGTATAGCCTATATATTGTCTCACTCAAAGACTGCTCACAATCTGCATCTACGCTCATCCGCCACGATGGCATCACCCGCCGAAATCTCAAGTCTCGTAGGATCTACGAGCATTCTTATTTATTGTGGATGCGGGTACGCCGTCCCTTCATATTGATTGTTGTGCCTGCTCATAACGCTCGGGGACAGACTCTATGGTATTCTCTGCGCACAGGCGTTTGAGTGCATGAATAACTTTCCCGACGACCCCAAGCTGTTGAAGACAGCATCAGCAGCTGTGATGTAAATCCCCCGGTATAGCCATGCTGGGGCCCTACTCAGTACCCTTTGCAGGATCCTGGAAACAATCCATACGTCTTTAACGATTATTTCGCTCTATATCTACACTGTTTCTGCCGCTGCAGACCCGCTCTCCATCCTGGGCATCTCGTGGTAAGTCTCCTTTGTGTTAATCAACAGGATCTAAGCTGAATGTTTCTCGCAGGAATACGGGTGTAAGTATATTTGACTGTACCCACTTTTCGGTTGAATGGTCTAACACTATATACAAAGGCCGTCTGTGTCGTGGAGGTATGAATATCAGTCCTTCTTACTGCCCAAGTTGAGCGCCATGACTTGACCACCTTTTCGTAGATATTCATCGTCCTCATTGTTCAAGGGTAAGTGCAGATGATAAACGCCTTTCCCAGGTTAGAACGGACACTCACTTGAATGGTTGACAGATACTTCATAAGGCGTGTGTGGCTCCGTATGTGTCCTTGTCATCATATAATGAGGCTACCCGCTCATAATATACCCAGTCAGTGATGGACGTCGCACAGGACTGGTGTTAGTGATTATCTTGGTGAGTAAATTGGAATACTGATTCAGTGGTAGACACGCAATCTGAACGGACCATAGAGTGCATTGGTTATCGCCAGATGCGGTGAGTTTATACAGGCATATCTTACGAGTCAATTCTCCGTCTGATCTAGCACGCAGGATTTGAACTTGGTACGATGCTCATCTTGTACGCCATAGTCCAGCCAATTAATACTGTTCATTCTCCTCGCAGCGACAGCTATATACATGTCAGTCTCCTTCATTACATCCCATGTTTTTCTCCTGATTGAGATTATTCGGGTAGTTGGTCACCATCAACAAACACATGGATTTCATTCCGCAAGACACGCGCGTCATACGTGAGCATTCTCCCAAATTGAACAAGTCTAATGATCTGATTACGCACTCAGCTAAGCTACTCGGGTTGGCTTGCATTCGCCACAGTGGGGGATGTAGGTATAGCTGCAGTACTTTCCTACTACCTGTGGAAAAAACGGTCAGCTGTGAGAAGGTGAGAGAGCCGGTTTTACCGTCTCGACTAATATCCGTACTGAGCTTAACATTATAGTACGAACAACATAATCCGCAGAACCATGGCGTTCACGCTGAATAGTGGTGCTATTACAGCGTGAGTTTCCTTCTCACTTCCGAATCGTCTTTATGCGTCGGTCTAACCGAGGACGTCAACAGAGCAGTTGCCCTTGGCGGTCTTATAGCTGTTCGTGTCTAATCTTGCGTAATTGCCTCAACAGTCTAAGCAATGATCTACCCCAGTTTTTCATGAGCAACAGTCTCGCTAATACGGGGATCCTGGTTATCGCCAGCAAATGTAAGCCCTGCATTGTTTCTGGAATAACGACTTTGTTAAATGTTATATCTCGTGTACAGTATACGCTAATTCATTTTTCGGAATGTGCGCAGTTCACCGTTCGACTTTCGCTTGATATGATATGGCTAATAACCCAATGCATTCTTCAGGCTCAATGCTAGGCATTTCGCAAGACGGGACACGGTTCGAATTGTCCAGGACAGCGAGTTTAGCTTTCCTACGACGGATGATGGGTCTCAGAACACAGCTGAGATAGTACCCGTGCGGCCGCGATACTTGAACGCTCTTATCCTCACGGAGTTCTCTCTTGAGGGTGACAAGAGCTTGCCTGTCAAGATATCCAAGGTCGGTGACTCGGAATGAAGCGGGGATATATTTATTGAAAGCCAACAGTGGCGTAGTGGCACTGACTAAGACAAGTGACTATTGGTCCAGTATTAATGACATTTTGCATGCACTCTTTCTGGTTCAAGCCGAGCTGTGCCCATCCACACGAGGATCATCCTCGAAATGTTTGCTTTCGGTGATCCTGGATGGATGGCACTTCGCCCGCCCCGGGGCCGGGAGTTCCCGAGTGATCCGAATCAAGCATGTTGCGGTGCGTTGCCACCTCACTCAGTTTCTTGTTGTCTCCTCCATTCCAATGTTCTTCCCGGGCATCTCCCGCGGAGCAAGGCGTCGTCAGAATCTGTCAGTAAGTCCCCGAGGGAATGCCTTCAGAAAATATGTTCTCATTGTCAAGCGTAGCACGCATCACCACTGCGAATCACTGGCACTGTTACTTCGTAGAAGTGGGACTTCAAGTGGTCAATTCTGCTCATTTGAGCTAGGATACAGTCCATGTGATATACGCCGCGGTCCCAACCATACTGCTTCTCCGGTGATCAATATCGAGGCGCATTGATCCTATAGCAACCAGGAGAAGATGTGCACGAACTTAGAAGCTATCTTGAACGAGTTATCAATCATCACATGTTTGTATGCTAACAATAGGCATTGCAGTGATGATGAAGGTATGTTGCTATCAACCATACTGGCGTAATTCAGACAAGGAAAGTCAACGCCTTGCTGATCATTGTTCTCCGTGCGCAGGCGTTGGCTGTGCTTCGATGAACGATTGTCATTTTGCGTCTATCTTCACCCGTGGCGCTACTCATTGCCCATGCGTTTGCCATGCGAGCTTATAGCGCGACACTCGCCTCGCAGTGCTCACACGGCGAGATGTCGAGATGTCTCGCGTGCATACATGCAAAAACTGTCATCCACGGATGCCAACCGGGAAGATCGCCACCCGACCTCGTCGATTAGCCGACTATCAACACTTGTGCTCCCTTTCGAGAAGAGCTTACTGCGAGGCATGACCGGTACAACTTCTCGTCATCCCGTTGCGCGTACAGTTGGGAGGCTCACGTCCGTAGCATCCCGACACTCATACCCTAGACGTATATAAGTGATTTGTGGAAGGCCTTCATTCATCAGCTCTCACTGTAGATCTCACTCATCCAAGTCCTCAGCTGTTCGGCCTACCAACGACTTACAGCACCCAAGATGTTCTGCAAAGCCACCTTGCTCACCGTTGCACTCGCCCTCGCCGCCTCTGCAACTCCCGTCGCTCGTGAAGATGAAGGCGTTCGCATTCCTCTCTCCAAGCGTGTCTCCCTGACCAAGTCGGATGGCTCCTTCGACTACGACAAAGCTCTCATTCAGACTTATAAGACCATCAAGTACAATCTCATCTTATACCTTGTAGGATAATGCTCTAACACGCCTCATTCTCCAGCAAGCATCGCCAGAACCTGATCAATCTGGAAGCCAACGTTGGCAAAGAGGCCTTCAACCCCGGCGCGGAGATCAAGCCTCTAGCCATTCTTCCCTCCAACCTCGCCAAGCGTCAGAGTGAACCTCTCACCGATCAAGGCGACCAAGAATGGACTGGTCCCATCACCATTGGATCTAATGACCAGCCCTTCGTCATTGACTTTGATACCGGCTCCTCTGATCTGTGGGTACCCAACGCCTCCAAGTGCACCTCTTGCAAGGGAAAGCATACCTACAATGCGGCCAAGTCATCGACCAGCAAGTCCCAGAGCGGTACATTCCAGATTCAGTATGGTGATGGATCAACTGTCTCTGGCCCTATCTTTCAGGATTCTGGTAAGGCTCACTCTCGATTACTGGCAGAATACGTTCTCATATACCCTGCAGTGACTGTCGCGGGTATTGAGGTGACCGGACAAGTATTCTCTGCCGTCACCAAGTTGTCCAGCCTCTTCACCAACGATCCCGCTGATGGTCTCCTCGGCTTGGCGTTCCCCTCCATCTCCAACTTGAAGACTGTGCGCACTCTCTTCCGTCCATTCATACTCGCCATGTACTAAGCAACAAAACTTTTCCCTCACAGTCGCCCTTCTTCCAAACCGCCGTATCCCAAGGCGCAGTCCCCGCCAACGTCTTCGCTTTCAAGCTCGGCTCTTCCGACTCGAGCCTCTACCTCGGCGGCACCGATACCTCTCTCTACTCCGGTGACATCGAGTTCCACCCCGTTGACAGCAGCGGCGGATTCTGGCAAGCCACTGGCGCAAGTGCCGAAGTCAACGGCGAGCCCGTCGTCTCCAACTTCGCCACCATCATCGATTCTGGAACTACCATCATGTACGGTCCCCCCGACGCCGTCAAGTCCCTGTACGCTGCGATCCCGGGCTCGAAACTCGCGGATAGTCAGCAGGGGTACTATTCGTTCCCTTGTAACTCGGCTCCGGAGGTTGCGTTCAACTGGGGTGGTCAGTCTTGGGCTATCACAGCTGAGAAGTAGGTTGACCTGTCGTCGTTTTACGAGGATCTGTACTGATGATGACTCGGAACGTCAGCTTCAATCTTGGGCAGGCTCAGTCTGGCTCCTCGGACTGCATTGGTGCTATTGCTGCTCAGGATCTCGGTCTTGGTGACGGTGTTTGGTTGCTCGG
Organism: Cristinia sonorae; assembly: GCA_021029105.1. NCBI lineage: Eukaryota > Fungi > Basidiomycota > Agaricomycetes > Agaricales > Stephanosporaceae > Cristinia > Cristinia sonorae. Next base: position 382,272 of record JAEVFJ010000013.1, read on the forward strand.
TGACAGGTTAGTGTTTCCTTTTATCTTCAGAACGAGATCCATCTGCTTACCTCTTCATCCAGCTTCATGAAGAACGTCTACACTGTGTTCGACTTCGGCTCAAACGCAGTCGGCTTCGCTGAGCTCAACTAACGTCCCATATCATCCGCTGTTGCGCTGTATTTGTCGCATGTAACAATCCCTGTGCCCTAGAACATGCACTTTTGTATTCGTAGACCCGAGCTTTCACCAATATTTATCTGCTATCCATCCAGTGGCCATTTGATCCGATTCCATCCATAACAGAAGTATGCCACACCAAAAAGATCTCAACGCAGTACATACATAGATATCTGGGGTTCACCCGCCCGCCCTCCCCAGTCAGCACTCACTCCTCCTCCTCCTCTCAACTCAATATCCTCACCCCTTTATCGTATGCACCCCATTATCCCCTCCATTCACTTGGCCATTCCTGCCAACCAAGACCGCACACTCGTAAGTTGCATACTACCAGACACCACGGCAGCGACAACCGCCAAGGCAAGCCAAAGACCCCACCTGTTCGACGTGGATTCTGTCGCGGCTCCCAATCCTGCGGCGACGAGGGCTTGGGGACGGGACGGGAGTTTGCGTTGCATCGTTAAGGCGAGCTTCTTGGATTTTGCAGGCTGGAGAAACAGTATGTTAGAAGAATTGCTGAGATGGGGAAGGAAAGGGGATGAGGCGTACGGTGTGTGGTGGGTAGCGACCGCCGAGGATGAGGTCAATCCTGAGGGAGAAAAGCAGTGTCAGAAAGAATTGTAACATGGGGTGTGAGATGATTTGTGTACCATCCACGACCATTCAGAGACGCGCGACTGTGCGTGAACATGTCAAAGTTGTATTTTCCAGTTGTTGCGCCAGCTGCAACACATTTTCTGGTCAGAATTGAACACGATGGGCGAAGCACGCAGAGATCGTACATCCACTGGGACCAATGCCACCGAATGGTAGGCCAGTTGCTGTGGTTCGTGAAGGTCGGAAGATGCTTCGGGGCGGGAGTCTGTGTCATGGCTTACTCGCATGGTAGATAACCGTCTCATTGGAGATAGCAGCGCCACTCCGTGTATTATCGAACACTGGAGCAGTGTTAAACCAATGATGAAAGAAGAAGAAAAGAGATAGCCTACTCACCCTTTGCTTTGAACGCCTCGTCTTGTGAGAAGACATAGATGACCAACGGATGATCTCTGAACAAAGCCCTATATCAACCTTACTAGACCCTCCAACGACATCCAAGTGCTCACCTCTCATTTATGAAGTTGATAGCCTCATCCACATCCTTCACGCTCACAATCGGCAACACAGGTCCGAAAATCTCGCCCTCCATCAGCGAATCATCCGGCTGGACGTCCTTGACGATGGTGGGGGCGATATACCGCTCTTCGACATCTGACTCGCCTCCGACAATAATCTTTCCCTTCGTTTCAGTTATCAGCCGTTGAATCCGTGCAGTATGCTGCTTTGTGATTATGCGGGAGTACGAAGAGGATTTCCTGGGTGTCTCAGGGTAGAAAGATGCTAGTCTAAAACGCGAATACGTTGGAATTTGATTAGTGGATTGAAGAGGATGAGAAGTGAGCGTACACGTCAAGAAGTTCCTTGGTGAACTCTTCCTCAATCGCTTGCGGCAGGAGGAGATAATCTGGTGAAGCACAAATCTGCCCGCAATTAGTGAACTTTCCCCAGGCGATTCTGCGCGCGGCGAGTTTGAGGTCGGATTTGGGGTCCAATACCACTGGATTCTTGCCTAGGAACGTGCCTTCCAGTAAGCTTTGGGCATGTCCTCTCCGCCAAATCTAGACGTACCTCCGAGCTGTGGAAGAGTTGAGCCTCAGACAAAGCAAAAATTACGATGAATTCTGTCGACGTACTTCGGTGGTGACAGGAGTGAGATGTTTCGCCGCTGCGGTGAGGATAATCTTGGCCACCCGGCCGTTCCCAGTGTACAGAACTAGACGAGACAAGGTTCAATCGGCCACGCACATCCCATGAATTCATGCTTACTATGATCCCATTGTAACTCTAACACCTATTGTCATACCACTTCGTTTCAGTCCCCATGAGTGTCAACCTATCACGGGGGACACCTCACCTCTGTGGTCTCTGGGACGCCTCCCAAAACGACTTGACATACATCCTTGTCGAGGTATTGAGGAATTAATTTCGCGATCAATTCCGAGACAGCAGGAGATTGCTCAGAAGGCTTTATCAATGCCGTACAACCGGCAGCAAGGGCGCCAGCCTGTAAGAAGTGACGAGTGGGGCGCGTCAAACTTGGTCACAGCAACGGTTGCGAGCACTTACCAGAGGGCCGAGGACGAGGAGCATGGGGAAGTTGAAGGGACTGATTATCAAGACAGTACCTTTGGGCTCTTTGCGGATGACAGGGCTCATTGCGAACCAATTCAAAGTGAAGCTGGGTTTCTCGGGTTTGCTCCATTTCTCAACATGGTCGTACGCTTCCATGACTTCATGGAGAGTGGGTTGAAGGTCAAGACTTCATTGGCAACAATAGTTAGTAACCTTGCCACCACGAGACAAAATATTGGATTTGTCACAGACAAGTCGGCTTCAAGAGGACCCCTGCCTAAATCCAAAGCGAGGGCGTGTCTGAATTCATCCGCATGGTCCTCGATCATGTACGCAAGGCGCAAGATCTGTTCCTTGCGAGCAGAAACAGGCCTAAGTTTGCCTGAGAGGAAGCCATGCTTCAACACCTCCCGCATCTGCAATGACATTGACGAACAAAGAAGTCAATCACTGGATTCGTCACTTCTCACACATCACGCGGGCACATGACGTACTTTTGGGATGTCTTCGAGTGCAGTAAATCCAACTTCCGCCATATTGTCGCCCAAACACTCTGTAGATAGATGAGTCGGCTGTGAGCAGGGTAGAAGAAGAGTTCAGGGCACAGTTTGAGTTGATGATGAGGGAGTTCAAGTCGTCGATCAAAGCACCGGGTTGTCATCATAAGCCGCCGGCGATGCAGTGCCGGTGCCGGGCTTCCCACCATCAGTGGCATCACACCCCCTTGGCTCCCAGTGTCTCACGCCTGTAATCTCGGCGCAGGTTTTGATGCACGACGTATATGTGTTGTCAAGAACAATGCAGAGTCCTTCAGTCCGAACGTCGTCCGGGCTGAAACATGCACAGTCTTGAAGCTTGGCAATACAGAATATCTCTTCAGACTGTTCTCGTACACACACACTTTGACAGGAGCTGGAATCAATCCTCGGGCATCGGTTGATGTCCACGGACCGTCTCCCAGCATGTCAGCTACCTAATATGGAAAATGCAATCCTAAAAGGGGAAGTCCGGTCGTTGTGCATGATGCTCGCCACCATCGTTTAGAGAACTGAACCTTCTGATTGACCTACTGCAATATCTCCATATATCTACTTTATGTCGACGATGTCCGTGAACAAACGGAACGAGTGGGACAGAAGCTTAAGATAATTGATGTACATTATGACTACCAACAAACATACAATACACTCGAAGTCCATTCCATATCCATAAACAGCAATACAAAAGTAAAGGTACATACATTTATGTTGTAGCAGGTGTGAGTAGCGATGTTAAAATGAAGCATCGTTTATGACACATCAAACATGGGGGACGGAAGGGGGAGACAACACAGCTCACATCGCTTGCATACCGAGGAGCCAAGCTCTCAGTTCTTGAACCAATTTCTTCGCCGCAATCTCCAATCTCTCGTCTCGCGTCCTATCCACTTCAACGATCGTCTTCTTCCTCTCTCTAGTCAACAGCACGATGCCCACCCTCCTCGGCGAAAAAGACACCGACAGCGATGAAAACGGCAATGGGGTAAGCTCTTGCCTGTTTCCTGACTTCTTCACCATAATCGTCGGTTCGGGCGAAGCATCCACCACCCCTTCCTTCACACCATACACCCTCACCAAGTCCTCCACCCTACTCTTTGGCTGCATCAAGTCAAACAAGTCCCTGAAACTCTCGTCCCTCTCCAGATGGAACTCCGTGTCGTCTAGCCACACGTCTTCTCGTACTTTCAGGGCGATGAAGAGGTCGAGGACGCGGGTTTCGCGTTGGAGAGAGAGGACGGGCCAGTCGGATGGGTACGGCGAGAGGGCGGGAGGAGTGCTGGAGCTGGAGTGTGGGAAGGGGTCGGAGGTGTATGGCGGACGAATGAGCGCCGTGTACGCGGGGAGGTATGTTGAGCGGAGAACGTGCATACATGCTGTGGGGAGGAGAGAAAGGAGTTCAATGACTTCATAGTTCACACAGCCACAAATCGCACTCACCGATGTAGGTCGCCTTGCTCACCAGTCTGAGACTGACGTTGAGCCAGTACAGAGTTTTCCGCTGCTTCTCGATGGACGCATGGCGAGAGAAGGTCTCGTAAACGATGCGCAGCAGGATGTAAGGGGGGATACCCGTGAGAGTGGGGGCGTATCTCGTGGTCGAGTAAGATTGGAAGGGTGGTGGAGGACTGACTTGGACCGGCGACGCAGGAATGTATGGGGGAGGAGGGGGCAGAGTCATCTTTTCGTCGAGGATGATCATGGCGGGAGACTGCTCTCGAGGGACGGACTATAAGAGGATTGCGATGGACGTTAGGCGTAGGGACAGCTGCAGCGTCGCGCTGAATTCTGATTGCAATAGCAGGCTGCGGATGGAAGGAGATCAGTAACCCGCAGCTGGCGTTTAGACGGTCACCTTGCTAAATACTGACACTAACAGGCACCCGCTGAGATAGTCGTTCGATGTTGTCCAGTTATTCCGGGATGGGAGAGATCTGCCTGTCCTTCCCCGTCGTCGTGAGAGAGAGCGACCAAAGCGAAAGCGTCCAGCTCGTCCATCTTATCTAATCTCATGTCCAGCGCCCTTGGGGCATCGACAATCATCATCGCGCTTTCCAACATTGATCGAATATTGATCTGCTTTCCAACTCGACGATCTCTGATCTCGAAACCATGTTCACCATCGAGGATGTTCCAACCGAAATTATTGAGAAGATATTTCTTACTGCTGATCTACAAGGTTTAGCTCGATGTCGTCAGGTAGGTGATTGTGCCGTCAAGTGAGGAATGCACTCAGGCTGACGAATCCCAACACCGCTTCGACAGGTTTGCAGACGATTCAACGACATCGTCAGCAACTCCACCCTGATACAATACCGCCTGGAACTGGCTGCAGATGGTCTTGTAGATGGGCCACCAGGGGGCTTGACCGTTGGCGAACGGTTGCAAGCCCTCCACGCTCGTCGAAACGCTTGGGCCACGATGCAACCCACTTCTACGCGGGTCGTATATTCCGACAATCGCGACTATGCCTGCAGCTTTGGTCGGAATTGTTTCGCTCATCATCGTCCGGGAGATACAACAGCGCAAACGCAGGTGGCACAGATCGCGGCTCCCAGCCGTGGCATACCCGAAAAGGAATGGCTTTTCAAGGAGGAGTCTGTATCAGCATGGTGGAATCTTGACGAGGATCTTCTGCTTTTTCAGACATATATGTAGGTCTGGTACCGCATCGTTTTTTGTGTCAGGAGTTTTGACAATCCGCAACAGCCCCTTTGAACAAACATGCCAGTTTCGATTTCTTTCCCGCACAGCACAAGATAATCACCCGAAGGCGGCTAAGCATACAGTGTTATTCAATGAGTTTCCAGGATACAACGCTGACGCTGAACTCGAATCCTGGGAGGTTGCATACGACTATGTTGGCCTCATGTTATCAGGACTTGACCAGCCGAACATTTACTCACTGTCATTTTACAATTGGAAAACTGGTGTTTTCTTCCTGGTACGCTCATCTTCAAAAGTTGGACACACCGCCCTTGACAACCTATTACTTCTTGATAGAATGTCGTGTCGACATACAGTTTCGACTACGTGTACGTGTCGGAGAGGTACCTCATCCTGCTGTACCTCGAAGATATATTATCACGGGGATATGCCACTATATCTGTTGTGGATTTGCTAAAAATACAAAAGCAAGCGACAGATGTTGGTCATCCCGTGGAGCTGCACATCGCCAATTTGGATGCTACTACCACTGTGTGTCAGCTCCAACTCCTTAACGCTTCGCATGGGCACACCATCCACATCTATATGTCGCACAGGACATGGCGCCCCCAAGGACCCGATGCCCATGTCCCGTTCTACGTAGGAGACAGCAGATTGCTCGTGTTCTATGTTGACGCGCTTGACGAAGAAGGTGTTATCACGGTCGTGCCCTTGTCCACTATTCTCCGCCGTATCGAACTGGCTGAGGCGGACCCGAAAGAGAACCACCGAGTTAAATGGTCGGATTGGGGGTCCGAAGGCACGCGTATCGTCGGTCACAAACAAATGTTTGTCGACACCAATTTCTGCGGGATGATCGCCGTCGTGGCAGGCGGCTTGGACCCGTCATCGGACTCATCGCCTACTGCAACGTATCTGTACAACTTCACTCCATCCACCGTGCGCAAGTATGCGGCAGACAAAGCCATGGGAACAGCGCCACCAGAGGTAGAATATTCCACACGCTCAGTTTACCAAAGTTCTTTCGACGCTGGAGGGGAGGGACAGCTTGTAACGGAGTTGCCCGCATGTCGCGTCGAGATTCCCCCGCGATTATTGCAACATCCTACTCGTCCAAATGACTTTACCATGACGGGAGTTATTCCGGGAGACGACTGTTTGGTGATGTTGTTCCGAGTAAGTTTTTCGCTTATGTGCTGCTGAAATTACTACGACTCATGAACTCGTTCAACCACAGCCGTTGGACACCGACCAGCAGAGGGAGTACCACATCCTGTCATTTTGAAGGGACTCAGGCAATTCATGGACTTTGGTACAGTGGCCGCCATGGCGATGAACGACGGCATGGGAAGGGTGTATTCACTGGTTTCAGGGTTATCATGTTATGACATCGAGTTAGATTGTAATGGAATATCTGTGGCAGCTCCAAGGCAGCTCTGAGCAAGGAATTCAAGAGTACATCTTATCTTATCTCGCCGCCCCATCTCGATTAGGCTGGTCTAAATTGCCATGACGCTTGGTGAAGTCCCCCCGGGGTCTGAAATATCATAGAGTGCCGCAGCAGCCGCCCCGATCAGCCGAAGTGCAGACTTGCCGTGAACGGCAAGTCTGCTCAAATGTCATCGACTTGTCGTGAATTGTCTCGTTGCTCAACCCCTTCGCATCATGAACACTCTCGATGATGATAAAGCACAAGAAAATGCAGGCTATTCCTCTCGCGTTCCAACTGTCTGTTCTCAGCGCGACTGGCTCGAGAATCTCATGAAACGACGGTGTTCTCTTCCTGCGATCCGCGACTTTCAGCTACAGCATGGACTTGACTTGATCCACGGTAAGAATGTGTTTCTTGTAATTGCTTCAGGAGGCAGCAAGTCACTTGTTTCTCTTGTACCGCTACTTTACGCCCATGAGATGAGGCGAGGAACTCCCCAAGGGTATCAAAACCCGTCTCCCTCATACACCGAACAACTATAAGAAGCCTCGTAACGCGGGAGACGTCACGGAGCCATAACTGGGTTGTCGGTGAGTATGCGGTCAAGCCGGGAAGGTCACCCAAGACTTTCCCACCAATGCAGCTACTGTTGTATTTGCAGCAGGGATGTGAGGAGGATAGTACGGCGGCATGCTGGCATGTGACCAGATATGGCCTGTTGCTTGGAGTGTCGGTGTCGGTGGCATTGAATGCCATGGCGTATGCGGACTATGACTCTCCAACGGAGAGTAAAGCACTGGTGGTGTGTATAATAATTCTGTATTCACATTGCATGCTGGAACCTGTATTCGAATGGGCGATAAAAGTTCTATAATGGACAGCAGAGATCAATAAAAGCCAGAAAGAATGCGATATATATTATTTGATGCGATGCAGAATCTGAGTTTTCCTCAAGGCCGACGGGATTGGGAAGATCGTAGGGAGGTGACAACCAAGCAGTTTGCGACTTAGATTGCTCAGATTCGCTGCTTGAGTTGTTCGCTATGAATCATTGTCGTAATGAAGTAGATTTGATGAGTTAAAGGGAGATTGGTATTGATAGAATGAGAGAACAGCGAGCTCAAAAGCCACAAAACGGGCTTCAACAAGACGAGTGATCGGCGGCACCTCGGCATTTTCGAACTCCGGGGGGACCTCACCAAGCGTCAAGGCAATTTAGATCAGCCTCTATACAGAGGAACGATTGTCTTCCGCATGTACTAGAGGCTGACTGTGGGAGCCTACATCTCGATGACCTCGCGTCCTCTCAGGCTTCAAAGCTTCACCTGCCAGTGAGCGGCATCTCACAGACCATGTTGATTACAGAGGACGTTCCAACCGAAATACTTGAGAAGATTCTGCTGAACGTGGATCTGCAAGGTGTGGCCCGATGTTGTCAGGTTGGTTTCCCAAGTTAGAAAAGAGCTCGTGGAAGGATTCCGCTGACGATACGACTTCGACAGGTTTGCAGGCGATTTCACGATATCATTGTCAATTCAATATCAATACAATATCGCCTTGAGCTGGCGGTCGACGGTTTTACAGACGGTCCACCAGGGGGGTTGACTGTTGGTGACCGGCTGCGAGCCCTCCGCGATCGTCGAAAGAATTGGATGACGATGCAACCCACGTCAAGAAAAGTCGTATTTTCTCAAGACCGCGATTATGCCTGTAGGTTCGGTAGAAACCATTACGTTCATCTTCAACCGGAGAACCTGAAAGCACCCGCCCGGGTGGTTAGGATGGGAGCTCCCAGTCGCGGTATATCCGAGAAGGAATCAGTTTATACCGGATTTACTGTTGAGACATCGCGTTGGAATGCCGAAGAGGATGTTCTAGTGTTTGAGCTTGAGAGGTACGGCTGGTGTATATCCAATATGTGGCATGTTGCCTATGGCGATTAATCAAGTCCCACCACAGCCCTTCCGAGTCGTCAACGCCTCATCTCCGCTTTTTATCGTTGGCAACTCAAGAATCTCATTCGAAGGCATTCAAGCACACTGTCGCTTTTGACGAGTTTCCTAACTATAGCGATGGCTGCACTGTCATGTTATGGGAGGTCTTCTATAGCTACATCGGGTTTATGACTCGGACGAGGACAGGCGATGTAGATTCGTTGGCAGTGTATGACTGGAAGTCTGGTACCTTTATCCTGGTACGCCACAAGTGCCAGTCATATTTTCCTGACATTTTCATTGATCGTAGCATTTATGTTAGACGGTCACGTCCGAGGATTCCTTCGGTTATATCTTCCCATCGGAGCGATATCTTCTTCTCGTTTACCTCGATGAGGACCTTTCACCGGAATTCGCTACCATGTCTGCCGTGGATCTTCTCAAGGTACAAAAGCAGGGTGGCGATTCCGGTCTTCCGATCGAGTTTTTTGTCGATACACTGGATACAAACATTATAACTTGCCACTTCCTAACTTGTTACTTCCGTCTCCTGAACGCGTCTCGTGGACTCAGCGTCCAGATCTACTTCTCGCCAAAAGTCTGGCATCCCCAAGGACATGATACTCAAGTACCCTTTCATGTGGGCGACAGTAGATTACTGGCCCTTTATTTCAACACCGATGACGATGATGGCGTCGCCATGTTTATCCCCTGTGCGACCATTATGTGGCATATCGAGCAGGCTGAAGCGGATCCTAGCAAGGATCGCGTCGAATGGTCCGGACTGGGTGTCACAGGCACACGTATCGTCGGACACGGGCAGATATATCATGACAACTTCTGCGGGATGACCGCTTTCGTGCAACAGAATACATTCGGACCCACGCTATCCGTCCCAATGTACTTGTACAACTTCACACCCTCCTTTGTGCGCAAGTGCTTGGCAGATACGAGCGTTGGTCGAGCACCGCCTGGCGTCGAATATTCTTCCCAATCGGAGTGTAATGATCCTAGATTCGGATCACGCCAGGGGATGGTAACGAAGTTGCCAGCATATCGCGTCGAGATACCTTTGCGATTGTTAGTGCATCCCACTCATCCGAACGATTTGAAGATGACGGGTGTTGTCCCATGGGATGATGGGTTGGTTATATTTTTCCGAGTGAGTCGTGGCTTTGACCTATTGTTGAACTCGACAACTTGAACGCTGATATATTCTTGGGAACCATAGCCAGTGGACCCTAACCAGCAGAGAGAATATCACATCTTATCATTTTAGTATTGTGGAGTTTTGGAAGCAGCATCGCGAACAAATAGCGACAGGATATGTAATTGGATGACTATCATTGAAATACTCCAGTTGAATACAGCGGTGATAACCAGTTCTCATGATGTCATGAAGTAACTTTACAACCAGAGACCCTCCTCACCCTTCCACTCGCTCAGAGGAATGCATTCCCTGTTCATGACAGCCGCATACGCAGGGGGGAACCTCTCACCCTTCGTCTCTGCCGCATCGACCGCTCCATTCAACTCCTTCATATCCTCCTCGTCCAACTTGACGAAAGCGGCAGCGGCATTTTCCTCGAGTCTCTCAATCTTTCGGGTCCCAGGGATAGAGATGAAGCCAGGCTGACGGGCCATGATCCAAGCGAGAGTAACCTGACCGGTAGTAGCGTTGTGTTTGGCGGCGACACCTTTGAACTTGTCGACGATGGTGATGTTGCTGGCGAAGTTCTCATCAGAGAACCGAGGCAGAAACTGGCGGATGTCTGTCTTCTCGAAGTCGGCGCGGGACTTGTACAGGCCGGTCATGAGACCTTGTGGAGATTTTCGTCAACAACTGTATTAGAAGTATTCAGGGTGTAGTATAGACTCACCTCGACCGAGAGGACAGTAGGCTACAACGGAGATATTGAGTTCCCTGGCGACATCAGCAAAGCCGGTGGTCTCAAGCTCCAACTCGAAGGGATTGTACTCCATCTGGACGGCGACGAGCTTCTCGCCAACCCCCGGAACGGCCTTGGCTCTCTTCATAACGTCGATGCTGCACTCAGAGAGACCGACGTATCTGATAGTGCCATTCTCCAGGTAGGGGCGGAAAGTCTCCATAACAACTGCGAAACGATGATACTCAGTCAGCGTTCAGCACAATCTATGAGGGAAAGGCAATATATACTTTCAACGGGGACCTCGGAATCCACTCGGTGCTGATAGTATAGGTCAATGTAATCGGTCTGGCAGACCTTCAAGGACTCCTCGATCTTCATCTTGATGAAGCTGGGCTTGGAGTTCAACTTGTAGAATCCGGGAGTGCCACGAGGGTGCCTAGTGTCAACGGCGCCAAATTTGGTTGCAAAGAAGATCTCCTTGCGCCGACCAGTCTGAGCGAACCATTTGCCAATAATGGCCTGGCCTACGGGGTAAAAAACGATGAATATTGATACGAGGCGTTGGGATAAAGTCGAAGGGTATCGACGTACTGGCACCGTACGCATCTGAGGTATCCCAGAAGGTGGTTCCGAGGTCGGCGGCGCGGGTCAAGGCTGCCAAAGCCTCCGCCTCGTCAGCGACACCATATGTGCTAGAGCCAATACCTGGGAGGTGGGCGCGTCAGCTATTTTCGTCTTGGAGTACTACAAGAGAGCTCCCACCCATGGCACCGTAACCGATGGCAGAGACTAGCGGTCCGTCGGGGCCACCGAGGTGAACCTGAGGGTAATTGGTGGTGGTTGACATCTTGAGTAGTTACTGAAGTGAGGAAGAGGAGGTGATTCGATGGTAGATCGGGTGGTGTTTGGTTTCTCACCTGCGGTCATCTTATATACTCGCAGACCACATACACCCGGTCTCATCGAAGTGTAGGTTTACAAGATCCCTACAAGAGATCCAGACGATCAACTAGAAAGTTAGCGGATTCTGTAAGTATTGAGTCCCTTACCTCTCCGAGTGATCATGTTGGAATCTTACAATATTTGTTCACATTTTGTCCATAAATGGCGATTTTCGGTCAGGACATGGCCCTTGGCCGGTCTCTTAGATTCTTAGCAGCCACTCACCTGCAAGCCATATACCGAATCCTCCGGGATCGGGACTGAGGCGCATGTGAGATACCGAATTTGGACGGGTCATCTAAATGCCACACAGTCAACGGTCTGACTGTGCGGCTCCTTGTCAGCCGTCCTCAGCCAGTAATTCGGGAGCATTGTATGATCGACGGTCACTGTGGCAGCGCTGCCACGGTATCGGTGGTTTTACAGGCTACTTAGCAGGTGCAAGACACCATACAGTATCACACAGGGGACATCATGATCAGTCACCGGAGCCCTTGTCTTCCGAAAGACGTACACAGTATAAGACTCTAATAGAAAAGGAAACACTGAGACAAGGAACCGCAGCAAGGAGAGACAGCCAGCGTACTCACCGTTAACGTCTGCAGAGGTTGGTTTCGCTACGGCAAGCACACACTGTGACACGCCACCAGAATGAGCGCGCGAGGTGAATGGGTCAGTATCATGATTGTAATGATTTAGATCTAAGTATCATATATCAGCCAAGGCCGTTCATACGGCTTGGTGAAGTTTTTGCAACCATGTAATCCGACCCGGTGGTCTCGGTGTATCCAAGCTAGTATGTACAGCCTGAGGCTAGCGTATTGAGGAATACGCGGCCTACCGGCAGGAGGCTCTCCGAGTCGCAGTATCACGTCGTGCCGTACCGACACAGAACCGTTAGAACGATAAGATGTGATATTCTCGTCGGCGCGGTCTGCCTCCTGTATTTGTCTCCTGGATAACGCGCTGTGAGATCAGCCAGAACACGCAGCATTTGCAGTGACTCACGAGAAACACAATGATGATGCAGTCATCCCCAAGGGTCACTTGTGTTCTGGTGAATTCCTTCGGCTTGGTGGGGTGCTCTAGTAACTGGGGAGGTATGGTAGTATAGCAAGCGGGTAACCTTGTGATGATTGAGGGGCGCGACGTGCGTTTGGAAGAGTTGCTCCAAACAGACTGCGTAGAGAAATGCACGTGTTTAGAAGGATTCCTACCGCTCCTGATGTCTGCAATGTGCTTGCGCACAGTTAACGACCTGACGGACTTTAGCTGTTTTTTTCCTCGTCGGCCCTCCACGAGAATGCGCATCCCACATGGGGAGAATTCGGACACCGGAGCCATATTGAGAACATGGGTGCCCGTGATCCCCCATTCCGGCCATTCAAACCACCGTTTTCTTGGTTCGTCCTCAGCCTGTTGGATGCATTGGAGTATGGTAGACAGTGGTGCTAGTATAGTGACACCGCGCCCATTCTTGCTGATGGATATAAGCAAGAGCCTGTCGTCGTCGGCCATGTGGAACGGCACTTGCATGTTCGGCGCACGCCATGACCTGCGCGAGAGATCGAAGCGAATCATATCCGCGCGAGCAGGGTTCGGAAGCTGGAGCTGGCACACCACTTCTTCCACCTTGACGGAAGTGAGATGGAGAGTAATGGGATGATTTTCGCGAGTTGCCTGCTTCTGTATCAAGGATAGGTCCAGAACAGACAGCGTGGCGGAATCAATAGAGGGGTCCTCGATACTCCCCACGAGCAGATATTTCTCTGTGGCGAATGCAAATGCGAACGATGCCGCATGTTTCACACACTAAATGCTTGAAGCGTCATTCAATTTAGCCCAGTCTCTTGAATTTTGGTGCGTACCAGTATAAATTCACCCGTCTTCCAATTGTATACAAGTAGAAAGCGAGATTCTCTTTCGTCATCACGTGTGGTGAGTTCAAGACCAATATAGTCGAAGGAGACCTGGGAGCCTCGTAATCGACAGGATGGCATCCCAAGGGCTCTGATATCATCGAGTGTGATCGTATCTTTTATGGCTTTAGGATGGCTGGATTGAGTGGCGAAAGAGAGAATGCGTAGGGAATATATTGAAGCCAGCCAAATCATACTATATAATCGCAAATACCAAGTCAGTTTGACCGCCCAGATGTAGTGCACAAATGTCCAGGCTTACCTGGCCTGCTTCATCTGTATGATAACCAGAAGGTCCTCTCCGAAATCCCACTGTGCTTTCACTATAAATCCTTCTGCTACCAAAGGACCGAAGGCGTATGTCTTATCGGGAATGCCTCGGTGGAGAGATGCGATTTGAGTCATTACGCCTTGGTGGGGAGATGGAGGTTGGGTCGTCGCAAGGAGTTCGCTCGGATCGGGTTGTGGGATGAGAATAAGATGGTTCTGAGTTATCAACACAGCCGTCCGACGGTACTCGGATACGATAACCTTCCTGGCGGTGGGCTGCATCGTGTCCCAGGCCTTGCGACGATCTCGGAGAGCTTGTAGCCTTTCGCCCACAGACAATCCTCCAGGCGGGCCATCCACAAGACCATTTATAGCCAACTCAAGGAAATATTGAATTAATGTGCTGTTCCCAACGAGCTCATTCAATCTCTTGCAAGCCTTGCGAGTGATCATAAGTACTCCACTGCTGATTCGAGAGACTGCGTAACTCACCTGGCGACAACGGCCAATTCCTTGCAGATCTGTCTGAAGCAAAATCTTCTCAAGGATTTCGTTTGGAATGTCATCGATACTGGACCTTTGACCGTCCTGATATATCTGGGGTACACCGTGTGGTTTGCGTCCAGGAAGTTTGAAACGATGAGCGGCGCCTATTATCCTTGCCCACGTGGCACGCACAGTCTTCACCTGTGGCCACTTATTTCTTGGTTCTGCGTCCGCTAGTACAAGAATCTCAGTACTAGTACTTGATCTCCTCGTGTACCCTGGACGACATACTCACGCATGTTGTGGAACGCGACAAACCACTGCACGCGATTTGGACGGTGTTAGGGTTAGGAACACCCCGTTTCGGAATGACAACGCCCATTCCTGGTGGTTGACACGTTTCATGGAAGCCTGCCATCTCTTCGTATAAAATCCGCGCAAAGACATGACGCGCCACAATCGCCCCCTGTTTACCCTTGTCTCTCATAGAAGATGTCCGGAAAGATTGAGCGTGGTATTTGTGAGTTGTTCGTTTTTGAATTGGACTTTGGGGTATTGACGCGGTGACCAGATTATATCTCCAATGCTGGTGCACCAATTGTAATGGATATGCTCTCTGGTATGTTATCTCCGAAGCTGATAAGTTACACTGCGCATGGAGCTGACAGAGATACCTCGCACTCAGGAGAGAGTAGTGACGGTTGGTTGATAAGTATTCCCATGGCGTGGCTGTAGTGACGCTGACAAGCGTATTCCGTCTTTCCAGGTGCACGGATTGGCGCATGGTCTCTCGTCGACCCCTCTGGAATAAACTCATACCACCAGCAATGGTTCATTGAGCCTGTTGACGAATGTGCTGATCCCTACGATGAAAAGTACACCATTCGCAATATTAAAAGCGGATCCTACATGGATCTTGCTAACAGTACGCCGTCATTATGCGCTGGTGGATGAGTATAACTCTCATTATGTCGTTGCAGCAATTCCATACACGAATGGAGCGACATTGATTGGCCGTGCTCGTGGAGGAGATTCACAGCACTGGTACATACGCCCTGATGAAGGAGGATCAGTGTAAGTCACAATTGTTATTCGAACAAGGAAGCGTACTGACGTTATTGCTTCTTCACAGTAGATTCTGTAATAGCGTGACGGAAAGTGCGTTGCGCCATTTCTCTGTGCATTGGATCATGGCGCTCATTGAAGGCATTCTCTTCGTTTGCAGCCTACTTAGATCTAAATCAAGGGTGAGTTTGAACTCCCAGAGAACGCTACGATTCACTCCCTGACGACCGTTTTCTTCATGGTAGGACGAGCTCGAAAGGAGCCGTGATTGCCGGTTGGCTATGGGTCGGATACGGTCCTTCCCGGTTTAATCAACTGTGGAGGTTAGAGCGTGTCAGTAGGACAGGCGAAGAAATACGGGAACAGTTGAAATCGCATCCCTCTATAGGGCAGGAACTTATGATCCGGAGACCAAACGCAATGTCAGTGTCTTGTGAAGACTCTTTGGGCTCTGTTCGCTCAACGCATCACCTTTACAGATTTATTGTTCCTCCTCGTGCGATTCTTCAAGAGATATACAAACAGAGCGGGTTGAAATCAACTAGACTGAGGAAGGGTCTCTTTGAATGTGACGATTTCGCCTTCGGTAGATAGTTTTCGCATGTCTATTGGTGTTATCTACTCACTCGTGTTTCAGGTTTGAAGGCTGCAGTCGCGACATGGGCAGACAAAAATCTCGGGGCTGATGTACGCGTTTCTTCATTTCTATCCATTCCGCCCCGTTCTGACATCTGTATTCAAGGGCTTCAGTGTCTTGTGTGGTATGATGTTTGTGGACAGTCGCCACGGGAGTCATGCCATCAATTGGACATTATCTGACGACACGTCGAACCCATCGTTACTAGTAGTGGAACCACAAGATGGAACCATCAAGGTGCGTTGGGGACGTTTGCAATTCGCCAGTATCCATTACTCATAGTCCCGATAGGAAGCTATTCCTTCAGAATACACAGTCCAGTCTGGGAGTTTCTGATGTATTCGCGTTCGTTCATTCTCCTACAACCTTCACGAGGTCCAGAATTTCTGTCAAATAGACGACTGGTAGCATGTAGAACTGGCACCGTGTGCAGCTTGAATGTTCTCGGTCGCTCCTCGTGCGGACCAAAGGTACCGGTCCGTGTAGGGTCTCAGGCTATAATAGGTTTTTTATATGACTATAGAGCAATGGACGGCGTCCGCGTTCCCTTGATAGTCGTCAAGCCTAGATGTTAACGATTACTTCGCATCTTCTAGTACTACTTTGGCCAACTAAGCATCGCGTCTCTCTCTCAATTTATCATTAAACTGCTGGGAAGGCCTGTTTTTATCTTTGGTGATTCTCGATACTGTACATAGCGGACCCGAGTAAGGCTGTGGAACTTCTACGACACGCTCGTAGTCGGCGCGCAACATAATGACGGACATGCCGGGACGTGCCATGGGCACACAGAGAATGAAAACAGGATTGATATAAGAACAGAGAAGGTCCTGCGAGGGACCACGCCTCACACACGCTGTCTCTTCACCCAGTTATCCTTCCAGTCAGACAACGCGCTTATCCCTGGACAAACACGTCCACCTAGACGAAAGCCCAATCGTCAGTGGACCAATGTCCGCGAAACCCACATTCTTTCAGTCCCTCGGCGCAGCCGTAGGCACACTTCTGGGATGGACAACCCAGCAAACCGCCACAGAGGAGTTGACTGGGTCAGGGCATGCACCCCAGGACACCGTGTCTATGTCGACAATGAGGATGTCTTCAAGGAAGACGGAATGGGGGTGGTGGCGTCGGCCCGGATCCGGGCGAACCACATATCATCCCTCAGAGCCAAGGTCTGGGAGAAGTACGGGGAGCAGGTTCAAGTCAGAGAGGAGAAGTGATATGGAAGAGGTGAGGAGAAGTAGTATGGCGAAGTTGGGCGGGATGCAGATGTTTAGATGGAGGAGAAGAGCGGAGTGGGCAAGCAGGAAGTGGAACACTGGTCTTGCCAGTGGTGACGGACATGTAGGCACAAGGCATAGGCACGGGTACGGACGTCAGGCTGGCGGTAGAGCCAGTGGGAGAGTAGTGACAGTTCATCGGCAGGGGGTGCAAAGAGACACAGGGAGGAGAGCGATGGGTTCAACTGTCAGGAGCGGGGGTTCGATGCGGAACTCGACGAATAGGTCGGGAGGTCAGCGCAGAACAACTAGATAGCGGCATCAGTAAAGCTTTATTTCTTCCCTGACCTGATTGAAGTCGAGATTTCCGGATACCCTCGTTGCGCAGACTCCAGGACTGGCGATACGCATACTCGAATTGATGACCAATCAAGGCTGGATGAGAGCTCTAGTGAGCACGGGCTTTAAAGAAAGGTTTTTTGAAAAAAATTGTTGTGCTCGCCGTTGAGCAAGGGTTGAGGACAAACGAAGGACCTCGGACACTAGATTCATCGGCCGAGCGGCGCTTGTTGGGAGGTCCTGACCTAGGCTTCCGTCGTAGTCAGCGTTCGAGCGTTTTTTAGCTAACGAATTTGACCAACAATCGTCGCGTTTTCTCCTCGAAGGACTGTTGTGCAACTCCCTCGGAGCACAAGGTCGCTGAAGCCCAAAAGCGGAGGATGCGCGGAACGGAGCCGACGGTTAACGCCGGTGTCCGGAGTCCCAGTCCAACAAAAGACCCCGGGTGCATGGCCTTCCAACCACCATCATCCCCCCATCGTTGTCGCCGTCGACGACAGCGAGCAGCACCCCGCACTATACAACTTTGACAGCCTCATGGGTCACACCAAACGACGCCCTCCTCGACCCGCCCCTCAGGGTGAGTAGGGCGCAGCTTGTATGCGCACGATGCTGACGCATAAGTCACCCCACCCGTAGCACGAACAGCACGAGCAACGAGGAGCAAGGGCAGGGTAAGCACTGTCTCTTTTCACCCAAAACGCATCTCTATTGCATTGCTGCATCTCATTGAAAACGCATGGACTGATTGCAACGTTTTTACCTGCTTTTTCCACCTGTGCACTCCCCGCAGCCACTTGCTGATCCGGGCGAAAACACTCAACAACTGAACGAGCAGCTTCGTGCGTTGGGCTTGTACGCCGCACCAACCCTCGGAGACGGCAATTGCCTTTTCCGCGCCCTGTCTGATCAACTGTACGGCACCGATTCCTACCACGCCTCTCTGCGCCAGGCTATATGCAACTGGATCCAATCGCATGGAGATCGTTATGCCCCGTTTGTAGATGATGAGCGTGGCTTGGATGTGCACCTGGAGTGTATGCGGCAGCAGGGTGAGTCATCGTGTGCCTTTTCTGAAAGCATGTCGGACCAATAACGAATGTTTTACGGCGTGATCCTAGCTACATATGGCGGACATCTTGAACTCTCCGCGTTTGCTCACATGACCCGAAGGAATGTCAAGGTCATTCAACCTGGCTTAGTCTATGTCATAGAGTGGAACGCAGGCGGTGACCCCGCCACCGATCAACCTCCTGAAACAACGTCACAGTTGTCCTCTACCCTCCCTACACCAGATAACGACACTACCTTGAGTTGCCGCGATAAACGTCGGGCCAAGCGTGACGGTAAACGTGGTCATGAGAAATCCCTCCCTGAGCTTCCCGAGCACTCAGAAGCTGGGTCAGATCATCCCATATATGTGGCGTAAGTCGCTTCTCTCAGTGACTGGATATACCATTGACCAACCGACTTGCATCTAGATATCATGATTGGGAACACTTTTCATCGATACGCAACCTGCGTGGACCTCATGCTGGTCTCCCCAATGTGCGGGAAACGCCGATCCCAGATGATGACGTCGCCACGCCGCCTTCACCAGCAAGAAAGCCTGTCTCCAAAGCGAAAGCAAAGTCGGTCAAGCCGGTTTCTAAGAGCTCGTACGTGAAGAAGGCGCCCACTGTCGCAGATCTTGCAGCGCCATCCCCGCCGCTTCCCCTCACGCCCTCCCAAGTTCCTCTTCCTTCTTCCCGATCCCCCTCACCGGATACCTTCTCACAACCTCCACAATCCTCACATTCTTCGATACTGGCCTCAACGTCAGGTCACATCATGCGCACATACCGTTCACCAAAGAGGATGTTTGATGAGTCTTCAGCGTCCTCTGAGGAATCCCAAGGCATTGCAAAACGCGCGAAGCCAGCGTCACAGTTGTCTCAGCTGTCCCATTCGGACAGTCTTCCTGTGATTGCACCTACGTCAACTCCTCATGTAGACATCGATGTCGACATTGACGACCCCGACATGGATACCCCCTCCCTATCAGCCGCCTCACCAGCCTCGCCGGCATCCTCGAGCTCTCTCTCCTCCGTACCTTCTCCAGAGCCTTCGCCTCCACCAGAGGTTCGGCCACCCTCACCTCAGCTAACGAGACGGCAGCGGAAGCAACTGGGCTTACCCAAACCTCGTTCTGCAGTTGTTGGGAGCGCTAAAGCGAGCGCTGGAAAGATCGTCATTCCTGGGGGCAAGTTCAAAGCCAAACACAAGAATGAAAAAGACGATGAGGAGTGGGTAAGGAATGGGACAGGTAGAGTGGACGTGAGGGGCTTCCGTGAGCTGAAGATCTAGCGAGTCGTTCCCTTGAACAAGTGTGGAGACTGTCTCCTCTCTCGCAGACCCTGGAGTCTCCGAGCCACGCGCATGACTCATCTTACTGGCATATATTCTTGCATGAGGACCGGACATTCTGCAAACGGACACCACAGCATACATTACTTCATCGCTCTCATCATCATTCGCAAGCATCTACAAACTCATCTCACCCCCGCACCCAGCCTAGTCGCTCTGTTTTGTATCCTCATCAACGAGTTTCACCCCATCCTATCACCCCCTTCACCCATATCACATACCATTCAACTCCTCATCGCTTTTTCCATCGCATCTCATTTTCACATACCCCCCACACTCATACACATCAATTGGATCGCAAACCTCCTGTATTTTATCGGCATACTCTATTTTCTTGCTTCACGACATCGCTCACGTTACATCCACGAATCACATCGTCTTTTCCTCAACGCCTTTTGGACCTCCATCATCGTCATCTTTTCTCGCAGTTCTGTTGGGGCTCCTCGTACATAGTCATTGTGTTACATGTATTCATGAACAGTACCGTTCGCATTGACTTGTTCCGTATTATTTGCTCTCGTTTTCCTCTTTACTTATTCGGTGATCATGATCTGTCCACTTGGGTATCGTAGAGTGTCTTTACTCGTAGAGTCGACCTTTGTCTAATCCTGTGTATGTGTATAATGTATTGAGGTGACGTTGCACGTTGCCTCTGGGCTCTGACAACTTCCAGACCTAGAATATTTAATGTTTTGGGCACCAATTTTTTGGTTAATGTCCGGGGAAACTAGTATTGTACATGCGCCGTCGTCAGTGTAAGACTACTACGCGCCAATGTCCTCAATATCCTTCCAAAGAAACCTGAATGATTACTCCTCCACATCAATATCATAATCCCCTCCATCCAATTTAACCCCTCCACTTGCGTCCTGCACCACAATCACACTCCCCCCATTAATCGTGATACTTCCCTTGAGCGGGAACTTCACCGTCCCCGTCGTCCCCTTCGGCACCTTCAACGTCGCGGAGAACTTGCTCTTCTTCCCCTTCTTGGACACCGACCACTTCGCGCCGAACCAGCCAAGCGGCGAGGTGAAACCTCCCTCGGCTTTGGTCAGGCCGGACAGGTGGGGCGCGAAAGACCAGGTGCGGCCTTGGGGGGAAGTGACGGTGAGGCCGAGGACGTAGTAGGTCAGCGCGGAGGTGGGGCCGGAGGACCAGCCGTGGGCGTGGCTGGTGTAGGCTGCGTCGTAGTTGTAGCCACGGTATGAGCGGTAGCTAGGAGAATGATATGTGAGTATATGGTGACGATGAGAGGATCGGAGAGTAATTACCCAAGGGAACCGTTGGCAGTGTAACCTTCGAGAAGAGTGGACTGCACACTGAGGGGAGTGTAGAGCATGTAACCCCACTCGCGGCGAAGGAGATCCATCGCACGGTCGTCGTTTCCAGACTCAAAGTGGGCGGCAAGCTATTGAACACGATGCTTAGTTCCAAGGCCCCCACAAACTTGATCATTCTGGGTACTCACCTCCAATGATCCAATGAACGGCGAGATCGTATCTGGCAGCTCAGGTGCCACTGCACCGATCTTGTTCCAGTTCTTCGTCAGGCCCTTGCTGATAGAGTCAGCTTGTTCCTGCGAGGTCGTGAGACCGTACAGAACCGCCATGGAGTTCGCGTCCTGGGGGCAGAGGGTGGTGGTGGTGTTGTCACGGTACATGCCGGCGCTGGGCAACCAGAATGCCTCGTTGAACTTGGCCTTGAGAGCGGTGGCGTTTGCGGCCCAAGCGGTGGACAGAGAGTTAGCGTTGACGTAGGTTCCGAGTTCTGCACTGTTGACGAGAACCTGTACGTGGATGTGAATTAGACCTTTGACGAAGAAGGGAGAAAACACGAAGGCTTACCTTGTAGAGCAAGGCATTGCCTTCAGCATTGTGGCCTCCACCACCCAATCTAGCCCAATCTCTCAGACCAGTGACGTTCATCAATCCAGTTCCGTCAACCTTGTTCTCCAAAAACGCCACAGCCCTCGTGTAGTTCGTCCAAACAACCTTCAACCAATCAACATCACCAGTGTACAAGACGTAGTTGTGTGTGCCGATCAGCGTCCAGGCGTGGTAGGTGTCGGAGTCGAGTTGGCTGAGAGGAGGGCCAGACTCGGGGAGCGCACCCGTGCGGGGGTTGATGGCGGCGAACATAGTGGCGAGTGCGTTACGGGTGGGGATCAGGTCGTTTGTTGAGACGAACTGGGTCGGGACGGCGACACCCATGTCACCAGGCCATACAGCTCTGAGTTCATTGGATTAGTTGGGCGATGAGATATGTGACTAGCTCAACCCTTACCTGTCACGTTTCGCACCGTCGACGATAATTGGACCAGCAACGCCCAAAGTCGCGTTGTTTTGCCAACCTAGGGGATGGTCGGCTTTGGGAGTATTGATGAGTACTGAAATAACTCACCTGGAGAGCTCACGAATGGGACTTGTCTGCCGGTGTGCAAAGGCACGGTATTCGTCTGAACAGTGTAAGCACCGGCGTACCAGATCTTCAGAATGGAGATGTATTAGCAAGTAACATTTGTAGAATCATTCGGCGTGCTCACCTTGGTCAAGAAATCCTTGTCGTGGAAATGAGGATCCGAAGCGTAGAAGTAGCCACCGTAATCGCGCATATCCTTCACGTGTGGCATGAAGGAGATGTAGCACGTGATGTTCGAGATTGATACAGAGCCGGTGTCCGTGGACGCAATGGTCATGTAGCGGAAACCTCCACGGAGGGTAGATTCTGGTTGGTTCCAGACACCCTTTTTCAAGGGTTTTTCGAGCGGTAACGCGCCGTCGTAAGTCTGGTTGTACCAAGGGTAGGAGGAGTCGTCAGAGAATTGCGGGCTGATGTATACGGGAGACTCGGTGAATGTCAACTGAATGGCAGATGATTTGGACACGGAGTCGAAGTTGAAGGAGATGAGCCCTCCGACCTATACACGTTTCAGTATGTCGCGCCAACCGGTAGGAACGAGAAGCTCACCTCAATCCCGAAGTCGACGGTCACCCAGCTGCCCTTGCCCGAAACGGTCGCTGAGCCGTGCGACTTGACGAGGTTCTTCTCGCCGCGCACCGAGCCAACTGCCTTCGTAATGGAGCGTGGTCTTACCACTCTGTCTGGCGCGTAGTTGAACTTGTCCCATGGACCTTTCGGCGCAGAGCCTAGGACGCACGACGACGAGGTGAGGAGGAGGAAACCGAACACAGCAGAGAAGAAGACCATGTTTGCGGTTGTCCTTCTCGACTACCATTGCTCCACCCGCACTTTATAGCCAGTCTCTTAGCGGTGGAGAAAGCGAAAAATGTGAACAGATCGGCATCACGAGCCTGTGGGCGGGCCGGGTCAGAATTTACGAGACTGGACAAGATGTGTAGCCGGTACCATATGACGCAGCTAAGGATTCGGGAATGAGAGCAGAACATTTGGTCAACACGAGGAAGGGATGGCCAGGTGACTATAGCATGACTTACCCCACACATGATCAATCCCGAACCACTGGCGGATGTTTGGCGCCATCACGTGGAGTTGATCCAGGAACGTCCAGGCTGCGAACAGTCGCAAAACAAAAGTCAAATTTTAAATCTGGCCTTTGGAGTGACGACGGCTATGGAATGCGGGAAACGGCTACGAGATGCGGGGAACGAAGCGGGCACGTGCCGGCCATGGTGAATGTGGGGGCTGGGGCTGTATGAGTTAGCAACAAGAACCGCGGCGGAGAGCAGTGGGCAGTACATCGTGCGCACCTGACAAGGTGTAGACATCAGACGTTCCTACATTATAATACGCGTCCAAACTGTTGAAAAACTGCACTGCGGCTGCACAAGCGGGACCTAAGCAATTGCTCGAAGAACGGACAAATGATCTCGCCGCGGAATGCCGTCGGATGCACTCATGCCATTATGTTCCGTCATACATAGTACAGTATGACACTACAACCAGAGATTCGTTGTGTCCTGCTCATCGCACAAATCAGTCTTGAATCAAGATTGCTGAAGAACGGGTGGTCCGGCTTACTAGATAATCAAGTGTACGAAGGAGAATTCGAACCGTGTTCCTGCTTTCCAGCAATGGCATCCTGCCCCATATTCCACGATGCAGATTGATCCTGTCAATTGACCAGACCAGATGTTCGTGAAGGACAATTTTGACGTTCTTCAGACGATTGAACCCCGGCCCGGCCAGATATTTGTCAAGCGTTTCCCATTCCAAGGCGACAACGCGAGGCACACTAGTGGATACCAGAAGCACAGCGATGGTGAGATATTCCAGCTGAGGCGGTATGCGGAATATGTCTATGAACGGCTCCATGCCAGTGATTGCATGGATGCAGAGGCGAAGGGTCGTCAGTCGAAAGGCTACGGAGAAGTCTAGCTTGTCTGAACAATAGAATCGACAATCAGTTCTCCGATGAAGAGAGAGGAACTGATGAGTGTTCTCACCAGGGATTCCAAGCGCTCTTACCCCACCACTGCCGACATCTTTCAATACCAACTCCAATTCCTCTAAGGAGGCGGCGCAACGGCTAATCACGCCCGCCAGGGCAGGGGCCATTGCCTTGTGGTCACATACGTACTGTAATTTCCGTATATTCTGTGTGATCTGGCAAGAGATCACGTTGTTGATGACATGGACGTCCGGCGAGTCCCACAGCTGCAGCTCGACGACTGCAGGAACCCTCCGCGCGTGGAACGTGTCAAGGGGGGTATCAGACTCGGTCCTCAGGATATAGATGCGACGCAGATGCAGCCGTCCAAGTGATGGAAACCAGGACAAGAAACGCCTGAAATCCCGTGCAGAGGCAAAACGGCAGTTGTAAAGTGTGAGCGAATATAGACTCTTGTGGGTTTTAAATTGGGAAATCATCTTCTCCGTCGGTCCGTGAATAGGAGGGAGGCAACAAAGTAGGATGGAGCTGACGGAAGGTGTCAAGGGGAGAATATGTGTAGGCACCTGGCTGAGCCAAGAATACACAGGGGCCTCCTTGATACGAGTGCTTCCAATGACACCATTCTCCTCTTCGTCATCTATGGATATGTTTGTCCCCAAGACCAGCTCGTGGACAAACAACCCTAGAAGACGTGTGGATCGGATTGTGGCGAGAAACCGAGCAAACTGTTTCTCGTTCTTAAGCAGTACACTGCGATAAAGATGGAACCGACTTCTTGGAAGCCAATCCCGGCATGTGAGGGCACAGAAGAGAAGTGGCTCTGGGTTACATTCCAACCAACAGTCGTTTGCAATGAAGGAGATGATGCGTTCGAATGACTCCAGTGGGAGCCTCGGAAGATCGGTAGGCCGAGATATCTCACTCGCCTGAAGAGGAGGATATTCGCGTGGGCCGTGGAATGGATCTACACAATATTTCAAGTCGGAGATTGGATCCAGGTGGTTAGGCATGATATGCGGACCTACACGACGGGTCGCAGTAAAGTAAGTGGCAGTCAAATAGACGGAAAACGGGTAAGGTGTCGTACCTCGCAGAGGTCACAGGATGATGCAGAGTGCAATGCAAAATCATGGTCGGTGAGCATTCATATAGTGCCTACATTGCTGCCTTGTACTGGAATGAGCAACAGTGAACGACGGTGTGCGGAGGTCCTTGTTGGTCCTTTAGCAACATTCCACCTCGTGAGTAAAACGTTTGCTGCCGTAATCTCTGTGTCACAACCGTCAGCGATTTACCAACCATCTCAACGATCCATGGAGTCTCGGGGTGTCGTGTCGTACAAAGCAAAGTCGCACCTCTCATTGTTTTCTTTGACAGAGCGCGACGCGCATGGCATGCTCCCGTTTGTTTGGGGTGAATGGATGACAACCGTGTGCTTTTCTGTGCACTGGGGTAGTCGCAAGAGTCGGAAAAGAACAAGGGCAAAAGGATCCTCCTGCCTCCCTCGTAGAATTACGTGTTTGAGGTGTGTGCAACTATTTTGTGGAAACGTAACATGAGATGGTGCGGAATGAGACTGATAGTTTCATTAGAATAGCAACAAATAATTAATGGCCGACATGACCTTACCTCTGCCGCATGCATTGGAACAACTGGCGTTCACTGTAGAATGACAAAAAATCAAAGAGTGTCGGTCTTCAAATTGGTCTCTGTTACACTCACTGGTGAAATTACATTTCCTGAAATGCACTGACCGGAACTCCTCATAATCAGGGGCAGAGTCGTCATCCGTTTCCATGCGCTCCCTAAATTCCCTCCCTCGGCTGGGCGCTGGACCGAGTGTGTGAGGACAAGGTGAGGGCTCTGCCTTGAATAGCTTCGTAAACGGACGCATCAACTGGTTTGTGTTCTGCTGAAAGGTGATGTTCATCTTCATAGGTTGGCGACGGCTGCGAGTGCTTCAATGGCTTCGTACGTCGGGGAAGAAAACTAAGTGATTGGCACTGGTGGTATCGAGTGAAAACCCACCAATAACTTCCTTACGCGAGTCAGGCCAGCGATGAGAGTGAGGGTGATATCGATTTTTCCCAATCTTGCACGCCAACCACAGGGATGAGAGTTCCAAGACACGAAAGACTTCCGCATCACTCCATCGGCTTACTAGGTCGAGCTTCATGATACGAAGTTCAGTAAGGTTGGGTGCATTCGTGGATACAGTGACCAGATCAGATTTCCGCTGTGGTGCCTATATCGAGCGACTTCAGCTTGCAACCCAGACCTAGAGAAACGATTGGGCCAATGCCCAGAGAAGTTGGAGAACCTCAGATATTCCAAGTTGGCAAACGCTCCTGGAGGCAGATCCCATTTTGAGCCCGAGTCGAGGAATGTCGCCCAGTTTGGCGAAGCGAAGACGTTTCAGATTGGGCAACAACCTGAGAATTGTGCAGATGAACGCCCTCATTTCCTGCGTGCTTTCCCTGTCCGGTTCGGACTTATGCGTGTAACTTGGGCTCCCCAGTTGAGTGTTAAATCCTCTACACTACCTGCAAAAGAGGATATGGTCTCCGCCAACCCTGCGTTCCGCTCACACTTGAGCATCTATACTCGTAACACTTTGATATAAATAACTTCCTTGGCTGTCATCGCGAAAGGTACGAGAGGTGGCCAGGGCGAATGCGAACCTGCCTCTTCACGGAGTCCACCTTGATTCTCGCCATAGGGACTGCAATGCGGTAGAGCACTCGCGACGTGAGCGGCATGCTCCGAAGGTGATGTGTATAAAGTGAGTGCTCCTTCATCGCAGGGCGCGCAGGGGGTGATAACGTGAAAAGTATGCAAGACGGACAGAGATCAAGGCTGTCAGGGTACAGCACAGAGCTCTGCGACGAAAGCTAAAGAATTTGAGGGCCCGTTTCTTTCTCTTTCTACATCAAGATGTTGAAGGGTGGACAGCGAAGCGAACATCGGGACAACTCACCGACAAGAGACATACGCCGCCGCCCGAGCAGGTGAAGCCACTCCATCTCTCCAGTAGTATTGGGGTCCAATACATCCAAAATAGCTCTCGCCACGTATGTTGCATGCTTTATCGCTCACTTCTGGACGCTTGAGTCGGAAAGAGAGCCATGTACATGTACCGCGGTGGCGACCACATCGGCAGTGTGATTGAGGAGGTACGATCCAGCAGAAGGTTGTTCAGATCTGCCGTAGCAGCAGAGTATCGAGTAGTAGGGTGTGCCTCAGATTTTTGGAGGGATAACAGCAAAGTATCGATTGGTGGTGACTGCACGTATGAAAGAACGGATATGGAATAAGCGCCAGGATCTTTTACCTCTTTGCTCCATCTAGTAGTACTCTCCCTGTCTTCCAAGTCTCTGACCTTCATACTCACATTTGGACGCTATACACTGTAACAACTGGTAATCCAATCAAATGAACCTCCCGTTAGTGCATCGTTAACTGAAATTCCTCTCAGCAGTTCTCCAGGAGTGTCAATCGCTCACACTGCAGGTTGAAATCGACGACTTCAACGCAACGACACGTACATGAAGGATGTTCCAAGCAAATAAACGTGAATATGCTTGGGACCGATGCTCAGCTACCGTGCGCCCAGTAAGATACAAGGTTATGGTCACTTGTTGTATGTCTTGATGTCCTGACTGTTTCGGTCTCCTAAGCCAGGGAGAGCTCCGCGCGGCCTTATCGCATGGATACGCAGGATATATGGTATATAGTCTTCCTATAGATATCTTTTTGCTTTAATTCTGCATGCTGACGATACAGAATCTTTCCAGCCACAAATTGCGATTCAGACTAGTGACGAGTCATTCAACAAGGCGTCCAGGAAATGTTGGAGGTTGGGATCTAAGCTGGGGCTGGCAAGAGGGAGTATAGGCAGCTGAGGGGCAAACGAAGCTCTTCACAACCTTCTTTCACCCCCTCCGGGTATCTCGTGCTTCCCCCGTCCCTCAAGCAACCGGTCGCTCGTATCAACATGGTTTTCGGTAAACTCAACCTCGCCGCCTTCAAGAAGGCAAGCATCAAGAAGCTGCAGAGCAAGGTGAGTACTTCTTCTCTGCTGCTCACGCATGCAGCTGAACATTTCGCTTCCAAGTCGAAGGGGAAACGACCCCAATCTCTCCCACCTGCATCTATCTCAACCGAGGATATGGTAGCTCTGAGGACTGTACGTGCCTACGCTCTCTCTGGCCGGATTGCAACTGACCATTGTCCCGCAGACACACTCCTTGTGCGACATCAAGCGAGTCGAACAGGAGATGATCGAGGCAATGATGGACGCAGCCCACGATCCAAAGGTCCTCAACCTGCGGTCCCTTCTCAGCCGGGGTGTCATGGCAGAGTGGATGGAAGAAGTGGTGAGTAACCTCCTCAACCATGCGCGTATCTGTCTCTGAGGTCACAACCACCCAGCTTCGCAAGGGAGAAATGACATTGCTGGAGGTAAATACCGTTCTCAGCATCGAGTGCGGCAAGGGAGAAGAGACCTCAAGTTTCACAACCGCAGCCATCACCGCTTGCGAGGAAGAAGATCTTGAACTTCCCGCACAAGACATCGAGGAGAAAGTCACACCGGAGGACGTTCCCGCAGAGGATGTCAGCCTCACTCTCGACAGTCTCGTGTCCATTGACTTGTCCGATGACGCTCCTCTCCCTCCTGCGGCGCACGTTCTCCTTGATGTCCACTCCCCGCCAGCCTATCCTATCCTCGCTCCTCCCGCGTTCGACTGCTCCGACGTCTCCAAGACCTTCGTCAACGTCCCTCTGGATGAAATGGATGAAGTCAAGAGCACAGCTGCGGACGAGTTGGCCATCGAGACGACAGTCCAAGTCACGCAAACGCCAGAGCCAGAGCTCCCTTCCATCCATCAAGTCCAAGTCCCAGATGCCGAAGCAGTTCCTCCGGCTGACAGTGAAGACAAGGAGATCGTCCAACCCGTCGTCAAGGCCGTGCATCGTGTCAAGGTTCACTACTCCAAGCCCGTCACCGTCCAAGCCCCAGCGAAGAAGCCAGTCCTCGCAAGCAACCTCTTGAAGGACCTCAAGGTGGACAAGAAGCTCGGCTCCGGAGGATTCGGCGCAGTCTACGCCGTGACACACAAGAAGACGGGGGTTCGGTACGCGTTGAAGGTCATGTCCAAGACGAGGAAGGATCCTCCGAAGGAGCATCATCAGGCCATCGAGGGCCATCTCATGAGGGTGGCTGTCCAAGAGACGTTCGCTTTGCACCGCACAGCGGGCGTTGTGGGTGTCGTCGACCTGGTTGCGTCGACATATGACTCTCTCAACTTCTATCACGTCTTGGTAGGCTCCTTTTCCCTCGTTATACACTTGCATGGCTAATCAACTGGTCACAGCCATTGTACGAAGGCGGAGACCTCGCAAATGAGATTGCTCGTTGCGGTTCATTCCCAGATGTCAAGGCCAGGTTCTACATCGCAGAGATTGTGCGTATTTTCTCTGTCCTCTCCATTTCCTCCCTGACCACCCTTTTAGGTCCAAGCCGTTGCAGCACTTCACGATGAAGGCCTCATCCACCGTGATCTCAAGCCTGGCAACATCCTCCTCAGCACCAATGGCCATGCTGTGATTGCGGATCTCGGCCTTGCGAAGGCCTTCACGACAAAGCGCTGCGCCTTCGAGTTGGAGAGCTACGAACGCTACTTCCCAATGCTCACCGAGGGCGAGAACGACGCGAAAGGTGTTACGAAGACGCGGTGCGGCACTCCCGAGTACATGGCGCCGGAGTTGTGCGCGGGTCAGCTGTACGACTGCAAGGTGGACGTTTTTGCAATGGGTCTTATCTTATTTGAGATGTTGGTTGGAGTGGTGAGTACTTTCTGCTCTCCATCTGAGCATGACACTGACTGCTTCAACGTGACAGCTCCCGCAGGAGTTGCCTGACTGGGACGGGGACTTGACGAGGGTGTCTGATCAGTATGGCATATCTGAGCATGCGGAGGACTTTATTGCGGAGGTGAGCTTTATCTATTCTTCATGACATGGCGACGCGACCACTCATCGGTGTCTCCACAGGCACTTGCTGAGCTTCCTGGAGATCGTCCAACGGCCAAGGAATTGATGAAGTTCGAGATTTTCGACGGATGGTACGTTTCCATGTCTAGGTTCTTCGGTCACAGTCTGACTTTCTTTCGACACAGTGACTGGGATGAACTTAGAGATCAAGAAGTATACGAGGGGTGGTTGCCTGTGTCAGACTCTGAGGAGTCTGACGGGAACCCAATCACCTTCGTACCAGGGGAGCCAATTGATCCAGCGATGGATTTCCTCCCCTTCTTGAACTTCCAGTCGCCGCAGTTCTCTCAGCTGCCTTCTTCCGCAACGGCTCTTCCTACCGCAGTCTCTGATCATGAGCTGCCGACCGTCGCGGGTGAGGATAGTCTCGCCGCTGAGGATTCCATCGGATCTTTGAATTCCATTGCGCTGTTGGACGTCAACGTTGACCAGACCCCGTCTCTCGCTCTCGATGTCAAGCAAGAACCAGAGCCAGAAGTATCCTTGCTCTGGGACGCGTTCGAGGTGGAGCGTTCTCCCAGTCCATGCGCAGTCTCAGATCCACTGAAGTCATCCCTACC
Source organism: Cristinia sonorae (assembly GCA_021029105.1). Classification (NCBI taxonomy): domain Eukaryota; kingdom Fungi; phylum Basidiomycota; class Agaricomycetes; order Agaricales; family Stephanosporaceae; genus Cristinia; species Cristinia sonorae. The sequence goes on from JAEVFJ010000013.1 coordinate 413,340, forward strand.
CTCCATCGCTTCTACTCAAGATTGTCCGCAGCTTCCAATGCCTTTGTCTTCTTCGAACACCAGTCAACCGTGGGCGATATCAACGTACTCAGATTCCCTGTCACTTCCTGCTCATGGCAGTCAACTCGAGGCACCCTCCGTTCCTATCAGCTATTCTTCGGACAACGACAGCAGACCTTGGGCGTTGTGCGCACTGGGCACAGCGCAGTCTTCGTCTATCCAGAGCCCATCCATCACTGACAAGTCTAATTGTGTGGCGTCTGGGGTGTCCTCGCCCTGTGGTTCACCATCATACTGCCCTTCCGAAGGCGGCTTCTCTGCTTCAGCCGCACCCAACCCTGTGCCAACGTCCTTCAACACTCTCATCGACGACGACTCCAGCTGCATTATGTCTAGTACCATCACAACACGCCTATCCTTAGCTAAGGTCAACATGTCTGACACTGCGCTTGCTCCATCCAGCGGAACTTGCACCTCCAACGGCCCATCCGTCGCATTCCCCTCGGCCAACCTCAAGAAGATATCATTGGTTGATCAACACCACGCTCCAAGCTCTCTGGACCCCACTGCAGTCTCATCGGTCGCTACAACTTTGCCCCCTCTGGAACCTGTCATCTCGCCCTCCCTGCTCTCCGGCGTCACTCTATCAAGCGGATTCTCTTCTGGCTCGTCCTTTGCCGACAACACCTCCAACCCTTCGCCGTTTAATGTCACTCGCCCGCGTCACTCGCTATCTTCTCCGTCTACCTTTCTAAGAGATCTCTCCTATACAAGATCAATGCTCCCCCTCAATCCGATGTCTGTGTTCGGCTCGCTGGTGGACTTCGCTGGATTGATTTGGAATCGTGTTACTTCCTGTCTTCTTCGACTGCTGCTCTGATCTGGTCGCCGCCTTGCTGTCTTCAGGATCTTGTCGCTACTCTCTTGTGTATAAACTTCACGTATCGTCCTACTCGTGCTTCGAATATCTCCTGTCTACCATCCGTAATCATCACTCGCACCATCTAGCTGTAGTTTCTTGTATCCTCATTTACTCTATAAAACCTACTATGTTTTCAGCAGCCTCTTCATAACTTGCAGTCTCTTGATTCCTTGAGCTTGAGTGACTCGACAAGCACTAAATTCTCATTTAGGGGTTCTGGTGTATGATTATACCCGTATCCGCATTTTTCTGTTCATTGTTCTTCACTGACCATCGCGCTGTTTCCCCAGATTTTCCAATATGTTCTTGACTCCCTCCAAGTCGCCCACAGCTGCCCTCCCGCCGTCCCAATCCACGACAATAGGCCACTTCAGCACCTTCGGATTCTGCTGCACAAGGCTTGTCACTTCTTCTGGTGTTCTATCTTTCCCCTGCGAGAGTGAACCGGAGTAAGGGTATAGAAGTGTATCCGGAGAGCTAGCGTTTGTATATGACAATATGGTTCGAATTTGATCTGGGGTTGGGGGTCGGTCCTCGATGACTTCAAGATTGAATTCGAGTGGGTGCTCAGTGTGCGCGTAAGGAGGATACGGGGACGAAAGAGCTCCTTGTAAAATACGAAGTGCCATCTGAGACGGTGGCGAGGATGTCCTATGGCTGTGGAATAGGTAGAAACGACAGGGAAGTGACTCAGGAGACAACTGCCAGTGGTGTTGAGGAATGTCTTACAAAATCGATATCTGAGGCTACACGAAACAAAAGTCAGCATCACTTCTGCAGAGTACATATTGGCACTTACGATGGAACGCTTAAATGCAGAAAACATCGCTACGACACCCAAGAAATGATAAATGTTGGTTGTGCTGTCTCGCGCTTACGGTCGGCTTACAGTGTTTCGTGACGCCACAATCCAATCTCAGAACATTTCCCACGGCCACAACCAGACACATCCGGTCCCCAGCTTCCATCCTATTCCTCTTTTTTTTGGTGGGGTGTTGTATCTCCTGGAGAGATACTGTCGCGGCACGGTTCGACAGAGTCGTTCGCGCGCTCGCGACCCGCTGTAAACCAAAGTTGCCCTCGGAAGGTTGATTTGTACCGCGGGGAAATGCCTTACGCACCCCGTGTGGGACTCAAGCCAGACTCTCGTGAGTCAGCAGCACTCCTCTCACTCCTCTCCCTCCTCCTCTCTCTTCCTCTCTCCTCCACTGCTGCTTTGATGCCTTTATGCCCACTAAAACCCCGCCCTTCTGGACCCAGTCCATTGGAAGGTTGTCATAGTCTTCGATTACGCTGGACCATGTAGCTTTGACGAGCTTAATGTCGATGGCTCTCTTCCCGTATCTTCGTGAGTTTGACGATCTACAGTCCAGTTGTAGTCGGTTGATGATTGATCTTTTCCATCTATTGTAGACTTCTTGCTGGGAGAACCTCCTTCCATCTTCCATCCTATTTCTCGTGAATCCCTCCGTCTAAGCTTCTCATCTTTACTGCAACGGGACTGACGTTTCCATATAAATGTTGCCAGCAAACATCCGCACAAGTAGAGACATCCTCATCAACCATTGTGGATCATCCCCCATCTATTGTCCACCAAAGAGCATGCGCTGCCACCAGTACCCACTTATAATGTACATTTACCAGAGAATATCCTGCCCATTCGAAAGTACGTATACGTCTCCGCATCGTGGCCATTCTTCTGCCATACAATATGCTCATCTATCGAATCGTTAGGCAGCGACGACCACACCAGATTCCGCTTCGGCAACAATCCCGACGGCATCTAAAGTATGGGTTACGAGTATGAGAGATACAGCCAGACCCGTGCAGAGAGAAATATACCTAAACGTTTCGCAGCAGCAACGACACCAGATTCAGCCTCCGTCACAATGCCTGCCGCATCTGCGACGAACGATAGTGTCAGTAAAAATGTGCGTTATCGGAGCAAACTCTTACCTAGTCGTTTGGCTGAGATGACGACGTCAGTCTTTGCTTCCTTGAAGAGCTCAGCCGCATCTGGAATATCATCACGGTGTGTGATTTCTGTATTCAATCAATATACGAGTGACATCGAACACTCACCTGAACGTCTAGCCGCAGCAACTACGCCTACTTCGGCCTCAGCCACAATACCAGCAGCATCTGAATATGTTGGTATGTCAGCTCGTATATCAGCGGACGTGCAGCCTCCGAGTAGATGGCTTACCTAGACGTTTTGCAGCAGCTACGACACCAACTTCAGCCTCAGCGACAATACCTGCTGCATCTAAAGGCGACGTTACGTCAGACGGTGTACCACTGCACATAGAGTATGTCTTACCTAGGCGTTTTGCAGCTGCTACGACTCCAACCTCGGCTTCAGCGACAATACCTGCGGCATCTATGCATGGGATGATGGGCCCGATCAGTGGGACATTTTAACTCATTCAGAGGGGGATCCTACCGAGACGTTTAGCTGAAACGACGACGTCGCTCTTGGCCTCTTTGATGAGGTCTGCAGAATCTGCAACGCCCGCTGGTGAAGCTCATGCACCACGCTGTGACTGAAAACTCACTAGCTCTTTTAGCCGCAGCGACCACTCCAGATTCCGCCTCCGCGACGATCCCTACGGCGTCTTCATCTCTGTGTTAGTGGATAGTGAACTGCACAGTTCCCTTGCATAGGATGACCTACCCAATCGTTTGGCTGGGACAACATCTGCAAAGGCCGGTAAGTAATGGTCTTGATCAAGGACATGCTGAAAGCTCACCGGAGCGTCTCAGAGCCGCCACAGGGACAATGGCTTCAGCAGCAAAATCCGAACAGACTAACCGAATGTGTGTGAGTTCAACGGTGGCTCTGTTGAAGCGATCGACTCACATAATTCTCTAGCGATGTCATTGACTGTGGACACCGGGCGCGCAAGAGCGGTGCTAAGGAACGCAACAACGAGGAGGTATTTGCTGAGCATCTTGACCGCTAATCCAGGCGCTGTAGTTGTACGGATGTTCCCTTTCCTCCTCCGCTAAGCGATGTGGTCTTTATACCGACCCAGATTCTCGCAGTGTCTGTGGAAACCCCTCCTCCGCTCCGCTCCATCCGAAAATAACTCAGCCCAGCTGCCAGGTGTATCGCATTCCACACGAGCTCGCTGTCTTCATTCTTCCGCCCAGCCTTCCATCCCGCGGACAGGAGACAGAATGGACAAATCGTTCTCTTCATTAATAGGCACGGATCTGCATTTGGGATGCTCCAGACAGCGATATCTGCATACGAGATTCCACATCAGTCGTCTGATATGACCGTTCAACCCGCAACTGCTTTTGAAGCCCTTGCGATACCATTTATCATTCCAACGCAGGCCCATCCGGATGCAATTGTCAATGATCTGTATGGGTCCTGGGAGAACGCAAAGATATGGAAATGTGGGCGGCCAAAGACTTCCGGTGTTCTCGTGATTTTCACAAGCCTACCAGAATCGTACTCTATAGAGTCACTGCTTCGTGATTGCACATCATCGATTCAACCCCATGAAGTCAATCATCGTTGATAATTGTCCGAAGACTTCGTTACCGAAGGAACGGGGGCGGCCGCAGTCACTGGTCTTTTGTCTTCTACGAAGTCTCCCTTATTCCTCTGCAAATTCTCCCCCGGGGTCCGTCGACCACAGAAGGCTTGCCACAACTGTCTCTCCGTCTCTCAACCCTTGCTCGCGAGGAATTGCAAAGATGGTTTCGATGATAAGGCCGTCGGTCGCGACAGTTTTCATGTCGAGCACGGCACTGTTTAACGTGCTGATTTTGTTTGCCACAATGCACACGTTATTCGTGCCCAAGGCGCCCGCTACCTACAGTGAGTCCTGAAAGATTCCTCATTGCGTTTGGCTTAGCGAGATTAACGACACCGCGTGTTTCTAGCTTGGATCGACAGGGACATTCCTCTCGACATGCCTACTGGCCCTGTACCAACGGTAGAGATGACGTTCCAAGAGTCCTCCCGTTTCATGCTCGACGACGACACCGACAAGCCAAACTGGAAAACTCTCATCACCAACCAAATCGGGATCGGGTTCGCCCACCTCGGGCCCTTCCACTACCGCTACATCTCCTCCGCCTACCACTCTCTTCATTGTGTCTACAGCATGTCTGTAGACTTTGAAAAGCCCGACCACTGGAACAACCCTTCTCATCACCTCATTCACTGTCTCATGTACATGCGACAGATGTTCCTATGCAACGCTGACACAACTCTGGAGGAGGGAGACTTCATGACGAGGAATTTCACACTGGATAGGATGGGTGTCACAAGGGAATGCAGGGACTGGGAGACTATCGCAGATTGGGTGGACGAGAACTTCAGAGAGTGGGCGGCGTACAATGGTGTCTCTTTGGACGATTAGCAGACATCTAATTATAGACCATGTTCGGCTGAACGTTCAGACCGTGCCTTTGAGCCTGACGTTATCGCTGTGAGACTCACGCCCATCGTTCCGTTTACGGGATATTCTCAGGTTGGGTAGATGACTACCGGAGGGCAGCTGTTATGTCCGCGTCGACACTGACTGGTGCTCTCAAGTCTTTCGGCAGTCACAAGATACAATACACTGACAAGTTGTCCCTCGAACATGACACCTAACAAAGCGCACGTACAATGACACCCATTCATCGAGACAAGTACGCCTGATAGTTCCTCTTCGCCTCGTTCAGAACAGGTTCCCAATCGTGGCACAGCGATTCCACCCCGTTCCACGTGAACGTGCTCCCCTGAGGCTCGTTCCGCATGTCCATGGTGCACGTTAACGACTGTCTGAGGTAGTTCAGACAATGTTGCGCTAGGGGCGAACGATGGGTGCCCTCTTCAGCGTATGCGCGTTGAAGGACTTCGACGCAGCGTATCTGGTGGAACATGGCAACGGTGTAGGTCTTGACGCTGCCGTCGGGCTCGCTGAGGTGCACAGTGTGTCCACCTGGTGGGAGGAGGTTATCCCAGGCCGGTGCACCCATCTCGAAATGCACAGAGGCAGGGATGACGTGTAGGGTGGCTTCGTCAAGTGGGGGGATTGACCAGGATAATGGGTTACGAGCTTGAAACCAACGATTAGTTACTGTCACAATTCGAGTCTTGAGAGCACATAATCATACCAATATGGATCTGACGAAGACCGCTCTGCCATACTGGTATGGGTATGGACAGAATACATGCAACCGCGAAGAGGACTGCGACGAGAGTTGGTCGCGACATGGCTTGCGGCGACGAGGTATGGTTGTGTCCACGATATGATTCTGAGCCTTGCAGGAAGAAACTCGTGGCCGTTAATCACGGACAGGTGCTATCACCCAAGGAAGAGCGGGAACAAGAAGACGAAGTAAACGTCAGGATAATTATGGTCCCGGCGGGAATGTTCAATCCACCTATCTAGACATCTAGACATCAGTCCGACAACTATTGACTTCCACGGACCGCAACGCATGCTTCTCCACCAGTCGGAACAATGATAACCTCCCTTTGCTCGGTTTTGGGGATCAGCCACGCACATTGTGGTACGTGAGAAGGAAGGGGCGGAAAGAGGTTTATTGAGGTATTCGTCCGGAGGACAATCGCCACTGGGCCCACGCCAGCCATGCGGAACTTGTAGAGTTGATCAAAGGAGGTGAATATGAACGTCCAGCTCTGATCGGCGCTATAGAGCAGATAACACCAGATCAGATGGATCTGTCAAACCAAGCCACAAACAACGAATGACTTGCCTCCCATGGTCTTTCAATGTTTTCGACTGATTATATTCAGAATAAATCCGCAGTTGTCGTATCAAGATTGAACTTTAGACGTCATATTCGATTCAATGACCTTATCATCGGCGCGCAAACAATCGGCATCAAGCAAAGCAGAACGTGTGGCCTCACGATGAGAACGAGGGGTGCTGGTAGAGCACTACGCCTGTTCTTCCATCAGCAACTTTGGAAACCCCCCAAACCATGGTTTGCGCAACATACCTGAAGTGCTGTAATAGTTCTGGACCCACTTCGCCTCAGTTGAGGTGCTACCGGCACTAAACTCGAAAACAAAGATGTTGTCTGCCGGGCACGGGAAAGAGTAGTTGTAGTTTATCCCATGCGTCATCGAGATGGTTTGGATTTTGGCCTTCCGAGCCGGACGAGTCTCCCATGTGAGTTTCTTCACGTCAAGAGGGGCGTCGGCAGCACTTGTCCATATATCCACCAAGTTTTCGCCGGGGCTAAGTGTGAAGTTTGTGAAGTTCGGAATAGAGACTGCGAGTTCGCAGTTCTCCATTCTGAAATCAACGGTGCGGAACTGAAAGATAGTCGAGACCTAGTGCAGAAACATAAGAAATAGTCTTCATGGTGAGCGATGAGCATGGCTATGGCAAGTACCTTGGATGTAATCTTAACCTCTTTCTCCCCCGGAGCAATGAGACCACCGATCTCAGCCAAACGAGCTGGGTCTTCTGAATATGCCCGTCCGGGTGCGGCTGAGTTGATCTGGGATATTTCCACAGGAAAGATGGTTATTGTGTGTGCGTCCTTGGGCGGAGGAAGGTGGTCAAGCCCCACAAAGGGATTGGGCCGCTTCAGCCTCCCGTAGTCGGTATAGTGCTCAGCATGAGTTCTCAACTTGCGGGCAAGACGGAAGGCGTATACGTTGAGACATGTGCAAAGTACGGCAACGAAGATATAAAACGCTGTGGACCTGGACTTGCTGCGTGATTCTAGGGGGTAATCGAGGTGAGCTGGCAGCATCCTATGAACGAAGAGTGGGCACTAACTGGCTCTTTCCTTGGGACAACTATCGTTTGCTTCGTCCGTATCACTCGAGCGAAGCAGCGATTTGCTCTCCTCTGAAGACATGTCGAGTGCCCTGTGGATCCACTGAGCCGGTGGCGAGCGGAATAGAGAGAGGCAACTTGAGGTGAAGCGGTGTCACCATCCCGGGCCGTTGAGAAGCCTTACTGAACTCTATCAAAAATACATGCCTCCAAAGGTAGTGGTGCGAGTTGAACGACTTATCAGGGTTTTATCAATAGCCATGTGGAACAGGCCCTCTAGAAGAGACTTCGGAGTTGAATCCTGCCAGTGTGCATACACCATTGACGTGATGGCCATGACCAGAAGTGGTGAAGCTGGACGCCGTGGATGAAATTCATGTCTGTCAAACGACACTGCAGGAGTACCTGGATTGAACCCACATTATAATTTCTGGAGACACGCCAAAGTGAACTTCACCTACCGGCTAAGCAGACACACCAGTACTAGTCTTTCTTCTGTCTGAGGAAATCGGGCTTTTGACCTGGTTCGACATTTCTGTCCGTGAGACTATGGGGCTGTCAGCATTGGGAAGACTGAGAAAATAGGTCCATACCTTACCGTAGATACTGGAGCTGCGCTTTCTGTGTTGGGACTTAAGTCTTCTGAGTGGGACTCAGTCAGGGCGAGCCCATCATAGTCCCTTCATGTGTCCGTCAAAGACTGAGAAACACCTCCGATCACACATCAGCAGTGCCTTGAACTTCGTCGGTCATAACCCAGCAGCCCACAGTTTTACAGTCAAGGCCAATGTTCGATGCTGGATGGAGTTCGAGCAGAAATCATGTTGAAGAAAAGCGTGAACCTGAATGAGGGAGGTGTCTGAGACGGAGTCTGTATGAGCGTCTATACAGGGAACCCTGAGTATATCCGCGATCGAATCTGGCGCTGTCCAACAACCGCCACGCAACAAATTGGAGAGACAACAGACGACTTGACAATGGCAATAATGATCCACCATGCTGACCAACCTTGGTCAGTACAGGCATAACCGACGTTATGTGCTCAACGACCAGCTGAAACCTCCAGATTCCGGACGACAGAAAACCAGACTCGGAACGGGTTTTTACCCATGTATCCCTCCGGATGCAGTCATCAGCTTTTGCTTCCCAAGGTCCCATCTGTTCTGTGAAAATCCGAACTGCCAAAGTTCTTATCGTGCTCACGGGATGGCATGACATGCAGACCATTGCCCGTGACCAACGACAACCGTACCAGGCCACATCAGAGAAGCTCAAAAGGCGGTTGTGGTCGTTGCTCCTTAAAACAGCCCCTCCGAATAACAGCCCCCCTCCCTTACCAGTCACTTCCACGGAAAGTTGAACTTCACCATGTCTAACTCAACATACTTTGGCCCAAGCAAGGTTGACGAGACCCCGAGCGACATTTTCCTCGAGAAGACTTTCTTGGTCAGTGGATATCTGACTGGACTGGGCTTCGGTATGTCTATCAAAAGTCACTCGAGGAGTTGTCGCACGGACTGATTGACTTCGCCCAGGTGTTCAATTCGTTCTCTACCTGGCCTGCGTTCGCATCCTGTTGCAGCGCAAAATCCGTACTCGGTTCACCTACTTCTTGTTGGCGTATATCACCGTCTTGTGCTCCCTCAACTTGATATATACAGCAACGTCGATGATTGGTCTGCAATTGTGCTACATTGATAACCGTAATTACCCGGGTGGACCTTTTGGATACCTCACCGGACCATTCACGACGCACCCGGACAGCATCCTTTCTCTCGCTGCCTACATTATTAGCAGTGTCATGGCCGATGGCCTTTTGGTGAGTCTGATCCTCTTTTCGACCGAGCGCGGTGTTGACTTTCATGCTAGCTCTGGAGGTGTCGAGTCATCTGGTATGCGTCGTTGGGCAAGAAAGTCTACTTCGTTGTGTTGATCCCGTTCTTGATGTGGTTGGCTTCATTTGGTTAGTACACCTACTTAGCTCTCGTCTGTCCGCGCCTAACGTCTATTCCTCGCAGCGCTCGGTATGATCTTCGAAGTCGTCACCTCAGCGCCAGCCGGTCTCTACAGCTCGCTCGGAAACACCTTCGCCGTGCCTTTCTTTACCATGTCTCTCACTCTCAACATCCTCCTCACCCTCCTTATCGTCGCTCGCATGTGGTTCCACCAGCGCCAAGGTCGCAAGCTGTTCGGTCCTAACTACGGCCAGCACTACACGTCCATCTCCAACATGTTCATCGAGTCCGCTGCGTTGTACTGCATCAACTCAATCCTCTTGTTGGCAACATTTATTACTGGTCACCCCATCAACCAGATCTGGGTTGGAATCGCTCCTTCCGTACAGGTAACTATCCTTACTTTCTTGTCAGCATTTGCGTTCCTAACTCATCCCGTGAACCATCACAGATGGTCTCCAGCTACCTCATCATCTACCGTGTCGCCCAAGGCCGCGCCTGGGACGTGAACACCACTCACCAAACAAAGACTCACGCACTCACCTCCCTCGCCTTCTCCACTGGTCCCACATATCAGCCAGGCTCCCGCGGTCGTCTTGACAAGCGCGGTTCCGATGACGAAGTCGCGTCTCACACTGCAGTTGACATCCCTCTTCACGACGTCAAAGGGATTCACGTCACCACCACTGTTCATTCTACCCAGGTGTAGGATGAGTTTCCCTACTTGGTCGCTGTCGATCCTATTTGTGGGCGTGCATTGCTAGTCATCTATTCGTATCTAGTATTGCGTCGGACTTTAACTGCGTAGGTTTGAAACTAGTCAAATAGTCTTTGTGAGGGAGCGTTGTACAGATATTTCACTGTTGTAATTGTTTGGTAATTGTTCGAGGTGAATACCGGTTGACTTTGTGATTGCAACTGCAACTTTCTTTTCAGTGATGTGTCGGATATGGTGTAATGGCTAACATTATCGCCTCTCACGCGATAGCTCGGGGTTCGATTCCCCGTATCCGAGTTTTTTGTAAGCCTTTTCAACCCTTTCAGTGAATCTGAGGACACAGTCCTTCTTTGATCATGAGGCTACAGGCGAAAGTAGACTTATTGAGTAGGCCCAATACCGTGCGCCAGAGCCAAGTCTGAATGCAGTAACGTGCGCGAACAATTCACGAACGGGAAAGCACTATCTGAACGGGAAAGCACTATCTAGTACTCACAGGAAGGACTCGGAGTTGAGATATGAACTCATTCCGAGCGACATTCTCCTCGGAATCATTGATCTGGGTTCTTCTTCCGAAGAACCCATCAACGCGAGAGAACACGGTCCAAAAATTCCTGGAGTTCGACTCTGAAGTAAGCAGCCATGCATCATTGTACGATTCTCAAATAGCAATCGTGTGATTGGTGTCTGCTTTCCTAGCGTTGTACTAGTACTCCTGAACAAAATATTCTCGTGAGTGAGTGCGTTCGATTTTCTGTCCACCCCTGCTCATCAACCGGTGTCTTCTCCGTTTAAACACTGAATGACCGGGGCCAATGTTACCGACGAGATGGAAGGGTCTCTGAAGAGTAGAGATGGACGTCATCTGAATCTGCAGTTATCCTCTGAGAACGTATCAGATATCTCAATTGCGAAGTGTCGATCGACGTTCGCAAGAACTTACGCCGGTCATGAATCCAGAAGTCAGTTCAGGCTCGGGTGCAAACCGCATAAAAATAGATGCGTCGTCCATAGCGATGGTCTTTCTCCAGCTTCGCGCGAGTTGATGGACCTTAGAAGATGACTGCTGATATGCACACGCCATTGTTATATCGAGAGCCCCCAGAGGTATCCAGGAAGAACCTAGAGATAACGAAGGACCATGTATAAATCATAACCGGGTACAACAGAAACAATCAAACATATGCAAGCAGAAGAGATACTAGAATAGCAACTAGATTATGTGATTATATAATGCCAGAGGAAGGTAGCGAAGAGCAAGGAGCACAATCACCACAGTAACAGGCGTAGGCAAGAAGCAAGACGATTCCAGAGTGTACCAGCGAATTCCCTAAGCGGGTTGAACATAGATATTGATTTGACATGGGTTGTTGTCGTGTAGGCGTCCATTGAGAGTATCCCAGAGAAAAAAGGCGGAGGATGTAGCAAATGTTCGCCACGGTACCTGTTTACCGATAACGAAGGTCTCGAATTATCATCAGCGAAGGACGAGCTAGAAGAGAATCCGCTTGATAGAGTGACGCCGGAGAGCAATGAGGGCGGGATGACAGGTTCAAGAGGAGACACAGATGTAGCGACCGATGAGACTGCAGCGGGGTCCGAAGAGCTTGGAGCGTTGTGTTGATCAACCAGTGGTATCTTCTCGAGGCTGGCCAAGGGGAAGGCGACGGATGGGCTGTTGGAGGTGCAAGTTCCGCTGGATGGGGCAACCGCTGGGTCGGCAATGTTGACCTTTGTTAGAGAGAGGCGTGTTGTGCTGGTACTTGGCCCAACGCAGCTGGAGTCGTTGTCGATTAGAGTGTTGAAGGACGTTGGCACAGGGTTGGGTGTGGCTGAAACAGAGAAGCCGCCGTCGGAAGGGCAATATGACGGTGAACCACTGGGCGAGGACACCCCAGACGCCACACAAGTAGGCAAGTCAGTGATGGAAGTGCTCTCGACAGGCGAAGACTGCGCTGCGCCCAGTGCGCACAACGCCCAAGGTCTGCTATCATTGTCCGAAGAATAGCTGATAGGAACGGAGGGTGCCTCGAGTTGACTGGCTTGAGCAGGAAGTGACGGGGAATGCGTGGAGGTCGTGAAGGGGTCTGAGTATGTTGAAAGAGCCCACGGTTGACTGGTGCTAGACGAAGACGAAGACATTCGAAGCTGCGGACGATCTTGAGGAGAAGCGACGGAGGGTAGGGATGACTCGAGTGGATCTGAGACTGCGCATGGACTGGGAGAACGCTCGACCTCGAATGCATCCCAGATTAGGGATGCTTCTGGCTCTGGCTCTTGTTTGACATCGAAATCGAGAGACGGGGTGTCGTCCAGGTTGAGATCCGACAGCGCAATGGAATGCAAAGATCCGATGGAATCCTCAGTGGCGAGACTATCCTCACCCGCGACGGCCGGCAGGTCATGATCAGAGACTGCGGTGAGAAGAGCCGTCGCGGAAGAAGGCAGCTGAGAGAATTGCGGCGACTTGAAATTCAAGAAGGGGAGGAAATCCATGGCTGGATCAATTGGCTCCCCTCGCACGAAGGTGATTGGGTTCCCGTCAGACTCCTCAGAGTCTGACACAGGCAACCACTCCTCGTACACGTCTTCCTCTCGAAGTTCATCCCAGTCGCTGTGAAGCAGGTTAGAAGGGAGCAACAGGACCCAGCAGCCGTGAAGACTTACCATCCGTCGAAAATCTCAAACTCCATCAACTCCTTTGCTGTCGGACGGTCTTCAGGACGCATGGAAAGTGCCTGGAAGAAAGCCAGTGAGTTAAACACCCTCCCATGTCTCGTAGCGAGACTCACCTCTGCGATGAAGTCCTCGGAGGGCTCAGAAATGCCATAGTCGTCACACGCTCTTCTCAGATTTCCACTCCATTTGTTCAGCTCCTGCGGGAGCTGCCACAGAGAAGTGATCAGCGCGACGAAACAGGGAAACAATATGAAGCACTCACCAACCCAACCAACATCTCGAAGAAGATCAGACCCACTGCCCACACATCAACCTTCGCATCGTATAGCCGACCTGCGCACATCTCTGGTGCCATGTAATCGCGGGTACCACATAGCGTCTTCGTAACACCTCGCGCGTCGTTCTCGCTCTCCGTGAGCATAGGGAAGTAGCGTTCGTAGCTATCCAGCTCGAAGGCGCAGCGCTTTGTCGTGAATGCCTTCGCAAGACCGAGGTCTGCAATCACGGCATGGCCATCGCCGCTGAGGAGCACGTTGCCGGGCTTGAGGTCACGGTGAATGAGGTCACGATCATGAAGAGCCACGACGCCTTGAACCTGGAGACAGCACTGTTAGAGCAGTCAAGAGAGGAAAGGGAAAGAAACACGTGCAATCTCTGCAATGTAAAACCTCGCCTTTGCGTCCGGGAATGAACCGCATCGAGCAATCTCGTTTGCGAGGTCGCCGCCTTCGTACAACGGCTGCCAGCAATTCATTAGATATGTGAATAACAATTGGAGCACAACGGAACTCACCAGGACGTGATAGAAGTTGAGGGAGTCGTGCATCGATGCGACGAGGTCAACGACGCCCGCAACGCCCGCTGTGCGGTGCAAAGCGAATGTCTCTTGGACCGCCACCCTCATGAGATGGCCCTCGATGGCCTGATGGTGCTCCTTGGGAAGATCCTTCCTCGTCTTGGACATGACCTTCAACGCGTACCGAACCCCCGTCTTCTTGTGTGTCACGGCGTAGACTGCGCCGAATCCGCCGGAGCCGAGCTTCTTGTCCACCTTGAGGTCCTTCAAGAGGTTGCTTGCAAGGACTGGCTTCTTCACTGGGGCTTGGACGGTGACGGGCTTGGAGTAGTGAACCTTGACACGATGCACGGCCTTGACGACGGGTTGGACGATCTCCTTGTCTTCACTGTCAGCCGGAGGAGCTGCTTCGGCATCTGGGACTTGGACTTGATGGATGGAAGGGAGCTTTGGCTCTGGCTCTTGCGTGACTTGGACCGTCGTCTCGATGGCAAACTCGTCCGCAGCTGTGCTCTTGACTTCATCCACTTCATCCAAAGGGACGTCGACAAAGGTCTTGGAGACGTCGGAAGTGTCTGGAACTGCAAGGAGAGCGAGGGGTGGAGGCGAGTGAGGGATGGTCTTGACTTCATCTTCAGAGACGCCAATGACGGTCTTGGAGACGTCAGAGTAATCGAACGCGGGAGGAGCGAGGAGAGCAGAGGCTGGCGGGGAGTGGACATCAAGGAGAACGTGCGCCGCGGGAAGGAGAGGGACGTCGTCGGACAAGTCAATGGACACGAGACTGTCGAGAGTGAGGCTGACGTCCTCTGCGAGAACGTCCTCCGGTGTGACTTTCTCCTCGAGGTCTTGTGCGGGAAGTTCAAGAACTTCTTCCTCGCAAGCGGTGATGGCTGCGGTGGTGAAACTTGAGGCCTCTTCTCCCTTGCCGCACTCGATGCTGAGAACGGTGTTGACCTCCGGCAATGTCATTTCTCCCTTGCGAAGCTGAGTGGTTGTGACCTCAGAGACAGATACGCGCATAATTGAGGAGGTGCTCACCACTTCTTCCATCCATTCTGCCATAACACCCCGGCTGAGAAGGGACCGCAGGTTGAGGACCTTTGGATCGTGGGCTGCGTCCATCATTGCCTCGATCATCTCCTGTTCGACTCGCTTGATGTCGCACAAGGAATGTGTCTGCGGGAGAATGGTCAGTTGCAGGTCGTGCAGAGGGAGCGTCGGCACGTACAGTCCTCAGAGCTACCATATGCTCGGTTGGGATAGATACAGGTGGGAGAGACTGGGGCCGTTTCCCCTTCGACTTGGAGGCGGAACGGTCAGCTGCATGCGCGAGCAGCAGAGAAGGGTTACTCACCTTGCTCTGCAGCTTCTTGATGCTTGCCTTCTTGAAGGCGGCGAGGTTGAGTTTACCGAAAACCATCTTGATACGGGCGACCGGTTGCTTGAGGGACGGGGGAAGCGCGAGATACCCGGAGGGGGTGAAAGAGGGTTGTGAAGAGCCTCGTTTGCCTCTCAGCTGCCTATACATACTCCTGCCAGCCCCATCCAAGTCCCAGGTTGGATTCCAATCTTCCTATGTTTCCTGGGCGCCGCATGGCCCGCTCAGTCCGAGTCGCAATGGAGGCTGAGAAGACAGCAAATCTTCTTCAGTGTTCTGCATATACAATGACGACTGGTGAGATACTCACCAATCTGTCCGAGAACTGCTTCCAGATCTTCATCGTCATGCCTCATCATGATAGTCTTCTACATGAACACGGCGCAGCGGACGACTGCTCGCCTGATCACTGCATGGATGAGGTAGTCTTGTATGGCACTACTTGTTTCCAAACGGTCATTTGCTGGTTTCGTCGTCATTCACGGATATCAATGTCGGAGATGGAAGGAAGGAGGAAATGCCAAGCCGTGACGACCCCGTGCTGTGACAGTAACTAACGCGACCAGCCACGTCAACGCGACGGTGACCAAAATCAAATCCTTCACAGCGAAACAGGTTTCCTTCAATCCCTTCAGGTAAGTAACTTCTTGTCAACAGTGTCTATTTCTGACTCTGCGAGCTTTAAAATCTCAGAGTGCTTGTCTAGTACGCTATCGGTATCGCTGTGATCGAAGTCGATTATAATGCCATGGTGCTCCATGATCCACTGGCATCAACTCGCTCTCAACTCTGCATTTGGACAGGTAGATCCGCCTCATGGATGATGGCTTCTTTGTCTATCCTACTGGTGAGAAACGCGAAGGTGACCGCCCTCAAAGAAATAACACCTACCGAGACGGTTTTTGGCAGTGACGCCTCGAGGTAAGTTCTTTGCCAGCAACTCTCTCCTCCCTGTGAGGTGGGATATATATTTCGGTGAGCATTCTCGAGAGAAGATGGACTTTGCCACATACCGTAGGCAACCTCAAGAGCAAATGCGGTGCCGAGCATGGTGAAAAGAACGAGCAAGAGGTTTTTTAGCATTGGTCAATAGGTCTGAGGAAAGTAGTCGCAGTGGGTGAGTGCTGCCAGCTCGTCTTGCACTCAACCTCTGCGTATTTATGCGGCCAAATGTAGTGCGCCCTCTGTCCGCCTCCTGCCATGGCCTATTGAATGTGGCGCGTCGCCGGCCGACCGCGCAGAGTATACTACGACAGCCAGCGCTGAGGGTTCGCGCATTCACTCGTCTCAAGGGTGTCCGAGGCAGAACTGGGAGGTAGAGTTACTGTATATCGTCACCTTCACATTCGTGGGTCTGCCATGCACCACAAGAGACCCAAATCACCCCAACTATAGCATATAGGCAGGCTCCTACCCACCGTCGCGGGGGTTGAGGAATATGTACAGTGTATGTCAGGACGAAATCACTAGCTGAACGAATGAAGTCCAACGGCCAAAAACGGCTGCATATGTAATCTCCCGACAACACACCGAAACTTTAATACTGCTCAACCCCCTACGACGGCTGGCACCAAACATGAGTAAATAACGGGCACCGGTCTACCTCCTCCCCCGTTTGGAAGGTGACCGCACCGAGACGGAAGGTAAATCGTTCGGCTAAAGTAAAAAATATTGGTGTCATGTCTCGTCGCGTCGCGTCCTTCACAACACTACGACGCGTTCTCTGCCTCCCCAGCACATAATGACTCAGTCCAACAACACCACACCTGCCCCATGCCTCTCCCAAATACGCGACACCACAAAGCAGCACCTAGGATATCGACCGTGTCTCTGGCAGCTCAAGGTCGCCAGGGCAACTCTGGAGGGGAAGGATGTGGTCTGTGTCGCAAGCACTGGGTCAGGAAAGACCTTACCGTTCTGGATGCCCCTGTTATTTCGAATAGAGGGTATTGTGGTAGTTATAACCCCGTTGAATCTATTGGGTACGCAGAATAAAAGCCAGTTGGAAGCTCTTGGTATCAGTGCCATTGCTTTAAGCTCGGCAACAGCCACTGCACAAAATTTTCAGGTATGAGGAAGTGATGTCACAAGTGGAGTTTAGATGTGCATGCTTACTCTTGGTTCAGGATATCGCAGAGGGAAAGCACCGAGTGGGATGTGTCGCGTGAATTTAGCTTCCGTCTCGGTGCGGTCACCTTCCAAACGGGGGAGGAGGTAGACCGGTGCCCGTTATTTACTCATGTTTGGTGCCAGCCGTCGTAGGGGGTTGAGCAGTATTAAAGTTTCGGTGTGTTGTCGGGAGATTACATATGCAGCCGTTTTTGGCCGTTGGACTTCATTCGTTCAGCTAGTGATTTCGTCCTGACATACACTGTACATATTCCTCAACCCCCGCGACGGTGGGTAGGAGCCTGGCATATAGGATGCGACTCGCGTCATCTTAGACCTTGTTCGTTTTGGAGGCAAGCAAGGACGTCTAAAGAACGCTCATTCAAGATAGTTACACGGTGGCGACGCTTGTACTGATTGTTCCTTGGGCAGCCCGGTACCCCCTGTCACTGACTGAGCCTCACCCGTGCCGAACGCAAGTGACCTGGCTTATCCATCGTTGGGATACTGTCTTGAAATTGTCTCAGGGTGGTCCCTGGATGTCTATTTGTTCTCCATATTATTATCAATGGCGGCGATTGACAGAGGGATGCACCACCGACTCCGTAAGCATGCCAATTACGGGGATACCTTATCAGGTTGGGGAGAGTTCGGGTTTCTGACTCGCAATGAATGTTAGTCCTGAACTCTAACATGAATGATTCTCGCTATGGTTTGGGAATCTTGTTCACAGTTAGTATAACTTGTAGGTCCGAGAATATCTGAGTAGGCTGTATTACAGTATAACCTCAACACGAAAGCAACCTTCAAGTGACCATGCCTGCGATTCGGTGTTGCTCTGACAATCAACTCTGATCAGGGTCCCCGCCAAAGCCCGGAGCGGAGTTTGGTTTGACAGGAAGTTCCTCCGGCCAGCTGGCAAGTGCCAAGTCCTGGTACTTGTACGACCTTCCACCCAAATTGTCAACGTGAGTCCTTTCCATCTATACCGCTCGAGAGGAAGTTGCTCTGACCAGTGGTTTGAATACCCAGCTTGTCGCTGCTATCGTATTCCTTTGATTATCTTGTATTGAAACGTCAGGATCCCGTCAGATGGGCATCCGTCCGGTTCAGAATGAAGCATTCTCACGGTGGAATTAGCTATATACGTTCCACCCCTCATGCCCCCTACCTAAGGTCCTCGTCGTCGACCGCCCCGGAACCCTTGCCACCATGTCATTCTTGCTGTCCATCCTCCGACGCCCAAAGCAGCATTACGACCGCCTCTCGTCGGAGAGCGAGGAAGGAGACTCGTCGAAATCCTCCTCCGTCGATGACCTACTGGAGAAGGAGAGCGCTTCAGAAAAGGAGACCTCATCCAACGCGGTGTTCTACCTCACTCTGTTGTGCATCGTATGCACCCTCGCCAACCTCCTCGTTCTGCGCGTTACTGAGTACAAGGAGGCTAATCCCCCGAAACTCAAAAACCTGCGCCGTCCAAGTCAATTCCCAGGCTTGGACAAGATCGAACGACCTGTTCCTCCCATTGAGCGGTCTATCGTCAACTTCCCGTTCGTCCTTGGGAGGGTGGATAAGCAGAATCCTCGGAAAGTGGTTCCCGAGAACGCACCGAACGGGATTGCCAATGGCCATAGAGTAAAAGTGACGAACGACGTGAGTCAATAGCTCTCTATCATTGTCATTGATACTTAACATTCTGTACGATCAGATTTCCACAGTTCTGCAATTCCGGACTTTAGACTGGGGCATGGAATCCTGCGAACTGAATGTTCGCATTCCGGGGACAGAGATGGTCGTTGACAATAACCGATCCAACTCAACAGCGTCCCTCATTCTTGGCCCAACGCATAATCACATCTACGTGCACACCCTCGTCTCCGATGACCGAGGCACTCCCATTGACCAGGTCATCGATCAGAAGCAGCTCACGCACTCCTCACTGCCCCTTTTGGGCGAGAGGGTTGGGTCCCTACACTTGGATTACGGGTTTGAGTGGACCTACAAATTCCCTTGCGAGATGGATTCGCTTCACGCGTTCGCATTGGTGGCTGCCGATGATAGCACACACGTGGAATGGTGGCAAGATAAACAGAGTTTACTACCTGGTGTGTTCTCTGATCCTTGTCTCTTCCGTACTATTATCTGCTAATGACACATTCACTCTGCCGCATCAGCCGTTTACATTGAGCAATACGCCACGAAGTAAAGCTGCGAGGGGCAGGGTACATAGAGATTAGTTGGTTTCTTGTAACGTTCTGGTTTCGGTGTCTTCTGCAATACGACGGGCTGATCCATGGCATTTCCAAAATTTTTTTAACTCTATCTTCTCCCACTTACGGCATGACATCTAGCGGCAGTTAACTCATGTCAGTTACGACGCTTTTGAACATTTTATTCTTACTGCTCAATGTTCTACTTGCAGGGATTTTCACGGAACAAAGTCTTGAATGTATCGATCCAATTTCAGCTCAGGAACCTCATCCCGAGAACCATTTAGCAAGCTCAACACGGTGTAATGAATCCAAAGCTTCAAAAGAGAGTCGTGCTTCATTCCATTCATAGACGACTCTTGGGTTCGTTTCAGACTTTCAGTGGCGACCCGCCTCCGAGGCACGATCGATCACTACTTCACCAACACAGCTTGCTCGTCTGTGGCGACGGAGAAGAATTCGGTATTTCCAATACGACGGCGTTGTTGGGACGGAAATTCAGAGGTGTCTGACTGTAATCAAACGCGGGTGCTTTATTCTTGACAGATTATGATGTACTTGGGGGCTATCCTCGTGCAAATATCTGCATACCACTGCGCACCCACTTTACACAAATAGATCGTTCATTCTTCTGATGTTGGCCTGCGGACCCTTGGATCATTACCATGAAGCTCCGAGAGGTTCTTGTGACATCAACCGGCCCATTTGATCCACGGAGGCTATCATACAAAGTTCCAGGTGCTTCTTGCACTGCCAGGGCGATGGTGTTAGAACCCGAGCGGCGAGTGTCAAGAGATGCTCAATCATCAATATTGTGTGCTGCAAGTAAAGACTGCTCACGATGTTCATTAATACCCCGATAGATAGCACAAAAGGATCCTTGGTGCAGGCGGCTGATGGTCTCCGGAATATTTGAATGCGGTCACTGTTGAGGCAACAGCCTGAGAGTTTGAATTGGGGGTCACAAAGTCGTGCTGTCGCCTGGAGCGAGGTGTGGTTCGTTTGCATGCTTCACCGGGTCCGCCATGAACAACCACAGCCGACAATCGACCCACAATGACCTAAAACATCATCTTGAGTTTTTGAAGCTGCTGACACGCTGTTGGCGCATCTGTGCATTCGGTCCTCCGTGCGAGCAATGCGTCGGAAGCGTATTGACGTGTGCAGAACTAGCGGCTCGTCACGGACAGACTGAAAAACGTTACAGCTACTCCAGTTGTCCGATGATTTGAGATTGGCAGTCGGCGCGTGTTCTAAACTTCTGAACGCCTGAGATGGCATTCGGAAGCAACTTGAAGACGCCGTTTGCTTCATGTTGCTGTCATAAGGGCTACATTTGTGAGCTGTTTGTACAGCCCCGCAGACCACGCCCACTGAAGCGATGTCATTCGAGACAATAGGCATGCAGCGGGATTCCTCGTGTTGCTTGAAGCTTCGATAGATGTGGAAATCAGCCATTGGCCTTCCAGTTGGAGATCTGGTTAGTCCCGTTAGATTTTCAGAGTACTCTTTTAACCTTTTTGCTTTACCTTTCCGCCAGTGCACCCTACTAGGCTACCTACATAGCTCCATACCGTGCGGATCAGGTTGAGATCCTCGCCACAAATGTGATAAACTGTGCGGGCACTGCGGGGTGCACAGAGATAACCACCGAGCCGAGAGCGGCAGATGAGTTTATTTCGAGCTCCGACAACATTGGTCTTTGTTCTAGACGACACTGTGACTTGGCCGAATTCATCCTTGAAGCAAATCAGCAAAACACATTCTGGAAGAGTCAGCCCACCTGTCGCCCCCTGCGGCCAGGATTCACAATAATATTGCATGTGCCTCGTCGGTCGACGCAACCTGGAGATCCCGGCTGTTTCAGTGACCATTGCCCCCCTGTCCGGTGAGCATGGGATTTAGCGGAGGCCAAAGGCAGGAATGGACGGTCTTGGGAGAATTTCTACTTTCACCGAGAACAGGGTTGTTCCAGGTGAGTGCAGGGCAGCTTCATAATTAGATATCGTGGACTCTCACCCGGCGGTAGCTATTGTAACCCTTGTGGGACTTTTGCGTCACACGCCGGGGATCTGCGCACTATTCTCTTCCGCTCTGCCCGAGTCTGAACCCGTATTTTGAAGGTGTCGAGTCTCTTTGACGTCAAACTACCATGTCCTACGAACACCGTTCGCCGACTGACGAACAGAAATATCTGCTTGGAGAGTATGATACGAGGGAGAAGGCGACGGAGTCACATAGAGGTGAGGGCTTGCAGACCATATCTATCCTTCATGACTGCTGAACTCTCGCCTGTAGAAGCAAGAGGGTCACGAAGTAACTTCATTTTCACCCTTGTCGCAGTCCTCGTCTGCGTGCTGTGCACCGGCATCAACATTCACGCCTTCATCACTGCCGGAAAACCAGAGGTTCGACAGTACTATGACTTGGATAAGCTGAAGCGGCCAAGTCAGTGGATTGGACTGGATAGATTGAAGATGCCTGACGAAGCCCCGGAACCCATCCTCATCTATCCTAATCTCATCTCTGTGATAAACCGTGCTGAACCCTCTCGGGCGTATGGGGACGATCCAGTCCGTTTCGCACAGCTCGGCGGGCTTGTGCCACCAGATGACAGGCCACTGAAGATCACCTCAGAGGTACGGTGTTTTGAACTACGCCAATTGAAGTTGTTGCTCACACAGAGTCTACATTAGTTTTCAACGATCGTCGAGTTCCGATCCATCGACTACAAGATGGAGAACTGCGAACTGAAGATCACATCCCCAGCGAGTGGCACAAATGTTACGCTCGGTGTTGGCGAAAATGTGGTCGATATATGGAAGGTCCAATCCAAGCATCAGATTAACGCGAAGTTGCTTACATGGAAGACTCGTCCCGCACGTCTTCACAAGGTGGACACCATCACGATGACCCACGGGATGGACTACACGTACAGGTTCTCCTGCCCCACCGATACGCTCCACACATTTGAACTCTGCGCGAGCGGTGATACCACGCACGTCGAATGGGTGCAAGATCATAAGAAGCCCACCCCAGGTAGGCAGCTTCGTGGCGTTCGTGTTCTCTTCTGCATCACGGCTGATTGCATCACTCCAGGGGTCGTTATGTGGCAGCACGCTTCTTTCCTCGAGTGAGTCAAACTGGACTCATTTGTGTATAGGTCTTGGGAGCGAGGACCAATTCAAATGAGTGCATTGCATGAATTCTTTGATGTGATCATGCATAACCATCGATGGCTCGTACAGCTTACGCAGTACAGTGTAAGAATAGAATTCACTTTGATGACTTTGCCTTCTTCAGTTGATGTGTTTGGTTGACCGCGCGTTATTCCTTTCATTGTAATCAGTTTGGTAGCACCTGCAGCGGCAAGGCAATGGGGTTCTTCTGATTACAAGTCCCCGTGATATTGCATTGTCCTGATGATTTTCGTTTACACTGAATAACAGCCCATTGTTGGATCATCCCAAGACACCGAGGGACTTACAGTCGTATCAGTGCATTGAAACTCGATGCGAAGTCATGGTCAAGAGTTAGTGGGTAGCTCCGGGAGCACCCGGGAGGAATGGATCGGCTGCATATTCTGATCTCTCAGAATCCTGTTCAAACTCTCGCCCAGCTGTAACTTCGAATGTTCTAGGATCACCATGCGCATTCGGTTTATTGCGGTATGATTACTGTTGAGGTCGGATGCACACCTTGAGAGGAGCCGTGCATCATCACTCGTGGGATTCTGGTCTTTTTGTGAGTGTTGTGGCAGTTCACGCATATGATCACTGGCATTCCTAGAGTCCAAATCTTCGCCCCATCTGAATCAATTCCCTTTTCCAGACCCTTCAATCAAGCGTCCGAGAGTGACTGTGACAAGCCAAATAGTGCTTTTTTTTGCAATGCAGGGTAACCAGTAATGACAATTCTTCCGGACCCTCTTCGGCCCACCACGCATACTCGGGAATTTTTACTATAGTATCAGGGTATGATCTCATGTCCAGGTGCGTCTTCAAAGGTCTTCACTTACGCTCTTCCAGGTCCACGTCTTGCCCCACCGCTCTCCCACCATGTTCACTGCTGCGAACAAACATCTCTCTACCCATACTGCGATATCTGGACCCACTCGGATACGTTATTTAACCATAGCGATCCTCTTCGCGTTTGTTCTAGCCTCTGCGATCCCACTTTCTACATGGCAGAAGCTGTCGAAGTCTATAGCCGTCGGTGAGCCTGAGAGCCCAGCAGAGAGCAGGAATTCTTATATAACTGTGACTAACGACGATCGCTAGCTCGAGGAACTCTTACGTGGGCAGTACCTCCTCCGGAACCCGCAACGATACGCATTATCCCCTCCTCCGTCCACTTTGACATGGGCACTCCTGCCTGGGACAGCTTGCTTCCCTCCGGAGGGCACACAATCCATCTCGACCAGCCCGACGGAAGCGTCTCTACCCATACCGTTGCCATCTTCCATCAGCTCCGGTGCGTCGGAATCCTGCAACAAGCGTATTTCGACGAAGGGTCGCACCGCACCAACCCTCTTGTCCAGCACTGCTTGAACTATCTCAGAGAGACGTTCGCGTGCCATATGGACATGAGATTTGAGTCGCAAGGCTCTTCGTACACGCACAATGGCTTCGAGTCATTATGCCAGGATTGGGAGGGTATCTTCGAAGAGGCGGAGAGGAATCAGCGCTCATACGAAAAGAGGCTGAGCTCGCGGTGAAGGGTCCGCCTCGACAGCCATCGTCTATTGTTGGGATTTGGGACTGTGCTGTCTTTTCGAGGCTACGATCTTTTGCGGTTATTACGGTTCAGGAGTTCAAGTTGTTCCTTGCTACTAGTATTGTGCGCGTCCCTATCTGTGTAGATGCCACATCATTACTACTCCAAAATTTTGGAGTGCCCGACCCACGTATGTATTCTTTGCGAAAAAAACATGACTCTGTCCATCTTAATTACAGAAGAAATTGAGGTCAGGTAGAGGTCGACACTCGTTTGGTGCCACCGATCGTCAGCCCTTGAATCAAAATCCTATATAGCAGGGCAAGAGGTACAATCAAAATTAGTCGAACGACGGTTCACATAAGGATGAATAACAACTTTATACGCTGGGAAGAGGATACCACCAAGCAAACACGACAGATACTGCATATTCCAATCACGAGCAAGTACAATAAACACAACGCGAGTCCTTCTCAATCGTCAAAAGAAACCCCATTGTAATCTGCCCACTCCTTGAAGTTCTGGTTCACCCAAGCCGAGACAGCATTCCAATCCTTGCACTCCCTCGTCGCGCCCATTCTATCCAGGGTCAAGTTCCTCATGGTGAAGTCTCCGTCCTCCAGGGTCATGTCCGCATCGCACATAAAGATCTGTCGCATATACATGAGACAATGAATGAAATGATGACTTGGATGTGTCCGATGATTGGGTTTGTCGAAGTCCAACGCCATGCTGTACACGCAGTGCTGCGAATGGTACGCAGCGGAAATGTACCGGTAGTGGTACGGACCTAGGTGCTGGAACCCGATCCCGAATTGGTTCGTAAATAGAGTTTCCCAGTTCGGTTTCGAGCTGTCGTCGTCCAGGGTGAATCGTATTGACTCCTGGAAGGTTCGCTCGACGGTTGGAATAGGCCCAGTGGGCATCATGATAGGATTGTCTCTGTCAATCCACGCTGCAGAGAGCAAAGATCAGTCAGCCGCTTGAACAGTGGAGGGCGCTAACAAATCTTTGGACATACTGTAATCGACTGACAGTTCTGGTGCAAGTAATCTCCATATCGTAGCGAGTAGGATAAAGAGGTTGATGGCGGTGGTAGAGGAGATGAGAAGGATGGGCAGCGATGGTTTGATAAGGAACACCATTGTTTCGTGGGTAGGGGTTGAAGTGATTGGAGAAGTTACCACCGACCTTCAAGTTAAGCTGAAGAAGACCTCGAAGGCCGAACGTCAAGGGACCACCAGACCGGCCGAGTCAAGATATCAGGATAGGCGGACAATGGAAAGGGGGCCGTCAGGGTAATCTGCCCAGGTTATCTACACTCAGGCTCCGTGGAATTCGTGCATCAACAAGTAACTCTGATACTGTTCGTGACGGTCGGTCACAGTCCTGCACAAGCTCCGATCTCAATCGTCGGAGTCCTTGGTCGCCGATGACTCGGCGACGAGCCCACGCACAACAATAAGTCGGTGCACTTCACCCCATGTGTCAAAGATCCTATGAGATGAGACGGAAATAGCAAAATGATGGTCAGCACAACATTCTCCGTGGCCGCTCCTGTCTCACCGATGACAAACCCGAATGGCTAGATTCACATCCCAACAGCACCACTTCAGACACCAGCACCACATTCCATCTCCCAAAAAGAAGATCACGCGAAGACGGCTGCGCAAGGCGCATCGCCGGACACATTTTCAACACCAACAGCAATGATAGAAGATGAGAAGCTTCAGAGTGCGACGACGAGGGCCCTTGCCAGTGCTCCGATTTGACAGCGTGCGTGCCGCGCGTAGGTGTGTGCGGCTCCCAGACAAAAGCTTGAACGTTTAAACCTTGGAATGTAACACATTATCCGCACGTCACAGCACGCGGTTCGCCACTGTGAGAGCAGAACCTATTCTCGAGTCTGATGAAGGAGATCATGGATCAGTACACCATGTAACACATGTAAGAATAACTTACACCCGAAGCACCCCACCGATATTCATGCTTGCCGAGCCTTTTTTTGGTTGACATTTCGGATGCAGATGGTTGAGAAATGAAGTCCCTTCAAATAGGCGCCATGTGCTTGCCTCGTTTTCCCGCCCCTCCCAAATCAGAAGTCGGTTCTCGTTTTTGATCTGTCGGACTTATGTACCAAGCCCTGCAGGAGTAAAGAGATCCCAGTCATTGGGGGTCACCAGAACAATTGCAATGACATGAGATCTCAGAGACCCGAGCAACACAATGCATTACTTCGGATACTCGTAAATTCGGAGAGTGAGGGGCGTGCGTTTGATTGGCATTGCTCCGCCTCTCCTGTCGACTTATTGTAGTGAAGTGTCGGGAACCGGGAATGAACCGAGATGCGGATCCCCTGGTGAAGGGCAGTGCGAAACTGTGAAAAAGGAGCGATCCGGACATCCTGCTGTTGACGCGCATGAGACAATGGGTGTCGTGCGCCGCGCGGGCACGGATGTTTGGACGTTGGGAAATATACACAGGACCCTCAATCCTCGTTCCACATCCAGACGATTTGATCTGTCGTCGTCTTTGGGTCATCCCTGTAGGCGAATGGCCTCCGAAGATGCAAGATCATTCGAAGTGAGTTTGTCCCACCACCCTTTCAGGTTTCCCGGAGAATATAAGTACATACCGCACATACCCCATCACCATCACCTCAGGTGCCCACACGGATACTCTACTTTCACCTCTCATCAACCTATAGTCTACAATGCTTGCTCGCGCGGTATTCGTCGTCCTGAGCGTTATGGGTGCTGCTGTCCTCGCGACTCCCGTCCCCGCGTCTTCTCCATCCAGACGGTTCAGTAAGTCAATCACTTACGATTCGCTTGCAAAAAATTTTGTGAACGTCGCTGACAATATGGCCTTTCGCCATGCTGTTCCGTAGCGGCCGAAGAGCTTAGAACAGAGTCCGTAGAGCTCGTTGTCGTTAACGCCAGGGAATCTGGTCAGTCGTCTATCCGGATCCGCTCGGTATAGGCGCTGATATTGGCTCTTAGACACCGACATTTTCGCGGAAGCCAATGCGGATGTTGTCATCGGCATAAGGAGAAGCCTTGATGCCGCTGGCCTGGTTAAAGAATCTATTGAGGATGTCGTTATCAACGGAAGGCGGGGTAAGTCGATAAAGCAAGAGATAATGCCGACCCGTCAAGCTCAACTGCTCTACAGATACTGCAGGACTGGTCTAGGAGGCCAACCCCAATGTCGTCGCCAGCGGTCGGAGAGAGCAGTTCAGTGAGCAGGATGCCTCTGCTTCCCAACGCACTTCGTTGACCCTTGAGTTTCTGTCGCTTCTCTAGACGGCCGCATCCCATCTTTTTCTGGTTCCTTGGTCATGTTTCCCGGTCTTGTTTTGTCCCCATAGGAAGGATCTATTTTTGTGTAACGCTTCTTTGTATCATTCTTCTACCAACCCTAGACATGTATATCACGAACCTTTTTCTTGCTCTCGGGCCCATTTCGTATTTCCCCAGGTGTTCTAGAGTTATATATCAACTTCGGTCCCCGAGAAAAGAGAACACGTCAGGCTGGTATGTCATCCTCACGTCAAAATCACCACATACCTTCTTGTTCGATGACGACATTTCTATGTGCACACTCCGTATATTCTTGAGTCCAAGAATCGCATCATCATCAATGATCGTCGTGCCTTCGCCTTCAAGCTCGAGTTGAGGGTGACCATAGCACGGATTAGCCTCCGTGATCGATAAAAACAGGTCTTCGTCTAACTCGGAGCGGTTATACTTAGCAACCAAAGCTCGGAATGCTGTCGGACGACAATGATGATGATCGTGACCTGGTCATTCGAGTTGTGCTTTCTGCCTGGTGCCTTGCGGTTGCCCTTCATCCGACCGCACGGACTCGTTGCAAGGAGGGTTCGCTCTCATGCGAACGTCTATACAGCCTGAAGGTCCAGGTACACAATGCGAGATCTGGAATGAATGGGTGAATGAGATAATTATAGCAAATGTTGAAATGCTCTTGCCAAGGGTGCAGAGAGTCGAAGACCGCTCTTAGATCACATTAAATCCGTCATTGAGAACTAACATACGACAAGTGAATGACCGCCGAGTATCTCACTCTCTTCGTTAATGTTCACGCTACAAAGCCGAAGACCGTTGAATCTGACGCGAGATATCTGCGTAGCAAGGTTATCATCAGAGTGAGCACTACATCAGCAACGCGACTGCTCTCACTGGCCAACAATCACAACCTACATACCTGTGCAGTTCTTGGAATAGATGTGGATGGCGTACTGAACTTGGCTCACGCCGTATCGGCGCACACCGTGCAAGAGCAATGCGGCATAACGGAGTTGTGAACGTGAGCCTGAGTCTCATAGGTCAGATTTGCCACGGCATGCCGGCGAAGGTTCCCCGTAAGGCAAAGACGGCTTTGCGACCTCGGGCTTTTCGACCCTTGAATGAGACCTTCAACAACAGCGTTTCGTTTCTTCAGCGTACTGTATGAAGATAAGGATGCTGACAAGGAAACAGAAAAATCAGCGACATAGCTCAGGCTGGCCATGGCCTATCGATGTGAATTCCCTCAGGATGCTAACGACATACCATAATCTCAGAGATACATTCATCAATGGGCGAGAGACACGGATCTGCAAAGTCCAAATGCAAAAGAGAATTCTCATGCGTGTAGGATTAGCCGGTGCAAAGGCCTGAAGGTTTTGCGAGGACCATCAAAGAGCGTTGTGGCGCCCAGCAAGGCGATGAGCTGGCTGTTGAGGGTGATGATTCTTTCTACAACAATACAGCGAGCGGTGATGTATCTACATACCGCTGTGTGCATAATAGCTCAGCAGCTGATCAGGTAGCTGTAGGGGAGGGATAAATATATCACTCACCAAGGGTCGCGAGGTCCTAAGTATGTGACAAGCATGAAGTCCCCGGGCCTGAG
This sequence comes from Cristinia sonorae, assembly GCA_021029105.1. Lineage (NCBI taxonomy): Eukaryota > Fungi > Basidiomycota > Agaricomycetes > Agaricales > Stephanosporaceae > Cristinia > Cristinia sonorae. The sequence goes on from JAEVFJ010000013.1 coordinate 442,507, forward strand.
TACGCTGTGTTGCAATTGTAAAGAGGTTGCGTCGATGGGCCAGGAACAGTGGAAGACAGATGTCGAGGCCCGGGAATATTAATAAGTGTGGAATCCATGTCATATAATTCTGACATGGTGCATGTGGTCAGCACACAGTGCGCGGTGTTGGCGGCAACTTCCGCGTGGCAATCAGCTGAGAAGTGGGGGGCTGGGACGACGTCTGGTCAGCATTCTTACACTCTCTGCATTCTCTGCGAGTGACCTCAAGGACTCCGATCTGTTTTCGCGCATAGGGAACGACATCGACGATGAGAACCAGGAGGAATGATGTGCCCGGCAATCGAAAGTTGAACATGGAGATTGATGCTGTCGTCAACAGCGTCTGGCTTTTGATTCCCACCTTGTCCCTCCTTCGCGGGAGGCTGACTCTATCTTGGCCTCTCAGCCTTTCGTTATTGTTGCACTTGCTCTACGAGACTGGCTGATAGCATCCATGGCCTTTGCGGCACGACGTCGGCATCCTGTCGGCCACCCCCAGAGGTAGCGGGATTTAGAAGTCCGGGTGACAGCTAATGCTCTTTGGGCTCATATAGAAGGGGGAGGATCAGAGGTATCGACCTCTTCGCCTCTTGTTCTCACACCCCCATGTTGTCCCATTGCCGGCACTCGTCGCTATCTTAGTGCCTTTCCCACCCATCAAGGTCACATTTCAGACTGCTGCCGTCAACCGCACAGCTCAAAATCGTCCACGACCCTCCTCTCTCCCTCGCCACCCTTCACCTCTTCACAATAATGTCCGACCCAGCTCCCTACTATGGCCCCGTTGGCGAGACGTCGAAGGAGATTCTCCTTGAAAAGACATTCATTGCGAGCGGGTACCTCACAGGTTTCGGATACGGTGAGCAGCGTCGACTTTTGTTTAGTTTCGCATCTGACATCCCTCGATAGGTGTGCAGTTCGTTCTGTACCTCGCATGCGTGCGGATACTGTGGCAGCGGAAACCTCACTCCAGATTCACCTATTTCCTCCTCGCATACATCACATTCCTATGCCTCATGAATACGATCTGGACTGCCACATCCGCATACGGCCTCCAGCTCACCTACATCGACAACCGCAACTTCCCTGGAGGCCCCTTTGCGTATCTTCAGGTTGAATTCTCCGCCCCTTCGAATGTCCTCTCACTCGCGTCGTACATTGCCGGTAATATCATGGCAGATGCACTCCTGGTATGTTGCCAGTAATAAAATACTGGGGGAATGCATTGCTGACCGCCCCGCCCTGCAGCTTTGGCGGACACACGTTATCTGGTCAGCCTCAGCCGGCCCTATGTTCTGGTCGATGGCAACGCTGATCGTCGCGTTTGGCTCTCTCGTCCTTCTCGGCTCTCTCTGTGCGTACCTGCTTTCCCTCGGCACCAATAGATTTCTATTCATCGCTAATCCTCCCACCAGCCATGGCCATTCTCTTCGCAATCGAGACCGCATCGCCGAACGGATTCTTCAGTGCCGAGGCCACATCCTTCGCCCTGCCCTTCTTCGGCCTTTCGCTCGGCCTGAACATCTGGCTCACGATTATGATCGTGCTCAGGATGCTGTATCACCGGAGACAGGGTCGTGAGATCTTCGGGCGCAACTACGGGAAGCACTACGCGTCGATTTCGGCTATGTTCGTCGAGTCTGCGGCGCTGTACGCCATTTGCTCAATCTTGCTGCTCTCGACGTACGCGCCCCAACATCCCATTAACCAGATCTGGTTGGGGTTGGAACCGTCTGTTCAAGTAAGTTGGCAGCTGAATGTTATATTCGTCGGAGACTAATCGGGTTTTCTGAAGATGATTTCGAGTTACCTCATCATCTACCGCGTTGTCGAGGGTCGCGCGTGGAACTCCGAAACGTTCAACAAGACCGACGGGCTCACCTCCATGGCGTTCGACTCTACCCTGTCGAGGAACCCGCGAACGACACACGATACGGAGGAAACGACGACGAAGAACGGGATCGACATTCCGCTGAGCGCGGTTAACGGACATGTGGGTGAGAAGAAGGGCGCTATGGTGACAGGGAGCATGAAGACCGATGATACGACGTCGAGTTCTGTCATGTGGGTGGCGAAGGACACCGTCTGATCCCCATCTTCGCCGTGAGTTTTATTGCTATCGTATCTGTCCTATCTCTGCTGGACATCGTTATCTCTGTCTGGTTTTGGTGTCGTGCTCTCTCGTCCAGTCCTGTCGTTTTTCATTCCCAACATTACTTACATACCAGCTGCATCATCTCTCGCATTTATTCCCTTCCAATTCAAATTTACCCTACCTTGGAGTTGGCGTTGTACATCTTCTTGTACTAGCTCTTCGCATACGGCGCACCAGGCGTTCCATGCATGCACAAAATCATGCTTCCCATGCGATTCATTGACTGGAGATGGGCCGAGGAGTTTAGATGTAAGCGTTGACCAGATTGGAGGCCGGCATTTTGAGCTCGATCAGTTCGTGCAGGATCGTCAGTTGATGGATCAGAGCAGAAAAAACGATGCAGGGTTGGCGAACTCGTGGTCACAACTGAGGCCTGAGGAATGAATCGACGCGTCCACACTCTCCGCAGTCGCGACTAGCTTGTGTCTGATTATGTGCTCGAATTGTGCATCACATCATATGGATTCGGCCTGCAAACCTACACTACTCATACACCAGCACCGTGCATTTCGAATTCTCCATTACCTCTTCTCCACCAGAACGCGAATAATCAGTTAGAGGCCGATTACAAGTAAGATGCCTCTCACGAAATGAAGTATATCATCACAATTGCTCTTGCTACGCCTGGATTTCCTTCTTGCCGCTTGAAGCCTCCGCCGCCTCTCTTTTCTCTCTCCGTGTCTTCACGTCCCAGTTGTACACCCGTGCAATGTTCACCTCCATCACGGTGATCTGTTCGCGCAAGAACTCCAGATCTGATATGACGTTTTGCAGGCTTGCGTCTGCGGCGGAGAGTTTGGATCGTAGGAGAGAGATGGCGGCAGGAATTTTGTACGAGAGCATCACATTGGCCTAAGCACGATGAGATATTTGCATTGATCAGTAAAGGAACAAGTATGGAAAGCAACACACGCACTCCGAGCCAAAGGAAGACAGTGTCTGTATCTTCAAGTTCCGCTTCTGCGTATAATGTATCGTTCAATTCGAATGTAGTCTTCAGAGGTTTCTTCGACACTTCATCGCCTAGATCATCCTCGTCGTCTAGATCGTCACCATCTTCACCTGCTTTGCTCTTTCCTTCCTGGAAATCGTAACATTATCAAGTCAAACAATTAGGGTCAAAAGTAGATTTACTCACTCGTCGTTCCTGCAGAAACTCGACCATGGTCAAAGTCTTTTTGATGTCTGGGATCTTCTCCTCTAATGATCGTCTCCGTGTTGTTAGATTACCGTCCATGTATCGATACTTGCTTCACACGAGTCAAGTATCAGCATCACCGCAAGGATAACTTCGTCATGAGCTATGGCACGCACGCGAGTACAGCTTGAAGATCCTTCAGAGCACTCTCCGCATCTGGATCTGCTCCGAGGTATTCATCCACGTTGCTCTATTAAAAGCATGAGTTCAATGAAGTGGTTGGTATGTTCTCAACGGTGGTGAACGTACGATGAACGGAGCTTTCGGGATGCCACGCGCATTTCTCTCTTGTTTTTCTACTTCTCCTGTTGACATTCCGAGCTTGATCTGGACAGGAGAGCAGGGGTTTTATAAGTGTGGATGGAGTGTGATCAAGTTCCCGAACAGCTTGCTGAAAGTCCTGCCATGAATACCAAGCGCCCTAAATTGGTGATGGGAAAAAATGGGCGTCTCCTTCCATCGAGTAAATTTCGCGCTCTCCATTTCTCTCTTTTCATTTTGACCCTCGTCTTCCTCGTTGTCGACTTCCGTCCCTGCCATGTCGCGACTTCTAGTGAAGAATCTTCCAGCATACCTAACTCAACAACGCCTCCGTGAGCATTTCGAATCTAAGGACGGACCTCGCGGAACGCTCACCGATGTCAAGGTCGTCTTCAAACCTGACGGCACCTCCAGGAGGTTCGGATTCGTGGGCTTCAAGACAGACGAGGAGGCAGAGAAGGCCAGGAAGTGGTTTGATAAGACCTTCATCGATACCACGAGGATCAGCGTCACAGTTGTCGATGTATGTGTTTTTTCCCTACTCTTTTCAGCTCCCTTTGTTTGCGATTGCTGACTATTTTTGCTCGTAGGGATCAAAAGATGCACCAGCTCCGAGACCGAATAAGAGACCGCGTCTTGGTCTTTCACCTTCTGAAGAGGGCGAGCAACCTGTAGTCTCAAAGGGCAAAAAGCCGAAGAAGGACGACGCTCCCGCTGAAGTCAAGCCCAGCGCGAAGGACACTCAGTTCCAGGAGTTTGCCAAACTCATGCAATCACGCACGAAAGGTCGTTCATGGGCAAACGACATTGAGTCCGACCAACCCGTTGCCTCCTCCTCAACACTACCTCCCAAGCCGAAGAAAACTGTCGGTGAGGAGGATGACGCGGATCTCAATCTGGAGGATGAGGACAGTAAGACCAACGATGTCTCGGATCTGGACTGGTTGAAGCGCCATCAGAAGGCCAGCATATCAGTACCCGAGCCAGTGAAGGTGACCGTCTTTGACCAGTCTGAGGAGGAAGATGTCGCCATGGAGAAGGGGTCTGTTGACGAAGTGAGTATGCCTGCGATCTCCTAAATTTTGCAACAACTCATGCTCGCTTAGGACAACGCAAAGGTTGAACCACAGGATCCTGTTCGCAGTACCATCCTACAGACCGCACGCTTATTCCTTCGCAATTTATCGTATTCATGTACCGACGAGGAGCTTATGACTTTGTTCAAACCCTTTGGAGAGGTATCTCAGGTGAGCATCTTGTTTCCTTCCTGAAGTGGGTTATTGTGGTCTGCCAGAGCGTTACGAGATGACAAACGAATAGGGACATCAGACATGCGAGTATGTTGATCCCAAGGGAAATCCGATAGTAGAAATTTTATTCTGATTCGCCCTGTCGTCCACAACTTCACCTCTATCTCTGTTGTCTTTGTTTCGCGTTCTCACACCTTTCTCTCTAGGTTCACATCCCACTTGACCCTCTGGCCAAAACACCCAAAGGGGTCGCCTACGTAACATTCGCTGACCCCACAAACGCTGTCGCTGCGTATGAGGCCCTGGATAAGAAGTCTTTCCAAGGTCGACTCCTGCACATTCTTCCGGCGGTGGATCGTAAGGGTAGGCCGGAGGTTGTGGATGCAGACGGGAAGAAGAAGACGTTGAAAGAGGAAAAGGACGCGAAGCGGAAGGGTATGGCTGGTAAAGAGTTCAATTGGGCTATGCTGTACATGAATGTACGTCCATACTTATGTACCGCAATATATTTTTTGTTTATGAGTCTTCACTCTTTGTAGAGCGATGCGGTTCTTTCATCCGTCGCGGATCGTATGAACGTCTCCAAATCAGACGTCCTGAATCCAGAATCCGACAATGCCGCCGTAAAGTTGGCTCTCGCCGAAACGCATGTCATTCAGGAGACGAAGTCGTTCTTGGAGTCCCATGGTGTCGTTCTGTCCGCACTAGACACTTCGTCTCGCGTCGCCCGAAGTGACACGACTATTTTGGTCAAGAACATCCCGTATGGAACGACTGCCGAGCAAATCCGCGAGCTCTTTGAACCTCATGGGGAATTACACCACGTCCTCGTTCCTCCTGCTGGTACGATGGCCGTGGTAGAGTTCGTCCATCCAGACGAAGGACGCAAGGCCTTCAAGGCTGTTGCCTACAGGCGTCTTGGAAACTCTATCATCTATCTTGAGAAGGGGCCAGTGGGAATGTTCGTCAACGATAATCCCTCAGCTACAGGCGATGTGGCAAGTGGTGTAAAACCTATCACTATACCGGACGCAGAGAGTTCAACAGCTGTAGGGGCAGCAGAAGAACCATCGTTGGCCTCTGGGTCAACCCTCTTCGTCAAGAATCTGTCGTTCTCGACGACTACAGATCGCATGTCGCAGGTGTTCCGTCACCTACCATCTTTCGCGTTTGCTCGGGTGCAGACGAAACCGGATCCCAAGAGACCCGGTGCTCAACTGAGTATGGGGTACGGTTTTGTTGGGTTCAAGGATGCAGAGGGCGCGAGAAAGGCGATGAAGAGCATGCAGGGCTACGTATTGGATGGGCATGCCTTGGTTGTGAAGTTCGCTGGACGCGGGACCGAGGACGACAAGGAGGACGGGAAGGTCAATAAGAGCACGACGACAAAGATGATCGTGAAGAACGTACCGTTTGAGGCCACGAAGAAGGATATCCGTGAACTATTCGGGTGTGTTTCTTTCCCCCTTTTCTTCTCTTGCCGGTTATGTCCTAATCTCGTCGCTGTCAGGTCTCACGGTCAGCTCAAATCCGTTCGTGTGCCCAAGAAATTCGACCACAAGTCCCGAGGCTTCGCGTTCTTGGACTTCGTCACGCGTCGTGAAGCAGAGAATGCATACGCCGCCCTCAAACACACTCATTTACTCGGTCGTCATCTGGTGTTGCAATGGGCTGAGGAGGCAGAGACGGATATTGAGGAGTTAAGGAAGAAGGCTGGCGTTGGGTTTGGTGGAGGGAAAGAGATGCCTGGAAAGAAGAGAAAGTTGGATCTGGGAGATGGTGACGGAGAGGATGATATGGACATTTAGGGTGCCTAGCTTCGCTGGTAATGGACTCTTATGCATCCCTCGTCGCTTTTCATAAACATCATGTGTAACGGTATGGGGATCCGGCGTTCCTGGATAGGGACCTGGTCCGGAATATTCCTTCCTTCCTGTGAGCAGGCCCGATTGTCATTTGTCACGGTCACTGTGACAGGACGCGTCAGTCACAGCCTGTGTCGTCACGGCTCTGCTGAAACTCTTCATCCATCCCAAACATTCGTACATTACGGAGCGTGCAAGTGGTCCTTTGGAAGCAGGAAATCATGAGCAAGCCCAGTCGTTTGTCGAAGGAGTGATCGATGACCATGTGGGCAGTCGTGGGCTTCGTCGTTTTCAGTGCCATGTCTCGACGAACGAGCCGGTGCATGCAAGATGAACGTTTGGAAGCAGCATTTCAATAGCTTGGTGAGTATCTCACTGGTAGCTCTCGTACAAGCGGAGTACTGAAGAAGATTTACTATCGCTTCAGCCTCCATTGCGATTCGGACTGAGCGTAACATGCGGCACCCAGGAAACATAGGAGAATTGGGATCCAGCCTGGGACTTGGACGAGGCTGGCAGGAGTATGTATATCCATCTGAGAGGCAAACGAGGCTCTTCACAACCTTCTTTCACCCCCTCCGGGTATCTCGCGCTTCCCCCGTCCCTCAAGCAACCGGTCGCCCGTATCAAGATGGTTTTCGGTAAACTGAACCTCGCCGCCTTCAAGAAGGCGAGCATTAAGAAGCTGCAGAGCAAGGTGAGTACTTCTTCTCTGCTGCTCACGCATGCAGCTGACCGTTTCGCCTCTAAGTCGAAGGGGAAACGACCCCAATCTCTCCCACCTGCATCTATCCCTACCGAGCATATGGTGGCTCTGAGGACTGTACGTGCCTACGCTCTCTCTGGCCGGATTGCAACTGACCATTCTCCCGCAGACACACTCCTTGTGCGACATCAAGCGAGTCGAACAGGAGATGATCGAGGCAATGATGGACGCAGCCCACGACCCAAAGGTCCTCAACCTGCGGTCCCTTCTCAGCCGGGGTGTTATGGCAGAGTGGATGGAAGAAGTGGTGAGCACCTCCTCAATTATGCGCGTATCTGTCTCTGAGGTCACAACCACTCAGCTTCGCAAGGGAGAAGTGACATTGCCGGAGGTCAACACCGTGCTCAGAATCGAGTGCGGCAAGGGAGAAGAGACCACAGCAGCTATCACCGCTTGCGAGGAAGAAGCTCTTGAACTTCCCGCACAAGACATCGAGGAGAAAGTCACACCGGAGGACGTTCTCGCAGAGGACGTCAGCCTCACTCTCGACAGTCTCGTGTCCATTGACTTGTCCGATGACGTCCCTCTCCTTCCCGCGGCGCACGTTCTCCTTGATGTCCGCCCCCTGCCAGCTTCTCCTCTCCTCGCTCCTCCCGCGTTCGACTGCTCCGACGTCTCCAAGACCGTCATTGGCGTCTCTGAGGATAAAGTCAAGACCATCCCTCACTCGCCTCCACCCCTCGCTCTCCTTGCAGTTCCAGACACTTCCGACGTCTCCAAGACCTTCGTCGACGACCCTCTGGATGAAGTGGATGAAGTCAAGAGCACAGCTGCGGAAGAGTTGGCCATCGAGACGACGGTCCAAGTCACGCAAGAGCCAGAGCCAAGGCTCCCTTCCATCCATCAAGTCCAAGTCTCAGGTGCCGAAGCAGCTCCTCCGGCTGACAGTGAAGACAAGGAGATCGTCCAACCCGTCGTCAAGGCCGTGCATCGTGTCAAGGTTCACTACTCCAAGCCCGTCACCGTCCAAGCCCCAGCGAAGAAGCCAGTCCTCGCAAGCAACCTCTTGAAGGACCTCAAGGTGGACAAGAAGCTCGGCTCCGGCGGATTCGGCGCAGTCTACGCCGTGACACACAAGAAGACGGGGGTTCGGTACGCGTTGAAGGTCATGTCCAAGACGAGGAAGGATCTTCCCAAGGAGCACCATCAGGCCATCGAGGGCCATCTCATGAGGGTGGCGGTTCAAGAGACGTTCGCTTTGCACCGCACAGCAGGCGTTGCGGGTGTCGTTGACCTCGTCGCATCGATGCATGATTCTCTCAACTTCTATCACGTTCTGGTGAGTTCCGTTGTGCTCCAATTGTTATTCACATATCTAATGGACTGCTGGCAGCCGTTGTACGAAGGCGGCGACCTCGCAAACGAGATTGCTCGATGCGGTTCATTCCCGGACGCAAAGGCGAGGTTTTACATTGCAGAGATTGCACGTGTTTCTTTCCCTTTCCTCTCTTGACTGCTCTAACAGTGCTGTCTCCAGGTTCAAGGCGTCGTGGCTCTTCATGATCGTGACCTCATTCACCGTGACCTCAAGCCCGGCAACGTGCTCCTCAGCAGCGATGGCCATGCCGTGATTGCAGACCTCGGTCTTGCGAAGGCATTCACGACAAAGCGCTGCGCCTTCGAGCTGGATAGCTACGAACGCTACTTCCCCATGCTCACGGAGAGCGAGAACGACGCGCGAGGTGTTACGAAGACGCTATGCGGTACCCGCGATTACATGGCGCCGGAGATGTGTGCAGGTCGGCTGTACGATGCCAAGGTGGACGTGTGGGCAGTGGGTCTGATCTTCTTTGAGATGTTGGTTGGGTTGGTGAGTGCTTCATATTGTTTCCCTGTTTCGTTGCGCTGATCGATTGTCTGTGGCAGCTCCCGCAGGAGCTGAACAATTGGAGTGGAAATCTGAGAAGAGCGTGTGACGATTATGGCATTTCTGAGCCTTCCGAGGACTTCATCGCAGAGGTCAGTCTCGCTGTGAGATATGGGAACGTGTGACTCACCAGCCTACTTTCAGGCACTTTCCATGCGTCCCGAAGACCGCCCGACAGCAAAGGAGTTGATGGAGTTTGAGATTTTCGACGGATGGTAAGCCTTCACGGCTGCTGGGTGCTGTTGCTCCACTCTAACCTGCTTCACAGCGACTGGGATGAACTTCGAGAGGAAGACGTGTACGAGGAGTGGTTGCCTGTGTCAGACTCGGACGAGTCTGACGGGAACCCAATCACCTTCGTACGAGGGGAGCCAATGGATCCAGCGATGGATTTCCTCCCCTTCTTCAACTTCAAGTCGCCGCAGTTCTCTCAGCTGCCCTCTTCCGCGATGGCTCTTCCCACCGCAGTCTCTGACTATGAGCTGCCGGCCGTCGCGGATGAGGATAGTCTCGCCGCTGAGGATTCCATCGGATCTTTGCATTCCATTGCGCTGTCGGATCTCAACCTGGACGACACCCCGCCCTTCGGTCTCGATGTCAAACAAGAACCAGAGCCGGAATCATCCTTGCTCTGGGATGCATTCGAGGTCAACTATTTTACCTATTTCCTTAATTTACTTCAACTAAAGTATGCATCTATTCTTCTCCTAAAATATAGGAGGGGGTTCTCCCAGTCCATGCGCAGTCTCAGATCCACTCGAGTCATCCTTACCCTCCGTCGCTTCTACTCAAGATCGTCCGCAGCTTCCAATGCATTTGTCTTCCTCGAACACCAGTCAACCGTGGGCTCTTTCAACATACTCAGACCGCTTGCAGATTTCTGAAGATCATCTGTCACCCCCTGATCAAGACGCCCAATCCCATACCTTGTCTGCTCCTCTCGGCCGCTCTTCGGATAACGACAGCAGACCTTGGGCTTTGTACGCACTGGACACCGCGCCGTCTTCGTCCGTTGACAGCACACCGACCTCTGACCCATCGAAGTCCGACTCACCTACGCCTAGTTGTCTGGCCTTTGAAGTTACCTCGTTCAGCGGGTTGCCCTCTTGTTCTTCGTTCGCCGGAAATGGGCTCTTTCCTCCCTCGTCAGGGACTGGGTCCACGCCAGCCTCAATTAACACTCTCGTCGAGGATGACTCTGGCAATGTTCAACTCAGTATTGTCGCAGCATGCTCATCCGCAGCACAGGTTAAGATGCCCGGCGTGGTGCTTGACCCGCACAGCAAGAGTTTCACAACAGGCGGCCCTACCCTCTTATCCCTCTCAGATTCCCTTGAGAAGATCTCCCTGGCTGACCTCTACCACGCTGAAGATGACCCAAATAGGCCGAACTCCATTTCATTCTCGCCAATAGTTACTACCTCTGTGCCTCCTCCGGAACCTGTCTCTGCTATCCCGCGCCCTCTGCTATCCGGCGTCACTCTGTCAAGCGGATTACCCTCAGAATTGACCTTTGCCAACGATTGCTCTTCATATTTGGCGACCACATATCCGGACGAAGACTCTTCATCTCCGCATATCTCCTCCGCGGACAAACTTAAGAAGGACACCTATACAAGCTCAAATCTCCACTCTCAACCAATCTTTATGTTCAACTCGCTGAAAGAATTTGCTAGGACTCTCTGGGACCGTATAACTTTCTGTCTTCGTCTGCTACTATGATCGCGCGATTCTGCACCCAACGTGCTTCCCCTCGACCATCTCGCTCTCCTTCTGTTCTATTGCTTGGCGCTTCAACCTTGCAACATATCGTACATATGATCTAGTCTCTGCTCTGGTATCTATTCTGATTGTCTCTATTTTGTGTATCTATTGTCTCAGTTGATAGTAATAATGCAGCGTATAGTTTACAGCTCTCTCTGAACACATCCGTGGGCAGTCGGTAGATGTGTACTTAAATTCCAGTCACACAGACTGATCAATATTGTCATCCGCGAGTGTCCCGGTACTGTTCGCGGCATCTCCAACAAATACATCGTGCTCTTGTGTACTTATCCCTCACTGGCACATCGTCACCTCAGACTCTTGCCAGGGCGGAGATTCACGCGCGCTAAAGTACGCCACTGAGCAGTGAGGACAGTCATGCATCACATTCCCATCAGACAGTTTTTCGCGACACTTGGCTTGACGTGAGCCCACTACCTTGTACAGCAGAAAGCATAAGTCCTCAGGCCTCATGAGTGCTGTCGAGGTTCAAGAATCGGAAGCACCTCCCCCAGGGTACTGAAAAATTGTATGTTCATCCTGGCGCGGCCTTTTCCGAACTGACGAACGTTTTTACCAGGTACGATGAAGCCACTGCGGATCCATCTCCTCCCATCCAAGCAGGCCCGTCGCGACTGACCCTGCCGCGTCATGGACCATCAGCGCGCCATTCAGACTCTGATGACCCTCCAAGAACTGCTGCGAGTCGGGGTCGAGACTCTGAGCCTCCGTTGACACAGAATCCTACTCAGGCTGCCATCACCTACACGTTTTCGCCGATAGATGCAAATAGCATGCTGTTGCTGCCTCCTCAGACTGCCGCCGATAGTCGCCCGCTATACCATATCTCATGGTACGAAGACTTCTTCCGCAGGGGGAATATGGTCACTACAGTGCGGCGCGGGGGAAGTGCTGACGGCGATTTCGTTGGTATGTTCGAGTGAGTAAGTTGCTGCGATGCCTACCGCTTCATTCTGAATCATTTGTGCTACGGATATTAGCTTGAAAGGGGGACAGAAGAAAGGGGTTGTAAGTCTTGGAATGAAACGGTCATTCGTTTCGGACGCGTGTCAATGCAATGCAGCGGGGGTGAGGAACATCTTTTGTTGGTGCTATGAGCCTGAGATGAGTACTCACACTACATTTCAGAGCAGAGCAATTTGGAGATTCAGCACCGCCAAACTTTCGGCGACCTCACCCCGCTATCATTGGGAACGAAATCGCACGACCAATACCATGAAGGTCAGTTATGATAACCCAATTCTCTGACACTGGCAACAGTACTGAGATGTGAGTTCCAGTGTACCATCGGGGGCACCACCAAGATTATCGCACAGTCTGTCTCCGCTGGAGATGATAGTGTGCAGCGCGTAGACGACTACGTCGACCGGCTTGTCATAGAGCCCAATGGCCAGACAATCCAGGTTATGGACGAGATTCTTCTCTCCTTTCTCGTTCTACAGCGGCTGTTTGTTATTCAAGGGTGAACATTGCATCCGCCAATTGTATCATCCCGGCCCAGACGTCGTTAATCTGCGAAATATCCATACATCTCAACGGTGAGGTACGCTTTGCGATCCAACCAAGAGGGCAGATCTTGAGTGCTGTTCCCTTCGTACTCCCTATCAACATGGCACCTCTCATTCACTTCTTAACCGGCTGTCGCCCACCAGCAAGACACCATTTACCGTCAACTGCCGTCAATTGCCGTCCTGCCACCAGTGCTACCTCCTCAGGCCGTTACCATAGGACAGTTTCCCGCCTTCTGCGCCACATCCTCTCGAGCAGAGGTACTACCTGCAGGGTCTGGCATTGATACAGGTATGTGGATTTTGGGTTCGCCGTGACCTGCTAAGATAAATTGGGGGGAGATATCTAAAAGGGGAGATATTTAAGCGGGCAGGTATCGTTTTGTCGTGAATGCGTTCGTCTTGTCCCAAGCTCTCAAACTTGCTTGCCTCCAGACGCTGGCATTGTGATGATGCATCGATAAGATTGACGCTGACATTGACTGCCAACGTTTTGCTTTTCTGCTCAACTTCGACTGCTTCACCACGGAACGATATGCTAGGTGCTGACGATCTTTCCAACGAACTAATCGAGAAGGTACTTCTTTGTGCGGATCTCCAAACAATCGGTCGATGTCGACAGGTAAGTGGTAATATCATGATCAGCACTGGATAACAGGATTACCGTACTGAAAGAGAATAAACCTGCTAAACAAAATCGAACGTCGAATAGACTTGCAGACGATTCAATGAAACCGCGCACCATTCCATTTCCATCCAATATCTTATTGAACTCGCCGTCGATGGTCTTGTGGACGGTCCTCCCGGTGGATGGTCCGTGGCCGAACGACTTCAAGCAGTCCGAAACCGTCGTGCCGCCTGGAGAGCCATGCAGCCTACCTCCGTACAGATACTCCCGTTTTCCGCAGATGACGATGAATGGATTGTTCATGATCGAAACCACCTGTTCCGCCAATCGTATTCACGTCGCGGATTCGTGACCATCAGACGACCTCCGTGCCTCTATCGTGGTATACCTGAGAAGGAGTGGTCCATCAAAGGTGCATTCGTGGAGTTGCGGTGGTATCCGGAGGAGGATCTTGTGGTTGAGACTGTTGCAGAAACTGAAACAGATGGGTAGGTCCAATTCTGTGAAGGCAGATAATTGGAGGTAACTAGCTCGTTTAGATTGCCGCATGGTCGTACGACCTTGCGATTGCGCTCTTTCGAGACGCAGGAAGACCATCCGGGAGCCTTCAATAGTATCCTCAACTACGGTTTCCTATCAGGACACGAAGATGTTATTGACATCACTGCTTTCAATGTCGCCGACGATTATCTCAGTTTCTCCTGTCTTCGACTTGCGAACCAGGATCCACTGCCAGGGGTCAGTTGCAGAATACTGGTGATCTACAACTGGAAGACCGGTGTCGTTGTTCTCGTATGTCACAATACCGTTTTGAGATACCGACTTGCACTTTCTGACTTAGAACTCCAATTAATAGCGTCTCATCTCGGAGCCCGCCTGGGACGAGATGGACTATGTCCTTCTCACGAACCAATATCTCCTTCTTTTCCACTTCGACGACGGGCTCGCTGTGATTTCTGTTATAAACTTGGGTGTGTTGCATGAGACCGCTTCCAAGACCGGTTGTCCCCTCACCCTGTCCCTCTCCAATCTCGGCGTCGACTCGGAGGTCACCGTCTGTCGGCTTCAGTTCCCCAATCTTCATCGTGGAGGTTACATCTCAACGCAACTCCCTAAACGGCCTTGGAGACCCCGTGCTGAAGAGCTTCAGGTCCCCTTCTACATGAACGAGGACCGGCTATTGACCGTTATCTGGGAAAACCTCTACGACCGCAGCCTTGGTGTTAACATACTGATACCCTTGGCGACCATCCATACATGCATCCAGGAAGCCGATAACCAGAAGGGCAAACATCTATTCACCTGGGAGGAGTGGGGAATCCAGGGAGCTCGTGTTATTGACAGACGACAGATGAGATTAAATGCCCTTGGACAGTGCGCTATGTCCGCCATATATTTGGAAGAAGCTGACCGTGATTTGGGAAACTGGGAGGGACCTGGGACTCGGATGTTCTTGTATCATTTCGGACGCTACGCAGTGCGCAAACACCTTGCAGACCTGGCGACTGGGACCGCATCGCCTGGAGTGGGGTATTCCCCAAAAGCGATATTCGAGGGCGGTTCATATGGGCAGATCGTGACCGAGCTGCCTGCTATTCGCGTCGCAATACCTGCGAGTGTGCTCAAGCACTCTACACAGCCTGACGAATACCAACTGGCAGTGATTGTTCCGGGTGATGACTGGCTTGTGCTGCAATATGTCGTGAGTTCAGCCCTCTGATCATTGTCTCGTTTGCTTGGGAAGTTGAATGCTGACATTGACTGTAGCGGAGAAATAGCGTAGGGTTCGCCCGTTTCGAGACTCGCCTTCTGACTTTCTGAACAGAATGGTCTTAAAAGGGCTCGAAGAAAGCGGTGAAGGGAAAGCAGTAGTCAGACCTGAACACCGTGATGGTTGAGACATGTACATTATCTTTACAGATTGAGTTGAGTTGTGGAATTGACCTCCTACAAAATGCATACTATCGTCCGTAGCAGTTTTAGCGTGTTCATCGGCCGCCCCCGAACCGACACATTCACTCCCCATCCCTCTGCTTCCTCAACTCCTCCAATATCCTCTTCACACCCTCCAAATCCCCCACAGCCGCCCTCCCACCATCCCAATCCACCACGATCGGCCACTTCAACGCATTCGGGTTCTTCTGCGCGAGCTTTGTCACGTCCTCTGGACTCCTTCCACCACCAACTGACCCGGCACCTGAGGGATGTGCGGAGATGAAGTGGTCAGCTGAGGGACTTTGGGTGTAGGAAAGGATTGTGCGGAATTGGTCGGCGGTGGGCGGTTGGTTTTCAATCACTTCGAGATTGAATTTGAGTGGGTGTTTGGAATTGGGTGGGTATGGAGAGGACAGGGATGCGTTGAGAAGGCGAAGTGCCGTCTGAGAGGGCGGAGATGATGGGTTGTGACTGCCAGCAGTCGTATGAGGCGGAGTGCTTGCATGGAGGAACTCAAGACTTACAAGATTGATATTTGAGGCTGACAACGCGATCTGTATTGAGTATGCTTATTCTAACATATAGTATAGTTAGCAATGCTTACGATTGAACGTTTGAAAGCTGAAAACATGGTGGTAGTAAATTGAGATGGGTGTTCGCAAACAAGCAGTGATGGGTGACGTCAATCGTTCAGCCCAATCATAACCAACCCAACATTGATGTTCAAAATTCGTATAATCCGTCACATTCAGAACGGGGAAAGATCTATTCACTTCGTTACAGAAAACCCAGAAATACGGGTAAAACGTATCACAGGGTATCCTACCTAAATTCTAAGTACATTCCAGTCTGAAGCGGCCATCCAAGTTCATGGCAAGACGTTCGTTTGTATAAAGTTCATACCATATCTTACCTCGCGATTGCCTACTCACTCACAAGGAAGCTTTACCCTGTGGTTCATAGGGCAATAATAGTGCCAGCAAGCCACTTCCGATGATCAAGCCTCCTGAGACGTACACTGGGACAGCAGTCTGAAGGTTTGCGTAGAGTGCAATGACCGGAGCCTGTTCGGTATATCAACAGAGGTGAGATGAGGGTCTGAGACGTGAAGAGGAGAAAGAAGGGTGACTGACGAGGATGCCGAATACACGGGTGGCTGTAGCTGTTAGGCCGTTTCCGGTGCCTCTGTCTTTGGCGGGGAATACTTCGGGAGAGATGGCGTACAGGACACCGTACATAATCTGAAATATTGCTATAAGTATCCGAGGAAATACGAGTGTTAAGAGATGAAACTCACGTTGCTCACAAAGGCATACCTGTCAAAAGCAGCAGAAAACCTCGTCAGTGGCCTGATTCGTGGGACAAGTTGTCGCGACCACACGTACCCACAGTTCCACCCCAGCAACGCGTTAGAGTTCCTGGCGGTGGTACTCGCAAAGAGAAAGACACCAGTGAGCCCTATCTTCCGCGAGAGGTCGTTGAATAATGAACACCCCATGAGAAGAAACAAGCTACTCGCCCGCCGAGATTGCAAGGGTGCCCTTGCGTCCGATGTATGGTTGCTCTACCGCCCATCCTGCGAGGAATGCGCCTGGAACACCGAGTACGCTGAGGATGACTTGCTGTTGACGGGAGAGTATCAGAAGCGGTTCGAGGCGGATTGGAGGGGAACGTACGTTGCGGTAGGCGATATAGTAACTGCTGCTTCCGAATTTGGCGCCACGGCTTGCTAGAAGATAAGGAAGGAAGTTATTGTAGAGCGTGGATGCAAGTCCAATGATGGCTGGTGAAGATTCCAAATTTAACTCAGTTTGACAATGCGCTCATGGCTATTATGGCACTCACCCCAGAGAGCGATGAGCAAGGTTGTTGACCACGCCAATTTGGGGGTCCTGAACAAGGCCTTGATGTGTTCAATACTGTAAGCCGAGCTCTTGCTAAAGAAGTGCTTCTTCGTTTTTGTCTCCTCTTCGGTGATACCAGTAGTTTGCCTGGCCTGTTCACCCGCCTTGACGAGTTGTTCAACAGTCAAACTGCAAGTCCGTCCGTTGTAGGTAGCGATACGTTGAAGAACAGCGACGGCCTCTTCGTCCTTGCCAATCCCGACTAGGAAGCGAGGTGATTCTTCAAGGTGGAACAAGAAGAAACGAAGGCCCCATAGGAGGAGGGTGACGCCGCCAAGAGTGAAGAGGAGGTATCTCCAACCCATGTTGTCCTTGCGCGTGCAAGTCCCTGCGGGTGCGTTCGGATCGCACGAGAAGTTTGCGATAAGTGGCCAGGCAATCAGGTTGACGAAAAGCTGCCCAATGGACCACCAGATGGACAATACAGTTAGAAGATACTGCGACGGCCCCGGGACAAAGTCTTGATGGGTATCAATATCGGAAGGGAACTGTTATAGGGACACAACTCACCGAGGAACACTGCTGAATCAACGGGGAGATTGCCACCTACGCCAATTCCTAACACTGCGAGCAGAGATGCCAGTGTCAACAGATCCGGTGAACCACCGGAGGCAAGACCAAAGATTCCGGCTATCAGCAAAGTTACGTTGAATGACCATCTGTGCAGAGGCATTGAGAAACAGAGAAGCCGATTCCTGCGAATAGACCTCACCTTCGTCCCCAGATATCACATCCCAAGCCCCAGAATACTGCTCCAACGAATAGACCGACGTTGATCGCGAGGGAAAGGAATGGTCCCTGGAACTGGAATTCGGCGACTACAGGTGCAAGAATAAGTCCACTGAGAAGCTGGAGTAGGCGTCAGCTGCAAATTCAGTTCAACGTGCGTGAAGCGTATTCACCGGCCACACGCTATCGCTATTTTGAAATGGCTCTCAGTAAATGCGGGCAAAGAGAAGGCAGAATATCACTTACGCGAACCACCCGAACCCAGCAACAATGAAGAGGTACCACTATACAAGATATATCAGTTGGAGTGTGGAAACTTCGTTTTGGCCAGACGTACTTGGTACCTTCCCATTCCAATCTCCTGCACAGCCCGATTCAAAAGAAGTGCCTTTGCCTCGTAAACGGGGTCCACCGAACCATCTTCGAAGAGGTTCACTAGAGTCGTCTGATCATCGTCAACTTCTTTCTTCTCGTGTAGCGACGGAGACGGCGATTTCTTCGACTGCATAGCGAGACGGGGTTGAGGAGGGTTGATGCAAGTCGCGGAAAGTACTTGGGCTTTATGTACACGAGGGAATAGGTGAGAATGACATGGAAATCAAGGAATGCTTAGAGATCAGCCGTCATTCCATCTGACCCGGAGCACCGAATGGAAAATCAGCGGTAGTATCAGCCAATCAAGATGGAGTACACATACCTTTTCTCACTAAGATGCTCCTTGGACTCCGCTCTCCCCACAAAAGCCGCAAAGGAATCGTTCATTTACACACCTCACGGAGCGTGGCTGCCAACATTCATCCACCCATCTCACGGAATGGAATAACGCTGTTCAGCCATGCATGGAAGGGCGACAAGTACAGCGTTTTCCCTCCATTTTGGCCTTGGTGATCCCGTGCAGACATCAGCTGAGTTCAGAGAGATGTTGTGAAACGAGTATCATTGTGGTCTCGACAAAACATCCACAACAGTCTTGTTCGAGTCACACATGTTTTGTCATCGAAATCCAAGTCACCTGCCCTAAAGCGGTCATGTGATGTGACGCGTGACGCGTCTCATTAATTGGCATTTTGCCTTCGTCGCGTTGCCGAAAACGCGCACCCGTCGACAGCTTGACTCAGAACCGCCATCATCCCCCGCCCCCGCCCCCGCCCTCTGTCCCGTCGCTCAACACGACGAGTGGACACGGTCGACACCCACCATGAAGCACACTGAAGACAGCCACGTCCTGTCTCTTCGGGATCTCTCTACAGGCTGGGGGAGTGGAAGTCACCGAGCACATTTGGACTTGGCTGCGCTACTCACGCTCATTCGTGCTCACGACGCAAGCGCAGATGTCGAGTTTGACATTTCAAAGCGCACAGGAAAGAAACGAGCAGCTCCTGCGTCGTCTCAATATGGTCCTCGCAAACGGGGTCGAGTGCAGGAACAATCTTCGCAGGCAGACCCGAGTACCACAGACGAGGATCCGAAAGCTGCCGCATCACATGAAGATAGCGTCTCCTTCCCGGTATACCGGCATGTTAGTTCTTTGCAATATAACACGGTTGTCAGTGATTCCCCGGGTCGACTTGTTGCGAACGAAGAGCATGCCAACGATCTGGGCTGGCTTCAAGAAGAAGAAGAGCTCAAGGCTTGGCTGAAGAAGATGCAGCAGAGTGCTTCGGAGCAGCGTTGGGTAGAGCTCGGCGAGATGGGAGTGCTCAGTATGTTGGGTCATGCTATTCAGTTGCGTTCACCCTCCATCACATCGTCCAAACCGTTCCTCGCTATTCCACGACCATACCAACCCTTCAGTCTCGAGGAACACGACATGCGCTGGCCTTCTCTACGCGATGAGTTCTTCGCCTGCCATCACCTCTGTTCCGTAGGCAGAGCTGAGATGTCTGCCAACTTGAAGCTTGAAATTTTGCCACCTGGCGACGCGCAAGAACAGCTCCCTTTTCGACTTCACGCCGAAATAACAGGTTCTTTGATTAGCCCAGCTATCTTCGAGCCAATCCATTATTCAACCAAGGCTGTGTTCGCCGAGCTTGAAGAAGCACAGAGGCGGTTCCTGTCGTTCGTCCTCCCCGAACGTCCTGCCCCGAATTCTTTCCATGGCTCCGTTGATATCCCACTCCTATTCTCTATTCTTGGACCCGCACCTAGTATATATCATGGATTCCTCGACGAGTCTGTCCAACCACCAAACCTCATCCCAACACTTCTCCCATTCCAGCGTCGGAGCGTTGCGTGGATGCTTGACCGCGAGGGCAAAGCCATCTCCGAAGATGGCGAGGTCATCCCCAAACCTCGTTCTGGCACCGACGCGCTTCCGCTCTTCTGGGAACGCGTAGATGTGACAGACAGCGTGTCGTGGTACTATCATCGAATTACTGGCAGAGTGTCGCGAGAGAGACCGAAAGACGAGAACGCGAAGGCTTTGGGTGGTATTCTTGCTGAAGAACCCGGATTGGGGAAGACATTAGAATGCATCTCGCTCATTCTTCTGAATCCCGCGATTGGCCGGAACCCAACAACGAAAACGTGGGATCCCGAGGCTAAGGTTGACGTGAAGGAGGTCAAGGTGCGTGACTTTTTGTTTGTGCTCGTGGTTTTGGATCGATGATCATGCCTCAAAATCCGTAGACAACGCTGATTGTAACTCCTCCCGTCCTTGCTCCTCAATGGGCAGACGAGTTGGCTGCTCACGCGCCGGGACTTAAGGTGCTGATCTATGACGGCTGGCAGAAACTTCCTGTACCTATTACGGAAGCGGAAGCCATAGAAGCGCGCGAAGCCAGGAGTAAGCAGAAGAACAAGCAGAAAGCGAGATCGGCCAGGGCAAAGTCAGCTGCTTTGAAGTCTAAGGCTAAAGACGTTACTTCACGCAAGGGTAAGGGAAAGGCAAAGCAAGTGGATGATGACGATGTCGAGATGAAGGATGTGGATGAAGAGAACGAGGAAGAACTTGAGGAAGACATTGTTGACTGGTGCACCTACGTCAATAGGTTTGACGTTGTGATCACCACATATACTGTTCTTCAGCATGACCTCAGCGTCGCAAGACCACTTCCCGTCCGTCCACGCCGAGCCAATGTGGTTTACGGCCACAATGACAGGTCTCGTAGCCCCCTCATCATGTGCGAGTGGTATAGGGTTATCATGGATGAAGTCCAAATGGTAGGAGGTGGAAAGACCGAGTAAGTGGTTGCTGAACTTGAGCCCAGCTGTGAACTGAAGCTGCTTTGTACTAGGGAGATGGTTTCGTTAATCCCTCGGCTCTCATCGTTTGCTGTCTCCGGTACTCCTGCCCGCGCTCAGGTCTCTGACCTCATACATGTTGTGAAGTGCGTCCCACAAAACATATTGTCTCGTAAAGCATACTCATTTGTATTTAAGGTTCCTTCGCATCAAGGACGTCGTAGAAACTCCTCGCGTTTGGGCCCGCCTTCTCAAGCCCGCCTACGTTAGCCAGTTCACCGAGCTGTTCCAAAGATATACTGTTCGGTATGGTGTCATACTAATGCTACCATTTACTTTGCTCACACATTCACGACAGAACTATGAAGTCTGCCGTTGAGGCAGAACTGACGATTCCGAAACAGACCCGTTACCTTCTACCAGTTGAACTAGGCAAAGTAGAACGTCATGTAAGCACGCTTCAGTCTCGATATTATGCTCCGTTATCAAATTTATATGGTCGCTCTCAGGTTTACGACCATAACTTCGAGAAAGCCTTGCTGGATCTTGGTTTAGATGCTCGTGGCGTCGCAGTCACTGAAGATTGGGAGGTAGACACCACCGTCCTTCGCACTTGGCTCAGGAAGCTTCGAGGTATTTGCACACATCCACAGGTCGGCCAGTTGCAGAATCAAGCGGATAAGCTGCATAAGCCTGGTGTACTGAAGTCTATTGGCGAGGTTCTTGAGGTATGCTGCATCATTAAACGTATGGTGATGATTCCATTGATGGTAGCCATAGGATATGAGAGACAAGAATTGGCGGAACATGATGGAAGATTGGCGGAACAAGGTAAGGCAGGGATGTTGTCGAGAGACACAGTGTTTTAACGTCCTCCACAGGTCCAAACTCTCACATCTCTCGCTCAACTCCAGCAACAAACCAACTCTAAGACCAAGTACCGCTCCGCACTCAACATCCTCCTTTCAGCAGAGAAGGAAGCCAACAACCTCATTGCCGCGATACAGTCCGCTATCAAGGAACACGATGCTCATGGGAAGGTTCTCAAGGCGCAAGCTCTTGCAGCCCGTGAGGAGTTGGAGGACGAGGTCGCCATGGATAAGGGCAAAGGGAAAGCCCGTGAGCGTGAGGATAGCCCTATGAGTGAGACGTCGGAGGAGGATAGTGACTTGCCGAAGAACGCCATTGGCAAGGAGCATGCGGATAAGAGGCGTGCGCTTCATTCGCGCTTGAGGGAGGCACAGATTAGCTTGCATAAGGTGCACTTCCTGAAGGGAGATGTAGGTAATCTTCCAGATTTCAGGCATATCTGTGGACTGATGGGTTATTGCACAGGTATACCATGCACTCGGCGAGAGCTATGCAAAGACGGAGGACGAGGCATATGGCGCAGCCGAGGAATTGAGACGGCTTCTCTTGAGCAGTGCGTAGTTTCTTGGGACTGCAGTCGTCTATTCTTATACCACCTATAGCCACCGAGGAGTCCGCCAGGAAGGCCATGGCGCGTCTTCTACATGAAGCGCACCATAGTATCACAGAGGAGCAACTTCAGATTGCGATGCCTTATTGTGGTCAAGGTGGTATCAAGTCCGCGCACCTGGTACGCATTATTATGCCTATGAATCCATGTAAACTTGCTTATAGGCCTGCTCGTAGATGGAAGAAGCCAACGACATGATTGACGAGGTTCTCAACTTGCAAGGAGCTTTGATCTGGAAGTGGCGCAGTCACCTCGTCGGTCTCCTCACCCAGTCTCTCACCAACTCCGACAACGCCGATGGCCAGGAATACAGCCGCAGTCTTGACACCCAAGGCGAAGCCGAGACTTACTTGCAAAACTATGTCACGCTTCTTGCCGATCGTCGTGAAGCCCTCAACTCCGAACGCACTCTCCTCGCTGTACACGAGGGCAAGGAAACGAAGTCTCGTAATACCAAAGCTGCTGTTCGGGCTGCAGCGCTTGCTATGGACCCTGAAGTCATCGAGGAACTCGGTGACCTGCTCGCAGATCTGGACGCACCCCAGAATCAAGTCTTACATGTGGAGCTGAGCACGGAGAGGAAAACGATTTTGGAGGATTTCGACTCAAGTCGTGCGTTGAGGTCTGTCATGGTCGACCTGAACAACATCGCGGCTGGTATCGCGAGAGAGCAGGATCCTGAGAGGATCATCGCTAAGGATGGGGCGACCCAGCTGCGGTCCCTTCTCAATGAGCAGAGTACGCCCTTTCGTCTTCTCGTCGTGCGTTTTTAGTACTGAGTCTACTGGATTGTCTCCAGTGAAACTTATTGAGAATCTCCAAGCCGACTGCGCTCTCATCCGTCGTGCATTCAATGACCGTGTCTCGTACGTCTCGTTCCCGGCGGGATTTTGAACTGAATCTGACACTTCACCTCCCTCAGGTATTTCCGTCAACTGCAAGAGCTCTCAGATACTGTTACCGAAGCTCAGTGGGAAGGCACCCTCGCCGACGCGATCACAAAAGAGGAGCAGGAATATGCAGACTTCGATGTGAAGGTCAACGCTGGTAGGGCTCGCCAACGTTATCTCGATCATCTTGCGAAAGCCCAGGAAGATGGGACTGTCAATGAGGATGATGAATGCTGTATCCTATGCAAGTGCGAATTTGTTAGAGGTTATATCACACAATGGTAAGAAATATCCCATACAATGTATCATCTTTCCGTCCTAAAAATCATCTTTTTTGTAGTGCCCATGTATTCTGCGAGGTAAGTTCGTACATTTTCCAGTTTAGTTTTACTGATTTTGCGAAAAAGGGTTGTATGAAGTCCTGGTTGGATCGCAAGGAAGGCAAAGCCTGCCCTGTCTGTCGAGTTGCAATCAACACGGACCAGTTACAACGATTTGCCGTGGCCGATCCTAATAGCAAGATACCTGCTGTTGCGCCGCCCAAGATTGTGAACAACGAATATGCCCCAAGATCTAGTCGCACTATCGAATACAACTTGGCTCCTACCTCTTTGATGGAGAGCATTGATATGATGGAGTCGCATGGAAGCTTTGGAAGCAAGATTCAAACACTCGTGCGGCACTTGCTGTATCTGAACGTTTCGGATCCTGGATGCAAGACCATCGTCTTTTCTGCGTGGGCGGATTCTCTCAATAGTTGGTGTCTTGCCCTTCTGTTTGTCGTTGAAGACTTCGTTCCTGACGTGTTTTGACAGTTATCAACTTTTCCCTGAAGGAGAATGGTGAGTTTAAATGACGTGTGTTTACATCGCGATGCTTATGTGGCACGCTTGACAGGTATCAAGGCTCTTCGGGGTGATCAGAACAGCGGTAAACGCAACGCAGCCAAAATTTTCCGCACGGATCCCTCTTACCAGGTTCTTCTTCTCCATGGGTATGTGGTGTCATTCACACCCTATAATAGTTATTGATTCTTGTGAGCAGAGAGCGCGAGAACGCAGGTCTCAACGTGACGTGCGCTTCGAGAGTTATTCTGGTAGAAAGTGTCGTCAACCATGCCTTCGAGGTGCAAGGTATGAACGTTCCTCCATGATATGTGATACGACGTTCTCACTGTTCGTACAGCCATCGCTCGCATTGATCGTATGGGCCAGACCAAACCTACAGAAGGTGAGTTCCCACGCTTAACCATTCCCTCCTTTCCTGGTTAACCCGACTCCTCAGTGTATTGCTATTATGCGGAGGAAACTGTAGAGAAGAACATCTTAGACCTGGCCGCGAAACAAGGCCAATCCCTGTACACTAAGGACAACGCAGGTACCACACTCAACGTGAACCCGTTAGCGACAACTCAGGTCAAGAAGGAGGAAGTCGATGCTCCTTCCAAGAAAGCTCCCCTGAAAGGAGATTTTGTCTTCAAGTACGTTTCCGGTACTACTCCCTGAAGTTTGTAATTTGGCTGACGCAGGACTGGTTTTGACAGAACTGACGATATGTTGGCCATCTTCTTCCCCCATCTATTTGAAGACATCGAGTTCTTGGTTCCCCCAGATGAAGCTATGGTCAATTCGGATATCAATCCAGACCAACCGCCAGTGGTGGCTGGCAGCAGCACCGGTAGCCGCTATGCAAACGAGAATGCTGTTGCTGGACCTTCGAGGCTTGGTTAATCTGTTGTTATGTTGTGGCTTTCAACTTTGGATAGAAGCATGTGTGTTGTACAGCATATATCGGACTTTCGGTTTCGTATTTGGTTTTGCTTCATGTCGTTGCATCGGACAATTTCAGCACATCCCAGACTGCCATCTTGTAACCCACTGCGTGAGTATGCGAGCCCGCAACAGTTTCTGTAAGTCCCACAATCGAGTCGACCAAGGGCTTCACGCGACCATCACCGTGAGACATGCTGACAATGATTATAGCAATGCGAACGTAGAGAAAATACTACGACAATAGTAGGTGGTCTCGGAAAAATAGCGAACAACGAAGATTAAAAAAAGGACGAAGAGAAACGGAAGAGAAAATAGAAGAACCGAGAACGACATAAAGCAAACCCATCCATCCATCCAATCCCGATCCAAATCCTAATCGCACAAACTCAACTCGCTCCTCCATCCCAACTCGCCCTCTTCCTCTTGTGCGTGTCACTCCCCCTTCGCACCAACAAATCCTGCGGGGAAATCGCGCTCAGCCCGCGCTGATGTCTCGAAGACGACGGTCCTCCTGACGAGCTGTCCACAGTCACAGGCGCAGTGGCAGCGGACGATGAGCTTGTATTGACTGCGAACGGTGAAGGAGTAGTGGCGGTAGCGGTGGCTGTGGTAGGGGCGGGACTGTTGAACTGCATAAGTGATGACGGCGAGATGCAGAGCGGTTTGGACGGTGATTGAGCTTGAGCTTGCGCCTGCGCCACTTGCGCGAGAGACTGTGCGAGATCAAGGGCCTGGGCGTGTCCTTCGAGGTGGGACTTTGGGTATGTTGTAAGGAGCGCCATCCCGGGTGCGAGGTTCGTGTAGTAGTGCAAGTCGAGGTAGGGTACCTTGTACGGAACGGAGGGTGCTGTGAAGGATGACGGCGGATGTGATGCTTGAGATGGCCGTGGTACACTCTGCGCCTGTGAAGGAGTAATGGTAGGAGGGGGCATGGACGAAGGGAGTTGGAAGGGTTGGAAAGTTTGACGACCAGATGTGGTAGGCAGAGGCTTGTACTTGCGCTGAGGGTTCGGTGTTTGGCTGTGAGCCATCTCAGCGTGCGGGTCAGGGTTCCGGTGCTCAGATGGCGGCACCGACACGGATCGGCTGTGATGGACATGAGGGCCATACGATGCGTGAGAGCCTGGTACAGATGTCCGCCCTGACGACCGAATGCCAGTATAAGGAGTGTGCGGTGGCGTCATAGCGACGTTCATTCCACTGTCCTGACTATCCCTGAGTGCGGACTCGTCATCAGACGAAGGAAGGCCAACGATCTCCTCCAAGGCCAGCGGGCGTATACAGTCCTTTGACATTGAGATATCATTGGACCCGATAGACTCATGGTTGGTCAAGAGATCCTGCTCAATGTCATACTCACGATCATCAAGAGTGATGTTGGTGAGCTCAATCTCATCAATTCCTGGGAGAGCTGGGGTGTGCAAACCACTCTTCGGTTTCGACCCGTTACGTTGCACACCTTCCAAGCCCAGGCCGATGTCCATGCCACCGGCACCTGAAGATGAGCCGAAGCCGAAGCCGTGTCCGTAGTCCATGTGCATATGCCCACTCGGTTGATGGGTACGAGCACCGAAGATGAGATCACCCGCGTAGTTGGAGTGATGAGTGAAGCCCCCACGCATTCCGCTCGTGGTATTGGTCCATGCAGACGGGTCGGAGAACGCAGATTGCTCGTCCGTGGTCTCACCGCCGAAGCCCTCCGATATGAAGTCGATGTCGAGGTCGTAATCATGTGAAAGGGAATTAGGCCAAAGGTCAAGGCGATCGAAGACACCGTGCGAGTGACTTTGGCTGAATTGTGAGGGGTGGTGAAATCCTTGCTGAGACTGAAGATGGTTGAGGGAGGCATGGGAGAGGGATAGAAGGTGATTGTTGTTAGATGAGGAGAATGTGTTCGGGGAGGAGGGAGTTTGAGGAGAGAAAGCGGTGCTGCCGCCAAGGTACGAGGAGTTGCTCCCATTGGCATCGAGTCGTGGGTTCGCGGAAAGCCAATCTTGCGGTCCCCAGGCGGACTTGCCAATCATGGTGTTAGCACCTGTGACGATGGGCGAGTGAGGTAGGAGATATTCGTGGGTTGGGGATGGAGACGCGGCAAGGCCATTAGAGGCAGACGAGGCAGAGGAAGTCCAGCTGTGAAGGGGTGCATCGATGCTAGACCAGGTTGTAGCTTGAGAAGAGTCGGTCATATCGGAGGACATGAAATCAGGCAGCTGATCTGCTAGGTTATCCAAAGGCTGGATATCCATGCCTACCTCACAGTCGGCATCGTTGGAAAGTTCCTCAGTAGGTGGTTGCACACTGTTCGGACTGGTGATGTCCGCTGCAGAAGACGGAGGGGTGTCCTTGTCCTCCTCATCTGAGCTATCCTCATCCTCCGAGTTCGTCGTACTCTCCGGAACACTCTTCGTTCCTCCTCGGAAGAGACCTTGAGTAGTATGTCGACGTTTCCGCCGTACAGGGCCGAGACCATCACGTCCCATGGACAACTGATCGTCTGTTGCCGCACGCACCGGTTGTCCCCTTGCTTTGATTTTCCGAGGCGACTCGATGATCATCGTACTTGCCGAAGGCTCTGCGGGACCGTCCAACCCCAACTCCTTCTTCTTCTTCGCACTAAGTCGGGGCTTGTAACCTGCTGCCTGGTATAGTTCAGGAAAGGCATTCCTGAAGCGGTCCCGCAAGTCGGTAGACCGGCGGTTTTGCTCTTGGAAGACAGGGTCTTTGACGATGGTTGCCCAGACAGTGCCATGCTTGTCGTACCCTGCCTTGAGCGCACGATCCTCCTCCTCAGTGAAAGGCCGACGCTTCTTGGAGCGTGTCTTCTCAAAGATGGACGAACCATCAGGAAGGGCGGATCGTACTTTGGATGAAAGATGTGTCTTGGCGTTGGGGTAGTGCTCTTTGTATGCGTCGGGGTAATATGTGCGGAACCTAAAGAATAGGAGCAGGGTCAGAATTGGTGACGTTAACTGGTCGTAATGGTCGCCACAGCCGAGTCTGTGACATACGACGAAAGAGATAACATGTAGAGAGCAAGTCAGCTCACCTGTCTTTGAGATCCACTGGTGACCTGTTGTCAAAGACAAACTCTGGGTCGTTCAGAATAGCTTTCCAGTTACCGACGCCCCACTACGACGTCCAGTGTTATTACGCCACTCAGTAAAGCCGAAGAGTAGAGAAAACACACCTTGTTGCACCCATTGACAAGCATCTGAGTCTCCTCCATTGTCCATTTCTTCCTCTGCTTCTTCTCGATTTGTGGTTGCGAAGCCGAAGTGGACGGTTGGTCCTGAGCCATGTCATCGTCTTCTGTGGATATCTTCCTCATTTTCCCTCTCTTCTCCGGCAGAAGTGCGGCCGTGACGTTGCCTAAACCGGTGTCGTCTCTGAAGCTCCAAGCTGGAAAGACTCGCGGTGACGACGGCAGAGCAAGAGACACTCGTCGTTGCTGTTTGTGACCTAGGGGAGGTACGATGTTTGATGACGCTGGCGTATTTGGGGGATACGGGGCTGTGAACGAGAAGGTTGATGATGACGGGACTCGAGTAGGCATTTCTGGTGGTGTAATAGTAGGAGAGGTTGCAGCTGCCATGGCGTAGTGTTATGAGCAGCAATCCACTGCGGGGAATGTCGTAGTCGTAGTCGCCTTGGTTCGTCGTCGTCGTCACTAATGGCTGTGAGATGATTCGAGGGTGATAAACCAAAGGGAGGGGGAACGAAAGATCGGATATTAAAGCAGCAAGGTGGTGTTTCTCCAGATTCCCGAGAACACGTTGGAAGCGCGATGCAGAGTTGCGACAGCTTGCAATATTGCGTAACGGACGAACTCGTCCAGAGTGAAAGAGATGGTGTTGGGGGCCGTGCTGCACGTCGTCAAGACATGCAGATGCTGTGATGGACGTTGACGAAGAGGACGACGACGACGAGCTTGTAGAGGCGAGCTCGGTCGGCGCACAGCTTGGCCCAATCAGGCAAGAGCAATCATCATCCATTTCCAGCCAAGGACGAGCACCAAAATCATTCCTCCTCATGCATCATTTCACCGCAAACAGAGACCGTCGGAACAACGAAAGAGATCGTCCAAATGCTCATATCAGAAAGCTACAGTACAAAGACACCGTCGGCCTCTTACTCCCCACTTACGGGCTCACCAACACCTCCGGTGCGATCCGCTCTTCTACAGTGTGCAGTTTCTTCCCCCATGCTTCCAGTCTCTGAGACAACTGTCCGATCTGCTCCAACGACAACACACGAGGTTGCACCCAGGTGATGTGGGCCTTCCCATCCACTTGATCCAGCGAGCCTTTGATGAGCTTTAGACTGTTGGTTGCCGGCATTAGCGTCAGGCGCATCATAAACAGACACGAGGTTAATTGCCAGAGCGTACCTCAATGCCTTCATGACCAGGTGTTCGACTTCATCCAGCGGCAATCGAGTCTCCTCGGCGATCGTCTGGAAGGTCATCGTACGGTCATACGCATTTCGTTTGAATACCGATTCGATCAAGGCCATTAAGCAGATCTTTTGGCGCAGGAAGGGGTAGTGTTCTTGCAGCAGCGGCTGTGTACCACGAATGTGCCCATTCAGTCCTCATTGTGCATGCCACATACACGATGGGGAGACACTCACCTCTCGCGGGAATAGTGGCGCAAGCGCCTCAAACTTTCCAATGTTCCCCTCGTTGAAAGTGAATAGAAGCTTCTTCAACCACTCATGCTGAGTGCCATTCAGCGCTTCCAGTATTGGGTGCATCAGCTGCGCTTCATTGTCAGTGCGTGCGTTGCGTCATAGCCAGTCTAGGAAGGCTCACCAATTCCCCAAAGTTGTAGATGGTATCGCCAAGGAATGCAGAAATGCCGAGGTCGTGAGCTCTGCTGAGTTTCTCCTCGGGTTCGAGTTCTGACAACTCGATACACGCAAGGTAGAGCAGGGAGTTCCGGTAGTATGGAGCAAACTCTGACTTTGACTGAGAGGAGACCCATGTTAGCACTTGGAATAGAAGCAAATGGAGAGAACGTGCCTTGTAGTAGTCAGCAGCCACACTGTAGTAAGCAGCTCGGACGCGGTTCTCTACGTCTGACAGGTCATCCAACACTTTCCAGGCCTCCTCCATATCCTTCTTCGCCCCGTCTTCATCGCCATACACAAGCTTGGCACGTGACAGTGTTGCAAGCAGGAGGACATGCGCATCCGGTGCCTTCTCCGTCGGGATCCGTGCGAGCAATTCAGTGAAGAACGTTAGGAGGTGCTTTGGATCTGATATGTGAGATGGAGAGTAGAACGTAAGTAAAGAGGAGTCAGTTTCGTGTTACAGAAAAGAAGGGGAACCGGACACGGAACGCACTGTCGATCTCTTTGGCCACCTTCACACCCATCTCCACAAGTTTCAGCTGATTGAGCCGCCCCTCAAAGTCCCGGACGAACTTGACGTACACATCAACACGGTATGGCTTGGACTCGGGGTGGTCGAAGAACTCGAAGAGCTTAATAGTGATTTGATGCCATAGTCTGCAGCATGAGAGACACTCTCCGTCAGCTTTGAGTTCAGAAATGTGAAGAGCAATGAAGATCCTGACTGCCCGATCGCGAGGAACGTCATGCAGTTCCTAAAGAAAGCAGATTATGCACTCACTTTCTCGAATGCAAATCTTTGAAGGACTCGAAAAATGGGTGTAACTCCGGTGGGGTTGCGGTAAGTGCTTCCGAAAGGTACGCATCGACATCCAGTTTGGGGTGCGCGGGCTTGTCTACTGCCATTGATGTCGCCATAGTGATCGTCCTTTCCGATATTCTTCGAGTGATTTTTTTGGCGATGAGAACAGAAACGAGGAGGAAGTTGAGAAAGAGACTCGAAGCTTTCGCGATGGACGAAGGACGCGTAGGCGTTATGTGCGCGTATTTTGTTTTCGCCCAAAATGGCAACGGCTTGTGATCCTAACATGTACAAATAGTCCATACTCAACGCCAGAATTCATCACCGGCTGTGTCATTGGGCTGTAGACCAACGAGTGCACATTGCATGAAATAAAACCTATTCTACTACATAATCCACGGTATAATGGCGAATTGGGTATAAGGAATAATAATCCAAGCAACCGAAATACAGAAATGGCCTCCAAATAATCCCGATACATGTCAGTTCTGTCCATTCGAAGACAATCGTTGCACCAGCTGTGTTGCAGTTGGTCGTTGCATAGGCTGTCTCTTCCAGCACTCCTCCATCAGAGCCCACAAAGAGTCTGGTACTTCCGCGCAAGCTCCATCATAAACACTAGGTCTAATGGGGATAAGCGCGCCGCTGGCCAAGGATCTTGTAAAGCGTGTCTCGCCAGTGACCTCTGCAAATGGATCCTTGCACGTATACATCTATCATTGTAATTGTAACGTCAGTAGTCATTGACGCTTAGCGTGCAATAGTAGCGTACCTCGAGGCAGAGACAGGCGAAGCTATAGATATCAGTCGTTGTGGTGATATGGGCACCCTCGCATATCTCAGGAGGCATCCAGCGAAGGACTCTGTGAGCGGCTTCTTCCGCACGACTGCTCGTATCCTCTCCCAGCTGGAGAAGTATCCCAGCCTGATCGTAATCTGCTAATCGGACACCCCACTCTTCATCTATGAGAACATTGCTCTGTCGATCATGATTAGCGAGCCATATGAAATAAGGTCATTGCGGAAACATACTCCGCGAAGGGCACCGTGCACCACGTGTTCTGAATGAAGGTATGCAAGGCCTCTGCCAACTTGATGGATCTATAATCAAAGGTGTGTTAGAGGGAGAGATCTTGGAAGAAGAAAGAGGTTGCTACAAACCCAACGAATAAGCCATCCAGAGCCGTTTCCAAACCTGTTCCCTGCCCTTAGCTTGCTTATGAAGCCGCGGACATTACCATAGTTCTTCCAAGGAAACACCATACTCATTCCACGTTCAAAGGAGGTGACGTCAATACCAAGAAACGGCAAAACGTGTTTATGCTGCAACTCTTTCCACTTCAACGCGGATGCATAGATCATCTAGAACAGTGTTAACGAATGATCAAGATATTCCAAGTATGAGACGTACATCGTACAGTTGACTGTCTCCACCCGCCCTCATGAACATCCGAAATCGCCTGAGAGCAACTTTCTGTCCACGGTACTTCCCAATGAAGATGTTCGACGACCGGCCACCAGTAAAAGGCGCATCAGTGTGAGTCGGAGGCTGCACCCCTTGAAGCCTCAGGTATACCAGCAGGTGCTCCGACGACGTCGACTGCCGTATATGCCAGGGCATAGGAGACTCCGGCTGGCCAGGATGAGGACTCAGTACACCACCTGTAGCAGCAAGGATGGCTCCAAGACATTGCTCTGCCGTGGGTCTGGTAGAGGGACGTTCGGACCAGCACCACTCAATAAGGTCCCATAACGCGTCGGACATGACCTCGGCGCCGTGATTTGAAGGACGCGGTGGCCGTTTTCCAGTCAGCACCATGGCGTACACTTGGGGATCCGACATTCCTGAGAATGGGGCTTCACATGTGTACAACTAGGCAAGACGAGTGTCAGTGCACGGGTGGGGGAGGCAGTTGTGTGAGAACTCACTTCCAAGCAGACACTCCCGAAAGCGTAAACGTCGCTGTTGTAAGATGGGAGGTCTGACCAGGAGCCGAATTTTTCACGGTCATGGTCAAGAAGCTCCGGCGCCTGCCAGCGAGTGGCACCACCATGCGTAAAGACGTTGCCATAGTCCGACCCAGTAAGTTGGGCAGTGATGGCTAGTCCGAAATCCGCAAGACGAACCCGACCGTCGTGATCAATGAGTATGTTTGCCTAGAGGTAGGGTTCGATCGAACGGGTGGTGTCAGCGTGAATAATAACACGTACACCTCGAAGATCTCCGTGAACAACTTCCTCGCTGTGAAGATATGCCAGACCCAGACCAATCTCATAAAGCTACATGATTTTTGTCATTGGAAGGGCGTGGAGTGTATTCAGCACTACTGACCCATTTATTGACTTGATCGACGAATGTCTGGTTCACCAACTCGCCGGATCGCCTTAGGCGGTCCATATGCTGCCTGATGTTCCCGTTGTTCATCCACGGTAAGACCATGCACAGCGTATGCGGAAACACATCCGCTGTCACCCCGTAAAATGGGAGTACATGTTTATGCTGCAGATTATGCCACAGTAGAGACTCGCGGTAGAAAGCCTGTTTCGTGCCATCAGTGCTCTCATTAGCGCAAAGATCAATTAAAAACATACCTGACGCAGTCTTGTCTTCTGCGATTCCGGTGAAAGGACAAATATCCTCAGACACTTGATCGCTATGGGCTGATCATGCCATGTCCCGCGGTATATATCAGCGAAACCCCCGACGGCATAGCTTTCTGTGTCTGTACGTTGCACTCCTTGCAAGAACAGCGCGCTTGGCACTTGTTGACATCGCACTGAAAGGTCCAGAACGAGGCGTCGCAATTGGCTGCGAGGAAATCGTACGGAAACTTCGGTGTCCGCGTTAGTTAATGAATCCGATGATCGACTTTCCAGCATCTGGGAACCGATATTAAGTAAGAGAATGTACGCCATGGGAAACATCATTGTATGAACCAACCCCTTGGACAAGATTGAGAGCGACCAAGGCATCGCTTGAGGGGAGATTGAGTAGCCCGGAATATTCCTCGCTCTCTAGGGCTTTGCTAGTAATGTTTAGAATACGCCCCTCGGTCCCGATTTTCTCGTTGAACTCGTGGCCATCAGGATACTCTTCTGGTGGTAAAGACCTCTTACGAAGCTTCTTGAAAGACGGAATAACAGACTTCACCCTGGTCAAAATGGACGTCTTTCCATGATATCTGTGATCCCGGAATCTGCCAAACATATGAGCTACTGCCTCGTTTGAGGAGTATAGCCTTGAAAACTGACCTGTTCTCCAAATCCGTTGACGTTTTACCACCAAAGTCGTATCTCTGATCCCTGATCATCGCGTCCCAGTTCCCAACACCATGCTGAAGAGTACAACCCTGATGAGGAGATCGACTCAGGAAATCCCAAAGATCTGTACTGACCTTATCACAAGCATCCATCAACATCTGAATATCAGCTTTCGTCCATTTGCTTCGACGTTTCTTGCTCTCCTTCTCCGTAAATGGTGTTTCTGACCGAGAGCGCCCGTGCGTGAATCGACCCCATACGCCATTCACAGGAAAATCAGCAGACGTGTCATGCAATCTCAAGGGCTGCAACTGAGATGGTGCCGCTTGACCTGCGGGATCGCCAACCTGAATGCGACTGTTCGAGCTAGCAATAGAACCAGGATATTCGGATTCCGGGACAGGAGACACCGACGGCAGATTGATGGTAGCGCGAGGAGTGAGGTTGTTCCTGGCTGCAAGGCTCCATCTTCGCGCGGGGCCGGGAACGGGAACGTCGGGGAGCCCTCTTGTGTGCGACTGGGATCTTGAGCGCTGGATGCCATTTGAAGGCACATCCACTGCTATGCCTTGAAGAGTCTTCGCTGGTAGATCCGGAGATAGTCCTGAACCTTGGAGTGTAGCTGACGATGAAGTGGGTGCAGGCACAGACGAGCGAGGGGTGACATCCATAGAACCATGGCGGGGTATAGGTCGTACAGTCACGGTAGGAGTAGGTCGAGGTGTTACGCCCACGATACTCTGCGAAGGGATGGGTTTAATCGTGGGAGTAGGACTGGGAATGTAGGAGTTCATTGGCGAGGCCATCTGAGAACTCTGACCATAGTCCGAGTCTGCCATGCGTGCCGTGGTACGCACCGATGCCACACTGGCGAGATCTGTTGGAGAGGGACTTGACCGGAGGCGAGACTGCACCTGTGCCGATGTATAGGTCGGTGCAGAGGGGAGCTTGTTGGCAGAATATGTGGAGTCAGTCATTCGTGGATGTGAACGGATCGTATCACTAGAGCTGACAAGCGAACGGGGAGACATGCGAGGGCTGACAGCAGTGCCATTCGATGCTTGCACAGAGGATGCAAGCTTTATAGTATCTGCAGAGTCATTGAACCTGTATGGTGGGCGTTGAGACGGAATGTGAGGGTGAAACCCTTCCGTTGGGACAACTGGAAAAGGTGGAGGGTTGGAGTGATTCCAATTCGGAGGGGGCCCATGCGACAGTTCGGATTGGTAGGACAGTGATGTACCCGAGTTCAGCGACAAGCGCCCCGTAGTCGTAGAGGTCACTGACTGTCTACGGGATGACGCAGAATTCTCCGGTACGCCGTGATTGGAAGGTAGGCGGAGGGTAACTTCGGCGACCAGTGTCTGTTGAGGGACTCGGGGAAGCGGCCTTTCGGAGCTGTGTGAACGAGCGCGTCCATCTGAGGTCGAGATCTGTATTCCCAGCGTGGATCCTGAAAATGAATCTGGACGGTAGGCCGAGGTCGTGGAGAAAGAGGTGCGAGAGTCAGGCCTTCTCTCCACATCACCCTCCTCAAGGAATCCTATAGACGATTGTGGCAAAGGAGAAGGGTTATTCCGCATCAGGGAATGTATTGATCCATTCACAGACGTCCGTGGTCCCTTGGGACCGCGCGGAGTAGGCTGCTTTGGTGAGGGTTCATCTGTTCTCAGAGAATCCCTGGAGTTGACCAATGGGTCAGATAGAGCTCCAAATGACGGTGAATCGGGAGGTAGATTGTGTACAGTCATAGAAGCCCTGTGTGAGTCGTCCGACGGGAGGGAATCATCGCGGGAGGGTGTCTCGACAATATAGGATCCCGATGGCCCAGGTACCACAGTCATTGAGGAGCTGGACGAGCTGTGGTGCATAAATGACATTCCAGGGACTGTGTATAATACGGCTATCATCGTTTGAACCGCAACATTGGCAAGGGAAACGATATGAACTCACCGTTGAGCCTCTAACGCACCTTGTTTCCTTCCCTTCTGCCTTCTACAACGCAATAATACTCTCTTCTGGGTGACAAGGTGGTGGTGAGAAGATACGCAATAAAGCGCTACAGAGTCTGGATTTGCTCACCAGCGACTGCAACAGCGTCTGATTGACAGCCACATCATCCAGGTGGCAACCCGCACAGCCTATCACAGTGTTTTCACGTTTGCCGCCACTACCCATGATCGTAGTGGTAGGTATGGGTGATTTCGACCTGAATATTAGGCAAGAGTGGATGTAAAGCTGAGTCCTGACAGGAAAAGAAAGTGAGACACATTCAGTGTTGCAGCTGATGCAAGTGTTGAAATTGCACTTATCTTATCTTATCTATCTTCCGCAAATTCCTTCATTTATATTCAAGCTTTCCGCCTGGTATCGGTACAGCTTGAATCCTACTACCAGTAATCACCCTAGTAGCCTCTCTTTCAGCTTCCTCCATATGTGATTATGATGAAGAGCTCTGGCCTAAAATTGAAACCAGATACCGACACCTATGGGAACTGCAACACAAGTAAGTATCGCCTGAGCATTTATCTCCTCTCGAGCTCTCTCTCACGCACTTCTCTTGCTGCGCACTGTTCGTGCCATTCCCATTACAGTCTGCCATTCTTTCACATCACGACAGAGCAATTAAAGGCCCAGTCGGAAACTGCTGATGGGCTCTGTACGCGATGAGGATCTGGGCCCAATCATTGGCCTCATAAACGACTCGGATAACGATTCAGAACATCCGGAATCATCTTCACTCTCCGAGCCCCACCATATGGTTCTACATAGTGAATTTCCAGCATTTGAATCCGTTATCGACTCAATACAAGACATGAATTGGCAGTCCATCAGCTGTTGTCAGAGGAAAGCTCTCAAAAGGTCTCCGTGACCCCACCTTGATGTTCACATCGTCACATGAAATCTTCACTGGCCGCTCTTCCTTTGACTCTCAATCCAGGGATCTCATAGGGATCCTTGTTTTTATTATCTTAGCCCCACACGACATGACAAGATAGGCACCTTGCATGTTCCCGTCAGTGACGGCTCAGCTCACGATGTGACAACCAGGATCCGTCATTCGCCGTCAGCTCTGGGGAACAGTTGGCCATGTGAGATCGTCTATAATCTATTATGACCCTCGGAGTATCTTGGCGATGACAGGACCATGTGCACGGCAGCGATTATGTGGGTATATAACGAGCCTTGTTCGAGCCTCACAAGAATCCCAACTCCACGAAAATCACACTCTTTCTTCAAGTTTCTTGCACAGCACTTTACAACATGCAATTCAACTTGAAAAGCGTTATCTTTCTCTTCGCCATGTGCGGCATCGCTTTTGGGGTACCTCTCAGTGAGTGTTAAGGTGACCTATCCCTGAGTCTTGAGATAATCTAATTCGTTTCTATTTGCAGATATGGAGAGGAGAGATGCTGGCGCGTCCCTTACAGTAGTGAAGAGAGTACCCAAACTGAGTATGTCCATCGCTGAGAATGGGATCTATATTGATATTGAGTAACACTATTCTATGTGACCAGCCAAAGAAGATATTTTCAAAGAGTCCGTAACAGACGTTGTTGTTCATGGGTGACAGGTCTCCAAAGGAGTCGGAGTGCCAGTGGCTGGTTGGCTCGGTTCGGAAGATGTGTTTTTTTATCTGGATGGTCGTCGGCTGCGGAAGAGTAGTTATTAGACAGGGAACCTGTTTTTACGCTCGACAAGCATACGATTGGAAGAGATTGGTGCCCGTATTGATGACCACCAGGGACCTGTCGACTCGGTCGCCATGATTGGGACGCACGCTTCGGTGGGGTGCAGTATTTTAGTGCTGACTTGCCGTTAGAGAATGAAACGGGACTCGCCGTACCATAGCCTACCTTCAGAGCCGTACCGAGCAGCCAGCAAAGTCTTCTCGAGATGATCCGGGTGGAAAAGGAGGATGGATCGTCAGAAAGTCTTGCTGAATGCATCCAGCATAAGTCGCACATCTTAAGGGTGTTGAGGATGGACATGCACTGATGATACTGGATTGAATGTTTTCCGAGATGTCCTCGGCCAGAGCGTCGAAGGACGCTGCTACGGAATCAGATCGTAGCAAGGGGGAAGAGAGCCCGTTTCCGGTAAATGGGTGTAACAAATCATATAATACGAGAGTAAATTACAGAGCAGAGGCTAAATGACATGTATGATATGGAGCAAGGTTGAAGGGATAAGCAAAAGAGCAGGAGGATACCGAGAAGGTCGACGGGGAACACGAGTACTAGGAAGTGCGATCACCACAGTAGCAGACGAAGACAGGAAGTTATACGATCCCAGAGAGTCCCAGTAAATTCTTTCAGCGAGTTGAACATAGATATCGGTTGAGAGCGGAGGATTGAGCTTGTATATGTGTCCTTCTTAAGTTTGTCCGCGGAGGAGATATGCGGAGGAGATGAAGAGTCTTCGTCCGGATATGTGGTCGCCAAATATGAAGAGCAATCGTTGGAAAAGGCCAATTCTGAAGGGAATCCACTTGACAGAGTGACGTCGGATAGCAGACGGCGCGGGATAGCAGGGACAAGTTCCAGAGGAGACACAGAGGTAGTAGCTATTGGCGAGAATGAAATGGAGTTCGGCCTGTTTGGTCCATCTTCAGCATGGTAGAGGTCAGCCAGCAATATCTTCTCCAGGGGATCCGAGAGGGATAAGAGGGCAGGGCCACCTGATGCGGAAGTCTTGCCGTGTGGGTCAAGAACCAAGCCGGGCATCTTGACCTGTGCTGAGAACGAGCATGCTGGGACAGTACTGGGTTGAACATTGCCAGATTCATCCTCGACGAGAGTGTTAATTGTGGCTGGTGTGGATCCAGACCCTGATGAGGGAGGAAAGAGCCCATTTCCGGCGAACGAGCAACAAGAGGGCAACCCGCTGGACGGGGTAACTCCAGAGGCCAGACAGCTAGGCATAGGTGAGTCGGACTTCGGTGGTTCAGAGGTCGGTGTACTGTTAACGGACGGAGACGGTACAGTGTCCAGTGCATACAAAGCCCAAGGTCTGCTGTCGTTATCTGAAGAGCGGCCGAGAGGAGCGGATAAGGCATGGGATTGGCCGTCTTGATCAGGGGGTGACAGATGGTCTTCAGAAATCTGCAAGGGGTCTGAGTATGTTGAGAGAGCCCACGGTTGACTGGTGGTTGAAGAAGACAAATGCATTGGAAGCTGCGGACGATCTTGAGTAGAAGCGACGGAGGGTAAGGATGGCTTGAGTGGATCTGAGAGTTCGCATGGACTTGGAGAACGCTCGACCTCGAATGCGTCCCAGAGCAAGGATGATTCCGGCTCTGGTTCTTGTTTGACATCGAGACCGAGGGGCGGGGTGTCGTCCAGGTTGAGATCCGACAGCGCAATGGAATGCAAAGATCCGGTGGAATCCTCAGCGGCGAGACTATCTTCACCCGCGACGGCCGGCAGCTCATAGTCAGGAACTGCGTTGGGAAGAGCCGTTGCGGAAGAAGGCAGCTGAGAGAATTGCGGCGACTTGAAGTTGAAGAAGGGGAGGAAATCCATCGCTAGATCCATTGGCTCCCCTCGCACGAAGGTGATTGGGTTCCCGTCAGACTCGTCCGAGTCTGACACAGGCAACCACTCCTCGTACACGTCTTCCTCTCGAAGTTCATCCCAGTCGCTGTGAAGCAGGTTAGAGTGGAGCAACAGGACCCAGCAGCCGTGAAGGCTTACCATCCGTCGAAAATCTCAAACTCCATCAACTCCTTTGCTGTCGGACGGTCTTCGGGACGCATAGAAAGTGCCTGAAAGTAGGCTGGTGAGTCGCATGCGTCTCCTTGTTCAAATAGTGAGACTGACCTCTGCGATGAAGTCCTCGGAAGGCTCAGAAATGCCGTAGTCGTCACACGCTCTTCTCAGATTTCCACTCCAATTGTTCAGCTCCTGCGGAAGCTGCCACAGACAATTGATCAGCGCAATGAAACAGGGAAATAGTATGAAGCACTCACCAACCCAACCAACATCTCGAAGAAGATCAGACCCACTGCCCACACGTCCACCTTCGCATCATACAACTGACCTGCGCACATCTCTGGCGCCATGTAATCGCGGGTACCGCATAGCGTCTTCGTAACACCTCGCGCGTCGTTCTCGCTCTCCGTGAGCATGGGGAAGTAGCGTTCGTAGCTCTCCATCTCGAAGGCACAGCGCTTTGTCGTGAAGGCCTTCGCAAGGCCGAGGTCTGCAATCACGGCATGGCCATCGCCGCTGAGGAGAACGTTGCCGGGCTTGAGGTCACGGTGGATGAGATCACGATCGTGAAGAGCCACGACGCCATGAATCTGAAGACAGCACAGTCAGAACAGCCAAGCGAGGAAAGAGGGGGGAATACATACAATCTCTGCAATGTAGAACCTCGCCTTGGCATCCGGGAATGAACCGCATCGAGCAATCTCGTTTGCGAGGTCGCCGCCTTCGTACAACGGCTGCCGGCAATCCATTAGATATGTGAATAACAATTGGAGCACAACGGAACTCACCAGGACGTGATAGAAGTTGAGGGAGTCGTGCATCGATGCGACGAGGTCAACGACGCCCGCGATGCCCGCTGTGCGGTGCAAAGCGAACGTCTCTTGGACCGCCACCCTCATGAGATGGCCCTCGATGGCCTGATGGTGCTCCTTGGGAAGATCCTTCCTCGTCTTGGACATGACCTTCAACGCGTACCGAACCCCCGTCTTCTTGTGTGTCACGGCGTAGACTGCGCCGAATCCGCCGGAGCCGAGCTTCTTGTCCACCTTGAGGTCCTTCAAGAGGTTACTTGCAAGGACTGGCTTCTTCACTGGGGCTTGGACGGTGACGGGCTTGGAGTAGTGAACCTTGACACGATGCACGGCCTTGACGACGGGTTGGACGATCTCCTTGTCTTCACTGTCAGCCGGAGGAACTGTTTCGGCATCTGGGACTTGGACTTGATGGATGGAAGGGAGCTTTGGCTCTGGCTCTTGCATGACTTGGACCGGCGTCTCGATGGCAAACTCGTCCGCAGCTGTGCTCTTGACCTCATCCACTTCATCCAGAGGGTCGTCGACGAAGGTCTTGGAGACGTCGGAAGTGTCTGGAACTGCAAGGAGAGCGAGGGGTGGAGGCGAGTGAGGGATGGTCTTGACTTCATCCTCAGAGACGCCAATGACGGTCTTGGAGACGTCAGAGTAATCGAACGCGGGAGGAGCGAGGAGAGGAGAGGCTGGCAGGGGGTGGACATCAAAGAGAACGTGCGCCGCAGGAGGGAGGAGGACGTCATCGGACAAGTCAATAGAGACAAGACTGTCGAGAGTGAGGCTGACGTCCTCTGCGAGAACATCCTCCGGTGCGACTGTCTCCTCGATGTCTTGTGCGGGAAGTTCAAGGCCTTCTTCCTCGCAAGCGGTGATGGCTACGGTGGTGAAACTTGAGGCCGCTTCTCCCTTGCCGCACTCGATGCTGAGAACGGTGTTGACCTCCGGCAATGTCATCTCTCCCTTGCGAAGCTGAGTGGTTGTGACATCAGAGACAGATGCGCGCATAATTGAGGAGGTTACTCACCACTTCTTCCATCCACTCTGCCATGACACCCCGGCTGAGAAGGGACCGCAGGTTGAGGACCTTTGGATCGTGGGCTGCGTCCGTCATCGCCTCGATCATCTCCTGTTCGACTCGCTTGATGTTGCACAAGGAGTGTGTCTGCGGGATAAGGGTCAGTTGCAATCCGGCCACAAAGAGCGTAGACACCCACAGTCCTCAGAGCTACCATATGCTCGGTAGGGATAGATGCAGGTGGGAGAGACTGGGGTCGTTTCCCCTTCGACTTGGAGGTGGAACGGTCAGCTACATGCGTGAGCAGCAGAGAAGAAGTGCTCACCTTGCTCTGCAGCTTCTTGATGCTTGCCTTCTTGAAGGCGGCGAGGTTGACTCTACCGAAAACCATCTTGATACGGGCGACCGGTTGCTTGAGGGACGGGGGAAGCGCGAGATACCCGGAGGGGGTGAAGGAAGGTTGTAAAGAAACGAAACGGCCTCTCAGCTGGTTATACTCCCCTCAGCCAGCCTTGTGCCAGCCTCAGCACATTCCTTCCATGTCTGAACGCTGGTCCCCGCATAACATGGCTAGTCTGAATCGTAATTTGCGGCTCTCGTCAATAAGTTTCTCACCAAACGAATAACAAGCTCCAGACTCACCCGTTTACTCCCCACCACCAGTCCACTAAGCCTGTCATCAAGCAATGCGGAGCATCAAGTTTGTCACTCGAAACAGCTGAGGAAGAGTAGCGCGATGAGCACAGCGTTTGTCCCGAGCTCGGTCACCGCAGCACGCTCCAAGTTGCAACAAACTTTTGGCCACTGCACAAAGAGATGGGTTGAGTGAGAGTCAGAGACTCGACGGATTCTGTACGTGTCGTCGACGCGTCGTTTGGGGCTCTGCATTCCGAGAAAATTAGAATGAAAGACTCGGGACTTCGAGCGCAGAATCATATTCATGTGCCAGTGATGGCCGTGCGTTAACTAAGCGAGCGCTTCAAAGGTCCCGTGACCTTCCCCCGGCTTTGTGCGAAGCGGCTTGAAATGGAAAACGCGACGCCAAGGTTGGTTTTGAACCCATATGTTGTGCTAGTTTAGCCCATCCAGCTCAAGCTAGTCGGGGTTCACCTTACGTGGGCTGACGATGGTAATATCGAATTGAAAGAAAAGGTTTGGATGGACTGTCTCATCCTGCTTAGCTGTTTTCGATACTCATCCTAGGGGGTTAGGCCACGATCAGTGCCGCCTTTGACTCACATCGCTCTTCCTGCTGACCAGCCACCAGTGCTGTTTGTGTCAGTCCCATTACAGATCTGACATACAGTCTTTTAGATCACAAACGCGTGATGCATACGCAAAAGTCCACTCAGACATTGCGACGGGCTCTGGATCGTCAACAAATGGGTCTATTGCATCTCCAGCCATCGGAGTTATTGTAATACGACTTGGAAGTCTATCAGCTACTGTCAGATGTAAGCCATGTTCGTATCCGCACATGAAACCTTCACTTGCTAATCTTTGACCTTTCAATCCCTCAATCCCATACCGAACCTTGTTTTTGCTATCTTAGTCTCACACGACACATCTAAGATAGATATTCTGCATGGTTTCCGGCGGCGGCGACTCAAGATGTGACAAATACCGGAATCCAAACATCATCCGGTG
Organism: Cristinia sonorae; assembly: GCA_021029105.1. NCBI lineage: Eukaryota > Fungi > Basidiomycota > Agaricomycetes > Agaricales > Stephanosporaceae > Cristinia > Cristinia sonorae. The sequence continues at coordinate 485,803 of JAEVFJ010000013.1, forward strand.
TCAGGCCTGGGGAACGGCCAACGTGAATTCCTCTTCATCTATGATGCACCCCGACATATCTTGGAAATGTCAATGCGCACGGCAAGGTATATAATAAGTCTCGTCCTACCCTCTGTGTTCAACCTACATACTGCTCTTCACAACAGTCGCAACCCCACGAAACTCTTCCTATTATACTTCACAACATGCAGTTCAAACCCGTTCTATTTCTCTTTGCAATATTCGGCGTCGTTCTGTCCGCCCCTTTTGGTGAGAATCACTACTGCAGTTCCCCCGTATTCATTTCTCATTCTTCTCCGCCCAGAGGGAAGAGATGATGCCACGTCGCCTGACGCGGTTGCTGTCAAGCCGAAACTGAGTATGTTCACTACTATGAAGAAGATGTCACACCAATCATCCACACCTCTCATCCAGCTCAAGAGGGGCTTTTGAAAGAGGCCTTTGGGCTGGTTGTCATTCGCAGGTGACGGCCAGGTCTTTGAAGTGATCAGCTCTCAACCTGTATTATTACTTCATACTCGTTGAAGTGTTGAAGATTAGGAGCTGTTGATACTATGTGGAGATATATGCTTGTGGCCTACATTGACGCAACACTCATGCGAATGAAATGATGCATGAGCAGTGACTTTTCAATTTGCTCGGAGGTCGTTCAAGTTCAAGTTGAACGAATAGTTGAACCTGGGATGCCGCTCAGCCGCCTCGGCGTCTTCTCGGCACGTGTTCAACCATCCCTCATAAGCCCGTCCGGAGCTCAGAATCCCTCCCTCATCTGTTCTTTCAGCAACGCGAAATATTCAAAGCATCGACGGATAGAATTTGTCACCCGACTCACGGAATACCCCCCGCGTTTAATGGCCCCGAATCGATCCAAAGTTCGTCTGCATCGTGACGACAGGTCAGAATATGCTGACCGAGCCCTCCCTTCCACAAAGGCACCCCCACCCTCTCAGGATAGCGATGACAATGGGTGGGCTACACTCGTAGGCTGAACTGAACAACATATCTTACTCTCATACAAATAGGATGATGGAACTGGTCGCGAAACAGATGCAATGTATCCCCGATTCGCTTCACTTCGGGGTAGAACTTCCAGACTGACCTTTGAAATGTTTGCAAAGCTTCATGGGACAAGAAGAAGAAAGAGCAAGAAGAGAAGTTTCTCGCAACAGCAAAGACAGAGCTCCTCAAATGTGTACGCTCACGTTCTCATCCCCGAGGGGGGGGGATTCGGCTAATTTCTCTAAATTCCGAGTAGGCAAAGTCGCGCGTGGAGGAAGTTGTAGACGCTACGAAGCAAATGTAAGTGCGAAAAGCGCTTCCAGGAGCTTCGGGACTTACCAATGGTTCGTAGGGATAGCATATACGAACAGTTTTTGATGGATTATGCGGGTATATGCGATGAAATCCGTCATATCCTCACCACCATGCGTGAAGAGCAGATCAAGATGACTGTGGGTTGCGTCCCTTCAACGCATATATTGAGGTTAACGACTCGAGTTCGCAGAAGCTCATCCAGAGCAAGCACACTTCCATGCGTGACAGCGAAAAGGAGCGAGAGATGGGTCAGGTCCGTGGGCTGGCCACCGCCAAGAAAGCCATAGCAGGCATGTATCGAGTTTTATGATCCCAACAGCTGACTCACCAGCTGACGACGATCGCACAGACACCCACGACTTGATAGAGACACTGCACAGCTCTGTGTGATGAGACCGCATGTAAACATGAACGGATGCATTGGGGAAGGGCACAGCAACAATAGCGAGGTCGTGAAGCTGTAATATAGCGTGTTAGTTCTGCTTGAATCGTTGAGAGGAAGGCACGTACTCAGCTACTATATGAGAACCCGGCTCCACGGGAGAATATGGGAATCGTGGCCGTGGACGGGTATACAAGGTCATTAAGAAAGAAATACAAGCGGCGGTTATACGAATGGTATGGGAGAAATATAAACGATCCAAACACCCATATCGGAGACAAATAAAAAAAGACCATCAGAAACCGAACATATATGCCCACAGGAACCATATCAGAGTCAACGTTCCAACCATTGACGTGGAAGCAGGACGTATCGACGCTGAGGCATCCGAAACGTCAATGAGAGGGACAGCTGCGCCGATCGTAAGGTTCAGACAGTCCAGAGTCGTCCGGTCCACCCAAGTTGGCAGTGGCACATCTGGTTCTGTCTGGTTCTCCTCGAGAGAAGCTGTGTTGTTGTACCCGTCCAACGTAAGCGCGACACTGCTGGCGCGGTAGTATTGAATGGTCTGCTCCGGCCGAGGAGTCGTGGAGTTATCACTGAGAGGGTTCGCCGTCCAGGTGGTGTCACTACCGAGAGTGCAGTTGGCTTGAATGGAGGTTATGAGAGAAACGACGGTCGAGTTATCCGACATGACGTGGAAGGAGCTATTTGAGTTCGGCGAAGTAAATCGAGCCTCGACCAAGGGACCTCCTGGTCGACTCGAGTTGCTGGCCGAGCCGTACTGTTGATAAAATGGTGTAAGTCACGAGAAAACTCTTTAAAGTGTTGGTAGCCTTACATGGTGATTGTAAAGGTATGCTCCACCGAAGCCACCGATAGGTAATGGCCAAATGACGGGCCAATATGTATATGGAAAACCTGGATAATTATTAACACCTCGGGCAGGCACTCCAGGGTAGCCACTCCCGTACGTTCTGACAGTCATAAAAATCAGACAAAGAGGGGGCCATAGCATTTTCATGTCACACTCACTGCGACCCGTAAACTTGGTCTCTCGTCCCTCCTCCAACAGATTTCCCAGCAAACGGCTGGCCAGCTGGGATTGTGGATACTGGGCCACCACCTGGTCCGTATGGCGATGCGGTCGACCTGCCTGCGGTAGCACCGGGCACGCTGACCACCCCGCGACCACCACTTCCTGAACTCCCTCCTCCTCCGCCTCCTCCACCCTTGCCTCCGCCCCCTCCTTTCCCTCCTCCTCCTTTCCGTCGGTACAATTGTGGCATGTCAGTAGGAACGCGCTGTAACTGGTGCGGTTCGACGGTCAACAAGTAGGAAAAGCAGAACGTGGGGTTATGATGGGTGGATACTTCACCAGCTTTATATTGTGATCCGGATGGGGAAATACCAAGATTAATTGTGTCCCTTGCGGAGTTGCACTGCCCCACTGCTCCCCCTTCGGCAGCGCTCGGCATACTTTGTTGTCCAAACCTGTGCAGCAGGCGCTTATTTTGACGTGCGCGCGACGCGACGCGTAAACGCCGATGTCCACTGAAAGAAATCTGTGCACACTCTGGCACAGATAAGTAAATCGTCTGCGAACCCATATAAACACGCGCTCCGACTTGGTCCCCTCTGACGTTCCTTAGTATTGTTTTTTCTCGCACATCCACCGGCCCTCACTGACACGGTTACTGTGCCAGCGGAAAGTTCGAGCAGAACAACACCGCCTCGCTCAGGAGAATCAACCAAAAAAATCCAATAATCCTCCCATGGAATCTGGAAAACGCGCGACGATTCTTCCGACGAACAGGTCCAGTGATCATGCCTTGCGAACGAGGCGGTGCAGGATTTCCTCCAATCGGTGGACTGAATCTGCACTAAACCTCGATGACCTGTGGGGGTGGCCCCAGATGGGAGAGCAATCTGCAGCTCAAACCCGTGACTGACATGGTAGAATAGGCAGCACAGTCAATGGCTATGCCTGTGGGATGATTGCAGAAGGATTATCGGAACCTCCGGCGTATACGTTCATGGACCGTATGGAGTTACCAGGTCATGCCACATAACTGCTCGAGTCGCAATCGGAGTGAGAAGATATTGCACGGCCACCGCGAAGGTCCTATCTCGCTGTATACGTACGAGGTGATGCTGGACCGCATCCCGACCGTCTAGAAGACATACAGCACACCGATTGAAGGTGCGCCAATCCCTGCTGCAGAAAGGAGATACTGATGCATATATGGGAGCTTAACCGTATACGCTTTTGTAGCGGCCACACTGCCTCTAGACGAGTCGGACCGAACTCTCATGCAGAATGAGAGTCGAAGGCTTTGAAAACCCGCCACCGATGATCCTCGCGCGCTGGTATGTAGCCCTTGGCAGATGAATGACACGACTATCCCGCGCCGTGTAATGATGACAGTCCTCACGTCCCACCGTCGTCTATGAGGCTATACGCAACAACTCGATTCACGGACCCGCCGGTTCCGTCCATCTTGATCAGAATAGGGGGAACTGGAGGACGTAAGTTTTAACGCTACAACCATGCGCGAATAGGACTGACCTGAAACCTCCGGTCAGCCTAACCTGGACGGTAAAAGGTTAATACACGTTGCCACCGGAGTGGCAAGGCAGCTGGTCAGCCAGAGCCGCCCTTAGCGCCTGTGAGCACGCCGTCAACTGGAAGTGGCTGGCGATGTGCCGCTGACTGGGCCGCCGACTGATGGCTAGTCCGAGTCCAAGTCGGAGGTTGCGAATGCAGACACTCAACCTCCGAGGGGTGTAGGGAGGTGCTGTAGTATTTCACCGCGAGAATCTTTGTTACTTCATGGGATGCTTTGGCACTCTTACCTGTCAAGGCCGTAATGGACAAACAAGCCCCTTCCCTCTGGCTTCTGTACAGTGAGTGCAACCTATTATAAGTCTACCGTAAGCTAGTGACAGCTTACACAGCCCAAACATCCGAAAGTTAACCTCATAATACACTGCCTCTGTAGATTGTTACACCTTCTGAACCCGTTCAACCTTCATCGGGAAGCACGGCTTAGTACCGTACTGATTGACCGTCGGGTACTTCACGCCCGCAAGGTTCCATGTGATCTTATACTTGCTATCCGGCATCGAGAACTTGAAAGACTCAATGAGCACGGACAAGACCACCTCTGCGAAAATGGGGCGATCAGAAGTTAAAACGGATGTTCCCCCAGCGGATACCACAACTCACTCATCTCTAACTGAGAGAATTTGATTCCACTGAAAGGCCATCATGGAGGAGCCGCTCAGCAATGGGGCCACTCGGGAGTACAGCTAGGACTTACATGCAAGATCGCCCACCGCCAAAAAACGACATCCTGAAACAACGATGTAAGCCTTGGTATTTGTGCACCAAGTAAATGAAGCTCACAGATTGGAATAGACTCCTGGGATCCTAGCATCTGTCACTGCCTCTGGTAGAGGGGACAGCCACCGTTCCGGCTTCCACTCGAGCGCATCTTCGCCCCAGAGAGCTTTATTCCGATTACAGGCGCGGATTCCGACGATGGTGGTAGTGCCTTTGGGAATTAGGATCTCGCTAATAAGCGTTCCATCGTTGCCTCGGATAGGTTTCGAAAGGGGCAGCACGGTTGTTTGGTTCGCTCTAGGGGAGACAGTTTTACGCATGACGAGATTGACGAAGTTGCGGGAAAGAACTCACTGTCTGTACACGTGACTGACAGGTGGATACCTGTGGTGCATGGCGTTGTCAGTCTTGGAAGATCACAACACACGGGAGGTAGTGGGGACCAACAGGCGTAAGGTTTCCCTGCAGATTGCATCCATGTATGGAAGCCCTATAAGAGAATCATACGGTACTTCACCGTCCTGATATGCGCCGATAATCTCTGCTCGCAGTTTATCTTGCACATCCGGATGCTCCGCAAGAAGTTGAAGGATCTGTGTGAGTGCTCCGGATGTAGTATCCGTCGCTGCAAACAAGAGAGTGCTGGCCGGTAATTCAGTAGGATGTTGATAACGCAAAAGAGAGAACGCTTACCACATTTGTCCCTTCAGTTCATCCTCACCGAGTCTCTCGCCTTCGGGAGCAAGCATATTCGCTTTCACTGTAATACCGGAATCAAAGTGAGCAGCTTGGAAAACCCTATTCCAATCGTGACTTACGGAGAATACTCATGATATCCTTTCCTTGCCCTATCTGCTCCACAACGGTTTCATCCCCGGCAGCAAGGGCCGTCTTCTTGCCTTCCAAGACCTCGTTGGTCATTTCTTCCATCGTGTCCACGACCTTCACCACCTTTTGAAATTTATCATACGGTACGTGGTCGACGATTGTGCGTGCAAGTGGGAGGCTACCGATGAACTTGACGTGGTGGGTGAGATGCCTCAATGACCCCATCGCGGCAACAGTTGGTCTAGAAAACGGTGGCGTCAGTGTGTGGGCAGTGTCGGGAGGTGATGAGGACGAGGGCATACACGAAAGCTTTGAGCGCGTCGCCATACACGTTAGGAATATCTTCAGTCAGCGGATCGAATGAGTAACCCAATCCGCCTTGACCGATCAGCTCGAGCGCTGTTCGTCCCATCCAGTTGAGAATGTCGACGTCCTTCGGGGCGTCTTTGACCTCAAGAGTTATTGCGTCGCGTAACTACAGAGTTACCCGATAAGCAAAGGTCTGAAAGTCTAACGGACAGCGGAGTTACAAACCCTGTACGCTATTTGATAGAATACAGGCGTCATATTGCGCATGTGGGCGATGGAGAACACGGGATTTAACATCTTGCGCTGTTTTCGATGGTGGTCACCTGCATCTATGTCAGTATTTCATCTTCCAAAACGCAAAAGAGCGAAGAATTACCATATATTCCCAGCAGTCCGGGGCCCAAGGTAAAATTCAGGAACCTGGCAAGATGGTTGAAGATGACATCGCGATGTCTTGACATGTCAGAGAATAAACATACGTTGTTAACCAAGAAGGAGGCTCGTAGATGTGCTGGTCCTTGGTGACGATGTGCTGGAGTGCTGTGGGATCAAAGACATACAAAAGTTTATCCTATAGAAATTATGAAAGCGTTGTGAGTGGCCAACTTCGTTCATGCAGACGGTGGCGTACTCCGAACAAGCCATCCACCCGGGCGATTCCGTTGTATGTGGCCAGTCGATCAAGAAAGTGCCAGCCATGACGGTCGTAGAAATGATGGATATTGCCTACGTGCCCCGCGCCTTCATAAGTAAGACAATACTCTAGAATGGTACAGACTTACCCTTTCGCCAAGTCGCAGACTCTGGTCCAGGGATATTATCCAACGGCGAGCGTGCGAGAGCACGGTTGATGAGCTTCCAGAGAATCCATAACCCTCCGATTGATAGAAGGACAGTTGGCGACGAAATGAAATGCGTTGTAAGTAGTGTCATGGTTGCCTGGCTAGGTTGCAAGGTGGGTTCGTCAGTGCAGTTGATCCTTCAGAACGGGGCTGTATATATATCACCGAAAAGAAGTTCTGATAGGCCTGCAAGAATAGAGATATTGAGCGTGGGTATCGCATGTCTACAACAGGTGAATGACATACCAGTCCAGGTATGCATAAAGAGCCTGCCCCCGTGGTCGATGATAGCCGTGGCGCAGGGACATCCCGGAGCTGTTTTCTACTCGGCACACGGATGCACTTTAGCCGGTCCCTTCAGCAACTGACGAATCTGTTGACTACAATTAGGATTCTGGAGAACTCATACTCCGAAAGCACACGAAGATGTTGTGAGCAGCCTGTGGAATCGTATCGCTGAGCCGACCGAGTCGGATGGAAGTACAGCTGAGGACAAGCCGTGTCGGTTGATAGGACGCTCTTAAAAGCTTCTTTTCCCGAAGTCAAGGCCTGAGTGCATAATGAGTGAGTCCTATGTGACCAACGGACGAAGAGGACGTTCTCACCTGACAACGTTTCTGATAGACCGATGCCCGATCTGAATGACGCACATATGGACGACAGAAATCGAGGCAGCTTTCAAAAAAAAGCTTTGATCCACGTTTTAGTGCGTTTCTCTTCAAGTCATCGATCGCCGTTTCCGCAGAGGACGCTTTGAAGTCAAACAGGGGAGACAGTGATCATATGAAAGGTGAACAGGAGAAGCACGTTGCGGAGAACAAATCAGCGCCACCAGCATCAGGAGAAAATCGCCACACATGTAGAGCGGAACAATTGAGCGGAGACGTTGAGTAACTACCACGGTAGAGGTTAGCTAGACTGAGTCACGGCGGAAGACCAGGCAGCAGATGAGATGATGTGTACTGGCAGCTTGCTAGATACCGTAAGCAGGACTAGTAAATGGGAGGGGATGTTGCTGAGCCCCGTGGGCGCCACTCGAACAAGAAGCCATCGGGGCGTCACAATTTCCGCGGATTTCTTCCATGGCTTGAAAGATGAACCTCAGGGTAGAGGGTGCCTTTTCATGAAGGACGACAGCAACCAGGGTCGCTGTGTTGTTACCCCGATAATTCAGAGAGAGAGAGCGGTTGGAAATCCAGTAAATTGTCTAGCCAGTCCATCAACCAAGGTGCTGTAGAAGAGAGAATAAGAATGCATAGCAGGTAGGCAGGCGACAGCGTAGTACGGGGAAAAAATGCAGCCTCCGGGGAACGAGATATTGCATAGCTGATGGACGATAGCGAGGTAATTCAGGTTCGTCGTGATGAAGTAGGGTAGGGGTAGGCCACCAATTGACGATTCTATTCGCTGAATGTGATGGGGGCGAGAGAGAAGCAGCGTTTCATTCGAGAGTATATTCCGTGATCCAGGTCGACGCCTTGCCTCTGAGGCGACTGCTTGGTAGGAGGCTGGGCTTATGGACAAGAGAAAGAAGCTGGATCATCGGCAATGTTGGCGCAAGAGGGCGAGCCGGAAGGAGATCTGCTTGAAGGGACGTAACTGAAGAGGGCCAACGGTAAAGTGCATGACTAGGACAGTCTGCTGAAACCGTGGGTTACGAGAATTAACAGATGTCTTACTACACTGTCAGCGTTTCGTAGAACTCACAGCTCGGCTTAAACAGACTCAAGAAAACTCGTGGTTAGGTCCCGCCCCGGGTCTTTATCGTTTCGCGCTTTGAGCGGAGCTTGAAGCACGGTCACGTGCGGTCCACAAACGCGTCGCATCGACAACTTCACGCGACCTCCCGACGGATTTTATGCTCGTGGCGAATAATCTGGTTAAACTTCACTTTCGCCAACAACAGAGATCAAATATTTTACACAGCTGCAATCCTCAGCTACACCTTCCGAACCCGCTCGATCTTCATAGGGAAGCAGGGCTTGAGACCATACTGCTCAACCGTCGGGTACTTCACCCCCGCGAGATTCCATGTGATCTTGTACTTGCTATCCGGCATCGAGAACTTCAAAGACTGGACCAGCACCGCCAAAACTACCTCTGCGAAGGAATATCGTGAGAAGAAAGACTGCCCGCGCATCAGAGACCGTAACCTACTCATCTCTAATTGAGAGAATTTGATCCCACTAAGAAGACGATCGTGTCAGAAAACCATTGGAATAGAAACATATGCGCTAAAACTTACATGCAAGAACGCCCACCACCCAGGAATGACATCCTAGGTGAAGATACGTCAGAATTGACCCACACCGAGAATCAAATCGAAACATACAAATTTGAATAAACCCCTGGAATTCGAGCATCCGTCAGTGCTCCTGGTAGCGGGGAAAGCCAACGCTCCGGCTTCCACTCAAGCGCATCTTCGCCCCATAGTGCCTTGTTTCGGTTGCACGAGCGAATCGCAACAATGGTGATTGTGCCCTTGGCGATTGGAATCTCGTTCAACAGTTTTCCGTCATTGCCTCGGATTGGCTCTGAAAGGGGAAGAACGGTCGCTTGGTTCGCTCTGAGAGAAAGGTTGATCAACATTAAGACATAACGGAGCTACGGCTATGAGACTCACTGTCTGAATACGGTGCTTACGGGAGGATACCTGTGCTGCGTATAAGTCAAAGGATCATCAAAAGTGACAGGTGAAAAGAATCACAAGCGTAGTGTCTCCCTGCAAATGGCGTCCAGGTATGGAAGTCCAACCAATATGTCGTACGGTACTTCACCATCCTGATATGCGCCGATGATCTCTGCACGCAGGCGCTCCTGTACGTCTGGGTGCTCCGCAAGAAGTTGAAGGATTTGTGTGAGTGCCCCAGAAGTCGTATCCGTCGCCGCAAACAAGAGAGTGCTGGTGGTCTATCAGATTGCAACTACATGAGGTCTGACCCGGGAGCCATACCACATTTGTCCTTTCAATTCCTCCTCGCTGAGCTTCTCGCCTTCAGGAACAAGCATGTTTGCTTTCACTATGGTGCGGAGGACGAAGTTAACAACCTTGCAGACTGAAATTGAACAACACTTGCATAGAATACTAATAATGTCCTTTCCTTGTCCGATCTGCTCCTCAAGGGTTTCATCGCCAGCAGCAAGAGCCGCCCTTTTCTCTTCCAAAATCTTCGTCGTCATTTTGTCCATCGTGTCAGTCACCTTCACCAAGTTTTGTACCCTTTCAATCCTGACGTTCTCGACAATCGTACGCGCAAAGGAGAGGCGACTGATAAACTTGACGTGGTGTGCGAGAAATCTCAGCCAACCCAACCCAAGAATGGTAGGACTAGAAACGACAACTTTAGGAAGGTGACAACATTGAGAGGATTAAGAACATACAAAAGCGCTTTAAGTGCGTCTCCGTACACGTTAGGAGTGTTTTCAGTCAGACGATCGAATGAGTGTCCGAGTCCACCTTGTCCGATCAGTTCAAGTGCTGCTCGTCCCATCCAATTGAGAATATCGACCTCCTTCGGTGAGTCGTTGACCTCTGCGGCAATCGCATCCCGTAACTGACAATCCATCCAAAGTGAGCACAACTCTGAAAGGGATCAGACGACAGAGACCCAGACCCTGTAAGCAACTTGGTAGAAAACCGGTGTTATATTGCGCATGTGGGCAATGGAAAACACTGGGTTCAACAGCTTGCGTTGCTTGCGGTGGTGGTCACCTATACTCAGGCTAATGTGAGCCCCTTCGTATTTTGAGCAATCAGTTGGGAAGTTTAATTACCGTAAATCCCTAGCAAGCCGGGGCCCAAAGTAAAGTTCAGGATCCTGATGCCATAACAATCAGAATTTTGATACTTATAAAAGAGACGGCACGTACGTCGCTATCCATCGAGCAGGATCATAGCTTTGCTGGTCTTTGATGATGATGTGCTGGAGTGCTGTGGGGTCAAATACGTACAGAAGTTTGTTCTAGCGTGATCATGAATTGACAAAGATTGGTGAGCGGGGAGCTTCGTTCGTGCAGATAGTGGCGTACTCCGAACAGGCCATCAACTCGAGCCATTCCGTTGTAAGTTTCTAGGCGATCAAGAAAACCCCAACCATGGCGATCAGAGAGATGATGAAGGTTGCCTATGCGGATCCTTATATGCCGGTAAGACGAAACATCGATGCTGAACAAACTCACCTTTTCGCCATGTCGCAGGGGCTGGACCAGGGACATTATCCAACGGCGAGCGCACAAAAATGCGATTTATAAGCTTCCAGAGCAACCATAATCCTCCGAACGATAGAAGGGCGGACGCAGGCGACGAAATTGCCATCGTCGCTATGTAGACTGAAAGAGGGATGTGTCCGCGCAATTGAGCTCCCATATCAATATATATCAACGGGAGGGAGCGCTGACAAGCCTACAATAGCAAATCAGAATGTTGGCCGTGATTCTCGTATGGCTTCGATATGTGATGAGATGGAGTACCCTATCCCGGCGTGTTTGCAGTGCCTCCCCCGTTGTCAGGATAGTCGTAACGCAGGGGCATCCTGCCGGATTCTTCAGCAATCACGATTATGTCGACAAACAACCATTCTCAGTGTATACTTGGAGAGGGCTGGAAGAATGAGATCAATCATAGTTGAGAACAGTGTGATCAATGAGACATCACTGACAGGAGGGCAGTAAGAGACTGATGCCTGAGCCGATACCAAGTGGTAGACTGGAACCCTAAGCCTCGGTGAGTACCATCCGTCCCCAGGGAACCATGCATTATCTCGGCATACAGAAAACTTCGGGTCCAAGCAGGCGGTAGACAGGCCTGAAGCAAAGAGCGGATGCATCAAGCAGAGCGTTGAGGTATCTTCATAGGACCAACAACAACGGCATCAGACTCAGAGGCCGGGTAACACGGTGTTACATGTTCGGCGAGATGGTGATGTGCTTGAGCTTATGGGCGGGGGGAGGTGTGGTAAATCCTGTGAATGGCCATCAATCCCCGAGCGACCGAGTACAATTCCACAGTGCATCCTGTACCTAGCAGTCACATGTAGCCTACCATGTGTAACGGTATGGGAATCCGGCGTTCCTGGATAGGGACCTGGTCCGGAATATTCCTTCCTTCCTTCCTTCCTTCCTTCCGTTTCGGTAACATGAAGGTGAGCGACGAGCGTGAACCGGTGAACCGTAGGAGAGAAGACCACATGCAGATGAGCTGAGCTGAGTCAGCTGACCTCCAAATCCGATGTCTTCGACTGCGCGAGGATGAGTCCAATGAGTCGGAACCCAAAAGTCTTGAGAGCCCGAGAGCACCGCATCGAAGACTAGTATTACGATAAGCAGATAATAACAGTGTTTGCAAGAATCTTGTCCATTGAACGTCGGAGGACTGCAGAGTCGTCGGATGGCCCCCCGGGTTCGCGACGGTGATGGATAGGCGATTGACCGGTGCCGTCGTAGAAAACTGTACATCGAGCTGAGCGCATTGAACTCTTCTCCATCCTCGGTTCCGGGGAGTCCAAAACGCATGTTGCTTGCAACGGATTCTACAAGACGGTGAGGTGAGACTCCAGAGCTGAGCTCGGTTCGAATCGCCTAAGGCGCTGATGTTATCTGAGATATTCACGTTCCGTCACATTCACGTGATCGTGACATATGGCATCACTCCCAAGGCCAGGTTTCGTAACTTCGTTGTTCAAACGTCCATGGCGCACGCTGGATCACAGCACCATGAGTGTTTCGTGGTAAAGGAAGAACAACAGTGGGACCACACAAGAAAGCGATTCATCCAAAGTATGGGACATAAAAGACGAAGGTACATGTACATTAGGATCAACGCAGTTGGTCCATCAAGTAGATAGGGTGTTAATGTACAAGTCCGTGGTGGATGAGAGAGTTAGGATGAATAGAGGAGGGGCGGTGTGAGAGGTAATGTATATCTACAGATTTGTTGAGGTTGCGGTTCGAGGCACCGGGCAGGATATTTTGAGAAAGCAAGCAATGAAAGTCTACAGGCTATTGAGTGCATGAGTCGCGGAGGTCCTCGAGAGGGACGTGATGTCGGTGAGGTGGAGTTGGAGGTCGTGAAGCGGGAAACTCTTCAGAGATGAAGATGCGAGGTAAAGAGCGGATAGATCCCAACGAAGATATGGAATCGAACGACCTGCGGGACGGGGAGATTTTGAGATTTGGCTTTTTGACGGCCCGCCCTTTCGAGGGAGTGTAAGGAGGGAGGGTGCGGAGGTCATCCACATCGCTGCGAACATCCACGGTGGAGAGCTTGTGGACAATGATGTGACTTGGAACACTGTGAAGTTATCAATATACGATGGCGAAGATGAGAGGCAAAATGAAGCCTACCCTTTTCGCACCACAAAGGTATCAGCCGAGCTCTGCGGTTTGGCCGGCCTCCGGAAAACCGCACATCGGATCCATTCGTAAGTGCGAGAGTACCTGTTCATGGCGCTTGCGCTGAGAGCGGAGACCATGAAGACAGCGTATGCTGCTATCGGAATTGTCCACCATACCAGTGACAGGGCCTTCAGCTCTCCACTAGTCAATTCTGACATGTTTCGTGACTGAACATGTGCGAAGTTCGCATGGGATATCGCCCAGCTGCTCCAAGGGACAAGGTGCACCTGAATTTGATGATGAATTTCGTAGCCAGCGACAGCCACGGCCCAAAGACTTTGAAAAGTCGCCATCGCGGTCAGGCGAGGATATAGGCCGTTATCGGATGGGGAAGCACGGATAAGATGGGACGTGAAGGTGAGGCGTTGGGTGATGGCATGATAGACGGCAACAGCTGTTGGTATAATCAGTATTTTGTATCAAGCATCAGATAATGCGCACTTACTGGAAAACAGTAAAGCGCCTGCTGCGAGAAGGAGGTTCGGAAAATACAGCACGAGGATTGCGGGCACCGAGGGCAGCACAGCAGGTCGGCAACCAAATCCCTCGACGATATCGAAACGACGAGGCTGTACGATGAGGTCTACAGTCATTTCAGACACACCGAATGGACGTTTGACTGAACGGTTCAAACTCACGAAGCATCATGACGATGAATGGAACGGCGATGCACGCCGCTAGATCAAGTAGTCGCTGTTTTCGGTAGTCACCGCTCGTCCAGCGCATGATCCTCCCGGAGGCAATTGCTTCAAACTGACTGCACAAGCATACGCTCGCCGTTAGAATAGCAGGATAAACACCAATCTCGAGCTTCGTTGCTATGACGTTTAACTTGAATCAATACCTCATCTCACCGTTCTTGACCGGCACGAACGGCACTCACTGATATCGCACCACACTGCCGCATGAACACGCGCATCTCTCATCCAAATAGAGGAGTTAATGCCGTGAGCCACGTTCAAGCAAAAAAGCCAGAGGGTCAACGAGAGAGCCGCGCCATTGCGTTCTCTCCAGGATGCGGGCAATGCGGTGACGACGAGGAGAGCAGCAAGGAATGAACTGAGGGGCAGATAGTACGGGATCATTATGGGGTTGTATGGTATGCATAAATGGACAACACGTACCGCGGGGCATCTTATAGCAAGAGGAATGGCAACCGAGCCATTGTTCAGAGGACAATGCACTTTGCAAATTGACACGGCTTCAACCCTGTGATTACAGTGATAGCATTACCTAATTAACACGATCACGTGGGCCATCACCCTTTCGCGCTTGGATGTTGTTGGCCAATCATTGCTCAAAAAAAACTCCTCGGCCTGCTACCCAGGGGTCCTGTGGAGACGACCAGGACCCTCTTTGAGACAAGGAACCCATTCAACTAGCTCGTTGAGCCGCTCATGATTAGAAGGTGAACTTCTGTCCATACACAGCTTGAATCGCCTCCTCCAGGCTCCGAGTTCCCGCTGACAACAGACATCCATAATAAGAGAGCGATAGTATCAGCGATACGAGTGAATTGGGGATAATAGTGAGGGACCCAACACTGGGTCAACATGCAAATAGCCATAAAAATACAGATAAGTTACTGCGAACGCTACAGGTCGTGGTGCGATATGAAGAAAGCGGAGAAGATCAAAATGAGCGGACGTATGTGGGGCAAAGGGGGCAAGATGTAAAAAGAGGATGGTGGTGGAAAATAATACACCGATCCCGTACTGATCAAAATCTCAACAGATAACGGATCTGGATGAAGGGGTGAGGGAGTGTACGAACTCAAGCCCATACAGGCGAGAGGATAGCGAATGGGATAGTTGAGCCTTCACGCCGTCGCTGTTTGACGGCAAAACGGTAAACTGTAAGCACTGCATTAGCTTCGAAGTCGTTGAGAGGATATAGAATGCGAACCATGGAATTGAACAGGGTTCACAGATATGGGGTAGCCTTGAGCAGTTCAGGCTATGTTGCAATAACCATGGGAGCTGTTGTTGTCAATATGCTCGTATTCGGCTGGTACAGAATGCTTGACTCCGTGATTGCAGTGGGCAGGAGCGGGGATGATCTCGGGGAGTGAGTCGAGTTGGTCCATCGTATGGATGAATGGAGCGGTTTGAAAGAGTTTGTTCGGATGTGCCAAGGTTTCGCTGGAATGATAGAGCGATGTGAGGGGTACGCAGAGTGTTGGTCTAAGCTGAGTTCTCCGTTTGCACGCTTTTTAAACTGATTGTGATATCGGATTATGTAAGGAACGCGACCATGTGACTTCAAACAAAACGCGTAACCAGGTCACGCATCAGAGTGGAGGTGGTTTTGCCGAATTCACCCGGGCCGTTCTGGCGTAACAGTGAGAATCCCCAGATTCCCAAAAGAGGGAAGCCCGATCCGCGCGAGAATCGCAATCAGATAAGAGTCACAGTATTTCATTTTATGTGCATGAATTGTCGAAGAAGGTGTAATGAGTACAAGTAGCCGACCAAGCGGACACGGAAAGTATCTCAGGAACGTCTAAGCAGATGGTGTACAGGGAATAATGGTGGGATGTGCGATTGGCGATGCGTGATAGTCGGGGGTATGGATACAACCATTGTCGTCCCGATGAGAAGGGGAGTGATCATGGTTTGCGTGCAACAGGGTATCGTGAAGGAGAACGTGATGAGGAAGGGAAGGGTTAAGCCATGTTAGGGACGGAAGTATCTTGCCCCACAGGGCGAGGGGTGCCGGCATCGTGGTCGCAGGTAGGCATGTCAAAGTGGTCGATCCTGGTAACGGAGTGTGGACTGAAGGGGCGTTGGAAAATCATACGGCGTGGATCAGCTGAAGCGGTCCGAGCGGGGAAAGCGGGAGGATCGGAGTGCCTGAATGCAGGACATTCATCGGAGACAGATATCCGAGGCATGGAGTCGAACGATGATGCACAGTCTGAGGTGGAGGATGTAAGGGAGAAACGACTGCAAGGAACGGGTACGTCGGGATCGCCGGACTTTTCCAAAAAGAGTTGACCCCGAGATGGGGAATGCACCTTCGACGATGTGGGAGAACATAAAGTGGTGGTTGACGAAGGTGTATAGCAGGGGAGATCGTCGTGGCTATTGACAGGGAGCCTGTGCACAATTGCGTGGGTCGGTGAACTACGAGACCAAAATGAGGCAAAGATGGGATCATGGGATAAGAGGGACTGACCTGGTAGTGGAAGACACCGAATCTAGTAGCTTAGCTCTCGGTAATGGCGACTGGCGGAATACGAAGCGCATCGTCCAGTCGAAGACACGTTTATAATCCTTCTTGGTGACTTCACCGAAGGCGAAGAAAAGAAAGAAGATGTAGGCTGATACGGGCATCGCCCACCAGATAATCAACATCTGGCGGAGGTATGGCTTTCCTATCTCGAATATCCGGAAGGTGGCGATACGACCAAAGTTTGAGTGAACGTCCGCCCAATCCGTCCACGGTCGAAGACCCGGTGCAATGTTAGCATACATGGCTACTGCATTGAGAGATGTTCCCCAGAAAATCTCGGTTATAGCCATTGCCATGAGTCGAAGATAGCGATTGGTGTTCAAAGAGGAGCCTGAGCTGTCCAGATGAGTGGCAAAGTTGATTCGTTGTCTTAAGAAATGATGAAGTGCAAGTGCTGTGAAAGAATTCAGAGACAAGATAGTATGCAAAAAGTATTCAGACTTACCAGAATACACTAGAGTAATGACTGATAGGAGAAGCGGAGGGAACCAGATGATGAATACGGCGGGGAGCGAGTAATAGATAGCTGGCTGGCATCCAAACGACTCGACAATGTCGAAACGATGACCCTGTACAACGTAATCTGAAAGACCTATCAACATTCGAGGACAAAATTACGTTAGTTGAGAACGTACGTAGGGTCATGAAAACCACAGGTATTCCCCAACATAGTGATAGTTCGAAGAGCTTCCGTCTGCGGTGATCGTCGTGCGTCAGGCGAACCATCCTACCCGAGGCCACTAACTCTAGATGCTTGCAGATACAGAGCGTCGCAGCAGGAATGGCGGAAGATGCGCCAATGATGAGCTTGGTGACTTAAATTTGTTGTCAGCGGTGGCTGAATATCTCAAAAAGCGGTTCGGACTCACCAATGTCGCACCAAACACGCAGACGTGGCACCGAGTCGTGCAGCCAAACCAAGGAGTTAACAAAGTAAATCATGTTTGTTATGAAGAACCAAGCGATGAGGGATACAGTCGCGACATTCTTTGCTCTCCAATGCGCAGGTAAGGGGACAAGGACGAGAACGGCTGCTATGCAAGCACCCACAGGAAGCATGATAATGAGTGAGATGAAAAGTTTACGGGGGGAATGGCAATCAGTTAGTGCGCACCTTGGGATTATAGTTTATAGCGAAGGCATTGTTGTGAAGCACAAAGGCGTGAAAGACTCCATTGTCCGTGACAATGCACAATGGATCCCCGGCGCTTCAAAGCGGACAGACTGTTATCCAAATTGGCACAAACAACATAAGCGCCCACCACCACTCGACCACCACATCTGTTTCACTGACCTCTTACAGAAAGTTGTCAACCGGAAATACTGTTGACGGAATCTGAGTAGTTCCTGCATTTGACCGTAGGACTGCGCCTTCTCTTTCGAATCACGTCTCCTGCGATGCTGGTTTAAGTATGTCACTGGCGCCCTGGCGAATAGCACGAGGAGTGGCGTCCTAGAGTTCACATTTGTTCAAGGGACGTGGTATAAAAGAGACGGATGAATTGCACACCAGGTGCGGCGCGTCATAAACGATAGCGAGCTAGTACTACATGAGTTTGAACAAGCACCACTGTAATAAGGGTAGATGTAACGGAGCCGACGGAGACGAAAGAATACAAATCGCAACTGCTTAGTCATACAAATATTCCAGGGGGTATAGATGAAGTCAAGTAGAGGATTGGGTAATGAGTGTGGTGTGCGCAAAAACATCAAGCAAGTGAAAAGTATGATAGTGGGGAAGAACGAAGGGGGTGGGTATGCCGCCGCCAATAAATAGGCGTTATCGGGGTAAATGTGGCTGCGTAACGCCTTTTCTGCAATGTGAAGCGGAATATCAGCATTGCGCATGAGACGAGGGTAAGTGAGCACTTACAAGTTACAGCAGACGCATAAGAAAGGGTAAGATGCAGCCGAGGAGGTCATGAGATGACGCAATATCCCCGCGATGAATTGTTGTCGATGTGCTCGAAGTCGAGAGGAAGTTGTGTGACATCGAATTCGGTGTCAGAGTGGGTGCGATCGTCGATGAGACTGATCTCAAATACATCGTTGATAGGGATGAGAACGTCCATTGCAGCGCAAGTAGTGGTGATGTCTGAGTGTGGGATGAGCTGGGGTGTAGGCTTTACGAAGATTTCGAGATGGGGGAAAGAGCTACCTCTGTCAGCCGCACTCATATACTTTTCCACGGGCGCCTCTTTGTCTTGAAACAATGCAATTCCATTATGCCCTCGAGGCTCGGTGACTCCCCTTCCATGTGCCTGAGTATTTAGACTCCGCCTTAAAATCAGAAAACACTCCGGCAGGCCAAAGCATCACCCTCCGGCTTCGACCAGAACCTCTCGGCCAAGTTTACCAATGCGACAGCCTAAGACAAGACAAGACGACTATCACTTTCTCGCTCACAGTATCATCGTTGACTCCATTCACTGCCCCTGTACCCTCTCCTGCGTTCGCACACTCACTTTAAACAGTATAGTATCCGAGTCGCTCCACTCCATTATCCGTCCGACCGAATCCAATTCCGCACTCCTTATAGTCGATGAATGTCAACTATGGCATCCCCGTAAAACTCCCAACTAACAAGAGCTTTTCCGCTGTGCGTGAGGATTTTATCCTTCGAAATGCAATCGAATATCTGTGGAAATGGTCTAACGTCTTGCAGGCGTTCGAGAAATGAGCATTACATCGACTTGCATACAAATCAACTTCTCCACACTCATGAGGCTATTCTCAAGCTTAGCGTTTCAAAGACGCGAGACGGAAGACAATCACTTTGAAGAATTCGATCAGCGGAGGAAATGACTCCTTGATTTCCAAGTACTACTACCAGACTGAATCGCGCGTAGAGATGAGTATAATAATTTAGAGAGAACCGTAAAGGAGGGATTTCGTAAATAGTTTGGTAGATACAAATACGGATAGTAGATAACGACGCCTCTAAGAGAATAGCATATAGATAAATAGGGCGCAGAAGTCAGAACGGGGTGTTCACTGAGGCGGAAGTTCGGTGAGTATGTCAAAATCGACGATGACGAGGGAAACGACATACTGTGTAAAAATACACCAGCATCAGAATTCGAAACAGTTGTTGGTACATGTCGGTTGGGTGCGCTGAAAAACTACGTGAGTGGTGACCACGACGAAGTAAGAGATGAAGCAACTTACCGGCAAGGAATTATGCGATGACGCATTGGCAACTTTGAGTGCCAGCGTTGGAGTACTCAGCGTCAACGGGAACTTCAATCGCAGTTGGACCGCAAGAAGAGGATGGTTCGAGGGACAGTATGTCACAGGAGAGGAATTCGTCCATTGGAATGGCAAGTGGGGTTTCAACGTTGAACGGTTGCGAAGTTGGGGGGATCGACGGCGACGAAGTGGAATGGACGGGCAAAGGATGTGCGGTTCAAACCCCGTGCAGCCCGTTAAGTACCCTCACCCAAGCATTGGATCCTGGGAAGTTTGTACAGATGTTCATTGTCGTCGATAATGAGCACTTTTTCCATTGTGACAGACCCCCTCAGCGCTTATCTCACCATTCCAGAATTCTGGCGTGACGTAGATGTCACATTCATTGCCTCTGTTTGGTCGCATTCTGTTGATTGCTTGGTTAGGAAACTGCCTGCTTGATTTGGAAGCTTCCGCCATGGCCAATCCATGCGGAAGGTGGCGGAGCCTTCTGCGTCTCTCTCCAGTATGTGGAATTCCTTCGGGGAGCACCGGATAAACCGTTGAAGAAAAGTGAGTTGAGAAAGGTCTTGTATTTCTACTCCCCCCTTTCGCTGCGGCCGTCGCACGGACGATTGCGCTCGTAGCCAAGCATCGAATCGTAGTGACGGTGCAATTTATCCGTCCTGCAAGCCAAACTGCAACTGATTGTTATCGCGAATGCCTTATATGGTCTGGTTGGAGGATCGATCCCGATGCCCCCTTACCCCGCTTTAGGCTCCCACAGTCAGCCTCTAGTACAGGCGGAAGACAGTCGTTCCTCTGTATAGAGGCTGATCAAAATTGCCTTGGGCGTTGGTGAAGTCCCCCGGAGTTTGAAAATGCCGACGTGCCGATGCTTCTTATCTCTTGTGACGCGCACTTGTACTTAACAAGAACGTCGAACACGTCCAATACCTCCCCATTTTCCATTGCTCACTTTTTCAACATATATCTCTGCTCTGAGGAAGATACAGCAACAGTTCCGATCCTTCAGACGCGAATCCCGAAGCCGAGTTTGAGTCACTCTCGATGATTGCAGAAGATTTGTCGGGAGACCAACTCAAATCCGAGGGTAGGAACGGTCGGGAAGACGTAGCAGCTCCTTGCGAGAATCCAGGTACGACTGCTGATTCAATTTGAGACGGATTATTGACTGTATATGCGCAGGATTGCTGCCCCGGCGGGTTCAACTGCACTTGCATATACAAAACTATAATCCTCGTGCACCACCGTCAGCACCGCCGTCTCCGACGACACCTCATTTGGCTCCATACCCTTACAGCCGCCACTCCCTGACGTTCACTAGTCCCCCAACACCCGGGCCGTACCCCAGGTGGTCGTACCCACCCACCCGCCCACCAAAACCCCTTCTTACCAACAACTCCAGCACCGACTTACACGCCATTGTGTGGCGGGAACGCTCCCAGTTATGGCCCACTCGGCGAGAAGATTTTATCTGACCTCACCGGAATGTCGAGCTTCACTCCAGCGAATAATCAATGGGTCTCCGAGACAGCGACCGAGACAAGAATATTGGCTGTTCTCCGACGCAAAGGCTATGTGCTTCGACACAATTGGTGAAGTTCTCGCTTTACTGTTATCTTCTCAACACAGCAACCACTTGAAGGTCTACCACCAAGTTGCCGCATTTCTACACCGACGCGGAAGAGCTGGCCAGCAGCCCACGGATATCATTCAACTGACGTATGCACATCTCAAGGTCGTGCCCGGTCCCAGGTGAATACGACTTCTCTCCTGAATGTCTACTACCTCGGTACTCGCGCACCTTCGTTTCGGAGGGCCCACTTTGAGTCAATATATAGATGTAATATGCGGAATACATACCTGCTAGTAAGGAACTTGGACGGCTCAACAATGGTTACAATGCCGGACTGCTTCATGGACTGAGCCCAAAGCAGTGGAGCAATCGAGACAAGAATTTTGCCAGATACAGATGCGGTTACTAGAAAGACATCTACAAGGTCTATAAGCCGTGGTCCAGTTGGAAATCTCGGATGTACGCGTGACCACAGCACTGAAGTAAGAGATTCTGCAGCCAAGCTCTCGCTGGGTTCGTGGGCCATTGCGGCAGTCATGGAGTTTCTAAGGATTATCGCCGTTGTCGAACTCCGTGTTAATCACAATAGATGGTACAAGGGACCGAATACAGTGTATTCATTGAAACGAGCGAGCACACCAAAGCTATGACATGTTGCCGAATCGGCAGAAGCGGACGTCTGATGGCGGCCTTACCGGCACACGCTTCCATTTCAAAGTCCGGGGGACTTCACCAAGGCGCACGGCAATTTTGACTAGCCTAACCCCGCTTGTGCTTTCGCATCCCATGACTCCTCTACAACTCCGACTCGTTCTCCGTGTTTTCCGATCTCCAGTGAGCCGTCGTATAAATAGAGAAACGGAGACTTGGCCTAACGGTTCCCTTTCTCCCTCACCACCGCGCTACCACATTTACATCGCACCCGCTCGGTATCACAAAGCCCACCAGCCCAGCCTGTCTCACTTGTTGCAACGCTTGCTCTGAACTACGCTACCTGCAGCCATGGACCCCCCAGCCACTTTTGAGGAGACCTCACGAGAGAGTAACCCGCACCTTCCTGTCAACGGCGAAACCGCCGATGCCGGAACGCAATCCTGCCAGTGCACGATTGCCTAAGCACCACCTACTAGCCAGTATGTGACATATATCTATGCGTATTGCTTTTAACTCACATAAGACTTTAAGGTCTGCACGACTCACCTACGCGACACACGATACCATCATTTCTTCACTCATACCTTGGACGCACTCTACAAGTACGTCAGGTCCTTCTTGTAACCCAATTTCGGGCTCATCGTAATCTCTAGCGCACCCGCTTTTACACTTGGATTCTTCGGAAATAGGCTCTTCTTTGGTTATGAAGAAACCCCCTTCACCTTCATTCGTATAAACTTTCTGGTAGAAACTGCTTTGCCTGACCGCCTCCCTTTCTCACGGACACTCAGACTCCGTCACCCACTCCTTCATCTATTTGTCCTTCTCCGAGTCCCCATCTATTTTTATTCGTATCTACTGTCGTCGGTTGGCTGTCTACGCAATAACCTATAGGTTCTTACTTTCTGAATCCTGACAACGTGACCAACTGTGAACTCGATACCTCAAGAACGTTGATGGTATCCATGTCAAAATTTCACCCCGCAACAGCAAGCACCACCGACCCGGAAGTCAGTGTGTGTTCTACAGCCGATGATGTGGGCAGGCTGACGCAGAGCATTCTATAAGCGCCCGCTGGTCCTTTTGTCGTTAGACGCTGCATTGTCTCTTTCCCCTTTGTGACGAACAATCACCAGTGGCACAATGCACTTTCACCTCACCGACATGATATATCCTGCGAACTCCCCCTCACCGCATTCTGCGTATCCCTCTTTACTCTTCCAGACACGCTGCTTTTCACGATGACCGTCACGGGACTTCCTTTTGGTGCTTTCTTGGCTGCTTTGCTCGTCCTCATTCCACTCCCCGGTCACTGGCGTGCACGAAACATCCCTACCCTCTCAATTATCGCGTGGCTATTTGTGATTAACGTCACTCACGGAATCAACACCATTGCCTGGTCGGACAATTTTGATATGAAGCTTGCAGTTTGGTGCGATATCGGTGAGTTCATGACTTCGGTTCCAGACCTTGTGAATTCAGACTGACTTCGTTCATCCAGTAATCCGACTCGATGCTGGTGCAAATTTGGCTCTTCCTGCGGCATGTTTTTGTCTTTGTATGCATCTGGAGCGAGTGGCTTCTGTGCGACTCGTCGGCACAAACGCGTTGGACAAGAGGAGAAGGATGATCATAGATTTGGTCGTGTGTCTAGGGCTTCCCATTATCTATATGGCACTATGTGCGTCCCTCTTTCTATATCATAACCTTGCTCGTCTGATGCGCCCCTAGTTTACATCGTCCAAGGACATCGTTTTGATATCGTGGAGGGCTTCGGATGCCATGCAGCAACTTATGTCTCCATCCCGGAATTCTTCATCGTCTGGTTCCTTCCCATCGTTTTTGCTCTGGGTACTTTAGTCTTCTCCGGTACGTCAATCGATTACACCGTTCCTTATATGCGTTGATCTAAATACCATCCAGCCCTCGCCTTTCTTCACTTCTTCCGACGCCGTGCTACATTTGCCACCCACTTGGCATCGTCCAGTGCCGGTCTTACACCAGGACGTTACTTCCGACTCATGTCGATGTCCATCGTCCTCATGTTCTGGTCTCTCCTCATTATCTCCTGCAACCTATACTTCAACTACCGTCCCGGTCTGCGACCATGGACCAACTGGGCCGACGTCCATTCCAACTTCTCCCGTGTCAGTCGCTTCCCCACCAAGTTCATTCCCGAGGACTCCCTTCGCTGGACGTATTTCCTCTGGTGGACTACTCCCATATCCGCGTACATTTTCGTACTGTTCTTCGCGTTCGGCCAGGATGCCTTGCGTGAATACTGGGCCTGCGTTCAGTGGATCAGCACAAACGTCCTGAGGCGCAAACCTCAGGGAATGTCCCAGCTGGGTTCTTTGCTACCTATCAGGTATGCTCGTTGTCCTCCCGTCCCCGATCACATACTGAATTTCTCTCGTCACAGCTCGCCGCCGCCCTCCTACGACCAGAAAGATTCCAAGACATTTACTCACAAGTCCAGTCAAACCAAGCTCCTTGCTTCCCCATCATCTACCACACATTACGACTCGAAATTCAGCATCACCGCTACCAGTCCCAGTGACACACACTCATTCTCCGACAGTATGTCGTACCACTACGAGCGGCGATTGGATATCCCGCAAGACGTGTCTGCTTCTATGGACAGCACGTTCACCAGGCTCTCGCCAATTTCGATATCTCAGTCTTCGTTGTTTACTTGTATTCCTCCACCGACGCCTCCGGCTCCTGCACGACTGTTTGATGACGACCGTTTATCACGCTACAGTACTGTTACGACTCATGCGATTTGACACTGTCCTGTCCTCCATTTTGTATCTTTATTATTACCCCGTGTATTATCGATGTAACGCCTTCGACCTTCAAGAGCACGCCGCTCTTTACGTACGCTCAACGTACGCTCAATCCGCAGTTGTCGGATGAACGTTCCAGTCTCCGCTCTTCATCTCTCTCCAGTCGAAGGCCACCTTCGACCACCCCGAGCCTCTCAAAGAGGGCGGAGAAGATTCTTGAAAGTCCAAATATGCACCTCCTCATGTGTGCGATCAGGTATTGGACAGGGACCTCGAACATGGTCACGACGGCAATCGACCTACATTTTGATGAATCTTAACGGTCTCATCGCACTTTTGTCGAGCCTATCACACTGACAGGAGAGTGAGACAGACGACATGTGCAATCCAGTCATGAGAGTCATCGTCATTGTGTGTATGGATACAATCAGATAAAATACAAAGGGCATCGAAAGACATGACTAAAGTGAGCTGTAAACTTCGTGAAGATAAGTCCGGTCAAACAGAGCGACGGCAGACTATTGAGGAGAAAGGGGTATCAATGAGCTAAACGTCATGGTCGTTAAGCTTCCGGTATTCCTCAGATGGGGAGAAACCGGAGGCAGTTGAGGGGGTAGTGGGATACCACTCCTTGGAAACGTCCATATGAGCCACCGGTGGAAGAGGTATTGAGAATAATGACTCCGTAGCAGTCGTAGTTGTTGGCGTTGATGCGATGATGGGTAGTTTTGCAGTGGAGGGATAGGCGGATGAACCCGAGTATGAGTACATCGGGGGTTTGTCAAGTGGAACGAATGACGGAAGGACGCTCCTGAGAAGGGGTAAGTGCGAAGAGCGGCGAGGATACAATGGAAGGACTTACTTGGAGAATAACGAGGGCTTCTTAATCCGACGGATGCCCAATACACGGAACAAGGACGCGAATGTGTCTCTGTAGTGACGGCGGGCTTCTTCAGCGAAGCCGAAGAAGGCAAAGAAGACAACGGAGCAGATAACGGGGGCCCATCGTGTCATCTCGAGGGCGACGACAGATTCGTGACTGCTCCTCCACAGCAGCGCCGGGATCTGATTGACTTTCCAATAGTCGGCGTGTGTGTCGTCCCAGCTGATCCACGGAAAAATCTTGGAGTTGGTGGCATTGAGAACGGCGCCGTAGATCGCAATAGGCATGGTGCACAGGAGGTCGCCGGTTGCGAGTGCCATGAGGCGGAAATAACGATTGGGGCGTAACGAGGTTTTCGACGCCAAGAATTCGCTAAACTGCGCGCGCCGTTGCCAGAACGAGCGAAGCGTAAGGACTGGAGAGAACGTCAGGAATTGTTCTATGATATCTGAAGGACATAACGGACCACAATAGCCAGCGGATACCAGTCCGATAACAGGAGGCCAGAGATAGGATAATGGGTAAGCCACAGGCGTATTGTAAGTGAAAGGATAGCAGCCAAGATCTTCGTATATGTCGAAACGGTGACCTGTGTGAACGGTCAGACCATCGAACTGGAAAGGACCAGTGACGATATACGTGCCTGAGACGATGTACTCTGTGGCGAGAACGGAGAGATTAGTTACGGTAGAAAAATTGATCAAGATGCGATTGAACTTACGCATGACCAACTGCAGAAGAGGAATGCCGAGTCCAATAGAGAGATCCACGATAACGGCCCGACGTTTCTACACCATGCTTAGAACGCGGAACGGAGACACAAATCCGCGGTATAACATACCTCATCCCGCCCGATAGCCATGCGCTGGATGGTAGCAATTTTATAAAGTCGGCGATTAATGCAAAGAGAGGCAGCAGGAATAGCCACGGCGACGGCTACTACGATCCGGGAAGCTAAAAGCCGTTAGCTTTGGGATATGGTGAAGAGGATGTTATGAGTATGACTTACAGATGTCACACCAGATAGGTGCATGGTTGATCGCATTTGAGTGCCAGACGATAGAGTTTATGCCAAGATTCAGGCATGCGATCGAAGTCCACACCATGAAGAGGCATGTGCCGGCGTTCCACGCCTGGAGATGCCATGGAAGGGGAATGAGAACAAGTACGGCAGCCAAAAATGCGAAAACTGGATAAGCAGGGTACGTGGCGTCAGACATGATGAGCACAGGAAGACAGAGGGGGGAGTAAGGGGACCTCCATCGCGCGGTGGCCAAGGTATGTGTAGTCTAGCCAGACAATGGGCATGATGCACAAAGGACAGTGGCACAAAGAACGAAAGAGCCCATTGTACACGTATAGACGCTTCGTCATGGTTTGGTTGTATTTGCACATAGAGCGCCTAATGCGTGACACTGTCTGATTGTCAAGTCTCAGGCCTCATTAATCATTGTCCGGAGTTACTGTATTAGGCTCTCGGTGCAAAGTTTCGCACTGCGGTGAGTGACAGTTTTGTCGGGTGAATAGTCATCTGAAGCATCCTTCATAGAAAGGTGGCGGCTCATAAACAGCCTGTATTCGTTTCTGACAAAAATGACACCGGTAAATCGGTTTTGCAAGTCGGAATGTTCCCGTTCCGGGAGGTATGCACCGTGGGAACCCAGCCGAGGGTATATAAACAACCAGCTCTCGCTCACCCGGATAGCTCTACTCTAAACCATCAATCCCCTCGCCGCATTGCAGCCCACTCAGCTACCCCGTCCTAAAGCAACCCCTCCCCACCAACCACAATCTCCTACAATGGATTTGTTCACGCTCGACGACACTGCGACCTTCTTCTCCGAGTCACCGGAGCAACAATCCCCATCTACGATGCAGGGCGTCCCATCAGGGCCTCCCCAAGACTACGAGCACAGCTCGAACACCGGTCACTTTTTCTGCGTCATTGCATGACCCCCGTGACATCCCCAGTTGCAATCACCCATCGCTCGGGTTCGTACTTTGCGATACATCATCTACCTCGCTCGAATGCTGATCACAAGCCACCCTTCAGCGCAACTCATCACTACATGATACCATGATTCTTCAGGCCGTATTTATTGGCCCTCCTGAATTATTGCCTATTTATGGCTCCCTCGTTCGATCTTACTCCACGCTCCTTATGCACCGCCCTTTTTTTCTCTTGCCTCCTGCTGTCGCACCCATTATCTCCTTTGATCTCACCGTTATTTGCGATTGCCCAACTCTCCTTCGTCTTCAACAGTGCATTCGAATGAGCACTGAAATGTATAGCCAAATGTGACGTTTTGTACTCTACCCGTCGAGTGTAACGAATTCTGCCTGCCGCTGCGATATCTCAATCCATCTCTGAGCCTCCATTTTCTCAAAATCAACTCTTACTCGCAATCGTGGTCTAAACGGTGCGTAAGTCAGTTCCAGCGATGCTCCGCAGTCGGGAGAACATTGGTACATTGGTCCTGGCGACTGAGCGCTTCGTATAATGGAACTGGGAGGACAATGCACAATCACCCCAATCATCTCCGATACCGCCCAACTTACGTTTGTAAAGCTTGCAGGTGCATGCTTTGATAGCTTGTTGCTGTCGCCAACGTGTTTCAACCGCTATATCTCCCTGGACATGGTCGGATTACGACTGTCATGCTTTCCCGTCTTTCAGGTTGTCGAATAATGTTTAGAGTCTCGCAAGAGTGATGAAAATGTACTGGATACCCTAAACGCAGTAATAGTTATTCGCTCAAAACTCAGATCATACAACACATATTTATGTATAACGATACAGACGGGACGCGTGAAAGTGCAAAGGAAAGTCGGGCATCCGAAGATGAGAATAACGAGAGTGGACGAACACTAATGGTGGGATTGAGTACTTGACTTTAAATACTCGCGGCTATCGGAGATAGTACTCACCCGTTAGTGTTCCGTATCATACCCAAATGGGTTGGATGTAGGTAGTGTGAACGAAGGGTGGTATATACAGCTCGGGAGAGCGGAATTGATGATGCTGGATTCCATTATCAGTGACCTCGTACGATCGGGATATAGAGCAAGAGAGCTCACCAGAATAGTAGACCTAGGCGATTGTGCAACTTGCACCGTAATCGTACTGACGATCAGTATCGACCGGTGCTTGGGCAGGGCCTGGTCGATCTGTGGATTGGATGTGGTGTTCGATGTCCGAAGACTCAAAAGTGGGCAAGGTGGTAAACGTATCCATGGGATAGGTAATGGCTGTGGTGTTGGGCGATGTTTGCTGGTGCGTTCTGGTGAATATGAAGAGCGAAATAGCAAGGGGGCGGCAAGTTGTGCAGCGGGTGTGGAACGTTTGGTGTGCGAGAGAAGGGAGAGTCAGCTTTTATATAAGAAGAAAAGTGCAGATCATGTGAGAGTAAGCATGCGCCGGCACGGGAGGGCATGAGGAATAAACGACAATGGTGTATTGGATATTGGGCAAAGGTCCATTGTTCGAAAATTCGCACGATTTGTGATCTCCCGGGCACCGTTGCTACTAACTGCTATCTTGGACTGCTGCATTACTCCGTTCTGATTTGCGAGCTGTGAAAATGGTTGATATTGCGGCTGGAAGGCTCTGCGAGGTGGCTTCGTTGAAACTTGAAAGGAGAACCTCAGAGCTACTGGAGCGCCCGATGTCGCCGGACGCCACCAATCTCTCACGGGCGCTCAGCGTGTGACATGTCACAATAGTTCAACCTGGAGCATTGTCCGTCAAGCGGTGGTATAAAAGGCATGTCAGTCTGACCCTTGACCTTTCACGATACTCCCCACCAGTCGTAAAACTTTCAATCGCATCGTCCTCTGCTTTTTGAGAGCCCCTTCGCACTACCCCTGAAACCAGTCTTCACACTATCATCACTCAACCCACACACATCCTCATCACGCCGATGGACAGCTTCATCCGCATCGAAGACATGAATGTCTTACCACTTCCTTTGGACGACCCTTGCTCTTCAGCGCGCAAGTTATCGCCTTCGGTCGTCCCTAAGGACTCCGACCACCAATCCGAGAACGTCGCCACCTACTGCGTTATCGCGTAGCTGTATTGGCCATCTATTTCATCTTCTCATGAACAAGCATCTGGTATGGTACGCGCCTTGCTCCCTTACCTTCTCCTCATTACTCATTGTCTCTGTTTCTCCTCCAGCTTGCTCGACGCTTCGGCTCATTTATTCATAACTTATCACGTCTGTGAAAGTTCTCGGTTTTGCCTCCCCAGCTTCTTGGGATTATTATGAATTCGTTCAATGACCTGTAGGGGACTCAGTTACTCACCCCGTACCACCCTCATTATTTGTATCCGTCTCGTCCTCTTCTCTTTCTGTCCGATTTTGTTATGCTCGTCATGTATTTGTATCGTCTCCTTTCCCGACGAATGTCGAATATCGAAATATGTCTGTCTGTCCCTCATCTGTTGCGTGCTGCCCAGCTTCGAAGTCTTCGTATCCGAGTCTAAAGCATCAAGCCTGAGAGCGTCCTCGCGAGGACATAGCGATGGCCAAGGAACAGAAATCGGGGTTCCGTGCAGCCAAGCGTTGCTGGAATTCTCAACAAGGGAATCTGAGGGCATCTGTGAGTCGCGGTGAAACGAAGCAAGCATCGATAGTTGAGAATTGGGGTTTCTCCGCAGCTATACCAGGCCCCGTAGTCAGAAACAGCTCCATCGAGACTCTTGACGGATTCGATAATCGCGTCGTCCTGTCGGGTAGTCGAGTGGTCGAATGTTCTCTCACGACGTGTCTCAGCTCAGTTCGCGAGGAGAAACAGAGAGCCCTGAGTTGCGGAGACTGTGGGCAGCATCACCCGCCATCGGAACGGTCATTTGAATATCGAGCGGATCGGGGAAGGAGTCCCAAGCCCAGCCGTGGAATGCATTCCCGGTGGGCAAAGTGAAAGAGATGGCCCAAGCGTCGAACAGCCCAAGGCTCAGACCAAGCTATCAAAAGCAGGAGACTGTAATCTTCCCGATGCGCGGAGGCGAGGCAGGTTTAACCAATGTCACGGCGAAAACGCAAAATTCTAGCTAACTCCCGAATTTGGACGGTCCACCGCAAGACGAAGAAGCAGAGAGATATCCCGTCACAGAGTCACAGACCCCCTAGTCAACAGAACGGGTCCAGGTTCCTAAAAACGGGAGGTGCAACCGCGACGCGATTGAGGGTTTACCCGTCGCACCGGAAGGCCTGGGGCCCCACCCAATATCTCCGTCCTCCGTCTCAAAATCCAATACGACGAGAGGCATGAATCAGATAGCGGTAAGACACCTTTGGCGAGATGCGTCCAACGGAAATTCGAGGGTGCATCTGGGGAGGGAAAAATCGGGGAGATGTGATTCGTTGATTCAGGGGGGAAGGAAATCTGAGCTTTCCGAACGCGTCCTGGTGTCCAGATCATCAGAAGACCGAAAAGTCGAGTCATGCTTTACGAATGCTAAGGCCCTTCCTAGGACTGGAGTGGTGATGGTTGGCACGGATGTGCGTGGAAGACCGGCTCCCGATACGATAATTTGTCCAGAAGAGGCTCCACGCCGGGCGGTCACAATTTGAGATGCATGAATCACACGCTCAGCGGACCGCGCGCGTGGAATTTCCTCCGTCCTCCTCCACCGGTAAGGGCACGTTTTCCGCATTGTGAACTCCGTCAGTGCCACCACATCAAATCGCGGATCGCCTTCAAAATCGAGGGGACGTCCAAAGCCAGTTCCGCCGACGAAGACTGATCCCCTCAAAATATGGGGGTTTCTCCACTTGGTCCTGGGGTCCGTGCGGTGAAAACCTTGGACGACCGGGTTTCGAGGTGGATGGGTGGGATCCGTTCACCCGTACCGCGGGATGCCGTTCAACCGGTCGACCGCACATGTCTGGCGAGTCACATCGATGGCTCGGTTCCTCTGGTTGGGGTGCCTGCAGCAACGACGTCCAGAAATCCATCCGCAAGGAGGTCGTCCAAGCGTCGGAGGAGAAACCATTTTGAAGACTCGCGACTTTCCCCATGTCCAAGCCACGCATTCGACAGGCCGCACGCTTGCGCCAGTCCGACTAAAGCAGCCGTCTGATGGAAGAGAATGAGTCGACGTACCGTCGTCTGCCAGCAAACCACATCGATGACCTGGCTTCGAAGGAATGTGAGCCAAAAAAGGACAAAAACGAGTGTGAATATCTGAGAGCGTACTTTGTCGAAGAGATGCAAAAGCGTAGTTGAGAGCACTCGTGCGTTGAACGGACGCCACGACATGCGGCATGCCCGCTGGCAAAGGAGAGGTCAAAGCGCATCCCGATCGTGCCACGATCCAGAAAAGCCATAGCGGTCCAAGGACAATAAGCGGCCAAAAACAGGCCTAGCGATATTCAACCATCGAGGAGATCAAGTACGATCCGTAAGACGTGCAAAGAGTCAATGAGACGGAGGGAGGGGAGGGGATGGATGAAAAAGGGAAGAGGGGCGGGAGGCAAAGTTCAACTTGAATCAAACAAAGGAAAATGTCACTGTGACGGAGTCGGGAAGATGCGCGATTGTGATGTGACAGTTCGCGTTCGTGACGAGTGAGCCGAAGTGAGAGTGATTAATATTGCGTCATACTGGGCGAGGAATCACATGCAAACACAACCGGAGCGTGTTGTGTCCGCAGAACTGAGAGAGGAAGGCAGGCAAGATTATATGATTGAACATCGACGAAGTCCGTGTCATCAATACATGCAACAATAGAGGGAGGAAACCTATTCAACGGATATCTGATACAAAACGTGCAGAGAGGCGGAGGGTGGGAGGAAGGGGATGATGATTCCAAATAGAAAAAAATGCGACTCAGAATAAACAGGAGGATGGGGGACGGGGGAATATCGTACAGTCGTTATGCGTCATGGCGTGTAAGTTATATGATACCTGAGGGGTGGGGGAGACGGACAAGGATGGGGGAAATTGGGGGGAAATATGATAATGGGACGAGAAAAATGCATATCAAGAGTGAATAGTGGATGGACAAAGGAAGATGCTGAGAGACGGGAGGGAGGGGGTCGCATTCAGAAAAGAAGCTTCTGTACCGGAGGAGAGATCATCACCAAAAGCTGCACCGCAGACTTATACGGCCAAGCCACGACCTCTCCAGCGTAATCCATAATCTTCGCGGTCGCAGGCGAGTCTCCTCCCTTCCTCTCACTGTCACTCCTGCTCCTACTCCTACTGCCATTGCGAGGTGTACCAAGTTTCTTCGACGGCGTAGCAGGGTTGCTATCCTTATCAGAAACATACGTTCCCTCGGAGTCGGAGTCTTCGGCTTCAGGAATAGTCTCGAGTCGGGTGAGGTACTGTGGTGGAGGAGTATCATCAGAGACGATGGGAAGACGGCGCATGTGGACCTTGACAGGTTCCGGCGACGTTGTCTTGACATCCGACTTATTGGGAACGAAGGAGTCGACATATGGTGCGAAGATAGATAAGAGTTTGTTGGGAAGAGTGAACAGACCGGAGAAGAATGATTTGAGCTGAGGATGAGAGTTGGCGTAGAGGTGGGTGTAGGTTGAGAGGTGGAACCGGCTCTCGAGAGCTTCCATCTCGCGTCTTCTGCGTCCTTCCATCTCGACAAGACCTGTCTCAAGATGATTGATCCGAGTGTCCTGGGTAACCCTGGTCGTCTCGACCTTGCGCTCTTGACGGGAGATGTTGCGCTCAATGACACCAACGGCTTCGCTGAGATCATCACAGACCTCGCGGAGCGGCTCCATCTTCTCCGCCTTCTCCTCCAACTCCTGGATGTTTCGGTCCAAACTGTCAAGGCGCTGAAGGATAGTCCGCAGAGTGCGGTCTACCTCCATCTGATGATGAACGCTGGACTCTTCGGAAGGGTAGTGAACAGTATCGTGCAACTCATGGGTGCGCTCTTGTAAGCGACCGATGAGATGAGACCAGGGACGGATTCCGGTTGCTAGGACAAAGAGAGTAGTGCTGAACCAGGAGAGATTATCGACGCCTTCGAGGGCCGTAAGGACCCAACGGATGAGGGAGGCACCGAGGAGAGGAGAGATGACGGCGAGAGAGAGGTAGAAGAGTTCCTGCTTCTGAAGTTCGGTATGGGCGAGATGGGCGAGAGTAGCTTCGTGAGACTCGTTCTTCCGCACCGCCCTCTTAGAGGGCTTGCGGGGTCGTGATGCATGATATAACTGCCATGGCACTGTGAATAATCCTCAGCTTCGCGGTTGAGATTAGATTGAAAGTATGAAACGCACTTTCAATCAACTGATGCAAATAGAATATTAAGAGGAGAATGAGAAATAGGTTCTTGATGTGGTCACTCCCGGTGAGCCAGTTTCCGATGGGCGAAATGAGGGCAACGACCAGGGAGAGATCCAAGTCGTACCAGGACCGTTTCTCCGCATGCCTCTGTTTGGAGTGAAGAGTGGAACGATCATGGCCCATGAGAGGAGCGTTGGGCTCGACGGCTGTGGACTCGACACCTTTGCCCTTCCTATCTCCCACAGCCCTTTTACCCGCCCGCTGCGGCGGGTAAGTCTGCTCCTCCCCTTCCGACTCCGTCTCGTCTGAACCAGCCTGACCCTCCTCCTCAAGCTCGGAATAGTAGAGCTCCGTGTGGTCGGAATCGGGTTGGTTGGTGCTCGTCGACGCCATGGATGGTGAAGTTGATGGACCTGCTTCCGGATTGTCAACTATCATGCTGCGTCTTATACAGGAGGCCGCGGTGCGCTTTTGGGTTTTGGGTATGGGTTTTTCGGAACGTGCGAGTAACGTAATCGGGGTGCGTGTTCGGGGTGCGGTGCGGTGGTAGACTGATAGGCCTATTTTCGAGATGGTGGCATGGATTTGAGTTGCTGTAGCGGGCTGTTGAGCGTGGGTTCACCGCAGGACGGCGTTGACAGAGAAGGTCGCGTGATCTCCGGCAATAGAGATGGAGAACGGAGTCTTTGAATGTGTCGTCGTCGCGCAGATTATCGCAGCTGAGATCGCTCGGGGGCGGAGACGTTTAGAGCAAAGGACGAACGAAGAAGCGGTGAGAGGAAGAGGGTGAGTTGGGGAGAGTTGAAGTTGGCCTATATCATCCCTCGTGCCGTCATCGTCCACAAAAGGAAACCATCCTCAGGAATGATCCCGTTTCACCCTGCAGAACGGGAATAGCCTCTCTTAACCTCTGCACGACCGATAACGCAAACTACACAAGCGGGACACACGCGGAACGTCGTTCATGGGAAAGGGAATCCATCTCAAGTTGCATAGCAGAAGGAAACGAGGCAAGCAAAGAGCCCCCAATTCAGTCCTCTCCCGCCGAAGATGTTGCCGTTGCATAGATGTCAACAACGTCTAAGATGATAGATCAGTGAAAAGCAATCCAGTGGGATGGCACGGAAAACGACTCCCTCTTGTATTTGTGCCAGTGACTGATGAATAGATATGGATGATTGTCAGTTCTGAAGCTAGTACTATGAACGACTTGAGTGTGTTGTGAATGCGAGCCTGAGGAGAGGCGAGGGACTGCAGCCTGTCCGTCCTCGATTGCGAGTGCCTGTGCTCTAGACAACTTTCTTGCCCCTGATAATTGACAACGCAACGGCATTCACTGAGGGGAGATACCGATGTGTGAAGACGGGAGGAAGGGCAACACGTTGCATTCTTGACACAGGAGATCTAACTTCTCGCCGTCACCAGTGCGGGAACAGACACGATGTATCTTTGATAGGCCAGAAGAACCAGAATCTTCATGAGTCTGTATATCTGTGAAGAAGAAGATGGTCAGAAACCGCAGAACATCCAACAGAAAAGAAGGACCTAGTACCTATGAACCCACGCTCCTGCACGGACTATGTGTCAAAGATCAGCATGGTTGGAAGGGGAGGAAAGCCATACGCAAGGGGCTTGAGTTTATAGGTAACAGATTGTAACCGAGGTTGAAGCCTTGGACGTTTGAGTGACGATCTAGCAGGAGACGCAGCAAAAGATATAGCATTATACAATCTCCGTAAGTAGAGACAGTGCGGTAGAAGAACGAAGTGGGAGGTATTCAAGGTATGTGTGGATATCGTACAAGCTTAATCATAACGTATCTAAGAATACAAGAGAACAACAATGAGTGAGTCTTTAGGATGAATCCGTTGAATATAAGTTACAGTCAAGGATAGGATGTATGAGGTGATGTGTATCGCAAAAGTAGAACGGGAACGTCTCTTCCAAGAGAGACAATCATATCTATAACCAAAAGAAAGGACGATGGATCACGACTGTGTTTGCGCTTGCGCAGATGGTTTTCGCCGGAGGAGAGAGAAGACGCAGACGATGGAGACGGAGACGATGCCAAGGACAAACCAGGGCGATCGGTAGCTTTGCATGTAGACTTGCGGGAGCATAACGACGTCCGGGAGGCCGTAAACGCAAATATCTCCCTCTCGGCGCACGAGAGTCTCGTTAGCGGCGGCGGCTGGTGGGTCTGGGAGGACGAGGTCTGGAAGGGGAGATTGGGAGCGGGCGGGGAGGATGTTGGAACACATCGAGGCGTACGCTGTGAGGTGCTAGGAGGGTCAATGGAGGCGATTTGGGGAGGATGGATTTTTTGACGTACTTTCTACGCGTGGTGGTAGCTCGAGCCTAAGGTATCCGACCCATTTGTCTTGGTACTCCTCGTTGATGTGGCATTGCAGACATGCCTGGATGACTGCTGCCGGCGCCGTGTTGCATGTGCAGTACGGCATACTGTTGCACAGCTGCAAGAATCGGGTTCAGCATCTGAAGCTTCTGGCATAAAGAAGCAAAGAAACTCACCAACTGAGCTTGGGTTATCGGTTCGCAGACATTTGCGCACTGTACATTGAGGAAATTAGTTTGGGAGCAAGAATGCGGGGGGGGTCGCTGAACGTACCTGACTAGCAGTGCTGTTGACTGGGGTTCCGCATGTCATAAGGTCGACAGAACGGTACAATGAGAAGGGTGCACCAAACACAGTTGGCACAGCTGTACACCATTATCAGCGACTTCACTCCACAACACATCGAACCCGAGTACTCACCAGTAAGAACAGCAATCAAGCCCACGAACAAACCCATAGACACAGGCATCATCATCTCCAACGGTGTTCGGGGTGGTTGTCGTGGTGGTGGTAGTAGTAGAGAGAGAGAGGAGTGATGGGCTCATGGCTATGATTCCGTGGGTCTTTGAGGGGCCACTGAAGCAGTGGCTCATTGTGATCTTCGCGATGGCAAAGACAAAAGAGACAATTAGCAGTGCGCTTAGTCATCATAATAGAGATTGATAGCCGAAGAGTTTGCCGAGGGCGTTGCCGCGGGAGGTTGGGATTTGGTTGTGACGTTCATGTTCGAAGTTGAAGTTGGTATCGAGTCTCCGTATTGCTACTATGCAACAGCGTTGCAGGATGTACGTCGCAATTGTATGTACCTATCGATGGGAAACGCAACGCACCCTCTCCAGAGCAACTCCCGATCGCTTCAGCGCTTTGCAGTGGTCCTTGCTGGAACCTCGAGGAACGATTGGTATAGAATCGGTTGTCGTGAATAGCTAGGTGCCAATTTCAACGTGTCTAGCATATACGTATGTACATAAAGTGGCTGCGTTCGGTTGTCCATCATGATACGGACTTTGCTTGGCCATAATTCAAGAGTTCCTGCGTGACTACAGCTTGGCCCAAAGCTTGGGAGTGGTGCAGCGAGGGTGAAGAGTTTCTGTGTGTCGTCAGGTATCTAGCTGAGACGGTCCAGATGTGGGTGAAAGGGATGGTTGTCGAAGTAGCGTGGAGATCAATGATAGAGGGGATGTGGGTGTCGACGTGTGAGTAAGTCAGAGATCATAGAAGCTAATCTTGCATGCCTGTGAGAAGAAGAGCTCAGTGACGGTTGTGGCAAGAAGACACATACTCCACCCCCTTTTGTCAACTATAACCAGGGACTTGCGCCTTTACTGTCGCCACGTCCCGTTTTCGGTGACCGCGTTCGTGGTACAGTGTACTTCATGACACGGGCCAAATCTTGAGACCGTCCGAGTGGCCCAAATTCGCAGCTTTTGCCAACCTCAGGAGCCGAGTTCTGTCTCGCACTACAATCAAAAGATAGGTAAATAGTATAACCAACTTTTGTCGAATACTCACCCGCAAATTTTCAGCATCCAAGCAGCGTCGCGAACGTTGGTGTCGTGAACCGGGTTCATAATGAATAACTCTTCGTTTCGCCCCTTCGATGCATAAGGTAGTTTCGGAGTATCTGAGGGGAAAATCCTCGTAGCGAAGCAGACGAGCACGAACGTGAGTTTGAACTTGAAGGGGTTGAGCGAAAATCTCGAGACGGGACGGCGCGCCAGGGGCAAAAGATACGCCATGCTGTGCAGTCAATTCTGGTGTCCCGGATTTGGTTGTGGAAAGCTTGACCTACGGCGAATCCACGGATAGACTACGACAGCGTAAAACCAACTAGGGTTGCACGGGCGACCCGTAGTTCATTTCATGAGAAAGTGTTTTTGGAGTTTAGGCCCCTGGGATGTATCGGCGACCCTTTATTCAGCTACT
This sequence comes from Cristinia sonorae, assembly GCA_021029105.1. Classification (NCBI taxonomy): domain Eukaryota; kingdom Fungi; phylum Basidiomycota; class Agaricomycetes; order Agaricales; family Stephanosporaceae; genus Cristinia; species Cristinia sonorae. The sequence goes on from JAEVFJ010000013.1 coordinate 524,089, forward strand.
GCTGTGTATCATAGAGAGTAGGTGCGACTTGCCAGTGGCAAAGAACTATCACGTGCGTAAAATGGTTATTAACTTTGGTCCTTTGAAAATATCGCCGGGGGCTGTATGCTGGTGACATGAGGTTACACCCAATTTCCGTCATTGCAGGGTGAGTACAGCCGTGTCTTTTACCTCAACAGGCACTATATGCTCACCAAGGGGAGACTCACTACTGTTGCCAAGTCATCCGATGGGGCAATTCGAAGGTGTAAACGCACTTGGTTCCTAGCTTCCTTGCAAACAACGTAACGCATTTTAACACCTGTTGTCAGCCTCTGCGACTGTCGTGGAATCGGAAAAGCTGCAAGCGTGAAAAACAATCATTGCGAGTTGGCGGGACGGGGAAAATTGAGCGTACCTATTTAATTATTTAGCATCATCGTCGCCGAATGCCAACTGAAGCATGCTCAGCCGCACCCCTGACTTGCCAAAGGGGATATGAGAGTAGGAATGGGAATAAAGAGGTGTCCATATGGTCAACATGAACTGTCCTCTTATGATGGCAAAAACAGCTTTGGTGATGAATTCGAAGTGAGCGGAACGCTGCGCTGAAAGTTTGTAAGTAATTGCCACTCCGCATTTGCCTCGGCTCTTGCCGCGAGCCATTTCCGCCACCAACCACAACTGAGTTCTGACTCCAGTCCTGCCTACCGTCTCTATGTCTTTTGGTTATCCTGAAGGGCTGAATATCAACCTGTCGGTCCCAGAACCTGAAACACAACAAAACTGAGGCCTGGGCGATGTCGGTCTCCCTTTCAATGTTTTGGCTGTAATACTTCTTCGCGGCATTCCCAACATTCTGTGCCTTTTGCTCAAGACCGCTAGGCAGAAGTTATTTCACCGCTCTATTCAGGGAAGAAGCTGGCTGATAGAGTTGGCCAACGTGCTTAGGTTCGTCTCCGATGTTTACGTGGCGCTCTCAATGAACATTGATTTTCGAATGAAATGCTTTGCAGATGCTTTGAACAAACTGGTAAACTATTTGGGTTGGACTTGCAACTCTGCGCCCAATTCATATTGTTGATAAGTGCAAAAGATATGTACTGTACTTTCCAGTCGCTTCTGTGTTTGAACTTTGGGCCCGACGCTGACCTGTACTGTGCTAGTGTCGAATAACGGACTTTCGCTTGGTCTGAACTGTTTCTGCGAACAACCAAGGGTCGAGGTGAGCAGTTTTTTTTTCATCCATCATTCCGGATTTAGATACGTGTTGTATCTATAGGGTGGTGCCTCTTTCGTCAAGCGTTGGCCAGGGAGTATTCCGCTCGCTGAAAAGTTCGCCGTCCATCCCACCGGGTTCACATTACCCTGGTGGTTCGAGTGTCGCATATAAGGCGGGATGTCGACCTCCTCAACGTTTCGTAACAACCTCTCTTCTCTTTCATCACAAGTGAAGCAGCCTTCAGATGACAAGACTCAACACTATTCACTCCGTTATTCCCCTTGTCTTTGCTCTTGGCGCATCTGCTGCTATCGGTCCTGTCGCTGACCTCGAGATTGTCAACGCTCAAATAAACCCCGATGGACAATTCCCGCGTGAAGCAGTCCTCGCCGGGGGGACGTTTCCCGGCCCACTCATTACCGGAAACAAGGCATGTAGCTGCTCGTTCATACTAGATTGCCTGGAAGGTTAACATACTTTACTAGGGTGACCAGTTTCAGATCAATGTCATTGACAAGCTCACACAAGCCTCCATGCTGAAGTCAACGTCAATCGTGAGAGATCTCACGCTTTCTGTCCTTAAATTTAACTGACTGGTATCATTTTGCGTAGCATTGGCATGGGTTTTTTCAAAGGGGTACCAACTGGGCGGACGGCGGAGCATTCGTCAATCAATGCCCCATATCTCCCGGTGAATCTTTCCTTTACCAGTTTCAATCCGCGGACCAAGCAGGTAAGCACTGTGACGGCGCACCTTCACGTCACTGGTCCTGATATTCTTCAAAGGCACGTTCTGGTACCACAGCCACCTGTCCACTCAGTACTGCGACGGCCTCCGTGGACCGATCGTTGTGTATGATCCACACGATCCTCATGCCGACCTATATGACGTTGATGACGGTCAGTATTCCTTGCTTAATGCAGAACGCGGTCAAGCTAACCTTGGGACAGAGAACACCATTATCACGCTGGCCGACTGGTATCACTGTTTGGCTCGGCAGGGTCCTAAGTTCCCGTGAGTGACTCGCCTTTCACCCGGAGTTCCCCTCTGAGAGCATTGTGTACTCTTCAGCACAGCGGACGCTACTCTCATCAATGGCGTAGGACGGGCCAAGTTGGGGAATCCAATCCCTTTCTCTATTATCACTGTTCAATCCAATAAGCGGTTCGTAGCCATCTTCTTTCTGGTTCGCGTATGCACATTGACAATCGACCATAGCTATCGCTTCCGCTTGATTAATATGGCTTGCGACCCCGGTTACCAATTCTCTATTGATAAGCACGACTTGACCATCATTGAGGTGGATGGTGTGAATCACGAAGCCCACACAGTTGACTCCTTGGATATCTTTGCAGTACAACGTTATTCTTTCGTGGTATGTCCTGGCTTCCGAACGATCTAAGCCAATTCTGATCAATCTTCAGCTTAAAGCCAACCAACCAGTTGGAAATTATTGGATCCGTGCTAATCCCAACGTTGGTAACTCGGGTTTTGAAGGTGGTATCAACTCTGCCGTTCTGAAGTACGTAGGGGCTCCTGATGCCGATCCCCCCATCCCAACCGAAACTGGTACCAAGCCCTTGAAGGAGCAGGATCTCCATCCTCTCGAGGACCCTGGAGCAGTGAGTGCCGAGATCGCACAATTTGACAATGATACTGATTCCAAGGTTATCAGCCTGGTCAAGCCGTTGTCGGTGGTGTGGATTACGCACTGAACTTGCTCTTCAACTTTGTACGTGCTATCTGCTGCTCAACGCACGGAGTCAGACACTTACCCCATCCTGGGTGTTGATAGATGGGAGCATCCGGTACCTTCGCTGTCAACAACCGTACCTTCGAATCCCCCTCCGTCCCAGTCATGCTTCAGATCCTGAGCGGCGCCTCGCGGCCACAGGATCTTCTCCCCGCAGATAGCATTTTCCCTCTTCCGCATAATGCCACCATTGAGTTGAGCATGCCAGCTGGCGTTTTGGGTGGTCCTCATCCCTTCCATTTGCACGGCGTACGTCTTTCCTCTTCCTGTCAGTGTGGAAGAGTACGCCCGTAACTCTTTGCTTTGCTTTACAGCACGTGTTCGATGTCGTGCGCAGTGCCGGGAGCGACGCCTACAACTACAAGAGCCCCGTCCGTAGAGACGTCGTCAACATTGGAGCCCTTGGAGATAACGTTACCATCCGCTTCAGAGTGCGTGCTCAACTGATGGATGATCTTCTCCACAACGCTCATCTGTTTCATTCAGACCGACAATCCTGGACCTTGGTTCCTCCATTGTCACATTGACTGGCACCTAGAGGCTGGTTTAGCCATCATCTTTGCCGAAGACGTCCCGAATGCAGCCGCTGCAAACCCCGCTCCCCGTGAGTATTTCTACGTGTCAATTGACTGTCCTGAACTCTGACCACTTCGATTTACAGCGGCTTGGAATGATTTATGCCCCAAGTACAATGCTCTTGACTCCTCCGACCACTAGACTTAACACTATCAAAGAAATGTGACTCTTTTTATTATCATTATATGTATAGAAGCCATCTTTCATGTTCCTTCGGTTTACTTATTGGTTCTGAGGGTCTTGAAGAAGATAGTACGACTGACTCGGAGCAGTCATAGCTACTTGATAACGATTTGAACAACACTTGTTAATAGACTGCGACTCTTTCGTATGTTTCACAGCGGGATCTGAATTGGAAGGCTGATCGGACTCGACCGAAGGGATGCAGCATGGACCGCAAGCGATCAGTAGACGCCCATTAGCATTGGCGTTAGCCGCCGGGACTCGAACTGCTCCTGTAATCCATTCTTATTCTCAACTCTGAGGGTCCTCGATCACGCATTGCCTCATTCTGACTCGTCTATGCGCATTTTTCTCTCAAAACTCTTCGAGTGTTACACGACTCTGTCAACAGAACGAAGGATGCGGCCGGGGAAGTGGATTCAGCTCTCAGGATCATGATCACGCAGGTATCAGGCTTAGAGTTACATGATGACTTATAACTGGTGAGTCCCTTTGTAAACCCGATGCTCTTCATTACTATTTACTGTCGTCGATCATAGCAGTTTTGTTGCTGTCGAGCTACTTTGGCGCTGCGATGCATCACGATGGTGCATTTGTGCAATCATACCCCTTCAACGCCGTGCCCTGGTCATCGTCAATCTTGAAATGGCTTACTTCATGGACATATCAGTAATACATCATCGAAGCTTGACTACCGATTCCCAATGCGGCTTGGTGTAGCTTGGTTTCGGATAGTTCCCAATACCCTTGCGCAAGCTCTAGAGCTGTTGTGTTAGTCATATACCGTACGGTGAGATCGTTTGGTCATTCGATATATTATGACTTATTATATCTGTCTGCAGTCTTTTGAGCAGCTTTTACTGGCTTCCGCTGCTGTGAGTAGTCGATGGACTGGTCGAGGAGTTAAGTCGTGTGTTGTCGTCCGTTCAAGTCACAACAGTCCGACACCGGACGGACATCTGGACACTGATGAACCGCCCCCTTCCCAATAAAGCTTTCAAAGCTCGTATCTGTGCACACGCATCACCCTCTAGAGAGGCCAGTGTTTTCAGCCAAGAAATTTCGGCGCTGATCAGATCCACCAGCCAAATTCCTCTGCCAATTCTCCCTGTTTTCTAGCCGTATTGTATCACCATGAATAAGGTAACGTACGTCACTTGAAATGGCCCAGAAGCACATGATATTCATCAAGTTAACATGTAACCTTGAACTTTCAGCGCCACTCAGTTGCAAGTTCTTGCCTTTTTGGGCCACTACCTTCTTCGTTTGATGATGCTTCTTTTAGGATTCCGATTGTTGGATGGGCGGGTCCGTGGCTCCGGAAGACAACGTGTTTCCAGATTCCTTCCTCGTACTCACCGCCAGCAGCCTCTGCAGGCGGTCATCATTGTATTTACATGGGGGTACGTGTTGTATTTCAATCTCGCTAATCTAGTGCGGCGTTTCTCATCGCAGGCAGTGTTTTCCTGATAACTGGGCACAATCCTCGACTCTCTTCACACATCGACATTTATACCCACCCACGACATTTCTCTTAGCGTTCAAGGTATCTCTGGGTTAAGTCTCAGTATACTCAACGATGCGCATTGAACTCTCCATTCTTTCCTTCCTTTCCGCGGTGCTGATCTTCCTGCTCAGCCCGCTTCATTGGAAATCACATAACGTCGCGGTGCTGTCGATCCTTATCTGGCTCTTTGTCGTCAACTTGGTCCAAGGCATCAACAGTACTGTGTGGCTGGGGAACGTCGCTGTCCGATACTTAGTGTGGTGCGATATCGGTACGTTTCTCCTTCCCAGTGATGTGTCGTCTGGAGCTGATGTATCCCAGTAACCAAGCTCCGCCTTGGTTTTCTCGTAGCCCTAGCGGCCTCTTGCGCATGCCTGTCTCAACATCTTCACTTTGTATCTGCAAATCCCCACACAAAGCAGCGATTCTACAGGACCCTCGTCGAATGTATCATCTGCATTTTTGTCCCTTTAATCTACATGGCAACCCGTGAGTAGCAACCTCCGTTGACGCTTGGAGTATGCGCTGATCAGCTCGCACCAAAGACACTATCGTTCAAGACCATCGTTTCAACCTCTCGCCAGATTTTGGATGCACCTCCTCTACCTATACATCTATCCCAGCAATAATCTTGGTCTGGCTACCACCTTTAATCCTTTGCAGCGTCACTGTTGTATATGCAGGTCTCGCCCTGACACAGTTCTTTGGGAGAAGCGTCAAGATGTCAGACGGATCCCGCGTCCGCCTTCACTCCCTCAACTGGGCATTCCTCCGACCACTGTGGACTACCATCGTCATATCCGTCTTCGCTCTGTGTTCCGTTACTTATAGCATGGCCTCTTCTATCCGCGAGACTGGGGGCGTGCGTCGCTGGACCTCGTGGTCACAGGTTCACGCAAACCTCGGGAACGTCGTTGTATTGAATTCTCCTCCCGAGCTCACGCGGATTGAAGTGGAGTGGTGGGTTGCCCCCGTGTCTGCCATCCTCTTCTTTGCTACAACAGTCGCCGGCTTCCTCTCCGGATTGGAGGACGATTCCATGTTCGGGTTCACTACTGTCCGTCGCTGGTATCACGCCCGGGTCTTGGGCCGGTCCGTGGATATCGAGTCGTTCATTCACTCTTCCGACAACGTACCATCCTTTATCCTCCGACCGAGTCCCAGTCCTCACAAGCTTGGCTCCCTTCCAGGATGGGATGACACGATCAGGTTCACCCACACTCCCGAGATACTCACTCCTCCACCGCTGAAGACCACTCACGAACAACCGCGGCCAGATTCGGCCTCTGACACGGAGTCTGACGCATCTTTCATGGTCTCGACTCTTAGCTACATTCAGTCACCCACTGGCCGTAAGGCGTTGGGTATTCCCTCACCCTCACCGACACAAGTGAGTTTACCGAAGTTGTCGCCCCAAGAGTTACTAAGCCTGAGCCAGTTGCCAAGGTGGCCAGACTCAAGACTGCCGCCGCCGCAGTCGTGAATCCAAACCGACTCTCCGTGATAGATCCAGCCCTCAACCAAATCTCTGTCTCCCCCGCATCCCCCAGCCAATCCATCCTTTCCGCCTCGTGGCCCGAACCCCCATCGGCCCTTCCTCTGTCCCCCATCAATCTTAGCCCTCTCCCAATCTCTCGGTCTCCGTCACCACGGTCACCGACCAGCTCTCGCATGAAGCGCTCTCCTAGCAATTCGTCTACGACCGGGAGCATGGCATCCTCGACAGCGTACGCGAACGATTACAGCTTCCTCCCTGATCCCTCGGACACTCGGCCTTTTGAGGACTCCGCTATCACTGTACCATCGGTTTTGCCCTCTAGGAGAGTTAAGAGGTCAGGTAGCAAGGGCTCTTTCACCTCGAGGACGTTGCAGTTGGGAAGCGAACGTCCCTCTGGCAAGGGCAAACGCGTTCACGAGCTTGATGATGGGGTGTATATGACCGTTGTACACGAAAGCTCCTGACCTTTGGTATAGAATAACTAACATCCCTTCGTCCTTTGCCCATTTGATACGGATCTCCTATTGATTTCTCCTTCTTTTCGATCTTACACTACCTTTTGTTAATCTTTCGTATCACTGTATCATTGTGACACCCCACACTGTAGCATTGCGCCAGATGTATCATAGTACTACTTCCAATGGAATATGCCTCACTGCGTGAACTCTTCTCTTTTTTGTATACTTGGGTGTGGGGTCACAGAGGTCATGCGCGAAAGTGATTCTCCTTCAATGCCATCATGATCATGATGATGCACTGGGCGGGTCTTCAAGCTTCAAGCCTTGTCACCAAGAGGATCTATAACGGAGAGGTTGCCAAGAACTGAAGGGACCCGGTCAAATCACGTCTATGCCTCAACTCAACGTTCAATATTCAATCCCGGTGGTTGATCAGCCTCATCTGTGCCGGGGTCGCGGCTATCATTTTGCACGCGGCATTGCTTGAAGACCGAGGTATGTCATTCACCGGTTCACCTGTATCAACATCTTCATTCTTGCAGGGATATCAGTGTCTCTTTCCAATGATATATATACAGCCTTGTGCTCGAGCTTGATTGCGGTGGAATTCCACCACCCATGTCGCAAATGACACTCATCGCAATCGCGTCCCCTACCTCTATCCTTCTGTCTCTTGGGGGGATATGGCTACTCTGGAGGCTCGCTCACTACGCTTTGGTACGCTCGCCCTTGGATAATATTCCTGGTCCAAATCCCGCGTCATGGCGGAAAGGTGAGTTAGTCCACCATGCATGGGTGATTTTAGCTGACCAGCCGATACGTATAGGCAACTTACATCATTTCTCTGATCGACATGGGTGGCGGTTTCTTGATCGGCTGGACACATACAACGGTGTTGCCCGAGTGGATGGTTTGTTCGGGGTACGTTACTAGATGGATAGTACTCAAGGTTTCCACTCATCAGCTGTTCCATGATCACATCAGGACAAGTTGTTGTATATCTTTGACCCCACGGCACTCCAATACATCATCATAAAGGACCAGCAGAGCTATGAACCTGTCTCATGGTGGACAACGTATGTTCCTTTTCTACTATATCATCGGGACTCCGCAATGATCATCGCTAACCGGCTTATCAGCATTCTGAATTTCACCCTGGGGCCCGGGCTCTTAGGAACTTACGGTGATTCTTTGCCAGCCACAAAACCCGAAATATGAAGGGCTGATCATGACATGAATACAGGTGATCACCATCGCAATCAGCGCAAGATGTTAAACCCCGTATTTTCCAGCGCTCACATGCGAAATATAACGCCAGTCTTCTACCAAGTCGCTTACAAGGTTCGTTTTTCACTATCTGATGGAATTTCAATCTTGTGCTCATATCGAGTGAAATGTTAGTTGCGTGATGGAATTACAACTGAGGTAAAGGATGCCCCAAAGGACGTCGATATTCTCAGCTGGATGGGTCGAACAGCACTCGAGCTAATCGGACAGGGTGGACTCGGATACTCTTTCGATCCACTGACTGAAAATATCCCTAACCTGTACGGGGACGCTCTCAAAGCCTATTTGTACGTATACAATACCCTTTTATAGAGCTTCAGTACTGATGTCACCGCTCTCAGACCAACCGTTGCCAGGTTAGGTTGGTTGAGACACCTTACACACCACGTCAAGTTCATTGGTCGTCTCTCATGCGCACGTGCCATTGTTAGCTATATCAGAATTGAGAGGCTTCAAAATATGGTGAAGATCGTTACCACGTTGGAGGAAATGGCGAACGAGATTTTGAAAGATAAGAGGGAGGCTCTTGCTGCCGGGGATGAAACCCTTATGGAGCAAATTGGACAAGGGAAGGACATCATGAGTATTCTCCGTAAGTTGTGATCACTCTTGATCTTCAAGGTTATTCACTCGTGGTACAGTGAGAGCAAATACGCTTGCCCATGAAGACGAAAAACTCGGCGAGGACGAATTGAAAGGACAAATGCGGTATGGCTTTTAGATCAGACCCCACGCAGCTGCGACTCGAATCTGATAGACCACCAGCACTCTCTTGTTTGCGGCGACGGATACGACTTCTGGGGCACTCACACAAATTCTTCAGCTTCTTGCGGAGCATCCGGATGTTCAAGAGCGGCTCCGAGAAGAGATCATCGACGCATATCAGGATGGCGAAGTACCGTATGACACACTCATCGGGCTTCCATACCTCGATGCAGTCTGCAGAGAAACATTGCGGCTGTGAGTCTTTCGGTAAATTTTTCTCTGGTGAACTCTCTAGACGCAATTCACTACAGGTATCCTCCCGTAAGCTCTGTGTTCAGACAGTGAGTCTTAGGATCGCAACCTTGTCATGCCGCCATACAAAGGACGTTTTTATCTTAGAGCGAACCGAAATACTGTGCTTCCGCTCTCACAACCAATCCGAGGCAATGACGGAACACTATTGAGCGAGATCCCAATCACTAAAGGTACCACTACCATTGTCGCCATCCGCGCGTGCAACCGGAACAAGGCCCTATGGGGCGAAGATGCGCTCGAGTGGAAGCCGGAGCGTTGGCTGTCTCCCCTACCAGAGACAGTGACGAATGCTCGGATTCCGGGAGTTTATTCAAACCAGTCTGTTTACGTTCATAGTCGCAACACAAGGGTTAGTACTAACTCTGACATGGTTTATCTTAGATTGTCGTTCTTTGGAGGCGGGCGCTCATGCATGTGAGTCTTAACTGCACTCCGCCCAATCCTGCTACACCTAACTCATGAGATGATCGCCTCAGTGGGATTCAGTTCTCTCAGTTAGAGATGAGTAGGTCATTGTCTCCATTACGGCACCCTTTATCTAACTGTACCGTTTTGTAGAGGTTGTGTTATCCGTTATGATCAATACTTTCAAGTTCTCGATGCCAGATAGCAAGTACAAGATCACATGGAATCTCGCGGGGGTGAAGTACCCGACGGTTGAGCAGTATGGTCTCCAGCCCTGCTTCCCTATGAAGATCGAGCGGGTTCGGAAGGCGTAGCTAGGATTGCAGCTGTGTAAAGGATTTGATGTCTGTTGTTGTCGAAAGTGAAGTCTAACAAGGTTATTGACCAACGAGTGTAAACCCCGACGGGAGGTCCCGTTCAACCTGCAGTTGTTGACGCGACGCGTTTGTTTCTTGCACATGACCGCGTTTCGAGCTCCGCCCAAAACGCGCCAAATTAAAGCTAATTAAAGACTCGGTTCAAATTCAGCTCTCTTCATATCCCACATTCATTCCTACCAAGTCCGCGCGACACCTCCCAGCAGATACCCTCATTCTTGCATACGATACCCCGTATACCCGCGTAGTCAATAATCAAATTCAATCATGTTCACCTCCCGATTTCGCAAACCGAGTGCATCCAGCAACCAAGCAGCTCGTGTCCCAATGGGCGTCGACGGAGCAGCGCGACCAGCCAAGGCAACACTCAAGCGGCACCTCCAGAAGATCAGAGGGGAGGGGGCGTCCATCACTCGCCGCATCCTTGAGCGTAGCAAAATCCAATATCCTGAGACACGATGGAAGACCACACCGTACATACTCAAGGTCTCCTCGCATTGCAGGAAGACAACAATCAAGAAGAGATGCAGGACAACGTTTACCAAGGACGACAACGTGATGGTCGTTGACCTCACCGTGATTGAGCCTGAGGTGTGTCTCGTCATCACATCTCGTTCGGAAAAGCATCTAACTTCGCCGTCTAGCCCCTTGTCGTTGAACTGCCAAATGCGATGGTCATGGTCGCCGACTGTAACAACATGGTTCAAGACATTCCGACGCCAGTGATCACTGCAACGACTGATGAAGTCTCCAGCATGGAACCCGGGCCCGGAAACCCGCCCGGGCTCTCTCAATGCCGCGACTTTCCCTTCACGATGGAGACTGTCGACGACGATACTGCACCAGTACATGCTGACGCCCATGTTCATCCTCCTGGAGCTGTTCGGCATCGCGACACCCAACCAATTATTGACGTGGACGCTGAGAGCTCTCCTGCTCTAGAGGACGACGAGGACAAGGAAGAACTAGAAGACGTCTACATGCTTGAAGGTAACTCACAGCTCATGGACGAACTCGCTGCTGCACTTGCGAAGCTCACCCTCACTAAACACAATGGGCCTGAAGATGTTCTCTTAGCTGATCCGCCTGCACCAGTCCTCGGCCTCTACTGCGACCTGGAAATGCACATCCAATTTCCTGCACCTGCCCTCGATGACCGGAACTACGTCTCTCCCTTGCGTACTTATGCCGCGTCATCTGAACTCGTCAACGTCTTCGCGGCCTCGGCGGGTTCTCGCAGTCAACTAGGATGCCCCTACGATCTCTCACCGAGCTGTTAGGCTTCAACACAACCGACAGCGAGGGCGAGGAGGAGGCTACTACGGTGCTGGACTAAGACGTCGACTCTGACGACGACTATACTCTGCTCTTCGTCGAATAACCAGTCCCTCAAGATCAGCAATGTCATCACGCACCATCTCCATCATCCGCTCACCACCCGCCTGCAAGTCAATACACATAACTGGAGTCTCGGTTGGCGACAACCATGCGTTTGGTCTTCCTCTCGTCCAATCATCTCTCTTCTGAATCTTGGGTCTTCGTTCTCATTAAGTTTGTTCAGTCTCGACATTTTCATCATTATCTGCCAGTCATAATTTTCGACCGTCTCATCTCTCGCTTCAGAGCTCCTTTCCCCGCCGCACGGCGGCCACACCCTACATCTCCAACGCGCAAATTCTCCGACCATGTTCTTTTCGGTCTTGATTCATTTCCTCTTCGGCTGTACTCTCCTCGATATGTACCGGACCCCGTCCGCCCCGAGCCTACCCGTTATTTCGTCTCGCCTCGTTATTCCGTCGTGCTGGCCACATCGTACCCTCAAATATGAATCACGCAAAGAAACGCAGAAAATTGAAAACGCCAGCCCATCTCTGTTACCAATCTCTTTATGCTGGCAGCAGGCCGCGTATCTCATCCACGCCAACCTCACCGCTCCACTTCAAAATACCTTTGACCCTCCCCTCATGGTCCTGATGGTATCCCCGAAATCACGTACGACCAACGATCAGGCCCCATTCTCGTCTACTGTAACTCTTGCCGTTCCTGTCCAGTCGGACTGTCCATCAACCACCTGGTCAACGAGATACCTGCTTCGGATGAGAGTACCTCATTCTCAAAATGTAAGCCGCTATCTCTCTCCCTGCAACCCACTTGGCGCTGAGTTGATTATACGATAGGTCGCTCACCTTGGTCCGATTCGCCGCGTCTCCCGGTCGCGACACCGATACACTCGACGACCCCCCTACAATTCAACTGCCCTCTTACTTATCGCCATCAGAACACCGGCCACTCAAATTTCTTCACCCGACGATGGCAGCAATTTGGCCCTCACAACCCCTCCCTTCCAGCCAGCAAGCACACAAATTTTCTGTCCTCACGTACACAATCGTACCTGCACGTACCTCCGAGTCAATGGTCTTCCAGTGCCAAGTTGATCCTGCGACTTATCTAGCGCTCCCACCGACATGTCTCCTCATCAGTCTCACCCGGTCACGGTCTTCGATTCCGCCCTCCACCGCACAGCGGACTCACCCTAACTTGAACGCGTCAGTCTCTGAGTATATACAAGATACCGTCGTTCCCTCAAAGTCTCAGGTCAATTTTATTCTGTATCTCTTCGCCTGGCCTCGTTTCGTTCTTCCGGCGCAAATCTCGCGGCTTGTCATCGGTACCACTCTCTGTTGCACAGTCAACACTAACAAGAAAACATAATTCAGCTTCTACAACTGCCGATGCCTAATTCCGATTCAATGTCTCCTCTTTCTCTGTTTCTCTTCCCCTACTTAGTCCTCTCAACCGCTTAGCGCCACATTCTACCCCGAACATACCACTGCGACTTCTCGGGCTCCATAACTTCCATCTCGCCTCCCGTTCCAACCAGCTCCAACAGTTCAAGCACAATGGACCTTCTTACCACTCAGCGGCCATAAACTATCTTGAACGATACCATCGGGGTCCCTCAACGGCCGTCTTATTGCCACCAATTCTGCCTCGTCTGCGACGGATGCGCAAATGCAGGTCCATTGTGATCGCACATACTTCGAACAAGATACCAACCGATAATCATCAATCACCATTGGTTACGCCCAAACCATCCGACCTCGACAACGGACCTCTGCACATATCATCTCATCTTCGCGTATCCCCATCCATACCTCTAATTATCTAATATCTTCGACCAACGCCCTGCGCATCCAGCCTCCGAGTCTATCACACATCTTGCTGCCTAATATCTAGACTTCCTCCAGATATCCCTTCTCATCACAGGGCACTTCCAGCAGTCCGCCGCCCCAGGCTACGCCACAACAATCACTAATGCGGTTTTTTCGCTCCAGCATCACAAGTAAGTCCATTTTCCTGTGTGTTCGGGTCAGATTGTCACCTGACGTGCTCCTTTCCCTAGCCATCTCCCTACTCCCGATCACAGTCTAAGACTTTCCACTGTAACCATGTATTTTCTGAAGCCAAGACAACATCTATCCTATGTGGTCAACTGCGAACGAAACCATGCGCTTAATTGTCAGTCGCTTCTTCAGGATTTTACCTATATCTCCTGTCCGTCATACTCGCCATTCCGTGCAATCCCATACGGATCAATGTAAGCCGACACACCGCACTCGAGTGATGCTTGTTCTAACAATGATCTGTCTCGTTTCAGACATCGCACATATACATCATTGGTGCTTAGCCTTGGGTTTCAGTTGTACGCGCGAAGTCTTCGTTTTGTCTTCGGACTTCTCCCCTTTCCCTTCTTGAGAGAGATATTCCATTTATCATATCTCGCTACTTCCAAGTTCCATGTTCTGCTACATACTCATCGGTCATTATTGCTTGACTTTGCATTGTTCACGCTGATATACTTCGTTATCTACGTCTCGTGCTTTGACGTTACAACCTTCACAATCGTATTATTCACTCCCAACGCACCTGATCCATCTGCTCATCGCCAAGCTATACTCCATAAATGTCGGTTTCGTCGTCGTGATATTCTCCCGTGCAGCGTTCCATCTCCACCACCCCTCTGTGACCTTGGCGCGTAATTCTTCATTAGCTGAAAGGGGGTCTTACGGCCACGAGGCTTGCATCGGGAAGTCGCGTCCACGACATTTTGGGGGGGAGCTCAAGTTGACGACGGTGTTACATTAAGGTCTGGACGTCAGTGTCCTCGGTCGGATGAGCTAATTCGGAATGAAATGGACATACAATCCATTCAGTAAAAACCAGACTTCATGACTACCTTGTAAATTTGACAACAATTTCTGGATGGGGACAGACAAGCCCTGTGAACTTCGCCGTACCTCGCATTGGGGCTTCATGATCCTCCGTTACGGTCACGAAGCGTAAACGCGTGGTGGAGGAATTTCCCTCTAGCCCGGTGTTTAAAAGGTGCGATCGACCCAAACGAGTCTGATAATTCAGAAGTTGGTGTCGTCAAATATCAATACCTGTAGACAACGATAAGCGGAGGACTTGTGTATTTAATAGAGACAGCTCACTTCACCTCAAGCCAATATCCTTCGTCAAGAACAACCGCTTTCATACATACAGTGTCCGATTCTGCCATAGGAGTACTACACCAACATGTGCAGAGAGTACAACCAGGTCTATTTCAACCCAGTAAGTCGTCTAGAAAATCCTCCATGCCTTCCTTTTCGCTCTTTGGTCGCTTCGGCTGGTCAGATGGAAGTTCAGGTGCTTGCACGTATTGCTTCCCTGTGCAAATGATCGGCCCTCGGTCAGGCATCCGCGGTAGGTCTACGTACCTTTGTGAGTTGAACGCCCGATACTACTGGATTTATTGGCAGCAATGGTCCTGTTCGCCGTCTGCGAACGAAAACGAGCTTTGAGATCTATTCAAGAATCAGCTATATACAAGGCGGCTGTAGCTACGGTGAAATGCTTGCCTCTCGTCGCGTCTGCAGCTGCTTTTTCGCGTGTTAGCTCTTCCAGCGACTGATCCCACTCGATCTGTTGCACTTTCCCCTTCTTGGTGTTAGCAAGTTTGGCACCAGACGCGTGAAGGGGAAGTTGAATGGAAGTGTCCACATCATCGTCCTCCTCTGGTGGCGGAGGTGAGAGTGCATCGTCCGAGAGTTTCTGACGCTCCAAGAAGGACGACAGGTCTACTTCAGGCTCGACGATGGGCTCTCCTGGAAAACATACCGAACTCAGCTCGTTCTCTCGATGTATATATTCCTGCTCACCATCAGAGTCGAGCTCGGGTTCAGGTTCCTCGTATCGATCAGCATTCGAACCAAGTTGCCTCCGGCTATATTTCTGCTGTAATTCCGCCAGCTGCTCTTCGTCGAGCTCGACTTCTTGCTCATCCTCAAGCACCAGTCTCTGGCCGAAGGCTGCACCGCGTGCTCTTCCTCGACCACGACCGCGTGCGCGGAGATACTTGCCTAACCCACCTCTCGACTTGCCTCTCCCTCGTCCTCGTGCTGCTGGTGCTGAGGTATCCGACTGCTCTGACATTGAGATGGGTGTTTCCCCCGAGCCAGAGTGGCGGAGGCTCGGCTGAGCAGCCCACGTGGGCTGGATCATGTGATTGGTGCGATTAGCGTCGGAAGCGCCGAGAATGGAATGTGTGGCCAAAGTTTAGCGCCGTAATGATACTCGGATTGCTCCTCTCGTTCTTATTCTCAACGTCGTCGCCCCCGACGTCGACGACCTCCTCATCGTCAGGTAGTATGCGTGCAGAACGTCTGCTACATCCATAAACCATGCAAGCAACGACCACAACGGCGTACTTCTCCCACCCTACTATGTTCACGAAGCAGCCGACCGTGGACCCACTCCGCGCCTCGGTGGGTCTCCTGCTCTCAAGGGCTTACTCACTGCCCTGCTCGGCGGCGGCGCAGGCGTTCAATCAGATCGTGCCCCCGACATCCCGCTTCCAACTCGCTCTCGACGTCATGTTACCTCTTCTAGATCCTCCAGCTCCGGTATGCCCTCCTTCCGTAATCAGTGATGCGTTTCACTCACATTGCAATGCACCTTACAGCTTCAGCAACGTATACTTGTCTCTTATATGCTCTACTCACTATATGCTCCGCATCCCATTGCGATTAATCCGTTCAAGTCCGTTCTCGTGGCCATGTTCACTAGAGAGAAGGACATTGCGACAAAAACAGCAGAGGTGGGCGGTATCAGCGAGAGTGAGCAGCTGGTCTGGGTTCTGTGGAAGATCTTAAGAGGTGACGGGAGTGATGTATGTGCTATGTCACCACATCTGTATATCAACGTCGGGCTGACAATGCTTGATCAGATTGGTCCGTTCACTCCGACACATCTGGCAAGATCCCCGGTACCTCCTAGATTGAGAGCATCCAATCTCACCCTAGAAGAAGAACCCGCCGCCACTCGACCAAAGTTTGACCCGTACGTTTGTTCGCACTGCATATTCATGCGTCTGCTATACCCTCTGCTCGACAGCTTCGGTGATAGTAACTCTCTAGAGTCTATCAAGGAAAATGGCGGGTCCGTAGCGACCAACGGCACTTCGAATGGAGGCTCTCATTATCCTGGTGAGCCGTTTGAAGTTACAGCGGAACGTGATCGGGAGAACGCATACGCTTCTGAAGGTATGGCTCTTCTCCTGGCCGCTCGGGATCGGGTTCTCAACCTCTCTGAGATGCGCGTGAGTTATCAAACTTTTGGTTTCACCAGTATCGGGAGCGCTGATGATATGCTTTAGGCTCTCAACGGGTTGATTAACCCCTTGACGAACCCACCAATGATCACCTCTGACGACCTCGCGGCCATCATCTCCAAAAACCCGACGCTGGCGCACCCAGTCATTGCTGCATTGGTCACGGCAAACTGGGATCGCGATCCCGACAGCGTTCTGCAGTACCTGGACATTTTGAAGCACATTCCTCCCACCCTTCCCTCGTTCGACGTTCTTGGTCGATTGCTCCGAGATCCCACTAGGATCAGAGACTCCGTCACAGCCGAGGTGACGACTATCGCCGACTTGGTCAGGGTGGAAGTCCTAGGCTGGTTCATTCATGAGAGCATCTCGTGGCTTGAGAACGCCGAGGAGGAAGAGAAGGCCGGAAACATCAGT
The DNA here is from genome assembly GCA_021029105.1 of Cristinia sonorae. Taxonomy (NCBI): domain Eukaryota; kingdom Fungi; phylum Basidiomycota; class Agaricomycetes; order Agaricales; family Stephanosporaceae; genus Cristinia; species Cristinia sonorae. The sequence goes on from JAEVFJ010000013.1 coordinate 541,427, forward strand.
GATGATCGCTTTGCCAAAGGTGTTCAACACGTACGTTACTGTCTATGTCTCACTTCAAAACCCGTTTAATATTCGCCCCTTAGCTATGTCGCTTCTACAACTCGCTCATCAAGCTCGGCATTGTGGACCCCTCCTCCGACGCAGACTCGACCGAAATGATGCACTTCTCCCTGCGCAACTCACGTTTCGAAGAAGCAAATGGGCTCTACCGCACCCTCGCCATGGGCAGATTCTAATCGTTACTCTCATCCCTTTCAAGTAACCTCTAACTTCATCTTGGACTGACCTTGTAGCTGATAGTCTTTATTATTATCCCTCTTGTACACAAACATCCCCCGGAGTCATATGTTCCCCTCTCTTGGTAGTCGAGTTGATTGATCCCTGTACAGTGATGGTTAGGAATTCTCTTTAAATATGCTTTCGGTCGTCTTCGTCGTGGTCCCTGGTCTCGCTGTTACTTCTTCCTTCCTCTTAAATTATGTTGTGCCCCACGATTTCGACGTGCTTCTACGATCAAAGTCTTCAATGAACTTTGTGTATGTGTACTCTCTGTCTCTGTCTCGTTTGTCCCTCGCTTTCCTTGAACGTTCCGTTCTTATACCATGATGAATATGTCTTCTTCGCGAGTGATATGTGGGTTTCGTGTGACTTTTAAACTGTTTCGCTCTCGGTGGGCTCTTGCTCATAACGGCGAAAGTCTCTCCTCCTGATTGCACGGTCCAGATGTATGCTTTCCAATTGTATCGTCTACTACTACTAGAATCCGGAAAAATATGATGTATCACCAGCTATTCTATCCGACTGCCCAAAGGACACTGCACGTTCACCGTCCTTACATTGATTGACGAACTCCATTGACGTTGAAGCCATAAAATATACATAGCCCCAAGGACAAGACAGTTATATGTACTCTAATTCGAATTCCTTCCCCCCTTCTCTCGAGCTCTCCATACACGCAACGCGCACACACCGGCAGATATATACCTCGACTGCCGTATCGTCATTACCGAACAAAAAAAATAGAACAGAAAGAAAGGCAAACAGAAGGGAAAATTTGAACTCTCTAGCAAGTCATATTGAGTACACTAAATTTTTCCAACGGACGAGGAGAGGCGGAGACGATGTCAAGGTTGAAAGCGAATACCGAAGGAACGCAAGGACGGTAGAGAATCGGGGTAAGGGAGGAGAGGAGAGGATACTTGAATTCGATACGAGGGAATGGGTTAACATAAGAAACAAGAAACACAACAACCGACGACAACGATATTGCCTAGACCATGGGTGCGTGGGGTGACAAATGGACGAACGAAAGGGATGGATGGGTAGGATAGGTGCAGGGAGGGGAAGGAGGTTGCACTCCGTACAGTAAATCATGGAAGGGCGGCGGCGGAATGAACGAATCGAACATGTCCGGACAGGATTGCAAGCGTGCCTAAGTGTGTTTAGATGGAGAAGAAGCTGATAGGTATGTGTGTACGAAGTACAGATGAACGAAAGGAGGTTGATGGAGAGTGAGTAGAAGAGCGTGACAAAGGATCAACACTGCGCTGATCGGCGAGCAAAGGTATCTCATGATGCTTGTTTCTGCCTGAACCGGAGAAGCGGGGCCAGGCCTGACAGTGCGCAAGCCTTCTTCAAGAATTCGTGCTAGAAAAGGGGGAACGAATAGGATCACGGAGGAGAATATTAGAACACGTCATCAGATTAATGGGACGGTATATATAGGCCACGTACCTCTAGAAGCTCAGCAGCCGTCGCCCTGCTCTTCACGTCCACACACAAGCACACGCTCAGGAATCCCTTCAACTCCCTGCTCAACGCCTCCGGCTTCTTCAACGTCGGTGTTCCGTTCGTCGCGATCAAGTACAGAGCCTTCAATGGCTCCTCGTCCAGATACGGAGGCTCGTTTTCAATCATCTCGATGGCCATGATACCCAGCGACCAGATGTCGACCTTGGCGCCGTACTCCTTCTGCTTGACGACTTCGGGAGCCATCCAGTAGGGAGTGCCCACCATAGTCGCACGCTTGGACTTCTGATCCGTAAGTTTCGCGCAGAAACCGAAATCAGCTAATGAAACGGTCAGTATTCCGAACGTTGCAGCGAGCACGGGCAGAGGTACGCACTAATCTTCACATGTCCCTGCGCATCGAGCAGTACGTTATCGGACTTGATATCACGATGGATGATGCTTTGACTGTGCAAGTGACCAAGACCCTTACATGTCTATGAACAACGCAGCGGTTAGACGATGAATGACTGCAAAGGAGACACGACGCACCTCGAGACAGATGCTCGATATTTGATCCTCTTCGAGAGTATTGTTCTCGATGATATCCGTCAAGGCACCACCCTCCATGTACTCCATAACCACCCACAACTCATTACTCCGGACGAGGTAAGATTCCAAGAAGTTCACAATGTTAGGATGCTGCGACTCTTTCATGACCAAGATTTCGTTCACAATGAGCTCCTTCCTTGGCTGGTTAGACAAGTCCATCTCCTTGATAGCGACCTTCTTGCCCGTGGTGAGTGTCTTCGCCACATAGACATGACCAGAAGCACTACAAGAATACTCATCAGCGATAGCGGAGAAGTAGCACCGGGTGGACGCACCCCTGGCCGACTTTCCGAATCTTACTGTACAGTTGTTTGGGGTCATCCTGGCTGACAACGCTCCGCAACTTATCCATGATCTGCGCCTCATTCATCGTACTGATCCTCTTCTCCTTCTCCTTCGGCTTCTCCAACGCAGCAGCTGCGGCAGCCACACCGCCTGCCTTCTCCTCATCCACAGGAGTAACAGTGACAGCGGGTTGCTTCGGTGGTTGCGGAAGTGTAGGCTTTTTGACTGGTTGTAATGGCTTGACCGGCGGAGGGCCAACGGTGGAACCAGCGGCACCTGATGCGGGATGTGTGGCAGGTTGCGAGTTTGCTGGCGCGGACTTGGCTGGGGCACCAAGATTGGGGCGTGGACCATTGACGGGGGTGAGTGACTCGTTACGCGAAGGTAATCCCGCTCCAAGAGAGGTATCCAACCCAGGGGGCTTCGCCGTCCTTGTCTCCGTCGGGGGACCTTGTGCTCTCGCCCGAGCGAGCAAGTCTGCAGATGACGGTGTGTGTTCCGGCAATGGTGGTTTGGGAAGAGCACCTTGCGGCGCAGGTGGCGCAGGCCGGTTGGCCGTCAGCAGAGGTCGGGGAGGGGCGGGTCGCGATGGTTGCAAAGAGCCACCAATAGGTGTGCGAGGGGCGCCGTTCGATTGTGATGCAGCAGAGATAGTATTCGCATGGTGCTGGGCTTGAGAACCGCTGACTAGTTCTGCGGCACGAGCAAGGGCGGCACTTGAGGATAATGGGGTCCCGTTCGGACCGCTCGAGACATCCCCGTTCAGACCTGCTGGCGCTGAGTCCTGTCGACCAAGTGGTGGTCTATCCAATGAGGTTTTATTCATACCTGATGCTCCACCCAGTCCAGTTCCTGCATTGAACCGCGGTGCGCTGGCATTGTCATAGGGAGACAATGTTGACGGACCACCTGCAGAGCGTACGCTCAAATTGTTGGATCCACCGGGGTAGCCTCCAAATTCCTCCAGCTCACGTTTCTGGTGGTCGGTATAGAATTCGAGGACGTCCAGCACGGCTTGAGGATCCCTCTGGTAATCTTCCCTAGTGATGGCAGACTTCGTGAGGAGTTTGCTCCATGCATCGGGAAGACCCTATACACTAGGTAAGTTGACGGAGAAGACGATGCAGAGTAAAACCACGAACAGTGAACGCGCCAGATACCGGGTCAAAACCGACGTGCACTTTGTGCACGAAGTTTGTAGGGTTACTCACACCCATGAGAGGGCTACGAGAGTAGATATCGTCTTGCCATCCGTACAACTCCTCGTCATTCTTGAGCGAAAAGTACATGCGCTTGTCTTTGGTCTCCAGGAGCAGGCAGTATGGTTTGAGATCTGTGCGTTCGATGTTTGAGATGTCGCCCAACTGAACAATGCTTTGGGCCTGTGACGCTGTCTGTAAACTAGTGAGCCTGCATTGAACTTCCACGTCATGAGGAGATAGGTGAAGAGCTTCTGGGGAATCTCGATCATGATGAAGCAAGATGCATACACGTCTCATACGTCTGCCCAGCATCTATCGCACCAGATACAAAGCCAGTAGTTCCCCACGGCTGGCCCCCTCTACTAAAAGCTTCTACGCCGACAGCGTGACCATCTTGACTGGTATGCATCAGGATGTCCCATAGCAACCCCGCTGTCGCCACTAAATCGGGGTGTATGGTCGTGCCCATCTCCAATAGATACAGAAAAATGACATCCAAAGGCAGGCCGAGAGCATGCCAAGCACTGAGAGTAGCTGAGGTACTCACCTCACTCTTATGAATCGAGAGCGTCTGTTCCTTCAAGATCAACCACTTCGGCCTCCAAAACCAGCTAACCACGCCATCCTCCTTGACTTGGACCGAACCAGAACGGACAATGTTTGAGCCCATCATACCATCGGAAGAGCGATTCGGGGAGCCGCCAATTCCGGAGTAGTTAGAGGACGCGTAGGATGTGGTTGAGTTATGGGGAGAGCCCACTGACGAAAACGAGTTCGCATAGCCGGAATTGGCGAGCACGTTCTGCATATCGCCTCGCTTAAGGGGAGCGGCGGGTGCAGGTCGACTTGGCGTCAACGAGGTCGCTGTGACTTGATTGAAAGCCATGATGAAGGACGCAAGACGAAGTGTTCCTGAGCCGTGAGCAGGGCTGAAGTCGTGGTCACCGTTTGGTCGTTATGCGTGGTTGAAAGCAGTGAAGGTGAGTGAAGTACCCCGAGACTGCCTTGGAAGCTATCACGTAAAAGAATGCCGGTTGCAGGAGGGGGACGTCGAGGGAGTCGTGGAGGGCGATGTTGTGGTCGTCGTCGCCGTTGTCGACGAGGAAAGAGAGAGCTTGGGCTGGGACAGTTGATCTCTGATGCCGGCTTTATTTGGACGAGCGCCAGTCCAGTCCTCCTCCTCTTTCTTTTGTTTTCATTCTGAACTAACCACACATATCTTTATCTCCATGTTTCCTGCAGATCAGCAACCATTTTGCTCGGGTACATCACGGAGGCTCAGCCCTCCTTTCTCGGCCTCTTCGTTCGCTTTCCATAGCTCCTGCAATCTCCTCAGATCCACCGCCGCGGCACGATCCAGTGGGCTTTCCATCGTCGGGATTACTACTGGTATACTATCTAGGGTACTCAACGCCGTTTACGATTGCACCGTTACGAACCAATCACAAGGTCCCTCGATGCGATGTCGATGACCTTGATGTTCCGCAGACCATCGATCAGACGCAAAGGTACGGGTGCTGCCGCCTCCTCACATAGACAGCACACTCATCAGCCCGGCAGAATTTGCGTCGCACATCGAGACGGGGACGTAAATGATATTTGGGTATCCCTGCCGTGCACCCTTGCCGGAGAGGCCGTTCACTCCGTAAGATGTGCGTTCATCGAAATTGCTGTTTCGTCGTCAAACGCCGACGCTCGGGCTACGTCTCGGACAGCAATGCACACGAATATCTTACCTGAAATGGAGCAATGTTTTAACCTGCGGGTTACAAGTTTCGGTAAGGACCTGCAAGGCGGAAGGGCAAAGGAAGGGGCCGGGGACCTCGCCAATGAAGCCAAGGATCTGCAAGGGTTGTCTCAAGCGAATTGTGTCCAATTGCTCGCTGGCGGTCACCGCCAGACAGTGGCTCGTAGTGGTCAGACTGACTTATCCCGTGGCCTTGTGGTCTCCTACCGGATCCGTTCGCTACCTCGATAAACTGAAGGGACGTGGATGCATGAATTCTGTTCTGAGACGCTCTATATCCATCGGGTACTTGTACGCAGGTTATAAAATCTATGCACGCCTATACATAGCATGCCCTCTTTCGCCATCGTGGTGCTGAAGACTTGCTAAAGACCTGAAGCACAAGTTCTGAACCAATCAATCGGCCGAACGTTCCCGGCATTCTCCGTCGGGTGTTCGGCGTTATGGACCTTGCACTTAAGTATACACTTGGCAGTCCTTTCTTACTTCCCGCACTCACCTTCTCTCAACCATGCTTACTGCGTCACTATCTCCAGCACTGAGGTACTCACTCAACAGAAGACTCGCGACACCCTTGCGCACGGTTACCCGCTCCCTTTCATCATCCAGAGACCCACTAAACCGACCCTCACCTCCCCCACTTCCCCGCGAACAACAACGTGAATTCGAAGAGCTGGTCCGCAAAGCGCAAGCACCTTTAGTTCATGACGAAGCGGAGTTAGCTATGCACCCAGACGCTCGACCACCTTTGGATCCTGAGTTCGAGGGGGAGGTGAACCCTGTCACAGGGGAGAAGGGAGGACCGAAGAGGGAACCGGTGAAGACGTGGGCAGAGGGTGATTGGAGTTTTAAGGGGAAGGTGTCAGATTTCTGAACGGGTATCGGATTCTGGAGAAATAACGGTGCGTGATGTTGGATTGCAAGGCAGGTCTATGTTGAATAACTTTCGGATGGTCAGCCGGAGTGCGAAGTGATGACCTTGAACACCTTCAGTTTGTTGTTTGAACTTTGGATACAAACAGCTTGAACATCTGGCGAATTGCCTACACAAACCGGCATGGGCATTTCATGGTTAACACCCCAGGCGAACTTGTCCGGGCAGGCAATGCACTCTGCGGCGGAGCAGGGCAATTGTATCGTATCTAGTCAACGAATCGGTCGAAACGTTGCTCATGTATTGTGTTGGCGGACCGGCTTTGGATGAATCAATGAATACCAGAAGAATAACGTTTGAATGATTCATCCCCCACAGACGTTTGGGGAGGATCAGATGGCTTGAGATGGCGGTGGGGCATAGTCCAGCAAGAGTCCAGTGGCTGGCGTTCGGCGTGCATATCATATGTATGTGGCTCGTAAGACTGCTCAAGAAAGGGAGTGAAGAGGCGAGAGATAGATTATGCAAATCATAGTCGTAGATGAATGTGTTAGCAAGTGTGGTTTACTTATTTTTGGTTTGTCTGGGAAAGAAAAAGGGTGGTCAGCACTTGCCACAATAGTGTCATGACTCCTGGTACTCACTTATACATGAACCGTTTCCGTGTCTGCGAAAACTCTCCCAGCTTATGGCCCACCATGTCCTGCGTCACAGTAACGGGAAGGTATTGCTTCCCGTTGTGCACCAAAAATCGGACGCTATGTTACCAGGAAAAGAATGGGTGAGTATTTGGTGTAAGGAGTTCAGATGTATCAGTACGTACCCAACAAAGTTTGGGAGAATGGTACATGCGCGAGCTTTCGTTCGAATGGGAATGTTGTTCTCCATTGCTTCACGTAGGTTTGGGAACGCCACGAAGAACGGACCTAACAATGATTTTGAGGATATATTCAACAATATAATTAAAAACACGTACCCTTCCATGCTGAACGGCCAGCCTGCGCGACGAGTGTTGGGAGCATCGGAAAGTGAGGACAGCTCAAAATGCGCGCCTCTACGTCTGAGGTTGCACGGCGCCAATGCCACGTGGACCAGGGGCTTCAATCGTTCTTCCTTCCTTCTGACTTCTGCCTATTGCCATGAATTCAAAACAAGCCTTTCTGATGATGTCTTTTACATGACATGAAGTCTGTGTGTTTAATCTCTATTATGATCAACAGAAGCTGATTACTTTCTGTGACTGCAGGCTGAAAACTACCAATGTATTGGCGGGTGTCACTGTTCTAATTTTCGTAAGCCAGATAATGACCGTTGTCCGTGTTGCCGTGTATGGGAAGGATTTAAGACCACCACAAGTACTAGTGAACTACCACGGATGCGGAAATGAGACAGTCCATCTCCCAGCCATTCTCGCATGCAACGTGCAACGTATACCTGGCAACGCCACACCTCCACCTCAAGTGTCACTGCACGGTTCTGACTCTCCGTGATTCCTTTGTTTTTGTACGGTCGTTACTCACATTAAAAGCAGGTTTTCACGTCGTCAACGTTAACCTGACAATCCCTGTGCATGTCTTGTCACACGAAGGCTGACTACCTCGTCCAAGTTCTCCCCACCCGTGCAATCCGAAAAATCTAGCTCGTTTCGCGGGTAAAAACGAGCCCCTTCCCCCGATTCCAGCAAAGTTTACTCTCGCCGACAATTTCAGAGTTGACAGATTACCCCAATCCTTCCAGGATCTTCCCTCTGGCCAGAATCTGCAACCTCTCCCATTTGACCCCGCCTCCTCCGTACGGTGTTCCCGATATGGGTCCTTCATACCAGTGATCGCATTGGTGAACATGGCTCATCGCAGAGTGGATTCTCGGATCCAACTCCACGTGCCCTGGAGCAAACTTCAAATCTTCGCTCAACCTGTGGTACATGGCGACACAGGTAGCCACGACATTGCTCTTGTTTGGTGCGATATATGTGAGCCTGACTCCGTCGCTCTCCATTGATTATTTACAAAAGTGGTGCCTCCATATCAGACGACAGAAAACATCTCCAGCTGTTAGTACTTCCCGTTGATTGACATCGGGATGTATCCGCCGTTGAGATCTGTTTCTGCATTCGCGACAATATAACCGGAAGACGGTACCGATGGGGTGCGCTCAAACATTTAATCCCGCCCAGGAGGGCCAGGTGCAAGCACCGTGCAACCCAGGAGTTTGCTTTTCTTATCGGGTTGGGTCCACCAGCAGTTCCGATTATCATCCGTTCATTCCTCATTTATCCCGCTGATCAACCGCTGATAGTTCCGTGAAACGGCTCCGAGGGAGGCAACCATCTTCCCGTCTCTTCCGGTGTGGGCCTGTGGTGTTCTTCGCATTCGCCCAGGATCATCACGATTTATGGCCGCTCGGGCTTAGGATTGGGCGATGACCGAGCGGTGACCCCTACGCAAGTCGCTGCAACTTCCCCGTTCTATAGAGCACTTGTCCATCCCTTATGCCAATGGGTCTCATACTACTGTGTCACCTGTCTGATCATTATTCTATCACAGTCGGCTCTAGTAGTCCGCTTTCGATTCAACATCAACTGGTGCATCGCTTGCTCCAACCGTTCATTCGAGCACGAGCACGAGTTGAAAGCAAGAGATCCTCAGTGCTACTCAAGCGGCGAGGGTATCTCCAGCAGCGGTGAACCGCTGAACGCTGGAATGCCGCTTTGTGTTTTGCTTCTCAGTGAGTGCGAACGAGCTGGTTTTGGCCCCGGGGGGAGGGGCAAGCGGGGATATGGGTGAATAGCAGCGAGGATATCGTGAAGGAATAATCGAGGCCGATCGCAAGTTAGAGTTTATTATAACCTGTGCGTATGTCGTTCAGAGCATTTTAGAGCATATCCTACCAACGATATTACAGTTGATCCTAACATCGCTCTTGTTAGGATTCGACTTGAAGGAGCTACATAGCGATGCATACGTTGCCACAGCTGGCCACTGTGATCGACCGTGCTTCGGTTATGGTCCGGTCCCTTCAGTGATCGTCCGGTGGGGACAGCGCGGAGCAAATACTCCACTGGCAACGAATTCCAAGAACTATCTTGAACTACTCAGGACTACTATTGGGCGCATGAGACAGTGAAATTGTAACCCCCGGTCGATTCAAGCCACACAGAGAGTTCTGTGACTCATAAGGTCTAATGGGTTAACAGGCATCTCTCGTGGGACGTGAATGGGTCACATATACTTCACGGACATGCTCTCATTCGCCCAGTGTACGAACGAAGCAGTGCAGGTGTCGCACCTGATATATATGAAGATCTTTACAGCAGCTCTGCCGACTTGACTCAGTGACTCCGACTATCGATTCTCAGACATGAATTACTTACTGATCCTGATCAAGAAACGGTGCTCTGGATATATGAACAGGTACGGTATCTGATATTGCCAAGGGGTTCGATTTCCTCGCTGTTGCCACACTTTGATGATGGAGTCAGCCAAAGTCAGCCTCATCTGAAGTTCGGGGCTCTATCTCCATGACATCAACTATCGAGAACATACACAAGGGCCCCATCCGCTCCCGTCACAATTCGCATATATACTGTAGCTGACCACTAATCAGCCCTCCCTCTACCTTCAAGTGTGTTCGGAGAGCACACGCCACCACAACATTTGTTTTAACTTTTCAGCAGAGTTAAAATACTCCGAAAGTGAGATTAGCAATTGAAATTCGGCCGCATTGGAACGATACGACAGCAACAATCCATGAGGTCTCAGAAGCTGTGTTGTGCCGACGTTGTGATGATCATGGCAATCATGCTGGTAAACGTGATGGAAGAGAAAACATTCAAAAAAGTATGCCATCCACATAGCGAGTTGGATCTACCTTCTCATTCTAGTCGTTAGAGTTCTTCTGAAGATGGAGGATCGCAAAGTGGTGATTCAACTGCGACGGTGCGGTGGAGTGACAACTGCCAACGATTATGTTGAGGTCGAGCATACAAACCCCACTCATCACAATCGAGGTACAAAGATCAAATTTACTCTATTGATTTCATGCAATGCACACTGCACAGTCTGCACTGCTGGGGATCCGGATAAAGCTATTGTACAGCCTCGATATTGGGACCAAGATGATTGGCGCTCGGGTTTTTCCGATGCATCAGCAACGAGTCGATAAGGTCTCTTGGATGTTCTTTACCTGCGATACAGTATTCTTTCGGCCAGAGTATGTCGTACCTGCCTTCCGGTCAAGTTTTCAAGGTCGATGCGGCGTGCCTGCGCGAATATAGTTTTTCGGATGATGAGGCTGTATGTGAGTTTCCGAAGCTTTCGGGCTCGCAAGCTTCTGATGCTGGACATATCCTCCTGGATGGCGCACATGTTGTTCAGCGACCTGGTTTTGTGGATCGGAGCTCGCAAATCCGATCATAGGTGACCACTGTCACACCGCAACCATCATTCGTACCATTTTGACCACCCCTCCCGATGGTCCAGTCTCTGCCAAGCCTTTCGTTTTTGCTACATTGCAGTCAGCCACCCGCGGTCGGTAAGGAAAGGTGTCTCCATCATGATGATATTTACTCATCCCGTACTGTTTCGTGCGTCTCAGATGTCTGACAGCGAGTACCAAGTGTTTCTCAGCGTCGCGCGCAAAAGACGATTACCGTGTGTTCTGTGTGGGTCCGGTCTCTGTCGAACGGTATTGAAGTGGTGAGCCTTATCTGCGCATACGATTCCTGCGCAGAATTCAGTCCACTCGATCCCCAGGTGATTGGATAAGTAGTCGTTCGGCATCCGCGAGATGTCCTAGCGCCCTGAAGATTCCGATCAACTCAGCACGCGTTTCGTCCTGGGATGCGCGCCTATGTGATGAAACCATCATCCGCAGTATCCCCCATCCGAGTGTGATGGAATGGTGATATAAAGGGAGGAAAGTTGAGATGTCTGGTTCTTCAGTCCACTTCCGGTCTCACTTTTTCAGCTCTCTCTTTCGTTCGAGCCCATTCTCTTTGATAGTCACGGTGCTGGTTGGTGAGCCTTCAATTGCTTCTTTCTACACTCTATGAACGGTCAGTTAATACATCCTGCTCCACAGCCTGACTTCATTTACACTCACGAGATTTACGCCTTTACGACAACACTACACTTCACACACACACCAAAAACCTTTCCAATCACTCCCATCTTTCTTTAATATCAAGATGTACTCCCGCAACGCCGTCATTGCTCTTACCTTCGCCGCCCTCGCCGCCCCTTCCGCCTTCGCTGTCCCCGTCTCCCGCGAATCCGCTCTCCTCGCTCGTCAAGAGAGCGGTGCCTTGAACTTCCAGGATGTCAAGACCTTCGGTAACGACGTTCTGGATCACATCCAGAAGCTCACTCCTGCTATCTCTGCGGGCTTCGAGATCTGGAACAAGCTTCACCCCAAACGCCAGGCTGAGCTTCTCGAGATCATGGCTCGTGCCGCTGATGATGAAAGCGGTGCTTTGTCATGGCAGGACGTTAAGGACTTCGGTCACGGATTTGTTGACGGCTTCACCAAGACCGCCAACGTTCTCCTGCCCATTGCCTCTAAGTTCTTCCGGCGCGAGGAGCTCGAGCGGGACTTGCATTTAATTGCCCGCAACGTCATTGAGTACGTCTTCTCCCATTGTCAACCTGTAGTTCGTATTTTGATCGCATACTTCAACTCGTAGAGCCCGTGATGTCGATGAGTCCGGCGCCTTGAACTTCGACGATGTCAAGCAGTTCGCCAAGGACTTCGGACACGGCTTCGTCCAAGGCTTCACCAAGACAGCCTCTGCCCTTCTCCCCATCGCCGGCGCGTTCATCAAGCGTGAGGACATGGACATCGTCGCCCGCGAGCTCGCAAATCAGGTCGCGGCGTCCGCTGTTGCCGATGCTGAGTCCGGTGCCCTCAACTTCCAGGACGTCAAGGACTTCGCCAAGGACTTCGGCCATGGCTTCGTCCAGGGCTTCACCAAGACAGCCTCTGCCCTTCTCCCCATCGCCGGCGCATTCATCAAGCGCGAGGACATGCCTCTGTTCCAGCGACAATTGGAGGAGAGCGGCGCCTTTGGCTGGCAGGATGTTGCTGATCTCGGGAATGGCTTCCTCAACGGCGTCAAGGAAATGACCCCCGCCATCACTGGCATTATCGACCTCTGGAACAAGGCCAGCCCCAAGAAGCGCGAGGAGATTGTTCAAATCTTGTATGTACTCCCCTTCTTCGCTCGCTATCTAACTCCTGCTGACCATACATATTTGTCTTAGGGCTCGTGGGGACGTTGAGAGTGGCGCCTTTGGATGGTCGGATGTCGCCGATCTCGGAAAGGGCTTCCTCCACGGCGTCCAGGAGATGACACCCGCCATCACCGGTATCATCGACCTCTACCACAAAGCGAGCGCAGCCGGAGCCAAGCGAGAGGATCTCCTCGACATCCTCGCGCGTGCTGAGATTGATGAATCCGGTGCCCTCTCGTTCCAGGACATCAAGGACTTCACCAACAAGGTCGTCAACTCCGACGGCTTCAAGTTTGTCTCCAAGGCTGCATCGGTGATCGCTCCCATCGCTGCCAAATTCCTCAAGAGGGAGGACATCGACGTGCTTGCTCGCGAGTTGGACGCCGGACGCTTGTCACACGCAGACGTCCTCTCCATCTTGTCTCGTGCGACCGACGAGTCTGGTGCGATCAACTTCGACGACGTCAAGCAGTTCGCGAAGGACTTCGGCCATGGCTTCGTCGATGGATTCACAGGTGTCATGAAGGCTGGTCTCCCCATCGTCGGCGCGTTCCTCAAGCGTGAAGATGTCGAGATGCTCGCCCGCGAGTTGACTTCCTCCAACATGAAGCGCGAGGACATCGTCGACCTCCTCTCTCGCACCACCATCGACGAGTCTGGCGCTCTCAGCTTCCAGGACGTCAAGGACTTCACCAACAAGGTCGTCAACTCCGACGCTTTCAAGATCGCTTCTAAGGCAGCGTCCGTGATCGCTCCTATCGCTGCCTCCTTCCTCAAGCGCGAGGATGCCGAGATGCTCGCTCGTGAGCTCACCTCCGGCAACATGAAGCGCGAGGAGCTCATCGACCTTCTCTCCCGTGCCACCATCGACGAGTCCGGTGCTCTCAACTTCGACGACGTCAAGCAGTTCGCCAAGGACTTCGGTCACGGCTTCGTTCAAGGTTTCACCGGTGTCATGAAGGCCGGCCTCCCCATTGTCGGCGCGTTGCTCAAGCGTGAAGATTTGGCTCGCTCTTTGAACGAGCTCGACTAAGCTTGTTTGATTGTGTATTGGTGGTTGGATTGGATAACGGTATTTGTCACACACTCATTTTACCCCACTCGATGTGTTCGTGTTTTTCGTAGAGTTCTACCATATTATAACTCTCCTGTATTGTGTTCTCGTAGAGGCGTAATGAGATGATCAAGTGTTGGCTTGGTTGTCGGGCTCACTCATTCTTGTGTGTTTGCGTGATTCACTGGTTTCATCTGCATTTGAATTCATCTCAGGCGGATGACCTGTTGGGCGCTGAGCCGTGTTGAATACGTTTCTAACTTTTGCTCCGACTAATTTTCGTTGACCCGCCTTTCCAGCTGTCTATCGCAATGAACTGACTAGTACTCTCGCCACCAACTTGGGGACCAGCCGGCAATTTCGCACCAACCCTAACCCCCTGGCTCGACGCGTAATTTACGTTAGCGCCTGACTCGGATTTGGCCCAAAATAAATGGACGCGTTGTCGCGTACTATACTCTAACCTCTCCTTCACCCGTGACAGACTGAGGCCTGAGCATGTCCCATAAAGCCAAAGCATTGAAGCAACAGGCAGACGACAAGTACAAGCTGCGCTTGTTCAAAGAGTACGTGTCTGCATTGACACAATCCCGCACGTTCCAATTGCTAACTTGGCCGTCGTTTCGTAGAGCTGCTGGTCTATATCTCCAGGTGCGTTCCAAGTGCTAGCTTTGGCAGAAGCTAAAAGTCTCTGATTAGTGTGCCCTAGGCTGAGTCTGCGTCACCCAAGGAAGCTGTCTACCCCTCCAACCTCAGCGCCGCGTACTTTGAGCTGGGCTCGTACGCGACTTGCTTTCGAGCGATATGTCGCGCTAACAGCAAGCTCTCTGAAGAAGACCTCAATGGAACGCTCTTTTTACGCCTTTCCATGCGGTGTGCGAAAGCTTTGAGTCACGGTGCACGTGTTGGGTCGATATCCCTCGAGCTTCTCGGAGAGGAACAAAGCGTACAGACGGTCAGAAGGTTGGAAAGCGCGACTGAGAAGTCTGGTGCTAGTGAGGAGCTTATTGCTGCTTGGAAGGAATGGAAGCGAGTAGAACGGGAGATGATTGCAATGTGTGAGGGAAGGCAGGACGCGGAAATACGTCTCGCCAACCTACGCGTCACGAAGTGCACGATGTAAAGCCTTCACTTCTCTGGCGTATCATCTAAATTGCTGACTTGGTACATCTACAGGGATTCTGACTTGGAATATTATACGGTCTGATTTCTCGATTTTCCATTGCTCAAATCGGAATTGCTGACAGTGACCACCCTCGATAGATTGGCCACGACGCGCCGATGTCCATTGTTGACGACTGGGGACCTGACAAGGACGATGCGGATCCGATTCACCTTAAATCTATGTCAAATGAAGAACTGTCAAGACTCTCCTTCTTATTTGGCGGCATCGGGGATGGTACGTTCTTCTGAACTCGGTGATGCTTGGAATTAGACGGAATATCACAGCTCGTCACGCTTATGGCTCTATTATCGGCCTTGGAAAGGCGTACATGAAGCTCAATCGGCGCAAAGCCTCCAAGATCCAAGCACATTTCACTCTTCTGGACTGTCAATCTACTGCCCTCGCCCGAGATCTCTCCATCTTCCTAATGCTAGATCAACTGTCTCAACATAATGGGCCCGCAAAAGAACGATTGGAAATCGTGGCCACTATATTCTATGTATTCATCGGTGTTCTTATGCCACCATACTGCCATGAAAGGTTAACGAAATTCCTACTTCGCCTGGGTTACTTGGGCTGTGCTGATTCAAGTTGTTTTTGGTTTGCCGTTTCTTCTCAGGTTCATGCGTCTCGTAAGGGAGACAATCAACAACCTCCAGCAAACTCCTCCTCGATTACCCTCCTGAATTCACATAGACAGCGAAGCGATCCCAGGAATCCTAAACTCCTTGAATCACTGGAATACCGCCTTGAATGAAAAGACCGTACGAGGGCTCCTGGAGCATCAGAACGGCAACAGGACACTGGTATCTCGGCAAACGGAGGAGTACCTCTCGAGGGTCGCCTCAACGCCGATTCACGACACGTTTGAGTACGACAAACAGGTGAGAACAGTAGAGTCCTGGACGGAGGATCGGCTACTGGAGTACGCAGAGGTTATGGTCGGACCATGTCCTCATCACGCTCGCAACGACCCTATCAAGCGGAAAGAATGGCTTCAGAAGGTACGGCCTATGGCCATAGAGGCATTGCGCCGTAGTTCCCCTGACAGACGACCTGAAGACTACCTAGCAAACGATCCCTTTGAGCTAGAGAGCAAGTGGTACTCCAAAATGCGGGTTTTCCTTCCGCCTCCGATCTTGCGGTCGGCGGATGAGGGGTTTGAAGAACCCTGGAAGGTTGCGCAAGAACCTTGTGGCAAGTGGTCGAATCCTATCACGCAGAGTTCGGCGGAGAAGGTACGTCTGTAGAGTCTTTCATACACTTCCAGTGGTTCATAACGTGTTACAGGCCAGGGCTTACATTATAAATGCCTGGAAGCCCAATCCTGCGTTTTTTGTAACAGTTTCCTCTATATGAGGATGGATGGTGATGAGCTGATGTTTGATCCCAGGACCCAATACAGGAGCGCGGTTTCGGCTACCCCGACATGAACGTCAAGGTCTTCGACATCATAGAGGTATTGGCAGAGGCTGCAGAGCGTTTTGACCTTCTTCGCCACCCCAACAAGGACTGCCCTGCATTCTCCGCTGCCGAGGCATTCTTCACCGGCGTGGCCGAGGGACTCAAAACGCTGAAGGGACATCTGAAAATAGAGTTTCTGCGGTCAGACCTGCTCCAGGGTGTTCGCAAGATGCGCGTATTTGCGGACACCAATCGACCGGTCGAGTTTCCGAGGACGTATACCCGAATGTGGCTGAGCAACACAACGTGAGTTTTGGGAATCAAATCCTCGGCCATGCGATACATTTGTTGATGTCTTTCTCGCCATTGAAGCGACTATACTCATGCATTTTTGACCGCTGGTATATACTGTACTCCCAACCTTGAACTTCATCCCCGCGCTGGCGCATCCTTCAACTGTCTGTTCAACCCCATCTTGTGGAAAAATCACGACGAGTATTGTTATGGGTACGATCACTCGTATTTCACTCACAGGCCGCGCTGTCATTGATCCCAAATTGAAGCTATACACTCCTAATGAGCGAAGATTATAATAGATTCCTTGGATACTCAAACGATCAAGTGGCCATATGGGCAAGAAGCGCGGTCAAGCCTCTGCCACTACCCCGAGTTCTGAGTGACTTGGCCAGCCACGAGGAGCTCATCGCATGGTTGACACGTCTGCTCTTCTCCATCATCACCCCAGGGACGATATCGACCGCAAATCTGGAACGCTTTTACTACCCAATCAATCTGGTAGTCTTCGTTGATCTTCTCAAGCACCTAGTCAAAGTCGGTTTTCCGCCCCATTGGCTCTCCCGTTTCTTTGCGTCCATCCTATCTAATACTCTAGTAACGGACGTCCCCCCATACCTCGGACGACTCCCCATCCCTTCCTCCGAACGCCACCGAGTTGTTCCGAAACGGAAAGTCGATCTGCGCCCCTGGTACCCCGACCTAGAGAGCATCCTGGCCATCGGCTACGAAAGCATCCCCTTCCCGTTTTCTCTCCCCGCAACATTTGCAACCTCTGCGGACGAAATCGGAACATACACCGTGGACGTCCCGTCGTATCTCCTCCGAGACATCGCGTTCCACCCGGACAACAACGTCGTTAGTCTTCTGTTCTGCAAAGGTTATGGAGATGCGGACTATTTCGCGGCGAACATGCATGAAGTTCTCGAAGGAAAATTAGGATCTGCTCGGGCTGTGGAGGTTGTCACGATGGTGGACTCGGTCTCTTTGTTCACCGACAGGATCATTCAATGGAAAATGGGGAAGGAACGAGTGAAGCGAATGCAAGAAGAGCGATGGGTTATGGCGCCATATCGGTTTGACCTCCGTAAACCTCGCAAGTACCTGTTCTTCTTCAAAGAGATCAACTGATTAATAAATTCTCCATTTTCCAGTCCTGAAGGTTCCAATCGCATCCGACCTTTTCAAGTTGATTGGATGAGCTCGTTCTCCAAGTTGGGTGCTGCTCTGATTCAAGTTATTATTATCTACCACTCGCGATCGTCTATAAAGCGTTTCCGGTCTTCTGAGTCTCAGCCCGGAGGGTCGACACTGTTCACACTAGGAGATTGATCAAGAGTAATACAATTGTTGCTTGGTGACTTCCTTCCTCGACTACCCCGAAGACATAATGTTACAAACAGAGAGTATTATGTGCGATGTATGAGCGATACACATGTATGGGGTATAGGGATAGATGATGATTCGACACAATTAGGTTGGCTTGTTGATGTCCTGCTGAGCTTCACCCTTATCGTGGCGGATGTTACCTGAGAAGAGTCCGTCAGATCGGGAACACACAGACGAACTCGGGATGAAAACTCACCAGAAGCTTCCTGAGAACGGTCACCAGTGACGGCACCGACAACGGCGTCCTTCTTGCCGACGATGCGGTCCTGGGTGCCCTCAGCGTAGCCCTTGGCTTGGGCGGCCTTGTACTCGGCTTCGCCTTGGGCGTGCTCTTCACGGCCAGACGTCTGCCAGGACTGGAGACCAGTGGCGTTGCCGACGGCCTCGACGATGTTGCCCTTGGTGGAGTGGAATTGACCGGTGGTCTTGCTGTTGATGAGATGGATTAGAACATCGCCAAATCCGGGGAAGAGACATGAACGTACTTGGGCTCTCCAGAGTTGTAAGACATGATGATGAAGGTGGTTGGTTGTTGTGGTTGGTATGAGAGGTGTGTGGGTTGTTTGGTAAGGAATTGGAGGGCAAAGAGGGGAGTTTATATAGGAGTTTCGAGGAGAGAGATGACGTGGTTTGCCCCATGGGAGGAATGATGTCATGGCGTTGAGTAGAGGTGGGCCATGACGTCACGCGTCATTAAGTGGCTCAATGCGGCAATAATCTCCTCCAGCTACGCCAACAGCAGCATGATGCCATTCTCCGCCTCGACTCCTCCAGGCTCGTCACGCCATCCTCGACGCTTTCTCGGAAGTACTCTACAATGTAATTCATCATTGCTTTCTTTTTTCTGACCCGGAACATGTTCACGGCCTCGAGCACGTCCGGATCTCTTCCATGAGGGGCAGTGCCACAGAGAGTGGAGCTCTGCCACTCGTGCACTGCGTATGAAAAAACTTGTGATAATTGATCGGAGTATGGCCCAACCAACGACGAGGGAGGCACGAAAATGGGCGTAACATGCGCCGACAAGTCCCAGCTCGCTCCCATGCCATTAACCATTTCTTCCGCGATATCACGCGAACGATGGAGAATAACACGCTCATTGAACTCTGGATCTGGGTCGGTGGGATTGGCCACAGCAGGCCCCCGGGTTGGAGACGCCTCCAGCAGTTCCTGTGTGTGTGTGTGATTTCTCCCGATCTGTCGAAGCAGTCTATCATCACGCGGTCAGCACCTCTACAAAATACAGTAGATTGCAAATGGTATATACCTTGAAGCAAGCATCCAGGTACAATCCGTAGATGTTCTCGGATAAACGCATGCGCAGCCTGAGGGCTGAATGTCGAATATTGAAAGCTTGCTTATCTTCCCTTTCACCGCCTCGGGGACATCTCTTCTACGTCTCCGGATCCCACTTCAACGCGCTCAAAGCAGAACTACGACGCATGCCTCTGTGAATCGAGTTTTACACCAATACAGAGAAGCAGTGATAACGTGTGGCGACCCGGACCGAGGGACGTACATGGTGCACTGGGTCTATATATCGTGGCCAGACAAGATTATTTGGGGTGGCATTCTCGTGTCAGAAGTAAGCAGGTGAGACGGAATTTTGACGTTTGAAAGCAGGTTTTTTTGGGATGATGGATGAGTTGGGTGAAGTTAAGGTCCACCGAATCCGGTAGGCGGGACACTACGCGCGAACACGTTGTTCCCCCAGGGGATTTTGATGGGGAAAAGAGAACTTTTCCCGCAGGGGAAATGAGGTCATATCACCTGGGTGAAATAATATCATTTCCACGAGGTTAATTAACAATATTTCCCCCAGGGAAAATTAACTCTTTTCCCTTTCAAAATCCCCTGGGCAAGGGGTGTCAGATTCGCCGATCGCGGACATGGGGCAAGTTCAAGCGAGCCTGACTAAGCAAGCTGGAGCGTTGGCAGCCGCTGGTCGGCATGCGTTGCGGAGCTCAAAAACAGTATCCAAGTGTGCGAGCGAGTGTATGATTAAGTACAACTAATGGCAGAGTGTTTGGTACGATAAATGCGAGAACGTCGGGGGGAGTCACCTCTTGTATCTCGAGGTATGGGGAATCGCTGCATATCAGAATAATCCACATCCTCATACACCCACCGGCCTCGCTTTTCCTGTGGGATCCCAAGACGAGACTCCTTCAGTGACTCCACCTTGATACACAATTGGCAATGGCTGAGAAATGCGAGATGGTATGTACCGGGTGGTTTCTTGGCGCGTTGCTGAACAACGGCAATGCGGGAACTGCAGTCTTGACAGGGTGGACATGGTCCGGAGGTGGTGGAGACTCCTAAGCAGTCGGGAGATCGGATATTGATGGTCAAGAGGAAGGTATCAACGGAGAGGAGGAGGTAGCCTGGTTGTGCGCGAGAGGATGGAGAATGGATGGAGAATGGATAGGTCTGGTGTGGTGATCCCAAAGTCCAATGAAACGTGAGGCCAAAGCATGGAGGAAAATGCGGATTAAAGGGGGAAGATGAGGTAGAGGTAAACGGAGACTCTGTAAAGCTGTATGTCAGTTTGTTGCAATTGGAATTGGGCTATGAGATACGTTGAGGTTGGACAGTATTGAGCGAAGAATGAGGGTAAATATTTACTTGAGAAGGAGCGGAACTGGACGAAGAATCAACACTATTTACAGTGCTATGTCGCCATCGTAGTTGGGAGATTTCGAGGAGAGGCCGACGTGTTCGTCGATGAGGAAGAGAGTGGAATTGCGTTTAGACAAGTGAGGCGCCCAGAAAAGGCCTGCTCGGCATGGAGCGGCATTTTGGGTTTCCGCTGGCTCATCACTTTTGAGAGCCTGCCTCGTGTATCGCCTTTTTGGGACGAATTCCCTTTTTCAGCGAAGGTTGCCCCATGTCCGCGATCGGCGAATCTGACACCCCTTGCCCCTGGGGGCACTACCTGTTTGCACGGAAATCGCGCGTGTATACCAGCAATGAGGTATTTCCCCCGGGGGATTTTGAAGGGGAAAAGAGGGTTTTTCCTCCAGGGGAAATGACCTCATTTCCTCTGGGGGAAATCTCATTATTTCCCGAAGGTTAAATGATGTCGTTTCCCTCGCGGGAAATGTTGTCCTTTCCCCTTCAAAATCCCCCGAGGGAACAACGTGCTTGCGCGTAGTGGGAACTACAGAACTTTCCTAATGGGGATGCGACGGCAGTCAGCGACAGAGGCCCGGGGAACGGTTGAACTGACACTGGTCCAGAGTCTATCAGTGAAGTCCGCAGTCACAAAGACCCAGATCCCTCTGTTTTGTTGCTCGTAAAGCGTATGCTCTTCTTCTCGAATATTGGAACTCCATTGACGCCCCGGATCGTTGCTTCTTCGGGTTGAACGCCACTCTTCAGTGTTTTTATGATTCAAACCTCGACTGATGTGGTGGTCGAGACTCGGATTTAAAATGGCAGGAGTGTGTTGTGGATGTCTTGGATCCACGGTGACAAACACATGGGGAAACTGCTCTAAGTACATGTATCTGGGTGATACGACGTCATACAACGACTGTAGTTGATCTGCAGTGCTGCGCGGCGGCTGAGGGGTATTGGCTTAGTGCGACATCCTGAGACCTTCACGGCAGTCAGCAACGTCCCGCAGAGAAGATAAAGAGCAAGTGTCTCACCGTGCACCAGACACTTGACTACTGTATTATCGAAGACGTCGATCGTTGAACCTTCTCCGGTCCTTCAGCTCTCGTCGTCCTCCAGTTCTTCATGAACGGCAACCGCGAAAGGTGTCCCGAGGTCCCCAGTAAAGTGAAGACTGCTTCCATGAGTTATAAAACCTGCTTCGAGCCGGCTCGGTGTTTCTGATATGGGTTGGCCGGTTTGGGCTTGGCGGAGGTGAAGCATGAACCTGCACATCGAAGCAGATCCCAGACTGAGGTCGCGCAGAGTATCAGTCAGAGGAAGGAAACGGTAAGACTGTATGCTGGAGAACTCACCACATGGTCGGGAAGTCAGGCTGCCAACAAATCAAGTATCAGCGAATGTTCTCTTTGGTTCAGTCGTTCGATGGAGAGTGAACTGACACCTAGAAGCGGGGTGAAATTGCATCGAAGGCCGAATACCATAACGAACTTCGCGACGATGAGTAATCTACTCTTTCAAAGAAATTGAGCAATCAGGTGAGAAGATTAGATGCAACGAGGACGCACGCGAAGTAAAGAGAACCATCCCTTAGAATCAGAGCTGTGAGGGACATCGTCCATCCTCGGTACCCCGAGACTTTATATAGTGTCCATGCAGTCCCGGCGGTCTTGATCCACGTAAGGAGCAACGCGATTGCATCCAGGCCAAAGAAGGCGAAATAGTATGACAGGACTTGAGTGTCTACGCCAACTCAGAGATCATCGTCATGATGATGAGCGGGAAAGAATATACCACTGGTCGTCGTGAAAAAGGAATGAGAGGCCGGTAGATGCAACCATGCAGCAGTGGAACTTACAGATGCCGCAGTTTGGGGTCCCCAACGTAGGTGTACTTCGTTAACGACAACGGTTGCGTATCAGCAACATCATTCAGTGTGAGAGGTACGGATGTTGAACTCACGAGGGTCCAGACAATCACGAATGCACCCGGTATGAGAACCAGAGAAGTAACGATGATGTTGAAGTCCCAAATGGCATGTATGCGAAGTGCCATGAAGGCTGCGTGAACGACCATGAGATATGCACGGTAACATTCAAGGTATTGATACGAAGACTTACAGATGAATGCAAAATACCACCCTATCATGACCACCTTCTCCATGAGTGCCCATCTAGGGAAAGTCAGCGCTCCGTGGTCACATTAAGACTGGCTTATGCCTTACATACATCTGTACCCAAGCAAGACGGAAAGTTACTACGCGATTCGGAGGATGAAGAGAACTGGTAGAGAAGTCACGTACGTCATGCAATCGTTGTGTCTCACCAACAATTAACAGATCAAGGCCAACCAACGTCATGAAAAGTGCAGCAAGGTATCGGAGTAGGAAGAAAATGTAGGTCGCAATGCTGAACTGCCGTTTCCAAACGTAGTGGACTTCGTCACGTAGGGTCAAGAAATAGTCGTATAAAAACAATGTTCCGAATGCGAACGTGCACACCATGTTGTAGCTTTGACAGAAGACGTCAGTGGCGTCTGAGGTGTGAGCTCTAGGCAGACGTACTCGTTGACCGATGTGGCAGAGGTGGAAATATATCGCATGATCACCATTTTGCCACAAAAACGTCTGAGAATTCTGGATGAGCAATGGAAGTATCTTCGGAAAGGCCTTGAATCTACTGGCAACCATTCAGTGGAAGTCATATATAGCTCCGAGAGAACAAGGACACTTTTAAGTTCAATGCGCGGGCTGACAACTGCGGGGTCACTGCACTGCTTATTCATGCAGATGTAAGGGCAGCACGTCTTCTGAGCCGTGAGAAGAGGGCCTGATCTTCTGAAGATTCATGTGTCTAGCACGCATGGTCTGCGGTTTCAGCTCAAGTAGCGTCTCAGTTGACTGTCTAACTGATCAGCGACTATGTTCAGCGGTTCCTGGGTAGATATTTCTTAGAAGTCGTATCAGTATCATACCATGCAAGACTACAAGTACATACCATAAAGGTGAAGTGATATCTGGTACGGCGTCGCATCCTGCACACTGGCATCTCCTACATTCCGCGAGCTGGCGCATCCCTTAGTTTGAACTTGAATAAACCTGTTGATTCGATCGAAGTAGACGCCGCGCAGGAACCCTGGCATTGGCTAGCACAGCAAACTCCACATCGGCATCAGTTCAACAGACACTCTGGCATGCAATGACCGGACGAAAGCAAGATTGATGTATCACCCACTGAGATACTGTAAGGCTTCTGCCTCGGTGCATTCCCCGACCGGCAACGAATTTCCACGCTGGAGTCTTCAGGTTCTCATGCACTAGTCGTTGAAGCTCAGCGGCCAGTTAGGATACGGGCGTAGAGTGAACGGTCCGTGTACTATCGGGGGAAGGGAGACGCAATCTCGGAGGACTCGGGGATGGTCTTGGTAAGGACGCCTCTTGGCTTTCATGACTATTTCGTCATCGAGGGCAGCTTTTGGTAAATGAGTACATCGTCGTCTTGAACGAGGCGGTCAGTCAGAGTCCAGCGCGTAGTACCTGGGATGTGCCATGCAACTGTACTTGTTGGCACACAAATGCAAAACATTCAACTGTACCCTAGACTTCGGCATTGAGGTGTTCGTTGACATTCCTTCAAGAAGCATCAATAAGCAAGAGTAAAACTAATCGAGAATGGGAGGGACGAACTTGAACTCTGTAGGGTTGCAGTTTTTGGCGCCGAATACGTTTCTATGCCATGTTGAACTCGGAGGGGCAGTTCCGCTGATGATGATTCCAATCAATCCACACTGCGCGCATCGTTAGAGCAAGGTGCTTGTGTTAAGGACAGTGTGCTCGATGGATAAGAGAGTCGCGCTCGCTGGCGAGTTGGTCAGGAGTTTGCCGGAGGACCTTCCTGTTCTTACCGAATGGGGATATTTTCCTGCAGCTGAGAATACTGAATTTGTACTGAATACTTCGACAAAAGTGGGTGGGCTTATGTACCAGTTCAAACCCGTCCCAAGCCCGAGTCAATCCTTTCCAAGTTAGGATACCACTCATAGTAGTGATTATTTAGAGAAACACCACTGAGGTAGTGGAGCGAGCGCACTAACATTGGCCGTAAGTAGTTCATGATTTTCAATGTATGTATACTTCCAATCGCCATAATCATCTCTGTTCAGTGGTGTTGCATAACGATACAACGTTATAACTCACGAGAATCAGTACAATCGCAGCTGCACCAAGTAGGAAGACCAGAGATGCAATGTGGACATTGCAGTCCCATATCGCAAATATATGCAACACCATGAAACCTGGCTGGAAATATAAGATCCAATTATTCCGGAAACCTGACAACGCGGCTTACATAGAAATACCATAGTACCATCAGAACTTTCTGGACGATACGGCATCTTGAAATCCATTAGCATGCACCGAGAGGAGCGTTGGAGTCTAACCGTGCATCAGCAGCCAAGATGAGCTGGCGGAAGAGCTTTATCAAATCTGACGACTTACTGCACGCAAACCCTCTTCCTCATCCTTGATCAACAAAAGGTTCAATACCACAAACACGGCAGTGAGGTAGCGCAGTAGGGCAAAGAGACAGCTCGCAATACTGAACTCTTGCTCCCAAGCATACCGAATCTCGTCGGACAGTGTCAGCAAGTAGTCATAAAAGAACAATGTTGTGGCCACACAGGACCACACCATGTTACGACCGGAAAGTGATCAGTGGCGTCTTCAATGGGTTTTGAGGTAGAGATTCAGGACGAACCCACCCGGAGTTGTTTGTCGAGGGATTTGAGATAAACCGCATAATTACCATTATGTTGAGGACGGGGAAAAGGTAAGTAAGTGTCGTCAGAGTTCCGGGAAGAAAGTTTGACTCAACCCAGCGATCTTCAGTACCGCTGTAGAGAGCCATAAATACAAGGTACCCTGGAGCCAGTGGTCATTACATAGTCCGAGTAGTGCAATGTCAGTGCGTCTAGGAGAGAGGAGTCACCATAGGGATCTTGGAAGCAGCATCTCTCGTATATGCTGGAGCGAGATCGGAATGAGATGATCTTCTGCCTGCAAAACGGTCAGGAGTGAAAGACAACGCTCAGCCCAGCGTGCCTCATCACGCAAATTGTGGGTTTCGGTTGGGTTTCGGCTGTCTGGGAACGCAACCTGGGAGCATCCGATTGGACTCATTTCATGTGAGGCTACTTACAGGAAGGTGGTGCAATCATATATGATACGGCTTCGCATTCTGTACATCTTCAATGTGCTGCGGAATGACGCATCCCTTGCCTCGAATACACTTCGACATTGCCAATGCCGTGTTTTGTCCTTCGAAATACGCGCCATGCAAGAAGCCTAGCACAGCAAACACCGTAATCAGCATCAGCCCAGCAGACACTCTGTGATACAATGACCGGACCATCGCATAGTCAGTCAACATCACCCACCGAAGTATTTCTGGCTTGTTGCCTCCCCTGCGAACCACAACTTCTGCGTCACCGGGGCTCCTAGGTTCTTGTGATGACCGCTGTTGAAGCTTGGCGGCCAGTTAGAATATGAGCCACGGAACAAAGGATCCGAGTGCCATCGGGGAAAGTGGAACGCAAGAGGTTTTGGGATCGTCGTGGTGGGAAACATGGCTTGTAGGACACCTAGGGCTTCGGATTCAACTTGGGCGTCGGGGAGAGCCTCGACGCGCACAGAATAGTCACCCTATGTATGTTTCATTTAATGAGGTCAACTCGGGCGATATTTGACAAGAGGAGTATACAGGAAAGACATACAGTGACTGTTACGAAAACTATGCCCGACCCAGGCAAGAACTTCGCATGGTCAAGGCTCTGCCATACTGGATACCGACCCCGCTCGCTGTCGGCGTATAGACCCATCTAAGTCACGTAAGCAATATGTTAACCTGTGGTCCACAAAAACTGACATACCTCCGTATCAAACCAGAATTTCTTCTCAAACTGGAAGAAGATCTTCGTGTAGGTTTCCTACTGACACATTAAAATCCGACTTTTCGTATAGCTGGAGTAAGTTCAACGTACCATAGTCATTCCTTGTATCGCTTCTTGTTTCCAGTCCGGTAACGCTGGCTCAAAGACGAGGTTGTCACCCTGCAGCACACCCACGCTGAAAGTCACCAGTACATAGTCTGCGGTCAACTTCTTCCCTTCCGCAAGGATAACTTCCACACCAGACGCAGAATACTTGATCTTCGTCACAGTAGAGTTCAAAACTAGCTGAGATGGTTTGAGGAAGGTGTCCGCTTCTGCCTGGAGGAAGGTGCGGAATCCCCGTTGGTCGATAGACATGGCATTGTCGTCGCCAAAACCACCAAAATCGGGGTCGTATGTGAAATTGGCCGCCTGCGATAGGCCCATCAGGTGGTTGTGTGGGCAGAATCGTCACGGATCTTGCTTACCCATGAATTTGCGATCATAGATGAGACCTCAGGAGTTCCACCTGTGTTCCGTCATCTCAACAGTCAACTCTGGAACCTCTTTAAGCGTGGCGTGGCGTACCTGTCTCCCAGTCCAGTTGGTAGTATTCAGAGGCGGCTTCCTGAGGTGTTTTTGGCTTGGCCCCAACGAGGGAGTATCCGGTGCGTGACGAGAGGTCGACCAGCTTCTTTCTCACGCGTTCACCAGCGGCAATAGTGAGGTTTGTAAACTGATCAATGGCATCGTCGAAGACGTCCAAGTAATTCACCTGTCCGGTATGGTCGTATGTCGCTGCACAAAAGTGCTTTCAGTGATTATTTTCAGCATGTAAAGTGCTTTACTCACTGATGCTGCCCGTCCAATCATTCTCCTGTGTCTTAAGGCCGTGCTTTTTTACCAACCCCCAAATTGGATTCTCGGGTCCTCCCTTTGTCTCCGTCCCCTGCACCCAATTCGGGCCAGTCTCCAAGACATATTCATTCCCCTTAACGCCAAAAGTGAGGTGTTGAATGCGTCCACCAAGCTGAGGCAAAGCTTCGACAATCTTGAAACTATCAATGCCCTGTTCGTGGAAGGTACGTGCGGCGGTGACACCAGTAACGCCCCCTCCGAGAATAAGCACCGTGGCGTCCTTTCTCAAAGACACGTCCTGATCGTTGAGAGATCGGTCAACAGTTCGCCCCAAAACGACGCTAAGGAAAGCTAGGAGAGCCAGAGAGAACCGCATGACAGTTACCCTGTCAGGGAACGGGGACGATACTGTCGACGTTTGCCCCACCGGGGTCATTTATACAATTCGGTTTCGACATGCGGCGTCTACGCGTTCGTATTTTGAGCTTATCGTGACTGTCAAGGTAGGAAGAAACTCACATGGGCACAGTGAAGTGGGACAGGGACGTCATGGGATACCGTAGCGAAGACAGGTATCAATGATGGGTAAAAGCCCAGCAACGGGGAGAGATGTATCGCAAACACACTGTGGCGACAGTCATAAATGCAAGACTGGACGTAGTCCTACCAGCAGCAATCAACATGACCCTTTTACTCTGGGTTGCGCATACATGGGGACCAATGTCGACCGGTCGGATATTCCAGCACCGAATGTTGCTGGCGTCTAAGGCTGCGTGTCTATGATCCCATGGATAGCTTTCCCGAGTATCAACAGTGCGTAGCTGGCAAGACTCCGTCAGCTATGGACAAGAATTGAACGAACTAGCCCGTCACTCACCACGGCTCTCGTGGAAGTATGGGGCGGTAAGGATCAAAAGATCGAAGCAGTACATTTGGGATTTCTCGCGACGTCAATCACTGATACCCCAGCCGTCAGACAGCGGCCTATAGATATCGACAAAGATGTGTCGAGCTGGTATACAGAATCTTCACAGTTGAAGATGTGGTTCCCACCACCGTGACTGGCCGTCACGGTGATGACTTGCCACGTGGCAGAAACCGTATAAAAGTCTGATCACGCCATCATCTTATCAGATACCCCAACCTTTCACAGTTGACCTCTCCTCCTCAGACCGTTGACTATAATCTCCGTCCACAATGCCTATTTCACAAGGAGACCTCGAGGCTTCCATCCGCAACGTTATCCCCATCACCCACCTCGAAATTATCGATCAGTCGAGTGGGTGCGGCGAGAACTACGCTATTTTTGTGGTCAGTGATGCGTTTGAGGGGAAAACTACATTGGCCAGGCATCGTTTCAGTGAGTTGAGCTTCTGGGGTAGAGGGATGCAGGAGGCTGATGCAAAAGTGCAGTCAATGATATTTTGAAGAAAGAAATCGCATTGATGCATGCGTTCTCTCAGGTGAGTAACTTGTTTCACCGCAGAATTCTCAGATTGAACCGTGAACAAAACATTAGAAAACTCTTACGCCAAAACAATGGGAAGCCCAGCAAGCAAAGGCTACTGCTGCATAATAGTTGAGGGCGACAGAAATATTGGCAGAGGTGGACGAGACGGATACCCACGGGAGCTTAGGGGAATGGATGTAATTATACGATGCTCCCTCAGTCTGCTGATGGCTGGCAATGGCAACAAAATGCTTCGCGTGCGATGCCTTGTGGGGGTTTCGCACCATACGTCGCCGGGATGTTGAGATATATGTATGGATATGTTATGCAAAGTGAATACCTACGTCATGAAACGCCGACAAAAGTCTTGTAGCGATGGATCAAAATATGACAGCAAGAGCAAGAAGGTGAAACTTACTTTAGTAGATCGTCAACATCCATTTTTGCTGCACGTTGCTCACTAAATCCAGTCTCCGTCAAGACATCTTCAACTTTCTTTTTGATGTCAAAGTCGTCCTCAACCATCTGCGACCAGGATAGGTCAGACACTACCTTTTAAGGACACAGACGGGGACACTCACCACATTGTTTGCGGACGCCCACGTTTTCCAGTTGCTTTCCAACATCTCCATAACACCCTTCGCCAAAAAGTTCGCATGCAAATGTTTATTTCTCCTCGTGAATACGATCCTCGCCAGTCCATCAAACTCATTGAATTCCACAGGGGGTGGCGGATCCCTAGGCACCAGTCTGATCACACTGCTCTCGACTTTCGGCGGTGGTCTAAAGTTGTTCTTGCCCACGTTCATCACCAAGTCCACTTTCGCGTAAAGCTGGACATTGGCAGAGAGTCGTGACCAGAGCTCGGTATCAGGTCGTGCGACGAGCCGAAGGGCGAATTCGCGTTGGAACATGAGGATTGCGGTGCGAAAGAGTGGTCGATGGGAGAGGAGGCGGAAGATGAGCGGGGAGGAGATTTGGTAGGGTGTGTTGGAGATGCAGACGTCAAAGTAGGGAAGGGTAGCTTTGACAAAGTCGCCAATCATGATATCCAGTTTCCGTTGTTCTGGCCTGAAGAGTAGAAGAGAAGTTGAGTTTCGCTCAAAAGATTAGACATGAAAACACGCACTTCCCCTGTACTCGCTTCGTCAACTCTGCAGCCATACGAGGATCCATCTCCACAGCAGTTACATGCTTTGCCTTCTCCAGAATCTTGACCGTAAGGTTACCTGTACCCGGACCAACTTCTAGAACCACATCCGTTGGTTTTAGATTCGCCTGCACATCCAAAAAGTGCGTTCACATCAACTCTCCGCTTTACAACAGAGATCATACCTTGTCTACAATCCTACAAAACAATAAACCTCAGACGCTTGAGCTCACGAATGGACAACGCACGTCTGAGCCACCTGGGGGTTTTTGAGGATATGCTGGCCGAACCGTTCTGTGTTGAAGATGGGGTTCCGTACGCCAGATCCTGATGCCTCCGCATTACTGCTATCCTGAGAAGCTTTTGGTTTTGCTGATGGCTGGTGTGCACGAATAAAACGGTCCGTTGTTGCTCGAGGCATATTGAGGAGGGTGAGGACAAAGATTGAGATGTGGATGGAATAAATTTAGACTGGCAATGATCTGCTCAGTGATCTTATCTAAACATCTGGATCTTATCGACATCCTCAAGTTTCGCAACGAAGACCGCAACTCTGTCCTCAACTGCCATGTCTAGCTCTTCCAACGAACCGGAGAACATCGTCTTTTTCAGAGGATGGTTTGATTCGAAAGGAGGGACTATCCATCCAAATGTTTACTACCAACAAGGTGCGTCCGACCACTTTTTCGCCAGACCGCGACGCAAAACATCTGACACTGATTCCCAGCTTTTCGAATGTAGTCGATACGGGGTTCAATATTATCGCAAAAGATCCTATACCAGAAGATGCTGAGATTGTTTCTTGCCCCTTTGATCTGGTCATCACCCCGAAGGTATCGAGAGATGCGCTTCTCAAAGTCCTACAGATAGATGGTGCTGCTGTAGAGGATATTTTCAAGGGATGGACTGAGACGCAACTGATGTGCACTTACATGGCCATGCATTCTATAGCTGGCGACAATGAAAAGTGAGTGCTTGCTTTCAGTACCAAAAAGGCCAGCATCCAATAATCCTTCCAACAGCCTCCGCCACACGCCATATCTCTCGACTCTCCCTTCCCCATCGCGTCTATTCACTCCCCTTCACTTCACTTCCACAGAACTCTCTCTCTTTCAAGGTTCAAATCTCTATAGCGCCACTCTCGACCGACAACACATCTGGCAAGGGCACCACGCACAATGCCAATCTCTCATATCATCCATCAACACTTCGTGGGGTAATTTGTTCACTTGGGAGAAGTATCTTACAGCAGCGACGTACATATCATCTAGGGCGTTCCCATCGACGCTGATGAATGTGGAGCCTAGTCTTGTAGCCACAAAGGAATCCTTCCCGATCTTGCTTCCAGGCGTGGACGCGCTCAATCATGCACGAGCAAAACCTGTTTCATGGATCATCTCCCATCCATCACCTACAGGAGATGTACCCCTCACCCGCTCGAAAATATCACTCGTTCTACACACATCTACTCCAGCGAACTCGGAACTCTTCAATAACTACGGACCCAAACCGAACGCAGAGCTCATCCTCGGGTACGGTTTCACATTAGAGAACAATCCCGATGACACGATTGTTCTCAAGATCGGCGGAGCTAAAGGGTCACAGGGACAGGACAAATGGGAAGTGGGAAGGGAGGTGAAGGGGATTGATCCAGTATGGAAGGTCATTGTGGATGCGGTGCATGAACAGAGCGAGGAGGACGAAGAGGTGCAAGCGGAGGATGGCGTGGAGGTGGTGAATGTAGAGGATGAGTTGGACGCATCCGATATGCTGGCAAGGATGGCGGGGAGTTTGTTGGAGAAGTTGCCGCCTCCTGAGGTGCAGGATACGACAGGCGTGCGTCTGGAGGTCGCGACGATGCTAAGGCATTATATTGAAGGTGCATTCATCTGCTTTCTTTTTTCGCAAACATTGCTAATAGTTCTCAGGTCAACGCGATATCCTACAGTCTATCATACATTTTGCACGCGAGAAAGAGCAGAGGGCCCTTCAATTGGCAAAGGAACAAGGGCTGGATATCGTTGCCGAAGACCCAGAAGATGCAGAATAAAAGTACAATTGAATCTTCGAAATGAATTGTCCTCATTTGACCTCTGCTAAAGTTAGAACCCGTCAACCTCGATCCAGTTCGCGGCAGGAACGGATTGATAGAGCACTACATACATCGCAATCAGCGACCCGCATTCCTGGACGGTTTAGTTCTGTATCACTCACCGCTCTCTCGAACATCACTCCTGTACGGCGCCATCACCCAACCTTCCTCCTTCATCTTCTTTACTCTCTCCCCACTCATCCTCCACCTGATAAAGCCCTCGAATATGTCAAAGCCATCTATCACCGTCAGCACATGCACGCTCCCATTCTTTCCCAACTTTCCTTCAAGAATAGCAGCGATGCTCGAGGCTAGTTTGTCTGGAGAATCCTTACGTGGGTCGAAGAAGAGGAGAGACATGACTGGGTAGGCGCCGTTGTGCATGTTATTCGCTGTGGTTTGCTTGAATGAACGTCGGGGAGTGTTGACGCGGAAGGTTTTGACGTCGGTATGAGACGTCGTGAACCCCAAGGGAATTGAGAGTACAGGGAAAGGGAGAGCTTCGTAAGACGTGGCGAGGATGTTCTCAAAGTCAGAATGCCAAGGGCATAAGTTGAGTCTCCTGGCTGGAACGCGTCGGTGATACTCAGAGACAGAGTTTGGCAAGGTACCCAAGTATGGAGCCACGTCCGATACCAGGTTATCGGAGAGAATGGATCCAAGAAAGCTTGAGAGCCAATGTCCTGGGAAACCGACAGCGTGCAAGTGAACGAGGAGATCGATGAGCGTGACGAGGTTGTTTGGGTAGTAAACACTCTCTATTTGCGTCTGAGAGGTAACGCCTGGGACGAGGATGTTGATGAGGATGCGCGTCAGCCATGTTGTAAGCTCCTCCTTGCTGGCAAGTTCGACGAGAGGGCGGGGAAGATCCATAGCCTGAAGTTTCGTCAGGCCAGAACGTGGTTCCAGTTGCAAGATACGGCATCCGAGGAAGCGGGGAATATCCTTCCGCAGGAGCAACGTGTAGCTAGCAGATCAAGTGAGAAGGCGACAAGGTCTCGGAGAGAAGGAAACGTACGTGTGACAGAACTCCTCAGCATCCTTCCAAACTTGACTATTCAATAGCGTATTGCATGCCACAACTGCTCCAGGTACTTTTTGCAAGTTAGGTACGGCATAAACCGCGGTATTGAGCATGCCATGCGTATAGTCGCTGAAGAATGAAGTGAGATTCGGGGGAGCTTAGAGTAAAGAATTGGCTGACGGGACATTACTCAACCACATCCGGGTGTACCGCCTTGGAAACTCCGTTGGACGCTTTGAATCGGTTCCCGCTTTCATCCTCGAAAGATCAGAGATAAGACTGCCTTGAAGGACCTCTAGCTTGATGTGTCTATCCAAGGCTGTAAGACCGCGAATGACAGCGTCGAAAAAGATCTCGACAGTAGAGAATACAGGACAGTCACTGTTGAGGGGGAAGTGGGCACCAACAAGATTGAGCCGTTTGTTAAAGTCACTCAAATCTTTCATCGCGGTTGAGATAATGTTGTAGTTGAACTCGGGATAGTGATGACCTAGGTCAAAGATAGCGTCCTACCACGGCACCTCATTCAATCATATCACGTTCACGTTGTACACCTCAAGAATAATTACTCACGAACAGGGAGGAATTGGGCTTCCATTCTTCATTGATGTGCACTTTAGCCTAGGTGGTTGGGGTCAACAGAGAATTTGCGTGAGCGTAGTGAAGACAGCTGACCTGCTCGAAGGGATCTTTCAAGGTACTTTTTGGCTGTGAGGTGCTGACGTTCTTCCAGAGTTCATCAAACCCAGGGTGTCGAGCTCTGAGAATCGCTGGAAGAACAAACGCCTTCAGTTCGTCGTACCACTTTGCCTCCAACGTGAACTCAGTCGGTGTGTTGGGTACCCCAGATACATAGTCCTGCTGCATCGCCATAGCCCCTGCCATCATATCGCGAGCTTCCTGCAGCCATGTCTTTTGTTCTTCAGCTTGATCCCGACTAGGACAAGGTTCAGACATGCGGGAGCTGAGCATGGAGATGACCTGTTCATCGGAAACCCCGTCGAGCATCCTTTTGTTTGTGATGAAGGAGGGGTGATTGGCGAGTATCTTCGCAACGTCCGAAGTGTCAAGTTCTGACTCGTCCATCAGCTCTTTCACATTTTTCGTGAAGATGTGGTATTTGAGCATCTCTGGTGTTGTTCTACTTGGTTTCTCCATGCCAGAGTCCCAGTAATGCAGCGATCGAAGGATCGCTGGGATGGACATATCGACGATATGAAGCCAAGAAGGAAGAATGGGAGGGCTGTTCTCCAGGTTTTGGATGAGATCTTTCACAGTTTGGTGGAAGCTACGTGCGCATATAATGGGTTCTCAATGGCGACGGACTGCATACACTGCAACTTGAAGACTCACCGTTTATGACAGTACGATGGCATGATAATTCCTATAAATATATAGAACAAGGTGGCTTTGATCTCGGCGGCGGTCTCTTCAGCGTGACCACCCTCTTTTAGTTCGTCGAGGAGTTGGAAGATGCAGACATCACGGGCGAGGGCTGTCGGGTGAATGTCAAGAAGTGTAAGGTGTATCTTCATCACCGAACGCTTCGTCTCGTCCAGCTTCTGATAAGCCTGATGGAGACCTATTATTGAGCCGAATACGTGACGAGCTTTGAGAAACGATGTGAGTATTCAGACACGAGGAAATTTTCACCAAAAACTTGAAGAAATCACCATCGCCGACACCTCCAAACAAGAACGCCAAGTTGGATAACTCTTCCTCGGGAAGGTGTGAGATTTTTAGCGGATCTTTGCTACTGGCATGGCCCCGATCTCCCCAGTCATCGACGATAGACAAGGGGTGATCATGGCCAATCTACCCAGTTAATATTGAGCGTGAATAAATGAGTGTCGATGACCTAAATGCACTCGCCGAATAGTATGCCAAACACGCAGCTCTGTTGAATTGCATTCTAATCAGCACATTCCATAGGATACGACGTAGTGGTACTCACGCTGCGGGTTTGGCCAGCGGTAAACATGAGTGGCGCGACCGAGCATCCGCTGCACCCTGAAGCACCCCATCCGACTCGCTTTCAACGCGTGTCCAGTCCTTCCAGGCCGTCAACAATTCATTGCCGGCACTCTCATCTTGCGTAGACTGTGATAGTTCCTTCACTTCTACTACATTATCCTGAAAGAACTCTGATGGTATAGTTCCAGCACGGACGCCATGACTTAGGGTTCTGGCTAGACGCGTTGAAAGTCTGTGGAACATGGAAGAACTTCTTTCTGGCTCGGATAGGTTTTTCGCTGCACGGATTATGGCTTCGGAAGCGGAGGCATAGTCTCCGAGCTCATAGAGCGATGCGCTCAGGTTGGAAGGATATACAGCTGCTTCGGGACACGCAATCTCCGCCTGAGAGCCATTTCATCAGACAGGAGAAAGAAAATTAGCAGTGTATTCACTCGCCTTAGCGTAAAGGTCTGAAGCTCTGTACGATTCAGTTGACAAGCTACAGCTCCTGTCGATGGTCACCGTGGAAGAATGTGCTCACTCTCTAAAAAGTCGTTGCTTGAACTTGACGTTCCCGTCTTCCTTGAGACTGTTAGCATTGTCAGATACCATTGCGCTGAATACTGCGGGAATGTTGAATGAAGTTACTGAGGGAAATCGTGGAGAAGGTCAAGACACGTCGGCGCGACCTTCAAGTTGCCCTTGAGCGCCTCTGAGTTCGCTCTCCTCCAGACCACCACCATGGCCAGGGTACTGTCCATCTTGATGATCTCAACTGTGAATATCGCGTCTGCGGAAATGATGCGTCTTTGTGAGTATACGGATGCTACGTGATGGACGAAGCCTCGTCAGGGTGACATTGGTGAGCTGAACCACTCATGTTTATGTTACCATCATTGATCAAGGCAATCAATCCCAGCAAAGTGCTGGAGCACGCATGCACATATTTCCTTAGGCTTTATCCGCAGCGTCGCCACGACTCGTCGCCAGTTGCATCCAGAGGACAGCCGTGGTAGTTTGGCGTTCATCCGTTCTCAATATGCCATGCATGTCAGTCCCTTCTGCTCTTGCGAGAAGATGCGGATAACCGATAGCAATTCGATGGCAGAAACGCCTTGGATACAGCACGAAACACAGCAGAGGCAAATCAAACGTTCTCCTTGGCCATCCTCTCCCTGTGCTTCAGCAAAACTCCCATTGCACTCAAAGACAACACCTTCTTCTTCCCGCCCTCAACCTCAACCTCCTCGACGACATCCACCCCGCTGCCACCAAACGCCTTCGCTTTGAGAATCACCTCGCCGCCTCTCTTGACGCTCCCGATGCACCTGAGCGCGTCGATCTCGCGCTGCGTGCGTTTGTCCGAGTAGTCACGATCGGCCCAGGCGGGGGCGCGCAGTTTGCGGATGTGCCCACTGGGCTCGAGAGGAGTGGCGGCGGCGGCGGCATTGACATTGCGGTTGAGGGCAAAGATGCGAGCTTGGACGCTGGACATGGCAGGGGCAGGGGCTGTGAGTGACAGTGGCGTGTCTGGAACGAAGGCTGCAGGGGTCTCTGACAGAACATGTCGCCGGGCAACTGCGACGGATGGTGGGGGGACGATGGTCGCGCCCCCCGCCTCCGTGTTCGTCAGCTCAGTCCCAAATGCTGCATGAAAAGTGTCAGTCAGAGCTCGGCGGACAGCAACAGATCAGGTGCTTACCCTTCATCACCACAGGCGCGGGCTCCTCTTCTCTCTCCTCCGTCGGGGGTACGACAAGGGCGGCGGGAGCGTTCTCCGTCTCGGGTTGACAGACGGGAACAGGCTCCACTGGGCTGCCGTCCTTAAGAATGGACACTGCGGTCTCCTCGGGAGAACCCAAGATGGGTTCGGAGTCGGTGGTGTCGGGGTCGTCGTTCGTGGATTCACTCAGCGCGAACGACGGGATGGTGGCGGTCGTACCCCCTGCAACTTCCTCAGCTTCCTTAGCTCTCTCCTTCACCTCCACACTCTTCGCCTCCCCCTTCTCTGGTGTTGCCTCTGCGCCCTTCTCTCTCGCTTCCTCCGCTTCGAACGATGCATCATACTCGAACAGCACGTCAAGGACGCTCGCCTCCCGGATGATAGCGTCCGCTTCGGGGGTAACAGAGAACGCGTCCAGGACCGGGTCCACGGCCACCAAGAGTTCGGGCCTGATGTACTTCCTCAACTTCCTCCCCTCACAGTTGAACTGCATGAGCTCGTTCAGGACGGCGAACTTGGCCGAGTCCACGGGATCCTGGACAGGCTGTTCCGATGTGGGGGTGGGGGTGAAGGGGGCCTTGACCTTGCTGAAGATCCTCGACAGGAGGGACGACTTCTTGGCTGCAGTCTTCTTGATGCGCGGGAGGGACAGCGGGGTCCATGGTGTGCTGCGTGTGACGATGTTCGCCGGGGTGGTGTCCTCGTCTCGAGCGGTGAGTGCGGCGGGCTCTGGGATTTGCTGCTGTGTTTCTTCATCTTGTGCTACGACTGGACTGGGGCTTTCTTCGTTGTCTGAGACGGTATCTTCTGGTGCGGTTGACTGTGGGTCCTCGAATGATTCTCCCAGTTTAGCGCGAATGTCTTTGTTGGTGTTGGCGGCCTCTGGGGCGGGCTCGACGTTGGTGGCCCCGGATGTTTCGGGGAGGGCGGCGGCAGGTTCGGCGA
Organism: Cristinia sonorae; assembly: GCA_021029105.1. Lineage (NCBI taxonomy): Eukaryota > Fungi > Basidiomycota > Agaricomycetes > Agaricales > Stephanosporaceae > Cristinia > Cristinia sonorae. Next base: position 579,153 of record JAEVFJ010000013.1, read on the forward strand.
CGCGGGTGGAGGATTGGCCGACCGGGAGAGACGCAGGCTCTGTGGTCTCCGGAACGGCCGGTGCGGCGTCAGGAGCGGAGTGCTCATCGGCGACCTCCGCGACGTTGGCTTCCTCCTCGACCTGGACGTTACAAACGGTGAGCCATAAACAGGAAACGGAGGGAGAAAGACGACGCACTCTCTGACCACGTTCCGAAAAGATCTTGGGCTCGCCGCATTCCGAGCAATGCGTCGTGCGTCCTTTCCAGACGGGGATCCTCGAGGGCCTGACGACAGCCTCCTTGACCTCGACCTCGGCGACTTCCTCAATCTCAATCTCAACCTCGACCCCGGTGTTCTCCTGCGCCACCTGCACGACCTCGGCGATCTTGAGAGGCATTCTGTGGGACGGCGCCGCGAACTCCAAGACCGACAGTCTGCATAGCGGCGAGCGGATTGGGGAGGGAAGGGGATCCGTGAACCGCGTCAGGCTGAAGGCGCGTCTTGGTGCGACCTGCTGGGCAACGCTCCCGGTGTCCTTGTTGCTGGCGGTGACCGGAGTTGGCAGCTGAACCACAACCCGTTCCTCCGCGGCGACTACTGGCGGTGTTCGGACAACGGGTCTTGGTGCTGTCGCGTCACTGGTGGTCGTGGTGCGCGGAGTGTGTTTCTGCCAGACCGCCTTCTTGACAGGTGCCTTGGCCTTGGATCGTCGGTGGAAGGAGTTGAGAGAGGGGACGAGGAAGATGTCGTTGAAAGACGAGGCCGGCATGGCTGACTGGGGTTGCGAGGTGTCGAGGGAGCTGTTGCTGGTGCAGTTGAGGGTGATCTTCGGTGAGGCGTTGTCCTTGGACTGCTGGAACGACTGTTGCTAACGAAGGACTAGAGCGAGCGAGCGGGAAGCAAAGGACTGTGAGGGACGGCGTACAACCGGACGGTCGATAGGAAAGAGTGGACTGTGGCGAACATGCGGGGTTTTGTCTGCTCAGGACTGTGGCTGGGTGATTATGATTCTGACTGACCGGCCACTGTGACCGGGCTCGTTGTAGATGCAGGTCAGCTCGCTATTGCGATTTGGACCGACATCTAATGAATCCTTTCCACATTTCAGACTTGTCTATCACATCATCAAGACATACCAAGTGTCGGTACCCGGTTCGCCTTCCAAAACCTGGTCCATGTTAGCGGCCAATTGGTCTGTGGTATCCATGCCCGCCTTGAAGAGGAGGCCCATAAACGGGAAGAACGCGTTTCGAATAGTGAAAGCGGTCTTGTACTGGATGATATATCGAGGAGCATCCACATGGAAATCCACGAGGTCTACTAAAGACGTCGCGAAACCACTGGGGAGTGCGATTGGCAAAGGCATCGCCTGGTAAGAAACCGCCAGGATTGCAGATTGCAAACTAAGAAGTTAGCCATGCCGCTTGAATGCCGCTCACGTGAATCAGGTGCCAAAGCGCCGCCATCTCGATTCGGTCGCTTCCACTGCCAGCTCAGGCTAGAGAGTCAACTCTGAACTGCTCTGAACTGCTCTCAAAGTTGTGCCTTGGGAGATAGTTGTACCTTTTAATATGTGCATGATAATCCATGAATAAGGGATTTTCAATGGACTGGCAAACTCGCCTCATCGTGGGGATCAAGAAGAGGAAAAGTTCTACTTACGGTGATGCACTCAGTCCAATGTACCGGTATCCGTGAGCATCTTTCTAACTCTTAGTATCATTATGTGCTTGACTAATAGATTCTCATAGACCTATGCTCGTCGGCTCTAGGAACTCGTGTTACCTTTCGGTGAGGATTGGAGAGAACTCACCGAGTTTCACTTACACATGGGAAGAGGCCCTTGCAATACTTTCCCGACATTGAAAAGGATTGTGGCATGGGATCGATTTGCACACAGATTTTCTTCAAGTGGGTGATCTGGAAGGCGCGCTACACTCCGGTGCTACACAACCTTACTCCAATCGACGTGAGTTATGTAGCTAGTCCCCCTCGCATTTTTTGCAGGAAGCCAATGCTAGGGGCAAATAGTAGACCTCTTCGAATTCTCTTTTGCAATGCATACTTCTGATGGGCTCCCCCAGGCCCGCCATACATTCTTACCATGACTGTCCCAATGGGCAAACCAGAGCCGGTCAACAAGCCTTCTGACGACTCCATGGACAACTAACTGCGGAGTCCAGACAGGTGGTATGGGAGCTATACGGAAAGGTTGGTCATGGTATTGTTCACACTGTGCGATCCCAAAGCTCACGCTTCGCTTACACTATAAAGCTGAGACAGAAGTCTTTCGGGGCGTTGCCCGTTTGTATAACTATCCCCTCTCCTGCAGGGATCGTTCGTCGGCCAGCTTTCCTCACTCAACGCCTCAATCACTCTTCACGAATGGCTACCACTCTCGAGCGCACATCAAATTCGTCAAAGACGGACCACGAGTCCCGGAGCGTGGGTTCCACTTCCAAAGAGCAGGAACACCTCGTCGAGGACGTCCCATCTGAGGTTGAAGACCCTTCTAAGACCCTTACCGCAACCTTGACTGCTGCTGGTGCCTTCCTTGTATATTTCACGCAATTCGGCGTTCTAAACTCTGCCGGCGTCTTGCAATCACAGTGAGTGTTACATGCTTGTTTCGTCTGTTTAAGTCATTGAACGCGTTTCGCATTTTGCAAGATATGCGACAGATCAGTTGAAAGGAATTAACGACTCGAAGATATCATGGATTGGGACATTTCAACTGTTCTTTTACTTCTTCGGTGTGAGTACTCTATCTTGTTTATTCGTTGCTTTCAATATTGACAGAATGCTGCCAGGGATCATTTGTCGGGCCCTGCTTCGACGCTGTAGGACCAACCGTACTACTCATCGTCGGATCATTCTTGATCATCTTCGGACACATGATGGTCTCGCTGTGCAAGGAATATTACCAATTTTTCCTTGCACAAGGTGTTGTCATAGGTTTCGGGGGCGCTATGGTTTTCTAGTGAGCTCTTACTTCAGCTCAGCTGTTCAGCAGTGTTTCATACCACGCCCTTGAAGCCCTGCCCTGAGTTCGAGTGCACAGTGGTATGAGAAGAAACGCGGTACGATGTTGGGCATCACCACATGCGGGACGGCTCTCGGCGCCGTTGTCTTTCCGATAGCGTTGAACAAGCTCATCGTCGCCGTTGGATTCCCGTGGGTGAGTCAGTCACATAAGTGTGTGCTTCTAGATACTTACGGCGAAAATAACTCAGGCTGTTCGCATTATCGGATTCATCTGTCTCGGCTTGCTCACCCCAGCGACACTCATGATCAGAGCCCGCCTTCCCCGAAGAGGCTTCACTGGCTTCAGAAACGTCGTTGACTTTGGCGGTCTCAAGGAGAGCGGATACTTGCTCTCTTTGATTGGAGCGTTCGTTCTCACCTTGGGGTGTAAGTTCCCTCTCAACGCCTTTTCTTGTGCACAGCTGACCTTGCTGCGATGGCTTCCAGTGTTCCAACCTCTCTTCTTCTCCGAGACATTCTCAATAGAGAGGAACTACAACATCAACATTTCCCTCTACGATGTAGCCATTCTCAACGCGGGTGCCTTCTTCGGCCGGCTCTTCCCTGGCATTCTCGCGGACAGATTTGGACCGTGAGTCGTTCACTCACACACATGACAAAACGGTGCTCTGACGGCGGATATAGTGTAAACATGGTTGCATTATTCTGTACTCTTGCGGGTATCACGTTCTTCTGTTGGCTCTCCATTGTTTCTCCGGCTGGATTCGTCGTGTGGGTGTTCTTCTATGGTGTTGTCAGCGGTGCATACATCACTGTGCGTATCTCCCTGTTCCATGTGAGACAACACCTAACATAGTCTCTACTAGCTGCTGCCCGCTTGCATCGCCCAGTTTACACCTGACATGTCAACCTACGGTGCTCGAACTGGTCTGTTCTTCGGCATCGTCAGTTTCGCAGCACTCGCTGGGCCACCCATCGCAGGAGGTACGCCGTTCATCGAACCCTACTACTTATCGATATCCCCCCTTTCTCACGCACGTTATCCATAGCCATTTTGGACGCAGGAGGTCAGGGTGCAACTCACTTCAATAACATGATCTATTTCTCCGGCTCATTGACCCTCGCGGGAGCCATGCTCTTCTGGGTGGCCAGATTTGTGAACAGGCCAAGATTGTTGTCGAAGTACTGATTGCTTATTGTTATATAAACGAACCCGTATCACGTCTTCCTGTACGATTGTCTGCGACGTTCTTGGGGTGCTAATAACATCCGTTTTACGATTGTTCCCGTTCCCCCATGCTTGCGCCTAGGCTATAGTTCGGTGACATGGATGGGCATCGTATACAAATACAACAGTAAATATAACTTCGGCTTCTCCCCGTATATTGCGAGCAACAAGATCATGAATACCCGACCTAGCGATCTCAGCCCTCGAATGCAGAGCTCGGTATGTGTGGTTCCAGTCCCAAATTATACAACTTATTGGCGTTGTCAAATAATGCGCGTTTCACGACACCAATCGCTTGAGCTTCGGTCATTTCTTGAGCTTTGACGGACGCAGACAATACCTGGTCACCAGAATATCAGATAACAGGCATCCCACCAGATGACGATGGGCACGCACGTCGTAGAGTACTTCGCGGGCTTGGACTGTGCCGAGATAGTACGACTCTGGCCACCAATGGCCATCAGCTAGAAAGACGTATCAGCAATCAATTTGGAGGAAATGTGATGGTCTTCACTTGACCACAGGATCTTGTTCGTCGGTGCGAGTTCTAGAACCTGTCTTACAACGTTCCTCTGACCCTCCGCACTCAGGAACGGGAACACCTCTCCGAAATCCAAATAGACATTCGGGTAGTTGGCGGTCAGGTATCCAGCTTCGCGGGTATACGGGTAACTCGAGTGCAGGAGGACAAAATTGGTGTCAGGGAAAGCTTTGATGATTGACTGCATGTGCGAGGGTGAAGCGAGCTTGAGCGTGATGTCGTTGTCGCCCAACCCGGTGTGAAACTGCACTGTAGAATGGATGGACGTATTTCAGTCATTGTAGTAGCTTGCGAGCAAAAGTGAATGGGGCACCTGGCTTTCCGCACCGTCCCGCAATTCTCAGTGTCGTCAAGACGATCATGTCGTTAACTGCCTTATCCGCCAGCCGCAACTTCCTGGTCATCTCATATCTTAGCACAATGACCATCAAAGCCCTTTCAATTTCTTCCGTATATGTGGTAATGGCAATATCCAAGCCAGTGCGATAACACGCTATGGATTTGAATGCAACGACTTCTGGGTCGGCTGCAGCTGCCTGTATCGCGTCTTCCACGAGTTCGATGAACCGAGTAGCGTAGGTGAGCGAGTCGATAGATCCGGAGGCGATCATCGTTTCTACGATCGGAAGGAGAATACTCTAAGAGAAGTAGGAAGTTTAATATTTAGTAAATGTATCTCATACCCAGAGACTCACCTCTGCAAGAACCTCGACCCTCACAATCCTCTTGGTCGGACTGTAGGTATAACTATCGTGCCACTTGTACCCCTCCGCAAGCTCCTTCACTCCTCCTAGTCCGTCATCCATCAAGATGCACTGGATCCTCGTCGGCTCCATGCATCGCACGCAAAGCTGGTGGTAGTCCACCGTCCCTCGCGCGGCCTTGACGGCCTCCCACGTGGGCTCAACGCTCAAGCGATAGAGGCGGCTCAGTTGTCCTGTTGCACGGAAGCAGGCAAGGGTGTTTGGAGCGTCTTCAAGAAGACCTTGGCCTGGGTTTGCTTCGGAGATGAGGCCTTCGAAAGGGATGGCGTTTCGGTTGACGGCGCTAAGAAGTGGATGGGCATGGTTGTCGATCGCAGGATAGCCAAAGGTTACTCTGGCAAGATAGGCTGTATTCATGAGGACCTAGGGAACTTTGAAGGGGGTCGCTGTGCAGCTTTGCCGTCTAGACGTGAGACCTGTTGCGGATAGACACGACAACAAGGTTAGATACATGTTGTGAGAATGTCGCTTATAATCACCGAATTGGAGAGCGGTCGTTGCGATCTGAACATTGATCCATCGCCACTAAGTTAGGACCATTGCGCACAATTACCTCGCATGAAATTCAACAGAGTTCATCGCAGGTGACCGCAGTGAAGAAAAGGGGTGAGAGCAGCACTTATGCAGGGCCAAGCTTACTCATTTGTCCATCACACAACGGCTGGATAGGCGCCTCTTGAACGCCTCACTGACACAGTGATACTCAGTACTCAGACGCTGACCTTGGAACATTTCTCAACCAAACTCTCAGGGAGGATGTGTAAGGCAGTAATAAGGGGAAATATATTCTGAACTGAGGGGCAGGACGTATTACAGGAATCGAAGGAACAGGTGGCCATACTGGCATCGGAATTCGGATTCAAGTCGTCACTGGCAGAATGAATCGTGGCGGCAAAATTGGGGATCGGCATCCAGAGGGAAGTCAGAATTTGAACCGCAACATAAAATCATAACATGCCACGTACCATAGGCATCGCCAACGAGCGAGCGAAACTGGCAGAGCTGGTAGCAAACCAAAGCTGAATGCAATGCATTTCGAATCGGCCCCTACATCTTGCGAATGTTGACTCTGCCCTACAACTACAAAAGAGACTTGCATCGGGATGGTCAGAGGGCATGAACGCGTTGAATTCACCCTCTTGGTCAAGTCCTTGCAATCTTCCAATATTTTGAAGGATTCCCTCTCGGGACATATCCTTTGCTGCCTTCCGGATAGAGCTGAAGCTCGTCGTAAGGCAGAGGATTAGCTGGAGACTCAGATGGAACAAACTGACCTACGCGCAGATGGCTACGTCAGCCTCAACTTCAGAGCCATCCTCAGGACGGTTTTGGTACACCTTGCTCGCACTTGAAGCTCTCCAGGAGACTCGTGCCAGTGAACGCGGAGCTGTTTGCCAAGCAACAACGCAAACAAACAAAGGATCAATCGATTACGATTAGTCAACACAGGCACAGCTGCGGCCCTTACTCACTTATCGCCAGTATCAACTTCAAGTCGTGGCTAGCATATGTTTGTTTTTCAACAGAAGCTAGCATCATAGTCATCCGCTGGACTGTCTGAGTATGTACCAGCAATGGGCCCGCTGGTCTCAAAATCTTTGCTTCCAGGCGACTAGTGAGCTGGCTTTCTTGAGATCTTGGATTAACTACATAGTCTCCCCAGCCATGGCGACATCGTTTAGCTGCTCGAGACTCGAGTGTCTTGGGACGCTTAGCTCCGGGTTTCACGGCTCGTCCTCTGGAAGCCTATTGCCATCGCGAAATTTCAAATTTCAAACCGCACCCTCTTATCTGCACCAGCCATGCGACTCAACTTGAAGCCCCTGGCAAACATCACAACTACTCTGACTCAAAAGCCGCTCCAGCATGGTGCCCCACCAAGTACCGCCTGACTCGCAACGCGATGTTCCCCCACCGACATCAGACTCGCCTTCTACCCTTCATTGTTGCAGCTACCATCATTGCATCCGCTATACTTTGCGCGCAGGCGTATACATGGCCAAACCCTCTTCTCGACGAACTGGAGAGCCAAATTTACGATCGAGAAGGGTACCATGTACGTGGATTACCTATCGGTCTTACACCGTGCAATCGATTTTTCTTTGGCGCAAATAAAGGAAGGACGAATGCAGCGGATTGGCTACGGACCGTAAGTTTGGCACCACTGCATTCTGAAGGCTCTGGATATTCTCAAGATTGTGCTCATTAGGCTTATCATGACATGGCTACCCACAATATCCGCGATGGTTCAGGTGGATTGGACGCGTCTATTAGGTTCTTTGAGGAGCAGCAGAGGCCTGAGGCGAGTATCACTTACGGTTTTCTTTCTGTTATCGTTATGTGACCATGCTGGTATAGAACTCAGGTGATGGGTTCCGGAATACTCTCACCGTGATCACCCAATTTTCAAACCGTTATTACTCTTGTGGGTCCTCGAACATCCTCTGCATCTTCTCTTTTCGGAGACTAACATTACGCAAACAAGTATCCGACAATATTGCTCTTGCTGCGGTGACGTCCATTGAAATGTGGTACGTCATTGCTCACAAACCTCCCGATTGTCTTCGTGTGTTTATGTATCCGTGGGCAGTGGTGGTCCGAAGATCCCATTCCGTGGTGGCAGACTAGACGCAGCAGCTCCAAACAAACCAGGCGTCCCCGAACCACAAGGATCTCTGAAAGCACACATCGACAGCTTTGCTCGTCAAGGCTTCACCCAGGAAGAGATGATAGGTCTTGTGGCCTGTGGCCATACCCTTGGAGGCGTTCAACATTCAACATTTCCTGAGATTGCGCCGCCTAGCACAGCGCCAGATAACACGGACGGGAATGCACGATTTGACAGCCAATTTGACCAGTTTGATAACAAAGTGTGAGTCTTTTGCTTCTCGTAGGTTCAGCGTTTTTACACATAGGTATCTGAATGGTATGACTTCATGCAGGGTTACGGAGTATCTGAGCGGAAAAACCCAGAACGTCCTTGTTGTTGGCAAGAATCAAACAACCAACTCTGATCTGCGCATATTCTCCAGTGATCGAAATCGTACAATGCAATCGTAAGCCTAAAACTCTATTCGCGATGCTTTTCCATTTCGTCAATCACTCATTTCGACAGCCTTGCAAGTCCGAAGGCGTTCCGTACCACGTGCTCTAAACTGATTGCAAAGATGATTGATACTGTGCCCAAAGGTGTGAAGCTCGCCGAAACTGTGGACTTCTTGCGTGTGAAGCCGTATGCATTGGAGCTCACCTACATGGATGATGGTTCGCTCCAACTGACTGGAGAAGTTAGGGTCAGTGTTCTATTCGTCATTCCCTTCCAAATCTGAGCATCCTCCTTTCCCCTATCAGTTCTGGGACATGCCAATAAATCCTCGACGCAAGATCTCGATACTATGGCGAGATCGAGGTGGAAAGAGTGCACGTCAGTACATCTCCACCCTGACCTTTAACCGAACACATGTGTCCAAACCACTTGTCCCCGACCTTCCTGGCATCCAAAACTTATGGTACACTATCGAGCCTATCAAACTGGACGCAAAGAAGTCTATCTCCGAGTTCTGGTTTGAGATCGACGAGGGACGGGGTAAACCGCGGGTTGAGAATCAAAATGGAAAAGGCTTTTTTATCTCAGATGATGTCGTAGTCGCGAATTCGACTTGCCTCTCCCCTGACGCTTTCGACTTCCCGGTCACTGTTGCTGTGAGTTCCTTCCCCTCTAACAGCAAGCCTCCATCGACTGAAAGCAATGATTTTCACACAGATCCGGTCTGACATCCGTCCTGATCGTGTATACATCAAGAAAGACGCGTTTGACAACACAGCAAGACCCGTAGTCATGGAAGACGACTTCAACTCGACCGCCATTGCGACGCATCCGCATCCCCAAAGTCCATACAAACTTTGGCACCTCGAAACTTCCATACCGTCTGGGGCATGGACGGTAGCAGTCCAAGCGGGTCGTCAGACGTATGAAACGCCTTTTGTGGCTTCTGACATCAAGGCACCATGGAGGTCGTGCTGAAGAATGTAATGCAAATGATCCTAATGCAATTCAATATTATCGAATGATTACTTGTATGGCTCCAAGGTTTCGCGCACGACTTCGCTGACCGAATATCCGCCAGTCCAAATCGCAATAGCGAGCTGACCTGCATCTACAACGAGCCCGGTCACAGTGGCCGGTCAGTCAGAATCATAATCACCCAGCCACAGTCCTGAGCAGACAAAACCCCGCATGTTCGCCACAGTCCACTCTTTCCTATCGACCGTCCGGTTGTACGCCGTCCCTCACAGTCCTTTGCTTCCCGCTCGCTCGCTCTAGTCCTTCGTTAGCAACAGTCGTTCCAGCAGTCCAAGGACAACGCCTCACCGAAGATCACCCTCAACTGCACCAGCAACAGCTCCCTCGACACCTCGCAACCCCAGTCAGCCATGCCGGCCTCGTCTTTCAACGACATCTTCCTCGTCCCCTCTCTCAACTCCTTCCACCGACGATCCAAGGCCAAGGCACCTGTCAAGAAGGCGGTCTGGCAGAAACACACTCCGCGCACCACGACCACCAGTGACGCGACAGCACCAAGACCCGTTGTCCGAACACCGCCAGTAGTCGCCGCGGAGGAACGGGTTGTGGTTCAGCTGCCAACTCCGGTCACCGCCAGCAACAAGGACACCGGGAGCGTTGCCCAGCAGGTCGCACCAAGACGCGCCTTCAGCCTGACGCGGTTCACGGATCCCCTTCCCTCCCCAATCCGCTCGCCGCTATGCAGACTGTCGGTCTTGGAGTTCGCGGCGCCGTCCCACAGAATGCCTCTCAAGATCGCCGAGGTCGTGCAGGTGGCGCAGGAGAACACCGGGGTCGAGGTTGAGATTGAGATTGAGGAAGTCGCCGAGGTCGAGGTCAAGGAGGCTGTCGTCAGGCCCTCGAGGATCCCCGTCTGGAAAGGACGCACGACGCATTGCTCGGAATGCGGCGAGCCCAAGATCTTTTCGGAACGTGGTCAGAGAGTGCGTCGTCTTTCTCCCTCCGTTTCCTGTTTATGGCTCACCGTTTGTAACGTCCAGGTCGAGGAGGAAGCCAACGTCGCGGAGGTCGCCGATGAGCACTCCGCTCCTGACGCCGCACCGGCCGTTCCGGAGACCACAGAGCCTGCGTCTCTCCCGGTCGGCCAATCCTCCACCCGCGTCGCCGAACCTGCCGCCGCCCTCCCCGAAACATCCGGGGCCACCAACGTCGAGCCCGCCCCAGAGGCCGCCAACACCAACAAAGACATTCGCGCTAAACTGGGAGAATCATTCGAGGACCCACAGTCAACCGCACCAGAAGATACCGTCTCAGACAACGAAGAAAGCCCCAGTCCAGTCGTAGCACAAGATGAAGAAACACAGCAGCAAATCCCAGAGCCCGCCGCACTCACCGCTCGAGACGAGGACACCACCCCGGCGAACATCGTCACACGCAGCACACCATGGACCCCGCTGTCCCTCCCGCGCATCAAGAAGACTGCAGCCAAGAAGTCGTCCCTCCTGTCGAGGATCTTCAGCAAGGTCAAGGCCCCCTTCACCCCCACCCCCACATCGGAACAGCCTGTCCAGGATCCCGTGGACTCGGCCAAGTTCGCCGTCCTGAACGAGCTCATGCAGTTCAACTGTGAGGGGAGGAAGTTGAGGAAGTACATCAGGCCCGAACTCTTGGTGGCCGTGGACCCGGTCCTGGACGCGTTCTCTGTTACCCCCGAAGCGGACGCTATCATCCGGGAGGCGAGCGTCCTTGACGTGCTGTTCGAGTATGATGCATCGTTCGAAGCGGAGGAAGCGAGAGAGAAGGGCGCAGAGGCAACACCAGAGAAGGGGGAGGCGAAGAGTGTGGAGGTGAAGGAGAGAGCTAAGGAAGCTGAGGAAGTTGCAGGGGGTACGACCGCCACCATCCCGTCGTTCGCGCTGAGTGAATCCACGAACGACGACCCCGACACCACCGACTCCGAACCCATCTTGGGTTCTCCCGAGGAGACCGCAGTGTCCATTCTTAAGGACGGCAGCCCAGTGGAGCCTGTTCCCGTCTGTCAACCCGAGACGGAGAACGCTCCCGCCGCCCTTGTCGTACCCCCGACGGAGGAGAGAGAAGAGGAGCCCGCGCCTGTGGTGATGAAGGGTAAGCACCTGATCTGTTGCTGTCCGCCGAGCTCTGACTGACACTTTTCATGCAGCATTTGGGACTGAGCTGACGAACACGGAGGCGGGGGGCGCGACCATCGTCCCCCCACCATCCGTCGCAGTTGCCCGGCGACATGTTCTGTCAGAGACCCCTGCAGCCTTCGTTCCAGACACGCCACTGTCACTCACAGCCCCTGCCCCTGCCATGTCCAGCGTCCAAGCTCGCATCTTTGCCCTCAACCGCAATGTCAATGCCGCCGCCGCCGCCACTCCTCTCGAGCCCAGTGGGCACATCCGCAAACTGCGCGCCCCCGCCTGGGCCGATCGTGACTACTCGGACAAACGCACGCAGCGCGAGATCGACGCGCTCAGGTGCATCGGGAGCGTCAAGAGAGGCGGCGAGGTGATTCTCAAAGCGAAGGCGTTTGGTGGCAGCGGGGTGGATGTCGTCGAGGAGGTTGAGGTTGAGGGCGGGAAGAAGAAGGTGTTGTCTTTGAGTGCAATGGGAGTTTTGCTGAAGCACAGGGAGAGGATGGCCAAGGAGAACGTTTGATTTGCCTCTGCTGTGTTTCGTGCTGTATCCAAGGCGTTTCTGTCATCGAATTGCTATCAGTTATCCGCATTTTCTCGCAAGAGCAGAAGAGACTGACATGCATGGTATACCGAGAACAAATAAACGTCAATCTACCACCGGCGACGAGACGCGGTGGTGCTGCGAGTAAAGCGTACAGAAATTCTGTGCATGCCTGCTGGGATTGAGATGGTAACATAAACATGAGTGTTGCCTCGTTGACAGAGGTTCGGCTCACCAATGTCGCCTTGCCATCACATCGGACCCCTAAAGACGCTGCATCCCCCCGGGGCCCGCAGACCACGGTTGAGATCATCAAGTGCCCATGGTGGTGGTCTGGAGGAGAGCGAACTCAGAGGCGCTCGAGGGCAAGGTCGCGCCGACGCGTCTTGACCTGCTCCACGATCTCCCTCTCGACATTCCCGCAGTGCTCAGCACGATGGTATCTGATATTTCTAATGGTCTCAAGGAGGACGGGAACGTCAAGTTTAAGCAACGAGTTTCATTTCTCTCAAAACACGTGATCGCAACTTTCAGTGTCACAATTTCGATCGCAGAAGCAGTCTGTGAAGGGTTGAGAAGAAGACATAATTCCCGAAGCGCCACATGTACCATCACCTCCCGCGTTCGAGTCTTCCTATACCCTCTTTCCCGACCATTTTTTGAGTTTTCAATCTACCTCTCAGGACTTTGGCAAGGTGGATCATAATACTATGGGACACCTTCCTCCTCAAGCTGATATGGCCGAGTCGTTAAGGCGAGTGATTTGAATTATTATCGTCACGTGACTCATTTGTCACGTGACACGGTTCACTATCACTTGGGATTTTCCCGCGTAGGTTCAAATCCTGCTGTCAGCGTATCTGTTTTTGCTTCGGTGGAAGAGATGGACAAGGTGTAAGGAGTGACTAATAATGACACGGAGTTGTAGGGAGGAAGCTTTGCAAACTGAAATTCAGTGAGAAAGAATGTCAAAACCTACGAGACCTTTTCGCGACTCGGCCATATCATATTTACATTAAGCGCTCCTTCAGTCTCTCCAACTCAGATTAATATTGTCTATGAGCTGTCTATGTAGGTCTATGTCGCAAGTCGCCAGCGTCGATTCCGCTGTCGTGTGCTTACAAAAGCTAGCCACACTCTTCCCAATTTTAGTGCTTTCAACCGTCCCACCATCCCCTCCATCTCTCCAGAAAATCCACGAATAACATGATTCACGACACCCAGGGTTTCAACCGAAGTTAGGAGATAAGCAGAAACAGGCAGTGGTAGCACAACCGGTGTTGCTCTTCGAGCAGGGGATTCAAGTAAGTTTTCCCTCCCAACTCACCCTTTATTGGCCCATCCCACCCATCGCTAGCGTTCTGCTATCTCCGACTTTGGCTGTATGCTCGGTGTCGATGGTCCGCCTCTGGCGGCCTATCGCCCATCGTCTCTATCCATTCGTTCTACCTATTACTTGCATTTTAATACATTCTGTTGCTACTAGAATTGACGTGACGCAACACATAGATCTTTGAGTTCTCAACGTCCCTACTCTTACTACTCTTACTCGGCTGACTCGGCTGACTTTTCCTTACCGCACAGTCATTATTGACGCTCAGTCAGGACTTTTTTGCGTGTGGTCCATGACTGTTTCTCCCTGTTTCTCCACTCTCAGTTGGGGCTAGAACCTCACACAGTTCATAACACCTCGGTACTGTCATAAGTCAAACCGAGAGACATAATCCTTAGACACTTCACCGATTGCATTTGACTGCACAACTACATGGCGCTGTACATGTAAGTAACCCTCATGAATTTGCCGTCACAGCCTTCCCACTGACCAGGCTTCTCCGCAAATGGTTTCCAATTGGAATATGAATGTTTCCTCACCATTCTGACAAAATAACAACTAAGGCTCACGCTTCCCATTTATTCATCTTCTGAACGAAGCTGAGCTTATCCTAAGCGATTCTAATCCACCCCAAAACAAAAACGATAGAGCGGTATCCAAGTACGAGTATGTTTAATTTGGTTGCAGCAACGATGAATACTTACCACAGGGGAGCGCATAGAGAATGCTTGTATATCAAATGCAAAAGGATCGGTGCAACAGCAGCTCATGATAATAATGACAATGGTGGTACATAACGTACAGTTTCTTTCTAGGAGTGACAAGGTGCTTGAATACCCAACCGGCTCATATTTCCTTCCGTCTCAATTTCCGTCTTCCTCCTGATTACCTCCTCGCCTCCACATCTGCGAATCTCCAGAGAACCTTTACGACCTCCTCTGGCCTCACCTTCCACTTCGCATCCGTCCCACTGCCAGCACTTCCGATACCCTCGGTTTCAGCTATTGCATTCCCGACCTGAACGCCGTTTACCCTGACAGCTTCACCAGTAAACACCGTCTCCGCATTGTCCAGCTCGTTTAGTCGTCGCATCAGCTTCTCGTCCTTTCCGATCGCAAGCACAAAGTCCACAGACAAGGACGAGGACTGATCTGTGTTATCAGCGACAAGCCAGGAGGAGAAGCTGGCGCGAAGCGGGGACGCTGCTGAGGATCCTCGGAGGGCGGGGACATGAGCTGGGCCACCAGGGTGAAGGATAGCACCGACTGCGGTGGAGCGAGAGATATTGTTGGGCAAGACGAGGAAGGAGTTCGATCCAGGAATGATGCGGAGACCGTACCGTTCACCCAGACTGACGAGATGACATAGCGTCAGACCCATAGCCCGTTAAAATAAAGACAAACTCACCTGTCGAAAATATGGTTCTGTGCCTCTGCGGCTTGACGACGAGCCCACTGCCTATCTGACGACGTCTTGTCCAAGGGTCCGTTCCAGAATCGCCAAACAATGGAGGCCTCGCGCTCCTCAATGAACGAGTTCGGAGTACGCTCGGTGAACTGTTCATAAATTTTAGCTTCCCTCCGCAGCGGCAAAATCACTGGACGAACTCACGTAGTGCAAAATCTCAAGACATGGCGCCTTCCAGGTCAAATTGAAGTTCGCGACCATGTTCATCCAGGCGGACTCTCCACTCCTCGTTTGCCGTGTCTTGATGAAGCAGCCGTTCTCAGCAACAATACCGACCTTCGGCAATTCGTTCGCAACCACCTCCAACACACCCTTCACCTGCAGTCCACTCAACAACCAGACTTCATTCTTCGGGTCATCCGAGAGCTTCTTGAGAACATTCAGACTGTCCTCCTCGATGCCCCACCCCTTGAAGCCACCGAGTCCGAGTCCAGCGTCACTGGATATATCAGCGGTGGTAACCTTAGCCATCACCCGCATGACGTTGAAGTCTCTCTTCCAAAGCGTACCCTCAAAATCGATGAGAATGAGGCGCTTTTCGCTATGCTTGTACCTTGGCAATACGAGGTTGACATCCAGCGGCGCAACCGTAAGGGAATCGGGTTGGTGGGAAAGATTAGCGCGGAGACAGCGCAGGAGGAAAGTCGTGACGAAAGCCTGAGCAGATTGGGTGACAACGTGATTGTGGAGATCCTCCCAGCGCGAGAGAGCTTCATCGTCCGACATGGTGAGAGCCTGGAAGATCGCGTTGGCGGTGGAGCGCTTGTCCCAGGGATTAATGGCAATGCACGAACGGAAGCCGCTGTAACTGTATGAACCAGTGAACTGGTCGACGAATGCTCAGTTAAGTGCTTGATTCTACAGAGCTGAAATGACCTACTTCACTGAGGATGAGAGGACGATGCCTGCCCTCCTGACACTCGACGAATTCATGCGTTCTCAGCGCCATACCCTCACGTACACTTGTCACCATAAATGCATCAGCCACCGTCAGGAGTGCCAGGTACTGGTTGAATGTCAAATCCTGCGTATGGAGGAAGACGACTGGCTGGTATGTGAGAGTGGAAAAGCGTGAGTTGATGTGCGAGATCACATCAGCGACACCGCCTTGATATTCGTTCTCTTCGGTGGTCTGAAGGGCGACCTGAATGAGGACGACCTTTCCTTGATATTCCGGATGTCTATCCAAGAACGCTTCAAACGCTTGCATTTTGTGACGTACGCCCTAATAGAGATATCAGAATGCTGCTCATTCTTCTTCGTTGGAGTAACGTACCTGAACCTCGTCGAGCTTGTCACGTCCCACTATCAATTTCATCCCGGTGTATCGCTGTTTCAAGACCTTCACCCACTCGGCAACTTCAGGATTACGCCTGTAGGAATATCAGACACAGAAAACACAGGTGCGGTGGCAAGACGAACCGTTTTTCGGTGAGAGCCCTGACGTCAATGCCAATGGGGAAGACACCGACGTCTACGAAGCGATCGTCCATTTGAATCCCCTTGGGCAGGGCCTCGGCGCTCAGAATACGGCTCACAGTCTGCCTGAAGTGGCGCGCGAAGTTCGCCGTTTGGAATCCGATCAAGTCCGCACCAAGGACACCTTGTAATAACTCGTTTCGCACGGACAGACAGCGGAAAATCTCCGAAGATGGGAATGCGACATGCATGAAGAATCCAATAGTTGCATTTGGTAGCTTGCTGCGGATCATTGCAGGGAGGAGCATCAGATGGTAGTCGTTCACCCATATGATGTCGCCCTCGTGATACGCTGAGACGATGGCATCTGCGAAACGCTGGTTCACAGCAACGTATTGCTTGAAGGACGCAGACTCGTAGAAAGACTTGGTCTTTGGCGCGTCAGGAATGGCGTAGTGCAGACATGGCCAGAGGACCTGAAGTGACGCATAAATACCAGAAGACTGTGTTATAGGACAAGCAGAACACACCTGATGGCAGAACTCGTCGTAGCAACTGGCAAACTCAGCGTCCGGAATCCAGACCGGTAAGCTCTCGTGCTCCTCCCTCATCCTCCACTCCATGTTTCTCTTCAAGCTCTCCTTGAACTTGTCCGTGTTCGTTCCAAGGGTACCAACCCACAGTTTGCTCCGGAGGCGACCATGGACGCTATCTAAAGCATTCTTCAACCCTCCGTTACAGTGGGGGTTGCTCTCAACGTGCCAAGGTTGTGTATGCGTGTATGAATCCTGACGAGAATTCGATAGAGAGCGCGACTTGGTCCTGGTACCGGTTGAACGTGAAGTACGTCGTTGTACGCGAGGCAGAGCAGAGTTGTTGTGCGTGGTCTGATGCTTGCGTTGACTGTCACCGCCCTCGATGGCAGATGTGACGGAGTCGAGGAGAGACTGAGCAGCTGCAGAGGCGCCTCCGGCGGCATTAGGCACGGAGAACCCAGGGAAGCCGAGGAACGGATTCGTAGCCTCCTGACGCGGGGTGACGGCTGGGCTTACGGCGCGAGACTAAGAGCAAGTGATATCAGTACGCTATTGCAACGGCCAGCGTTGAATATTGAGCAGTGATGATGATGGCAGAGAAGGGCCGCGTCCAGTGCAACTCGCTCACAAGACTGCTGCCATCAATGCGGCAACATCACATGAGACTCACCTTGTCCTTGAGATCCTCCACAATACTCTTCAATGGCCCCGGTTTCCCCAGAATGTTTGATCGCGAGGCAGAGGGTGTATGCGTCCCCTTGAATGGCACAATCGAGCTGGTAGTATCGCCGGGAGTGCTTGGGGCGGAGTCACCAAGAACGGCAGTGTTTGGAAGAAAGAGGGTAGCGATGATCGCGCGCTGATTCCTGAGAGAGCTCATCGTTGCCGACGACGTGCTCGATGAGTGGAAGAAAGGGGGGAAGTGTGAAGAGAAGGAGGATTTTGTCGTGAGCTCAAATATAATTGGGAGGGGCAATAGGTCCGATCTAAGCGCCCATAATCAATGACGAAGAAGTGCCCGATATGGTGGTGCAGCGCTGTTCCGGGTCTCCCCGATGCTTCCGATTTGGTCTTGTGCTGTTCAAAGATGGCTGCGATGGGTATTCCTGGAAGATTTTGTGTAGGGATAAGGAGAGTGGAATCCTGGTTAGTACGCCGATATCTTTCAGTTGATGTTGGCGAACGTTGGTCGCAGCAAAAGCGCAGAGGTGAACAGTGCATCACCGAAGTTAGCTCGGCTCGCAAGAACTCTCAGCTGCGAAGATCATATAAATAGGATGACCGCTCCAAGCATGGTATCACAAGCCGTTGTCTGATTGAGAGAAAGCAACTGGCGTTATGCGGCCGACGGATAAAGAACATGTTGGAGTTCTATGTTGCGAGGAGGACTGATTGGCGAGAAGAACTTAGCTCTGTGCAAGCACATTACCATCACCAATCGCCGCCAGGTATTCGGCATCGGGAAGAACCTAAGAACGCGATATCGGCGACTGTTCGAGGATAACAAAAGACAAGTGAACTGACCTTCAAATTGGACACTACGGACTTTCTCCCGTACAGCAGCCGGCGGTACCCACCTGACACTGACATTCGAACGTTTACTCTTCGTCTTCACCCAGTTCATCTTCGTCATCACTGTTCGTCTCGTCCCCTCGATATTCATCCTCCAGCACATGAAGCGTATCTCTCAACTCCTTCACGTCGTCCATCTCCAATCCCATCTGTTGAATGACGTGGGCATATTGCTTCGTGCAATTATCCGCCAACTTCGCATATTGCCCAAAGAGTGAAGCGGTACGTGAGGTAGTTGTTAGAGTTGTGAGAGCTGACAGGGATGAAGGGGTAGTGCCGGACTTGAAGTATCTGGGGAATGATGTTGGAGGCAAAATAGCAGGGCTCTCCACACTTCCATGATAATAAAAAGAATGAGCATTATAAAGCCCAAATGACGAAGGGTTTCTTACATGATAGCCCCTTGTCTCCATCCACCCCTCCAGTCGGAGTGCTTCAGTTTGAGGGGTTCCGAGAAGCCTCTGGAGACATCTACACATCCACTGCATTGATCCTTGAAAGGAGCGTGAATATACGCACTCGATCAGCTGTAATTATTCACCTACAGGTTTCGATAGCTTGGATGTATTCAGTGTGAGATCATACAACTTCGTCTCAAGATCTCTAACGTTTTCTTGTACCGGGAAAGTACCTGCAAGGTGCCCAATCCGCTGGTTTCCTCGTGTAGTAAGAGCAGAAGATAGGTTGGTCATCGTGTGCTGAGAATTCTTTAAGCTGACAACAGAAATTAGAGAGACTTTCGTACAACCTTGTCTCACACGTACCGAAGTGGAAGGGTAATAGTCTCAACATGAGTCGAGATTATGCTGGCCGATTGAAAGAGACTGTCCTGCTGGAGAGATGATTATGCAGTGTGTTCTGGGTGTTCAGATCCTAGAGCTACCTTTAGGTCAATTTCTGACAGCCACGACCCCTTCTCCCACAGCAAAGGAGAATAAAACGGTATGGTCATGGTAGATAGACCATTCAGTCCTTGCAAACAAAGCGCATCGTTCAATGCCTTCATAATGCTTCTGGGCTAAACGCGAAAGTCAGGAGGGCGGGGCAGTGGACAATCGGAAATTACTGACATCGTCGACATTCAGGCTCACTGGGATGCTATCTGAAAGAAAGGAGAAGGTCCAACTTGGAAGCTTGGTAAACTCGTCACGAAATGCTGACAAGAACGAGTGGGTGAAGCCTCCAAACGTCGACGTATCGTTCATAATTTGGAGTCCCTGGGCGCAAATCATGAAAACCATTCGTCGCTGAAGGTTCCTAGTGCAAACGGACCTGGATATTGTCACATTCCTCCACGAAGAAACGGAAGGCATCCTCCATTAAGTCAGTTGACTGATATGTATAAAGTGGTGAGCAACGCAGTTATCACAATGTGGGTGGACACATACCTCGTTGTACTTTGTGAACGCGTCTCGACTCAACTCCCAATCCCCTTCTGTATTCTCATAATCTGCAACATCAGGAAGCCTTTGGGGAGTCCGCGGATGGTAGGAGACATGACTGTAATCCGACCAGTACCGAATGTCTTTTGAGTCCTCTTGCGATACGTCGTCGCCCGATTCCAGACAAGTCTGATACTTGCTCTTTGGAACGGCGGGTTGACGGAGTTCGTCCACAGCTCCATTCCTGCATTGATGAACCGATGTCAACAAGTTTCATTAGACAGTCTAAAGCCGTTCGTACCATTGAGACAGCACGGCGTTTTCGCTCTCCTCCTCCCCATACATACCGCGTCCTAGTGCACCAAAGTTCGCTAGAATGCCATCAATACAAACCGACCACTTCATGCCTGAGTTCTCTCACATTTCCGGTCGAACAGCAATAGTCTAGGACAGAAAGTAGGTTCTCCCTTCATTCAACACCACCTCAGATAACTCAGCCAGGTCGTTTGCCTCACGAGCAATATCGAAACGTACCTTTAACGTCTGGCCCTCGCGAAATGAGACATCGTGGTTCACGTAGGGATCATCGCCTTCTTCATATGTGAAGTACGTTTCCTGCGCGTTCCAGAAGTGTGTTCCGACGTAGTTAGATATGGATCCAGCTTGAATATAGATGATTTCTTTCATCTGGAGTGTTTGCTTGAACGCAGATCAGAGGTCTGTCGCGTGCAGGCCCGGAGAGAAGTTCAAGTTGACGGCGCTTGAGGCAAGCGAAGACGGCGTTCACCTCCCACCATATTGTATTCCAGTCGTCAAACCGAGTCGAAACTCTTCCGCACAGTGCTTTTAATAATAATAACATCCTCCAAGGTATCAGCCTAACTAGACTGGAAGATCGAAAAATGAGGTATGTTGACAACGTCAGTTATCTACCTTTGGGCTCTCAAAGTGACACATTACAA
Organism: Cristinia sonorae; assembly: GCA_021029105.1. NCBI lineage: Eukaryota > Fungi > Basidiomycota > Agaricomycetes > Agaricales > Stephanosporaceae > Cristinia > Cristinia sonorae. The sequence continues at coordinate 600,051 of JAEVFJ010000013.1, forward strand.
ATATTCCATTCTCAAGTTGGACCACCGTGACGAGGACGCCTTGTTGTCACCTACCAGGTTGGCCAATGTCGATGAATATCGCAAGGGCTTGGAAGATAGGGCTTACGAGCATTCTCTTGTGATCGCTCATCTTCGCTCTCACATGAACAAGGTCATTCCCATTGCCCGACTCCCGCCCGAGGTCCTTGCCACCATCTTCTCCTGTTATATCCTCTCCGTTGATCCTGGCCTCACCTCCGCCGACTTACTGTTATCGGACCCGTTTTGTGGAAACAAGAACTTGATCCCGTATCCCTGGGTTCACATAACTCATGTATGCCACGATTGGCGCGAGGTTGCCCTGAGCACCCCATCTCTCTGGAGGACCGTTTACGTCGGGTATGGCTCGTGCAGTGTTGAAGCCACCCGAACAGTTCTTGCAAGGTCAAAACATGCGCTACTTCACTTGCGAATCTTCGTTACCCAGCACCCGCGGTGGTCCACCATTATCTTGAATACTATTCAAGAACTATCCCGTGCAGAGACGTTTGATCTCACAACGCTGAGCACATTCCTTGACAGTCACTCGGTGAAAATCCCGCCATGCGCCCCTCACCTCAGAACGCTCAAAATCCACCTCAAAAGCCCCCTTGTCTTAGCGAGTGCAGCGCAGCACATGGCTGACTTCGGCCCTCCCAACCCGCCCCTCCTCCCAGCCTTCTTGAAAACTTGCAGAACCCCCGTTCTTACCCAGCTAAGTATCATCGGTTATCGCATCGAATGGATACCGGGGACAGTACCCATGTCTCTCACCCATCTTTGCATCTCGAATGCCGAGTCCGTTGAGGATGGTGTGGTCAAGTCTGCGTGCTCGGACGTTGCGAAAGTGGTCGCATGTCTACATGCACTCCAGCACTTGGAACTCCTTGGAACACTGGAGGACCTTTCCGATATTATCCCACCCCGACCGCCGCCAGCTCTAAAAGCACCTCTCCCCCATCTCCAGACATTCAATGTCTCAGGTAATATCCGAACCTGTGCACATTTCCTAGATCATTTTATCCTGCCGTTGTCGACCAAGATCTCCATAGAAGTTCGGGATGTCTTGAACGGCGTGATAGCAAACTCACCAACGATTTCGACAATCTCCTCCGTCGTCCACGAGATCTCCTCAGATTCAACGAGGCGTGCAAGGTTAGCCGTCACCCCCCGCAGCTTGGCGTTCTATGCAGCATCTGTAGACTGGCCACGAATGCGCATTCACACTCAATACAACATCGCAGGGGGCGAGAGCTTTCTCAATAAGCTGTGCTCCGCCCTGCCACTCCATTGCTTCTCCGTACTCGACCTTTCATACCGACATAACACAATGTCTGCTCTAACCAACCTGCTGGGTGGTTTGCGCAACGTCGAAACAATAAGGTTCAACGATGTAGGGGCCATCGACCTTATCACTCTCCTCCACGGTTGTCCTCCCAGCCTGAAGTCAGTGATCCTCTACAACATTGAATTCCAGGACGATTACTTTGACTACGAAGGGGATAATTGGGAAGGTACGCTTCTCAGTTCCCTTCTCAGATTTTTTCGCGGACAGGAGGAGGCAGGGTGTATGGTTGGGTGTTTAACCATCCTGGATTGTCCTAGCGTGCAGCAAAGCGACGTGGAATTGCTGAGGCAGTCAGTCAAGGTTATTTGGGATTGAATTTAGCTAGCAAATGCAGACCGCTGTCTCCTGTGGATATGGATAGGCCGAGATTGGAGCCGTACTAGCGGTACATACGACGCTCGCCAGCAACTCCGACTCCGCCAGATACAGTGAGGACACATGCATGTGTTTGAAGCACTCACAGTGGTTCAATAGGAGGGAGATGGGTCTGAGGGTCCACCGAGAGAGGTGGTGAGAACTGGGGGGAGGACGGGCCAGTTGACGCCGGAGTCAAGTAGTCTTGCTCGAGGGCAAAATTCGATACATCGTAGGCAGCATGAGTTAACGTTTTACAGGTGGTGGGACTACGGCAGTGACAGACTAAATACAAATGGAAGCATGCAGAGAGTGATGATGAGTGTGACGAGTTTAAATTAAACGAGTGACATAGAGTAAAAAAGGGACGTGAGGTTGTAAGGTATGAATGAACGACGAGCTGTGACCTGGGGTATGGAGTTGGGGGAGGATATATGCAGAAATAAGTTACTCTTGGCCGAATCCGACGGTTTCCCTGCAAGCTCATGTTAGATTGTGGCAGAACGAAAAGAGGCAACAAGACGCACTCGACAGCCATAGTCAGCTTCTGCTCCAAGGTGTCATAGTCTTGGTACGGCGGCAGGTCAACTCGGTTGAAACAAGTATGGCTTTTTGGCAGTTGGCTTGGATCGCCTGACTTTTCGATTGTGAATCTTCTAGGACCGTCAGACCCCTGAAGATCCTTGAATCCATTCACTGGTATACGCGACGTTCCAGTCACAAACTGGAGCAAGCGGGATTTCCGTTCTGAAGGCCAGCTTCGGACGCACTGCCAAAACCATTGAACAACTTCGTCGTTGACTTCATAGCCGCGGTAGTCGGTAAACTTGCTCCAGTCGTCACTGTGTTTGATTTCGATGCAAGTCGTGAGCTCATAGGCAACCTGAGAAGGAACCAAGACGACGACGTACACGTCTATTTCGGACATTCCACCAATCAACAATTCCAGCTCGCGTTCGTCGAACACGTGCACGAGACTTGGAGGAATGAGCTCGCTGAACCCAGACATGAAGGCGTCGAACTGGGACTTGACGCGTTTGCTGATCCTATGTTCAACAACACAGTCCACGTACTCCGTCTTGTTATCCTGCGTCACGGGGATATCTGCGCCGCCCGGTTTGAGCTCGACTGTGACGACCTCGCCGAACCGCTCCTCCGTAGTGGTGAACGTCTCGTCGATGATATCTGTGATGTCGTTATTTCTGACATCATGAAGATAGAATGAAAGGAGTAAGTAAGAAGGTACGCTCGCCAAGATCAGATGTGTTGGTAACACCTACAGCATCCACGTCAAACCACGATGCAGATCTGCGTCAACGCTCTCTAAATCATTGATGACAACCTTCCTCCTCAATATCATCTTGTAGAACGCTGCAATAAAGTATGCGTCGAGGAACCGGCGATGGAAGATGGCGAGGCCCAAACATCGCCCAATGAACTTGAAGTACATCAGATGTTCTGGATTGACGCCAGACGCGGGGTTGATTTGCAGTGTATAGTTGTCCTGGGTGGAGTACTCGAAGAGGCAGTAGAAGGGGTTGAACATCTCGTGTGACAGGAGGAAGAAGAACTCTCTGTGTCAAGAACGGTTTCGATTCAGTGGGAGGTGCAGCACATTAGAAACTTCGGCGCACCTCGAAAGTCCACCATAATCCAAACCGTCTTCGCCGTCAAACTTTACCATGAGGCGTTTCTTGAGATCATTGGGAGTATGCCCCATGATCTCCGCATAACTATCCTCGAATATATGACCACGGCGGACCTTGATCTGAACATTTCCTGGCTGCGTGCGCATGGCAGGTTGGCTGCGGAAGTAGATGAGCTTCCGGCGGAAGTCCCGCTTGTACTGTGGCACATTGGCGTCCAGAGAGGATGGTAGCCGAGGGTCGTCCCATGTCGTGGTCTTCGTGTTGTGATCGACGAAGTAGAAACGGCCGTTCGGGTTGAGTCGCATCTCCCATCCGGACGGAAGGGGGCCAAGTTGATTGTTCTGGAGTGTGGCAGCATTTTGAGGCGTAAAGGCGGTGGCTTGGGCAGGAACTTGTGAACGTGGATCTTGCCAAGTAGTCGTCATGGTGTTCAGATTCGCATAGTAAGGGCGTCCTGTATCTGTACGCATCTCAACCCAACCGGCCGGCATAGGATTAGGATGAGACGGTAGGCTGGTACTCCGGGCAGCGACTGAAGATTCTGGTTCCGGTGTCCTTGATGGGCGAGTGGGGGTGGTGGGTTCGTTTGCAAGCATATCATCGACTAAGAGTCGTTGGTTGTGCTGAGTGCGGGCTACAACTTCTTCCACGGCATGAGCACGAGCATTGACAGTCCGACTTGCTGACGGTCGTGTCCAGGTCGTACTGCAATTATTGTGATCAATGTAATAGATCCTCCGAACGGAGTCTATCCTCCGTTCCCAGCCTGTGGGAAGAGGTCCGAGCTCGTCTGTAAAGCGATCAAACGGCCCCGGCGGTGCTATGCCGATCGGAGCTGGTGGGGCAGGCGAAGGCGACGAGGCTATGGCGTTGAAGACAGTACTAGCGGGTGTAACTGGCCTTTGGGTTTGTGCAACGGAGAAGGTCATAGAACGAGGGGAGGACTGTGGGGTGTTGTGAGTTGTTCGTGGGACTTGAAGTTCTTGTGATGATGGTAATGGGGGGACCGGAGGAGTCGAAACATTCCGGGGGATGTACACCTGAACGTCCGTATTTCGTGAGGGAGTGCGTGATAGTGCGCTGCCAGTGCCAGTGACAATAACGCTGGCGGAGCTGCTGTTGACCATGTTGAAGCTTCGCCTCGGACCAAACCCCACAGAGTTGACGATTGGTTGACTGACATTCGTTGAAAGGTTAAGAACGATGCGACCATGCACGACGCTGTTTTGACTCGACTTTTTCAAGTCCAGGGTTAACATTTCTGGAAATACAGAAACGGTTAAGAGACACGAAGGCCGCGACAACAAGCCACGCACCATATGAAGCAGACTCCAGATTCATCACCTCGCAGACCCGGATACTAACACTTCCCAGAAGGCCCTGATCTCGTTTCTTGAATTTCTTCTGGTCGAAAATCTGGACAACAATCATTGAGGTGTTGGTAACTTCACTGCGGAGGCGTTAGTGAGTATTTGCCAGCGTATCAAGGTATTGACATACATGTCAAATGATTCATTCCAGTGAGGTTTCAGAGTCTTCCTCGTCACAGCGGTCGTCTGTGTCTGTGTTCCGTCAACAGTAATCATGGCAAACGGATCAGGGAGACGGAACATGTCGCGTTTGACAAGGCCATCTGCAGAAACGACTGGATGCGTTGTGAGCACAGAAAGTCGTGTCATCACGAAGGGCTTCACTCACTCTTGATCCTGATCGTTTTCCTTTCGGCCACAGGTGAGTGTCACGGAAATTGTGAGCATGGAGTCGACGGGACGTACGGTGATGCGCTGGAACTGGAAGACGCTATGGCGGACATGGCAGGGAGGTCGAAGACGTGACAGAGCACCCAATGTCGTTGAGAATACGTTGGTGTGTTGCACAGCGTCCGAGTCCTAACGAAGCCACGATTTGTTAGATTTCAGGCTTAGCGAGGTCGCGGTAAAGTCGGAGAGCTTGATCTCTCCGGCGCTCTCGATCGTCAATATTATTATAATATTCTCCTCCTCTTCCCCGCCGGCGTGCGTCCATCACAAGATAGATGAGCCAAATAATAATATTACATGGACCTCAGGCCTCAATGCATTCCTTTGCTAGGTAATTCCATTGCAGGGGGTGCAGAGGGGAAACTATTCTACTTCTCTTGTTCACTTGGGGTATACTGAGCTGGAGGAGATGGGAAACACCGATAGCGACGAGGCAGTGATCTTAACGATGGCATCACAGAAGGTACCAGCGCCGACATGTGAGGATGGGATCCGGGGGACAATCAGGCGATAGGAGGCATCACGGATCGAGATTCGAAGATCCCTTGAAAGCAAGGCACGCTGACGGGAATATCACAGTCTCACCGACTTGCTCAGACGTAGAAACGTCCACCCATGGACAGTTGGAAACAAGTGAAGAAAATAGACCGCGACGGAGTGAAAATACTTCCTTGGACTTTCAAGACTCAAAATTCCTAGACCGCAAGACGAAATCACTCGCAGAACTGAATGAGCAACGTTTTGCATCGGAATCGTGCATATTACGCACCTATGAGCGGGTTGCACGGGGTCGTCTATGGTAGTATTCGGAATCTGCACGGGATAGTTTGCTATATACAACTCGGGGGAAAACTTTGCGGTCGAGTTGAGTTGGTGTATCCCATCTTCGAATCCCGACGTAAAGGGGATCAGATTTGGTGCATAATATCGTGATAACAGAGTCGGCCCAGTTGAGGATGAAGAACCGGGCATCGGCATCGTCACCTTCATGCCGAGTGCGAATGCACATGCTATACTGCAGCATGGTGAATGCGAAGTGGCATAAGCCACGCATATTCGCAACCATGTAAGGCCGCATGAGCTCATCAATTAGAGCGCCAGATCCTTTGAGTGATCCGAGCTTGATACCACCATAGTAATCGTGAGAAGTATATTGTGACTGTAGATAGTCTGTATTCAACAGGTCATGTTATGTTATTCGTCGTCTGCAGGTAAATCAAAGCCAGCAGAGTGCAACAACGTTGCGAACTGTATACATTCGAATCAGTATACTTATGAAACATACGGATAAGTGATACACACCTGAACCTTTGCGATAGACTTGACTTGTTCAAAGTCGTACCCTTCACGATCGCTTAGATCACCTATTCAAGCAGAACAAACGTCAACACGGGACTTTGGTGTAGATTAACATCCAAATCTCACCGCTATTGTGATACATGGGGTCCACAATTGGCCCTGCCCGCTCGAAGACTTGAGTCGACGGGAAACCTTGCTCGTGGAAGCTCTGGTGATCACTGCAGCAAGCCGGGGTATAACCAACATGGAGTTCGGGGCTATAGATGTCGGCCACTTTGGCGACGAGTTCCGTCACTTCGGGAGTACCAATGCTGAGGAGTACACACACGTTAAAAGATAGCTCATGAAGACATCTCAAACCTTACATGTCGGGGAGTCCCAATTGAGCAGGCTCTCCTGCAGCGTGATATGCAAGCATGTCCGCTTGGATCATGAGAACCAAATCGGCGTCACGAGAGCGCAATTCCCCTGATATCGTTTGGTCTGTATCGTAAGTCGAGTGAGCAGAAACTGGTACCCACGAGCATAAGCACGAGATCCCAAGAGACCCTGCTCTTCTCCGGCGAATAAGCAAAGTTCTACGTTCTTCTTGAACGTGATGCCGCGACGAGCAATGGTCCGTGCAATGTTCAAAATAGCAATGGTGCCGCTACCATCGTCGTCACCGCCAGGAGCCCGAGTGCTACCGAAGGACCCACGGCTGTCGTAGTGTGCACTTAAGAGGACGGTCTCGGTGGTATTCGTGATTGCTGGGTATTTGCTGCCACATCAAATGAGGATGCACGTTCTGAACAAGTATCAGAGAAAGAAGCCCTCACCAGATCACATTGGGACCGAAACCTGTCAAAAATGGAACGAGTTCACAGCTCGCGCCAGTCTCCTCAAACCGCTTCTTGGCCCATTTTGCCGCGACCACAATTCCAGAGGAGAACGAGTGACGCGACACGATACCAGACTTCCCATCCTCTCCAGTAAGGAAGCGAATATCGTTGGTCATTTGAGGCACGGAAATGTTGTTCACGAGGGCTGCGATGACCGGGTCAAACTTGACTTTGGTAGAAATATCCAGGACCCGTTCGACGGCAGACGACGGAACGGGAATCATTCTCGACGCTGCAGCATCTAAAATGAGGGAACCTCTCCAATTAGAGGGGAGAAGACTGTCGTAAATGGATCGGAGGGAGGGGTGAATTGCCAGGAGGCTGTAGCTGGTGCCCGAAAACATCATCTCCGCTCGTGGCACAACATGCTGTCCGTGGAAGGGACTTTGCGCCTCATGGTCATCTTCTAGCTCGGGAGTCTCCAAGGAACTGAGCCGGTCGAAAAATATCTGGAGGGGGTTGGCCAATATCTCGCCGGATCCACTCATTACCGTCTCAGGCTCTGCCCACAAGAGAAGCGAGTCCTCATTCTGAGGTATGCTCAGACGATGAGCCGATACGTGGTAGGAGTCCATAAAAGTGCCCGGCAGTGACTCGAGGCATTCGAGGTTGGTGAAGTAGATGCCTTTGCCTCCTGGTGCGCGGTAGTGGTGGGACTGGGTCAAGCAGGTGTCCTGGGGAATGCCTGAAAAGCCGAGATGGAACGCCGTGACGAGCATGTATGTCGACGCGGCAATTTGTGAGTGCACCATGTCTACGAGAGGTTGGTGTGGAGAGCGATGAGCAAGGTGGTCGTCGACGTCGACGATGAGCAAGACCGTCAAGACGACAGTGACGGTGAACAGCGTGAAGCAACAGACCGATAAGCTCGAGATCCCATATCCCGATCTCCCGATCATAAATGGACAATCCGCCACGTGCACATTCGGTCCGCTCGGACCACCCGGTCAATGAACGCTCGCGACGACGTGAATATTGTCCTTCTTGCCTCTTCTGAGTCTTCACCTTGTTCTCACCAGGTCAATTTTGTGCAGTTTCATCTGTACGTACGCAAGAGGTACCCAACTGCTCTACTCAAACCTCACATTAGTTTGGGCAAATCAAGTGCGTGGACACTAATTATTTACAAGCTTTCGATAACACTCATCTTTCAGCTCCCAGGCTGGCTGGCCCAGGGATCGTCCAAGTCGCGAAACGCTGTGCGGATATTCCATACGAGTCACACTGTATCTTTGAAGTACATTTGCTGCGTGTCACTTTTTCCCAACAGACATGCCCTCTGCTCCATGGTGGGCCGTATCTGCGTAGCATTCCATATTTTTGTCTAAGTCAAGTCCATAAAATCTACACGCCTCTCACCGAGGTCCCCGAAATTGGTGAGTCTGTGCATTTTCGCGGTCGATGGCACAACTCACTAACCATCCAGACACTCAGGCCTTCTCGAAGAAGGGCAAGATCGCATTCATTCAGGGTACTTTCTGCAACGTTTGGAAACTAAGCGCATAGTCGGTCAATCCCCCACATTGATAATTCTCGCACAGCTCCCTATCTCTCAGCAACCCGTCTGGGCCTTGGTTAATGCCCGCTTTCACGTTGATCAGGACCCAATATGTTGTTCCCTGATATATGGTGGCTATCGCCTTGTCAAGAGACCGACGTATATCATCCAACTTCCTACATATGAATACAACGCCATTGATCAAAAGTGATGAATCAAGACGTTCTCAGTATGACCGTGTAAACTTCGATGAATTGCAGTGGTTGTGTTCCCTGCAATTTCCGCGTTCCTTCGAGCCGCGCTCATGCCGACCAGGATTCTCCGCCGCTGCCCTCAGCCATTTCGGACTGCTCACATTTCCAGTGACCCGTTGATATTTTGGCTCGTGACTCGGCGTGAGTAAATACTCTCTTCATACCTTCCTCAGACTCTTGACAACTTCTGTTGCAGCGGCGGGGCTTCTCACATCAACTCGAGGCTGCGTCTTGAGAACTGCAACTTTGGGCCACTCATTTCATGCCGAGATCCCCATTCCTCGTACGTGACTATCCTATCCCTGCTGATCCTCTGAAGGAAGTTCATTACATACCAGTCCAGGCTGCACGAGCCTGCTATGGCTGCGCACACCGATCTCTGTCCCTCGTCACCGTAGAACAAGTCCGATGACGGAAACATGCTGGTTCCTATGTCGACGATGATATAAGCGACCGATGTCAGTGACTCCGTGTAGATCTTGATCTGGACGCTCACGCCAAAGCTTCGATAATTCACATCCCATCTCTCTTGCCTTTTCGTTGAGCTACGAATGGTCCTAAATCGAATGCTTCAATCACTGCGAACTAACGAGCTGGATCAGTAACTACATCTGCCGGTTGCTTTTATGGTCATTGGTTTGTATGAAGGTTCTTGGCATACAGGACAGCCGGCGGAAAGCAACCGCCAAGTCTGGGGCTCCTCTCACGTAAAAACAGAGTGCTTGCCACGGGAAATTGAAATGAGAGGTCGACAATCGGGTAAAGGTCAATAATATATACGGTGGTGTGTGAGGGAGCAACGCTGGATTTCCCTTTCCATCCTTCCTTCAGAACCGCCATCCCTTATCATTCCCTTGTATGTCCCCTCTTACTCCCGTTGCTCTCATCACATAGAAGTTGACCATCGGCATATATACAGATCTCGCTGGCTGGTACCGGTTCTGCTCAAACGCTTCACCCAGGCTTCCCGTTCCTTACAGGTTGGGGCCATTCTTTAGCCACACCTGTCGTATGTGCACGGCGTCGCTCTCAGTGTTTGCCTAGACAATCCTTGTCATTCCGTTCATTTCTGCTGTGTTATGGGTATTTCACGTACTCTCTGGAGACCAGTTCATTCTGCGGTGAGTTTACCAACCCCTTGTTCCCCAGTTCTTTACTCACATCGGCGCTAGTATCTCCGCATCGTTATTTCTAAACTTTCCCTCACTTTCTTTGCCTTCAGCACCCTTTACTGCATTGCTCAAGGTGTCATCCAATCCTTTCTCATAAATACCGACTTGGGTGCCTCCAATTTCGTTGATGCCGTTCTTCAAGAAGCCCAGGTTCCCCATGTCAACGTGCCATGGCACACAAAACATGGCAATCGCACCGTCCTGAAGATCTGTAGCGACATTCCCGAAACAACGTCCTACGAGACCTGTACTACTGTATATGATAGCGAGCATCAGGAAATCAACAACAACTGGACAACACCAGTGGGTTTCCGCAGGGCGGTACGTGCTACGTTACTACACGGCGCTGGATATGTCTCTCATTTATCGAAGGATGTATCATATCAACCGGGAATCTCGGTAAGTGAGCCTGTTCTCATTCCTACGCGGTACTCTGACACCCGCTCACAGCTTCTCACCATCCCGGCAGGGTCAGCCAACGCTGGTACCACCATGCAAGCGTTTAGAAATTCGACGGGCGCGATTACCGGAGTTGCCATGAATACACCAGACGGATCCTCGTTCTTGAGTGAACAGTGTACCCGCGTTCTACTCTACCCCCACCAGGTGTAAGTGGATGCTCCAGATCAGGCGAGAGTGTTTGTGGCGAGACCCTAATTACTGTTGCCACCAGCCTGCGTACCTCGAAACGAGAAGAAATTATTCTTTTAGTGGGACAGTTTTGGTTCTTTGGAATTTCAATAACTGCAGTACGTCATTCACCATCTGTGGTTCCCGTTCAGGAGGTTTATAGAGATGTACCAGCTTGTCTTCGACTCGATCCCTCACCTGTACGTCGTTTGTCAGTATCTTATCCAGTCTCGCGATGGTTCTAACCATGCCCAGTCTCGCTTTGCTTTGTATGCGGGTACTAGAGACTATATGGTCGTCCTACACCGTTTGGAGGACCCTTGATCTTCGTCAAAGGTTCCAGATACTTCTCGTTGACGAAGGTTCCCCCTGTCAATCCGACTTATTCCCCCGATATTTCCGTACTCGACTGTCATTTCAGGTACGGAACTATACTTTCCACTGATCATTGCATGGCTACATAAGGACCCGTCGTAGATTCCGGACTTGATTCTAAATTTTACTGGGTTGATATGCATTATCGTGTTAGGTTGGCATCTTATCAAGGTATGCTGGTGGTGGTACATCAATGACCTCGTTACTTATGACTTTATGTTTTGCGCAGGCCTTCAACAACCAAACATTCAAACGTGTTGGGCCGCCGGAGAGCGTGGTTCGCGTATATCGTGTAAGTGTGTTGCCATTGCCCTTGCTCTAAGCAATACGGTATACCAACTTCACTTTAGTTTTTCCTCGCCCATGCTGTAGCCCTCCACCTCTCGCTATTTCTCATGACCGCAGCTATGGGTCTGTGGGCTGATCAACTCCATACTGGCCCCATCGCCAACATCTCGACGCACACTAAGATCTACAATGCCCTGTTCATTTTCACAGTCATTGTGGGTCCCTTCAGCCGCTTCTCGATCATATATGAACTTATTCGCTTCCACGTTTCATTAGACCTTGGCGCCTTGGTGTTACATGGTAAGAGCAACCACACTTTACTCCATTGTGTGCGTCAGGACTGATCATAAGCAGGGTTCCTTCGCTGTCCGGCGAGAGATGAAGCTCTTGATGATTCTGTTTTTCTCGATTTGCTTCATCTACATTGCTTGCTGGTCGATCATGTTTTACTCTCAAGGTGCGCAGACCATCTTGGCCTCTACCACTAATTTTACAAATAAAATGACCCGCCGACAGTGTATCGTTGGACATGGATGCAATGGCCGTTCTTTGCGTCTATGGCAATCGCCTCGTTCATCGTTCTCATCGCCTCGGGGGCGTTTGCAGTCATGTGTATGCTCAATTTCGACAAAGGACTTGCTCATTACCGTACGTCACTCACGGATGACCGCTTATTGTATGTATAATCTGGCTGATTGCATTTGTGACACTGTAGTCCACGTCGAGAGCGTCCTTGCCGAGTCGGATTTCCAGCCGGAGATGTTCTCCAACACAGCCGTCAATGACGTCGAAAACAATCCTTGGATTAACGGTCCCATTCGATCTCTGAGCCAAAGGAGCAATAAGCCAGACGTTTCCGTGGACATTGACCTTCAAGCACCGGTACGCTCGTTGTCACTGAAGAAAGACGAGAGTTGGGATTTTGCGGATACAAAACGGCCCGCGATTTTTGTGGTTGAGCTTAGTTCTAACGAGAACTTCAAGGCGATGTCACCTTGAGGTATAGATGCAAGGTGGGGGGTTGTAGTTGAGTGATAATTTATGCGCGTAGATCGTGATCTGTACCGTTCAGTGTGCATATTCAAGTTAGTAGTACTCCTTTGCTGCTGCACAATCATCATGTGCATTGTGACCACAAGTCGTCAGAATGGTTGCAAGGCATAGAGACTGGACTGTACTTCGCCCCGTAGGGGTGGACAGACGCGGAAACCAACTGAGATAACCTGTGAAGCTTTCAAGGGTAATATTATGGAATCACTGGCAAGCCAAGTTGCGAGATGATTTAGTGAAGCCGAGCTCGAGAAAGATGGATGAGGTTAAACCGAAAGTCGTATGACATGAATTTATGAGTGGAGGACTAGGACGGGGCAAGAATATGACAAGTCAAGCTGAAGTTTAGCTGTGGAAAGGGAGAATAATATCCATTGAAACCATTGCTCTACTGACGTCGAAAGTACCGACATTCGTGACTTTCGGTCACCGGGTGTACACAAACGTCCCATCTTCAAAAGACTAATTCAAACAGGGACACCGACAATCTGAGGCATGCCAGGAGGAGGGAAGCGGTGGACACGCTCTATCTTCCATCCGCTTAACTCGAACAACTTGTTCATCTCATCCAAAGTGCGCTCGCGAGTGTTGGTAGCGTGCATAAGCTGTCAAATTGATACAGTGAGTGAGGTTTAGGATGGTAGCATGTGGAAAGGACATACCAGGATACCGAGGTATTGCACGTCAGAAGTGCCAATACCGAAGTTGGGAAGAAGACCTTCAGGAGCAGTGGGCCCTTCTCCCCCAGGAACGTGAGACCACCTTCCGTCACTGGGGCAGTTGTAGCCAATGAGCGCGTCAATGATGAGAAGCTGAGTCTTGGGTGTCGCAGCTGCCCTCAACTGCTTGAGGATCTTGACACACCAAGCATCTCCCCAGTTGTGCATTATGTACTTTAAGACAAAGACAGAAGCATCCTTGACAGGTTGCTCAGAAAAGAAATCGTGACCTGAAGTGGACTGTTAGGATCATGTTGGTTCGCAGTGGACGGGAGAAGATGTCGTCACCTTGGAGAGTGACCGTGCCGTTGAGAACGTCCTCATTGCCTTGTTCCTTCCACATCTTGACAGAAATGCGTTAGAAATATGACTCACTTCAACGAAACCACACAACAGACCTTCATTCCCTGCTCCGTAACCTGAGGCCTGTCTTGACAGATGTACTTAAGGTGTTTGTGGGTCTTTGCGAGTTCGGTGACAACACCTCCGAAGCCGCCTCCGACATCAACCACAACTGAACCCTTAGGGAGACTCGCCCAGTCGAACCCACCTGATCCAGAAAGATGTGAGCGCTTTACCCATCAATAATATCCGAAGATAACTCACCCTCCATTGGGGCACTCCATTGCATGGCAATCATTGCATTTCCAAAACGTCTGAGGCGCCACTCATTTTCTGGGGCCTCCCACCACACGAACAAGGGATCCTTGCGGCCAATAGCGAGTTGTAAAGGGCCATCGTCCGGAGCATCAGATGCCGCTGTAACTGGATCAGAGAAAGCCTCTCTGACATATGCTGCACCCTTCAAGAAATCATCAGCGCTGTTGACGCGACAGCATGGATTAGTTACGGCCACTTGACTCGGAACAATGGGAGTAAACTGACACTGCCGCAGTCACTGCCGCGAAGCCTCGAGTATTGTCATACTTCGCCACTGGGCTGAAGAAATGCATGGTAAGAATCCTTCCGAAAATCTGTCAGGGGAAATGCCTACTCGGCGAGGATCTCTTTGACTGGTTTACCAGTATCCAAGATGGTCGAAATACGGGTGTTCGCAAAACGGTCTGGTGAAATCTCCTTGAAGATATGGAAAGAAGAGAGGAACCTGAGGCAGTGAGCTGCGAGCAGTCGTCAGTATCAAAGTGATTGCAACGTGGGTCAAGTTCATCCTCACCGAGTTTGCCCGCGTCCACTGTGCTGTAAGCTGCAATATCCTTGACATGCAATCCCTAAAGAAAGATATAAATTTCGGTATTCGCACATCGGCTGCTCACGTACCTGAGGACCAGCATCACGAAGAATCTCTGCAACGTGGGCCATTTCGGCAACACTTGCGGCGACGGACTCCTCAGCCTAGGAAGTGTCCGCTTTCAGGTCAGGTATTTTGGTCGCAGGGGAAGAAGACATACCGCGAATGTGTGCGTTGTATAGTATCCATATGGGTTCATGAGCGTGGCGGTGAGCTGGTATGATGCAGCGACGACGGGCAAAGCGATCTCGGACAGCGAATCCTGAAGTGCGACGGACTCTGCAGTTAGAGGGTCATCAAGAGTTGGGTACCTCACGCCCCGCTTTTCGCAAGCGACTTCGATGGCCTTGACCCCATCGGTGATGATTTGGAGTAAAGTTGAGAGGGGGGTAGAGTTGGAAGAAGCCATACTAGTGGTTCTGTCGGAAAGTTGGGACCACGACAGCCTATATATACACGGGAGGGTCAGCGAGATATGCATTAGGCGCGGGACCATGATGGATCGCGCGTTGAGAGCAGCCATCGTGTTCCTGAGACGATGAGGATGGTAATCCGTACGTGAATTCCTCATCTCGCCAGAGTCCATGGCACATCCCATCATCCTTGAACAGGCTATGTCTCGGTCTGCTCGATAGAACGATTGGACAAGTCTACATTGACACATATTCAATGTCAAATAATCGTGCACATGTGTGGTATTGAAGGCCACTTACCGAAACGACACCACCAATTTGGTACAGCCCGCCAGGCCACAAAATATATCCTATACACCAACAACTGATCGTTGTTTCTCGCCACGCCGGTCGCCTCCTTATTTTTCATCCACGTTCAAGGTTATTTTGGGGGAGCATCGAGACTCTTTCGATGATCAGAATGACTATTGGACGCCTGAACTCGTTTGCAGACATGTCGATGCAGGGTTGCGAGCGGACGGCGACTCGAAGCACCCCGAAGGGCAATCTATTTTGCGTGTTTTCCTCCGACGCCAGCGATATTGAGTGTAGATGAGACTTAGCCTCGAACGAGAAAATTGGGAAGGGCATTTGAAGGGCATCACAATTTCCAGCCGAGGATTTGGGGTCAACATCAAGAACATCTCCCAGTGCCAATGTTGCCCGGGAGTCTCACGACCGTCTGTATCTGAGGGAGGCTTACAATTGTCTTATGACATGGTGTCAACGTGGCGGCTCGTTGGCAAAACAACTGGCGACATACCATCACACAGGCCACGCGAGGCTCGCTCGAACCAGGTCGCACGGTCCTCGCAGCACAAGAAGATCGTAATCGGATCGAATATGTGGAATGGCTTTCTATTCAGAACCACTGTGGCCACAATATAATTGCCGGGTTGGTAGCTGGAAAGCCGAGGAAAAAGCAGCCTTCCCTAGTTGCGCTACGTCTTCGATTTCTTGGCACCAGATGGAGAGAGCCAGGCGGATGAGTCCCATTTGAATTCCCCACATCGTAGGAACACCAAAGTGAGTCAGTTGATCATCGAAATTCAAAGGATTATTCTGGCGAAGGGACGGAGACAACTTGAAACAGTTTGAGTTGTACACTGAATAACTTTTATGAGTGCTCACCATGAAGTCAGCGATTTCGAGAAGAATCATAATCAAAAGTGTAGTACTCACATGCTGAATTTACTCCACTCTTGCGATAAGTATTGCAACTTGCTGCAGTCGATTTTACGATGAAGATCCGGTCGTTAGCGCCCGTCGAGTTGTTGCTGCCTTTAGCGGCGTTTTCCGGAGCCTTTGATCTCGTTCCTATATCGGGACTCTAGTCGTATATCGTACTGATAAATTCGTCATCACAAGCAAAGCAACTTTCAAGTGGTTTTTATGTGTAGAAGATTCGATTCCCCTGGGAGATATGGCGCATGAAATGGAGATTCGACTGTCTCCACGTAGAGGGTTGTTTCTTCTTTACGTAATCCCGAGCCGACACATTGTTTTACTACGCGAGATGGGGTTGTCCGAGACTTCGGCTGCCAATATCGCAAAGGACGAAGAGAGCCAGGCTTAAAGGCGATGGACGTTCGCGAAGTCAAGTTCAACATCACGCGCAAACGTGCGTTCTTCAGATCATTTCATGTCAAGTACAGGGACGCAAAGCTTTCTGTGACCTGTCACAAGGTAAGTAAGAACAGTTGAAAACGAATAAATATTCACGACTGAGGTAGAGTCCTAGAAGAACCTTTGTATACCATGCTACTTCTCAAGGTTTTATAAGAATGGCATCAAATCACCTTAGCCGGGAGAAATTGGGACGGTTAGGTGACCAATTTCGAACCCCCCGCCAGCGCGTCCAGATCCATTATGTGCGCCCATCACCTACTCTCTCTGCAACCGGTACTACGACCGCAAATCAGTATAATAATAAGGTATGTCACCTTAGACGGCCTTTACGGTTCAACCCGATTTTCATCCCCCCCTTCCGCCGAGTGCTCAGACGCTTTTCACGACTGTCGTCGACCATACTACCAACGATTTCGTTCTCAAACGCAAGCAGACTCGACTTGGACGGCACAGAGAAGCCTTTTGAATATGGGCTACAGTCTGTCAGAAAGCTTGCTCTACGCTTTATGCGTCCAGGGCTTTTTGTACGGTATGCCCCCGTAGTTTCACCCTCGCCGTCATAAGAATCTAACTTTTCCCCTTTACAACTTGAAGGCTTCTCCGTATTGATGTTCATCCTTACAGGATGGATATGTATGCGTGACCAGAAAAGGAGAAACACAAACCGAGGTGTCATCATTTCAGGTGCACTCCTTTTCCTCCTTTCGACTGCGGTAGGTCTTGATCTTCAACGCTTCCCGACGTGCGTCTTGACCGGGCAGTAACATGCATAGATCTTCATTAATAATATCATTCGCATTCGCGAGGGGTTGATGACCGTCGGACCAACCTTCCCCGGTGGTACGGATGGTTTTTTCTTAGACATCTCTCAGACCACGTTTGTCGTGAAGAGCACATTGTACAATGTGCAGACCTTGGTTCTTGATGCCGTCGTCGTACGTTCTCGAGCATTTCTGTATCTCAGACGTCTCACCGATGCACCTCGTTAGATCCATCGCACATATGTCGCCTGGCAGCGCTGGTATATTATTGTCCTTCCCGTCTGCGGCTGGCTCGGACTTGCGGGTCAGTGACCTAGGCTGGTACAAATAAGTTTGAAGCTGAAACGTCCTTCGTAATGGTCTACAGTTGCAACCATCGGCAACAACGTCACTCTGGCTACACCTGCACCAACCTCCAGCGACGTCTTTGATCATCGCACGGGCCGTTGGATCGCCGTCGTTTACGCTACAACTTTGTCCGCTAACTTGCTTGCAACGGGTCAGTCTGCGACAGGAGATTGATGTCTCTGAAATTTCCTGACGACAGCTCTACAGCCCTCCTTGCATTCCGTATCTGGAGCGTCAATCGCCGCTCTTCAGCTTTCCATGCAGGCAACAATCAGCTTGGTCTCGTTCTTCGGGTGGTCATCGAGTCAGGAGCGATCTACTCTGCCGCCGTTATTGCTTCTTTCTCCTGCTTCCTGGTCGGAACTACCGGTACCTTCGTGACTCTTGACCTGGTACGCAGTTTTATTTACCACACAACTCCGGCTAGTAATGACATTGTTATTGTAGCTTGTGCCAATCATCAACATTGTCTTCAACATGATCATTGTCCGTGTTGGCCTCGCAACTACCACTTCGTTCTCCCAAGCTAACAGCGCGTCCGACGGCCCTGCTTCTAATATGGAATTCGGAAGCAGACACCGTAGTCGCCGGGGATTCCGCAATACCGAAAACAACGACGGTACGAAGTCGCTGGCCGTGGAGTTGACGCGTTACATGGAGATGAATGACCCCGAGATTGGCTCTATTTCCGACAAGGAAAGGGAGTCCACGAAGGGCGGCCATCATCATCAAGACGGGATTGTCGTGAGTCGGGAGACGATCACCGCCTAGTCGAGTGCCTTTCTTCCCCGTAGCATCGGTCCGAGTCTGAGACTTTCGTTTACTTTCCTCATTTTATTGTCACTTCAGACGGTGACGGGTTCCCAACTATCCATAAAGGTCACGGCTGTCACCATAGTTCTTGAAAATTTTCGATTAAAATCCTCGCATCCGCAAGATGATTCAAGTACTGCTGCATGTCCACATAGGTGACCCGTTTCAGCTGAACGATACCTTTGGACTCAGCGGCCGCCCAAATTGAATGGACCATATTCAGATTCCATCACGATCGAAGGCAATCAAAGCTCCAGATAACCGAGTGTTAATCGTCACAAGATGACGATGAGTTCTTCATATTTATACCGCAGTGCTAGCGGGCGAGCACGCGGCAAAGTGCAGTACTTCTCAAAGCTACCTCGTAACTTACTCTTCGGCGGATTGACGTGTGGCTTGTCGCAAGAACGACGCTGTGGCGGGTAAAACTAGCTCAAACTCATATGATAAAATACCACTGGCAAGCCCTCCACCGTAAACCTCTCGGTAATCAGGATGACCGTGACCCTTATAGAGTCCGCTGATCACGCGTTTGCAGGTTCTTGTCGAGCAATGCCATCATAGTGGTTCAGGTAAAGGAAGATTTTTGCACTAGCAGAAACGACGGCAATATATATTTCGCTCCTACTATGAGCCCGAAGGCAAGCATCGACTATTGCCATCCACACACCACGGAGGTCAGGTCAAGCCCTCGGGTCTTAAACTATGAGATTGTCGACCTTGATAGCCTCATGTTTGACAATATTCGTCTCCAGGGTCGAGCGCACCGCTCACCGGAGCCAGTTCATCAGTTGTAAATCAACTCTCTGATTTTGAGGGTGCTTTACGGCTGGGTTTCCTATGGGGATGTGCTGGGGAGAGGTGGTTTCATTTGAGTCATCCAATAATTGCTTGTGAGATGACAACCCGACGCTGGAAAAAACAATTTCCACTTCCTCTCGGCGATGTCCAGAAACTAAATGTGCGACGCGGCGGAATCCTGAAGGAGGAATAGGTCAGGAATAGATCATCTTCAGGTTCCTTGAAGATCATACGCCGAGCTCCATAATACTCCAGGGCCACACGCAGACCACGCTCGAAGAGGAACACAAAGGAGGTCGTTCAAATTGCACTGTACGCGGATTGACGCATGCTCGTCTGCGAGCAGTATACGTACGAAGAGGTCATCAGCATCATCATCCACATAGAGACTGTGAATACACCAGAGAGGACTCGCTAATAATCGCATCTCGTTCGGACCAGCTGGACGCCCCACGTGTTGGACTGAGAAACCACTGCGGGCAGGTAATTTGTACTAAGTATGTCTTTCTGGATTTCAGAAGCTGGAGTTGTCGATTCAACGGCGGCTTGCCTGCACTGCCCGAGAGCTCCGGGTAGATGTGCCGTGAGCTGGTTGACATTGCGGCTTAACTGTGAGGGATAAATTACATGAATGTTTATACGCTGTACATTGCCATGATACTGCACCCTGCTGCCCGAATACGGGATTGAAGACGGGAGATATACTTACCTTACATAGTCAAACCCAGGTCTAGACCCTCAACGCATTGACCCCCTCGGGACACCTTGCCTCCAAGGCAGTCCCCAGGTATTCGACTAACCCAACGGGACGATAGATCCAAACCTCTCCCTCGATCATCTGGCTCAAGTCATACCTCTGCCTTGCCGGTGGACTCCCAACACTCTGCTCCACAACCTCGAGAACGCCAATTGCCGCGGGCTTCACGCTCTTCCCGTCCTCGACCGTCTCGCTCGGTATAGCCTCAGCGACGATGACAGCAGTGTGATCCGGGCTACCCAATGTTGCGTACCCGCCGCCGGGGAAGTTGACTTTGGCAGAACGCCATTGGAGGATGTCGCCTCTGCGCACCCTGTCGTCTCCACCACGCCACTTCCCCCACTGCTTGTACAGTGAAGTCGCCTTTCCGGAGAAGATGAGGTGGCCGTGAGCGCAGGAGGTACTCGGGACCGGTTCAGGGACGTAGTCGAACTGCTTGAAGTACTTGAGAGCTTGATCTGCGAGATCCCAGCATTCGCCTCGTTCGCAGTACTCTCCTGTACCCTCGTAACTCTCCGCGAATCCAGCAACTGTCTCTCCGTACGTTTCAGAAGCCTCAACGAGCGCAGGTCCCGACATCGGTTGCGGGCAGGGAAGGTACTCTGCAAAGCGCTTGACAGACCTGATGTCGTTTGGATCCGCATTGCCGGAGGTACTGAATGCGACGCTGTACCAGGCCATAGATAAGTCAGCGAACCTTATGCCGCCGTACAGCGTCTTCTGCATGCCGTGGGTTTCCCAGGAAGACATAAACGCCGGTACGCCTTCTGCCAGAGGCGGACGCCCGTTGGGAAGCTTGTACCAGGCAGAGTCCCAGTGGGTTTGCGGTGAGAAGAAGTGCGCGAGATCGAGTCCTGCGGAGCCGTACTGTGTGGGCGGTGGGAACGAGAGCGTAAACTCATCTGGAGCAGGGCTTGCTGCTCTAGGTTTGGGGCGTGACCAGGCACGGATTGGGGGCTACGGTCGCGTTAGCTCGCCGAAGATAGATGAAAGTATGCGACGGAGCTCACCGGAGGCGCACCCGGCTCTTCTCCTAATTCCTCAACGTGCTTGACTGACTGAGATGGCCCTCTTCCCACCGATGGAACTGTCAAACCACCCCCAACACCCCGTCTACTTTCGAAGTACTCATCTAGCAGAGCAAAGAACGCCAGCTTGTCTTCCTGAGTGAGGTTTGTCCAGTCGATCTTGGTCTGATCTGATCCTGTTGAGTTGTTTCGGCTCAGAGGCGACGCTGAGTGAGAAGCAGTACTATCATCGGGACGCGGGAAACGACGGGCTACTGGCGGCGGCGGCGATGGGCTAACACCAGCACTGCTGCCTGATGACTGACGTTGTGGCAAAGGCGGTGCGCTCGGTGCTGAGGGAGGTGGTGGCGATGGATGCGACGGAGGTGGAGCAAACGAGCTCCGGGCTGTCATAGAGGATGTCCTATCATGGCTTGCAGGTGATCTTCCTGGAGGTGGAGGTGGTGGTGGTGGCTTAGCCGATGTATCGAAGTTCCGACTAGGCTGGCTGCTGAAGCGATCGCGAGTTTCGGAGAATTTGGACTTGCCAATGTCGCGCGCTTTCTTGATGTCACCGACTGTAGGGACTGCGGACGGGAGGGTTGATGTTTACAATGTGCGATCCTGTTCGCAGTACAGTAAAGTATTCACCTGAGAGATTCCGTAGGGAGTTCATAGTATGAAGCCTGGCTTGTCAAACTCTGAGCTTCAATCAGCTAGCTGCTTTGATTATAAGAATGTCATCTGAGAGATCGACCCTAGCACTCACCTTGATGTATCTTTCAAGCTTCCAAGCACCCTAGATTCAGAGAAATCAAGACAGAAGGGTATCGTAGGACGGTCGAGGATGGGAGTGGCTTTGAGCGGACCATGTTGCTCGATGAGGTCAAGGAACAACCATTAGGCGCTCTTTCGCATACTGCCGGCTCACCAGGGCGGCATTGCGAGCAGCGGGCAGCGGGAAGCGGGAAGCGGGCGACGATGATGGCGAAAAATTGAAGTGATGATACATGGTAACGACGTGCGCTGCATGTGCTCGCTAAACAGTTCCTGCGCTCCAAAACTGAAACATAAATACTGTTAACGTGAAAGAAGTCGTTGTGCGGGGGCGCTTGCTAAGCGATCACAGCAACCGTGGAGCAGAAAATGACATATGCATTAATGATATATCTCAGGTTATCGCGCGGCGAGCGTGCAAGTACATTTAATGAGTTGTAGTGTTGAGACGAGGAAGGTCACTTGGAGTACTCATCCATTTGTGGCGAGGTCACGGTGGAAAGCGAGGACAAGCCAAAAAAGGCAAAGGCTTTGGAAGCCAACAAAGCCAAACAACGACGTCTTGCAATTGTGCAGTCTCAAGTTGTTGGCCACCGTCCATTCGACTGGATAATCATTGTTATCTTTGACGTGATTGCTCGCATCAACGGGATCAGCGACGGTTGTCGTGAAGAAGAAGGAGTTTGCGCAGTCGACGCGTACTTCGCTCGCCACTGGTTTCGACTCCACCATGTCTCCACCGCACCATTCATCTTACACGCGGGGCACTCCCCCGTTTTTCACCCGTGACGTGTACAACATATGATATATAAACCCCTCCTCTCCCCGTCATCCTCTTTCCCAACAACCCCCATCTCGCTCCCACTCTCGCCACCTACCCTGTCTCAGACCCAGATCAACACACCCCTTTTCTTGTGTCTATCTCATCTCGTACAGCCCAGCATGTCGACAAACGGTCCCACCATCTTTTCCGCTGCACGAAACGACGCCGCGAGTTTCGGAGCACCTATTGACCTGAAGAACATTAGCGAAGGTATGCCAGTCCGTCTCCTTAGAGACCTTTCAGTTCGCTCACAGTCTCGCTGCACATGCAGCTGAGGCTCGGAAACTCATGTCCGAGGAACACAAAGCCTTGGGATACCGCCCACCGCCAGGTTCGCTCGCCGCTGAAGCCCAAGCCATCGCATCAAAGCACCCTAAGAAGGCTCCATGCGGCATCACGGCAGAACAAATCCGTCAAGCTGCCCTCGCCGACGCCGAGCGCATCAAGAAAGAACGCGAGGCTCAGAACGAGGGTAGTGGTGCCCAAGTTGATTTGTCCAAAGTGGGCGAAGGTATGTTCTATGATGATTGTTTGACGCTCAGAAAGTGGAGCTGATAGTTGGTGTGATGTGGTTCTAGCGGAAGATCGTAAGTTGATGTCGGAGGAGCACAAGGCGCTCGGTCATCGCCCTCCTGCTGGATCTCTCGCTGCTCAAGCTCAAGCAGCCGCTGCTAAGCATCCCAAAGTCAACGGGAGTGCCCCCGCCACCCACGACCTTCAACGTGCTGCTCTTGAGGATGCCGCCAAACTCGAAGGTGTAACCGCAGCCGTCGCTGGAATAGATTTGAATTTCATAGGTGAAGGTGAGTTGTATTCGGCTTATTCAATTGACTACTTTCTCACCTTCATGTCATAGCGGAAGCACGTAAGATCATGTCAGAGGAGCACAAGGCTCTCGGATATCGTCCTCCACCTGGTTCTCTGGCAGCTGAGGCTCAGGCTGCCGCTGCCAAACACCCCCACTCCAGTGCTGGGTTGGATCCAGCTACTTTGACTAAAGTTGCCCTCGAGGACGCGAAGAAGATTGAGTACGTGTGCTCTTTGTTGTCACGCCTTTCCAACAATTGACCATCCCTGTGTAAAGAACCATTCGAAGGTTGTCCGGAGGGTCTTCTTCGTCCGAGAAGCCCATCAATCTCAAGACCATCACCACCTCTGAAGCTCGCGAACTGCAGTCTGAAGAGCAGAAGATTTTGGGACACCGTCCCCCTTCCGATTCCCTTGCCGCAGAAGCGCAGAGTGCCGTCGACAAACGTGCAGAAGAACCAGTAAGTCGTAGCGTCTTGCCAGAAACCTCTTCATTTCTCAACGTTCCATCAGGTCACGAAGGAGATGGCTGCCGAGATCCAATCCGAAGAACAGAAAGAGTTAGGTCATCGCCCCGAGAGCGGCACCATCGCCGCTGTTGCTCAGAGCCTCGCTGATAAGAACGAGAACGACGGAGGCGAGCGAACCTTGGGAGAGGCTGGCCTCTAACTGCATCCAAGCTTGCTCATCCATACCCTAATTTTCACGCTCGCCTGGTCGTGGCAGAATTAATCCTTGCGCATTTCCCTGCGTCACTGTATTTGTACCGTCCATCGCAACCCTCGGATTCTCTCACCGTACATAGCATTTGATAAACCACCTTGTATCACGTTAGTAGTATAATCTCCAAGCAGGCTCTCAATGCCATCGTTATTCGTCTCTAATTCCTTCTTTGATGATATCAAGTGACTTGTTGAACGCTAATGACTGATCTCGGTAAGATCTACGCGTTTGGAGACGTCATGCACTCAGCCTCATCTTGCTCTTGCTCTTGACTACCACCTACATCTTGATAACTCCAGCGCAGGTCGTTCGCCGTCAACGATGTTCAAGAAACCTCTTTCCGATCTCAAGACATCAGGTATGTACACATCAATGATTCACGAGATAACTCATGAAACTGACTACAACCCGAACCGTTTTTATTCTTGGCCATGAACACTTCGCTCAGCCCCGATTCGTGGCTCTGACCGTCGCAGGCTGAAACAGCGTGTCATAGATCGATACGAAATTACGCCCGAGGTTGGGGAGCAACTTGTCCCTGATGGAATGCTGTCGCAGAAGTTCAGCACACATTTAGACGAACTCGGAGTGGGTCGATCTCGTACAGTTTCCTCCTCATTCGTCTGACCTGGTCCTGTAGGTTGTTTATCTTTCGCAAGGCGGAGATCCTTTGTGGTTTACGATTGGGAAGGGGTCAGATGAATTGATACCTACTGGTGTGTACCACTTTCCTTCAGAGTTTTCCCTGTGCTTAACGTCGTTACGTAGTATACACCTTATGGAAACACCCTTCACTCCTACCCATTGTATCTACTCCTGCTGCTGTCATACCGAAGCTAATTGGAGGAGCAGACCTGATGATCCCTGGAGGTACGTTTCCTCTCCAAAGGCACTCAATATCACAATTGACATATCTACACTCCGTTCAAGCAAGTCGTCCAGCACGTATCCACACTGGAAGCTGGTCAACTCGTCGCTGTGACTCAATACCATCCATCAATATCCAAGCACAACCCGAATGATTCAAACAATCCTACGCTCGTTCCTCGCATTGGTCCACCACTAGCAGTTGGTCGTATGGCGCTGTCAAGTGCGGAATTACGATCTCGAGCGAATCAGGATGGAGAAGAGAGGAAGGGCAAAGCTGTACTCGTGTTGCATACGTGGAAAGATTGGCTTTGGGATATGGGAAGTGGGAAGAAGACGGACGTTCCGAAGCCTAGAGAAATCGAGGTTGGGGATGCCGAAGGGGGTCCTGTCCTGGTAGAGTCGGATGATGAAGAAGAGGGCGAGGGGGGTGAGGGTCAGGCTGAGGGAGATGAAAATGGCGCGTCAAAGCCTGACGATGTACCTGCTGTAGTCGAGGATGCTGCACCTAGACCTTCTGAGCCGGAAGCGTGTCCAAAGGTCATTCTCACTCCCGAAGGCATGTTTCATCCCATGGCTTTTGCATGGATCATGTGGCTAACCTACGGGCAGATGTATCTCACTGCCTCCGTTCTGCTCTCCTCCAAGCTCTTGTTACGACACTAAACTCTCTCCCACCGTCATCATTCCCCATCCTCGCATCCACCTTTTGGACAACACATATCCTTCCGGCAAGGCCTGCTCAGGCTTTGGGGACGCATGGTCTCGCAGGTACGACGCGTTTATTCATAGTATATCATCCTATTGCATTAACCTGACTCATTTATGAGCCAGATCCAAGCGAAATTGATATCAAGCAGTCAACGCACAAGTCTGTCAAAGTCTTCCTCAAAGCCTGCGCTAAGGAGGGTCTCGTCAAGCTCAAGGAAAACAAAGGCGATGTCTTGATATCTGGTGTGTTCCCCGCTCACCCTGCTGTTGCTGCACATCGTCCACATAAAACGGTTGGTGCCGTTCAGGCTAAACTGGAACGGGCAGAGGAGCGAGAACGGAAGGAAAGGGAGGCAGAGGAGAAGAAGCGAGGGGAGATTCAGGTGACGGAGCTTTGGAAGCCATTCGGCTCAACAGTGGGATTGTTCGTGACTGCGGGAAAGAGGTAAGTCAGTACGATCATCCATTTGAACTTCTGATATCCACGACGCATATAGCTCTCAAGAATATTACACCCTCTCCGACATCCGAGAGTTTTTCAACGCTTATATCTCTGAGAGAAACCTAGTCAATGCTCGGGAACAGCAGTACGTCAACGTCAGTGAAGACGACGCTCTGTCCGGCGCCGTCTCCGTCAAGGGCGAAGAACGACCAGAGTTCTTGAAGCGAGAAGACGCACTCAAACGCATCAAGGAGAACATGCAGAGCTGGCACCGCATTGGCATCGACGGCGGGGATGTTGTCACGAAGTGAGCCCTGCATTACCCCTATACAGAGCCCACCCTGACATCCATCGTTACCCCAAGGAAGGGTGCTGTGAAGCCGATATCCGTTGTCGTCAAAGTGCGCCAGGGGCGCAAGGCGGCGACGCTGGTGACTGGGTTTGAATCTTTCTTCTTGAAGGCAGATTATCTTGCGGAAGAGCTCAGGAAGGTTTGCGCGGGTTCAACCTCCAGTGTGTCTTATTCTCGCCCTCAACAACTAGCTCTTCTCATGCGCGTACGCTTTTCACAGTGACCCCTCTTCCAGGCAAAGCCTCGACCGATATGGAGGTCATGGTCCAGGGGAAGCAGATACAAGCTGTGACGGACTTTTTGATTTCCAAAGGTGTCCCCGAGAAGTGGATCGAGGCGGAAGACCAGACCAAAAAGAAGAAGTAATTTTTTCATGTGCAGAAGTATCGACAGTGTAGCATATATGGTGAGCAAACCGTTCGACCATTGAATCGTCCACTGCTGATGGCAATGCAGTTCTTGTTGTAGCCTTTCATGCCATGTATCCTTGGAACGATGGTCCCAACTTTCCAAATCACCTACTGGTGCTGTGTTGCCGGTTTGTGGCATAGGAACGTTCGCCCTTTTGCGTGCTTCCTCGGCTACCGACATCCAATTTTCACGCTACCGCACTGACGGACCCACATGTCTTCTCGTCATAAGACTGGAGCTTTCTGCTTGATTTATGCCAGGCCCAGGAATAAGTTCTCATGCAAGAGTTCTGTTCTCACGTCAAGAAGCTCAATAAGTGTGGTGTTGACCTATTTCGACCGCAACGAAGCCCGGTGGATGCGGTTGGGCTTCCGCTGGTACGAACGTGCTATGACCTTGGACGGCATCATGCTTATTTCGGGCAGACAAGGTCTCGTTTATTTCTGCGAGCTCCCCACTATATTACATCGTGGAAGGCGGTGTAGCTACTCTCACAACTAATCCTACTCTCGATTTTCAACAGAATGTTGCACAAAGCCCTCATCGCCTTCCTCTTCTTTGCAAGCAACGCTCTCTCCCAGAAGATCATCCTCACCAACGACGACGGATGGGCAGTCGCGCAGATTCGCGCTCAGAATGACGCGTTGAAGGCTGCTGGTTTTAATGTGAGCTTGTCTTCACTGTAGTGAATGAGGTCGAAGGCTGACGGATTCGTAGGTTGTACTCTCAGCACCTGCTGAGAATCAGTCCGGAACAGGATCATCTACCGCAACTCCGAAAACACTTACGCAGCCTTGTCAATTCAACACTTGTCCGACTGGATCTCCGGCAGAGGGGTCGGATGCCAACGATCGTGAGTTGGATTGTTCGTCTGTATCTGCGATCTGACAATATTGGTAGCGCGACTGAACTATGTCAACTCGTTCCCGTGTGTACATGTGTGCCATGATTGGTAAACGTACCGTAGAGTGACATCCATATCTAGGGTTGATGCCGTACGCTTTGGGATACAAACCCTTGCACCTGAGTTCTTTGGCTCGAAGCCAGACTTTGTTGTCAGTGGACCGAACGTTGGCAGTGAGTTGTGGTCATTTACTACTCGGTCTAATATCCACATATTGACAATACGGCCCACCACAGCGAACCTCGGATCCGGTATCACAGGCTCTGGCACAGTGTATGTGAATCCTGTTATACAAGCTATTTCATGCAAGTAACGGAGCTTCAAGTGGCGCGGCTTGCGAATCCGCATTGGAAGGGATTCCTTCCACAGCGTTCTCCGCCACCTCCAATTCCCAGGTCTCTTTCACCACGTTGACAACAAGCCCCAACTCCGCAGCAACACTTGCGGCACTTCTCTACGCCCAACTCACTACGACTTTCACCAAAGCCCTCGTCTCCCCCGCGTCCCGACCCATCTTACCTCCGAACATCACACTCAACGTGAACTTCCCTTCCACGTCTGGGTGCTCCAATGCATCCCAGTTCAAGTTCGTATTGACGAGACTCATTTCGGATTCAAGTGCCACGGATGTTCAGACGTGTGATACTACACATCTGCCCGTGGAGACGACTGTGGTGCATAGCAGCGGGTGTTTCGTAAGCGTGTCGGTTATCGACGCGAGGACGAAGAAAGATGTGGATGCGAGTACTCAGGCTTTTGTGCTGAATCGGATTGGTGGACTCCTTAGCTGTTTCACTTCCTGAGCTTAGGAAGTGATATAAGACAAACGGAAATAACCATGCGGTACTTCCAAAGCCGCGCAGTCCTGGCCCCTTTGTGCTGTGACGTTGTCGGTAGATATCGCAATCGCAACATAGTCTCCCTCCTGTGGACTGGACAACTGAGTACTGGTGAGATGGGGATGTCTACGGTGTGAGCCTCATCTCTCTCGATCATAGCAATGTTACGGGCAACTTCATCACCACTGCACCAAGGGAGCGAAAAACGCAGTTCACTCAAGACTGCATTGACTCGGACGGAGTAGTATGAGGTTCTCTGACCCATGAGAGGATTACCTGCGGCCACCTCTTCCCACTGGCATGAATTGTTTTGTCATTAGCACGCCAGTCTCTTTGCGAGGTGACATATGGTGATCATGAGGCCTGTGGATCATCCGGGGGTAGCAGTAGAGGGTGCGGAAGAAAGTTTGAGTTCCAACTTCCGAGGGCATGTCGTGTGATCACTGGCAGTGGTATCGCTGTCACGCCCATTGAAACAAACACTGGATGGACATGACAATCAACTTCTAAGTAGGGCGTCCTCTTATTGAAGCGTGCGATGCCATTGTAACTGTATTGTGGTGAGAGTTATTGACAGATGTAAACCTTAGTACCGTCTGTACGTATACTGATATGGTTTGTTTTCTGGAGTCTTTCCTGAAAACGGGATGTAAGTTCACACTTCACATTATGGACACAGACGTTGTTGCAAACTACACCAAATCGAAGAATACGCAAGCGGGGTAAACTCAGGTTTAGAAGTGAGTATCACTAGTCGCAGTCTCTTTCATCGCGGTACGGTCGCCATTCTAGATGAATTTACCAGTCAATACCAAGTCATAGATATGCTATGAGTGTTCAAACCTTACGAGCGGCACCTCGCTCTGCCATGTAACGATTTCCAATGATAATTCCAGCAGTCTTCTCAAGTGATCCTAGGAACCAAAACGGCTAGGTAAGAATGCTGGATGTGTCGGTTTGCGTTCCGTCACGTACCTTTGATTCGATTACCTGCAGAAACTTTGCCGCTCCAAGTATTATCTGTCTTTCCAGTACGCGCAGGATCGGGCCTAATGGTTGCATCATCCTTTGACCCGCGGTCTTGATAAACTGTTCCACTCGCTGTTGCCTGTTCCCTTCTCTGAACATCGCTAGCTCCCGCCCCGTAACCACCGGCTCCATATCCACGACCATAGTTGTCAGAAGCATCCGCCAATGATGCTTTTCCGACTAATGACAGGCTCCGAGAGTTACCAGGAAAAGCCGTTGCAGGGATTCCAGGTTCACTCTGAGCACCTGTGTAGTTCCCAAAATGGGCACCAAGTGCTTGTCCAATGCGGCGAGCACGAGTTGGACTGCCAGCGGAAGATTTCGGACTATCCCCACTGTCACCTCTTAGCGGGCTATCTACTAAGTAGCAGAGCATGGGCTCGCAAGTCATTCGAAAAACCAAGAGAAAACTGGGCGTACTTGGATCCTTCTTTCCGTCTTCGAGAAAGCTATCATCACGGGTTCCATGGGCACTGTCCTGGCATTGATTATGATATGGCATGAATGTATTTGAAGGATTCAAGTGGGCAATTCGAGTCGAGGGCAGAAGAGAGAAGGGAGCTTTATATGTTGCGGAGACGATGATGTCACAGCGCCTGTGGTCGCATCTGGACACCGGCCTCGTGGATATACACTGGGAGGCATGGAAATGGGTGTTGTGGACGAAAGACGTCGACGAAGATGCACTTTGCAGCATGAGTTTTCGGAAGAAAGGATGGCGATTGATCTTAGGAGCCCAGAGGAAGCCCTGTAAGTCTGTGACCAACATTACGGTGGCGCCCAATAATCCGGCTTTGTCCTGACAATGTCCACGAACGAACATATCCATGAGCTCCGACCATGCATGCAAAAGTGAAACGGTACAAAAGATCCGGCTCCATAGAATGTTTGCACCAGGATGGAACTGATGCGGTAGTTCATAGAGCAAGCGGACATCGGAAGTGGGTTATGAGGATTGGGATAACGAATATACTCACAATGAACTGGCATCAATAAGATAATGCTTGGCAAAGCGAGGACGAAGTCGACACTACAAAAGAGGAAGATGATGGTCAAATAAGTCTGCAAAAACGCCAGAAAGAAGTCACGTACGGGGGCTCTGGCGGCCCCCATTGCCAGTGGACCCATCTCAGGGTACAACTGGCCGGGTCGCCCACCCAATTCCCAGAATGTCACCACGACCAAACCCCACCACTACGAATGCGAAGAACCATTGGACTGGCCAGGTCCGCCGACCCTCCGCACCCGCCACCCATCCGCCCGCCAACTGTCCCCAATCACCCCCGTGCTCCATCCATCGGTCCTCGAGGTCGGTCGGCGTGTGCGTGTGTGTGCGTCGGGTGTGCGTGGCGGGTCGGTAGTGTTGAGCAAAGGCGGGAAACTAAAGCAGAAAGAAAAGAAAAAGAGAAACTCTGACAGGAAGATAAAGGTGTCAGCGATCAAACGGGAAGTGGAGAGGGTGCGCGTTCTGGGATGTGTTGGAGTACCACGGCTGAAGATCAAACGAACATTCGGGTGGGCCCTCGCCGAATGTCCGCCTGGCCACCAGCCTCACCTGAGTGTTCTTGAGGTCTTGATCCATCGGGACCTGTGAAAGAAGAACGTTTCTCTCGCTGTCAGCATCATGTTTGACGAGAGAATGATAGCACAAATCTGTTTGCGTTCCGATGCTACCCATCCATCCATCGGGTCCTCGGTCGGTGTGTGTGTGCGGCGGGTGTGCGTGGAGTGTGTGCGGCGGGTCGGTCGGGTCCAGATCTAGAGCAGAACAAGAAAAAAAAAGGGTGTCCCCGACCAGCGGGAACCTTGACTCCTCCTCCGACATCCCTCCAAGTCCAACGTCTATGAAGAAGTCGAAGTGAGCAAGACTGGCGACCCCGAACGTGCCTCTGAACACGCACCGTCACATCGCCTTACATCACTGAGCGGTACTTGACCCCAGCACGCGCACCGGCCTCCCTGAGATCAAGGAGCTTCACTCCCGGGAAATCTGTCATCAGGAGGTCGGGCGTGAGGTGCTGGACCGAGCGGAGGCGGATGGCGGGTCTCGTCTGGGCATCCTCCAGCGCGATGAGGTTGTGCGCGTAGGACTGGGAGGACGACCCGTAGACTGCGACGAAGTCCTGCTTCTTGGAGATGCGAGGCTTGGCTCCGAAGATGCGCTCCTTCAGGCTCAGAGGGACAGAGACCTTGTTGCGGGCGATGCGAAGGTTGGTGGGGTAGGGGTCTTCGAGACGGGCGTGGGCGGGAGGAGGAGTGGTGTTAGCGGGAAGGCTGCGTGGGCTGGTAGAGGGCATTGTTAGAGTAGAATGGGCAATGTGTCAAACACTGAAGTAGAGGGCTCTGGGTAAGAAAGGTGGGGATCTCGCAGTGATTCGGGCGAGGTTTTATAGCACCTCCGGAAGGTGGCTGCCAATTCAGAGGCTGAGGTGGTAGCCTCTCTCCGCGGTACATCGTCCGAGGACCTCAGAGTACATCCGCCGAGGATGGGTGTCCTGTACGCACACAGTTGTTATTGCAATCATCTCACAAGCGGCTGGACGAACTGACCTGTACCCGTTGTGTCGGCTCTGGGATCATTTCTGCGTCCACGACAGTATCACACCTTTCTCGCTAGTCACAAAAGCACATTACTTATTGCAGAAATAGAGAGGGGTGTAATTTGTGGAAAGGGTGCATTGAGAGGACGATCGTCAGGAACAAGAGACGACGCGACGTTCAGCGTCACAGATGTCACAGGCAGTGACGGGACGCGAACGTGACATTCCTCCTCCGTGTCCAAGTCCAAGTGCGACAGCGACCCTCGTTCCACACGTACACACAATGAGAACGCAAACATGAAGAACGAGGTCGAAATTTGTGCAGATTACGTAATCATAGCAAATGGACAGAATGTCGTCTCTCCAGCCTCGATGTTTCAGCGATTTGAAACAAAACAGGGAAGGAGACACGAGGGAAAAGAGAGAAAAGAGAAGAAAATAAGAAAAGAAAAGAAACAGATAGAAGAAACCAGCCGGAACGCAGACGAAAGAGAAGATTCTGCAGAGAGGCTGACCAGCAGCCCAAGACCTCCACCCCCGACTCAGTCACCACAGCCCCCTCTCGACGGGGCGCCGGCATGCCCCGCCGAGTGGATGGCCGTAGCTTCCAAGTCGGAAGCTTCATCGGCCATCGCACAGGAGAGCGGAGGCGACTGGACTCCAACCATCGGGGCCGGCTTCCCGATGGCTGGAGTCCAGATCGCCCCCACTCTCCTGCACGTCCGCATCACCGAGAAAGGAAAGGAAAGAGAGGAAAGAGAGGAAAGAGAGGAAAGAGAACGAGAGTGAACGAGAGAGAGAAACCGAGAAGGGAAAGGAGAGACAGATGGAGAGAGAGAAGAAACGAGGACGAGAGGAGGGGAAACAGGAAAAAAGATCAAGACTGGAGCAGAGACCGAGAACGTAGACCGAGCGAAGAAAACAGGATGAGCCCAGGCGAGAGGGAAGGAAAGGAAGGAAAGGAAAGGAAGGAAAGGAAGGAAGGAGAGGTAGACGAGACCAGAGGAGGAGAGGATGACCAGAGGAAGAGAGGGGGATGAGACCGGAGAGGGAGAGGAGAGTGGAAGAGCCAATGGAAAAGGTCACCTTGACAGCTCGTCAGCCGTCGTCGTGCTTGAGGTGCTTGAAGGGGCCCACGCGCAAGGTTGATGCTAGACCTAAACAGAAAGGGGAAAAGATTGGGTGGAAGGGGGAATGGGCGGACTCAGGCTGGCATGTTCAACATAACGTTCTGCGAAACAGAAAACCCAAGCCAAAACGACCTTACCGACGAGCGAGTAGTTCCACTGACCCTGATCCTGCCCCCATCATTCATCGGTCTCCTCGAGCTTGAGTCTTGGTCCACGCACGCACACACATTGTTGAGGTCCTCGGTTCCTGGGATCTAGTCTGAGAGGATGCAAAGTGTCAGCGCGCAAATGGCCGCTCGGTTCCATCGGGGGTTCGCGAGGGTATGGTCAGGTCACGAAGGGCAGAGAGTGGACCAGCCACAACGAACGAGAGAGCAAAGAGGGAAAGGTGGGAAGACGACGGCGAAGGAAGAGCTCAAACGCCCCGGTACTTGATGTCCTCGAACGTGGCGGCCATCGAGCAAGGAATCAGCGAGACACCGAGCATGTGAGAGCCGAAGTCGAGGATCGGTTTTGGCTGGAGGTAGGGGCTGGTGGAGCGGGGAGGAGGCTTGGGAGCGAGAAGGTGGAGAGAGCGGTAGACAATGTCGGGGCGGGACTGAGCCTCTTCCAGAGAGAGCTTGACGCGGGGAGAAGGGTTGGGGCGACGCACAGCGTTCGAGCGGGTGAGCATGGTGAGCATAGTGAGCTAGTAGTGGGCTGTTAAGCAGGTAAAATCGTGAAAAGGAAAGCGGTGATGGAGGAATAGTGCGGGGACGCGACGTTTATATGCAGTCTGGGACGAGGCTGGCATCGTCGCCATCCTCTCCAACGCGATTAGCATCCGCAGTGTCGAGTCATCATTTTGAGGCTTTCTCGACGAGTTGTGTCTCGGCCTGGCGTGCTCACCGCGGCAAGTTATGGAACCGCGGGACTGGATCGATGCTGACCATGAATATGCCTATACAGAGGAACGATTGTCTTCCGCATGTACTAGAGGCTGACTGTGGGAGCCTAGAATATGCCTCGGAGGTCGCTTTGAACGAGAACTCTATGAGACGTGGTCCTGAGGCGAGCTCCGAGCGCGTCCGTGGCACGACTGAAAGTGACAGTGTGAAACGCTACTGCTGGCTGAACACCCGAAGCGACTCAGACTTGAAAAAAAATGAGACATATGATGAACGAAATACACCTCCCTTTCGTTCTGAGTTGGATCGTCAGCTCGGAGTGATTCGATACTTTGACAGTCTCACCATCTTCGAGTTATAGTTTTGAACTATTTCATCATTGTACTTGCCCACAATGATAACATGTGCCTCGTACTGGTATCTCGGAGACAGCACGATGCGTTCGGGTAGAGAGAAATTGAAGTATTGGATGCACGGTCCACGGCGCGCATGAGCGGCAGACTTGAGCTTGAGCGCCCTCTCTCGCTTCGCTCCGCTTTTTGTTATCTTGGACTCCTTGCATTAGATTCCAACTCTGCTAAGTAGAGGTACTACGTGCTAGTCTGTGCTCACATCAAGTGAAGCACGAAAAACGAAAAGAAAATGTGAAGGGCAATTGCGAAGAAACAAGTGAGCGTGGTAGTGCAAAGCCTGATCAAAAATCAAGACGAGGTGCGTGGGATATGAATGGTGTCGTTACAACTACAATGCGATGTTGAGGAGATCAGGTAATAAGGATAACACAAACAGCAACGCACTCTATGGAGAGAGGCATGGAGTAGGGAACGGTGACGGGCGAGTTACTCAGTCCCAACGGCGACGAAGGCGAAGGCTACGGCCCTGGTTGCCACGACCTTGGCCACCCTGGTTACCACGACCTTGACCGCCGTTGTTACCACCCTGGCCGTTGTTGTTGCCGCCCTGGCCGCCGTTGTTGTTACCGCCGTTCTGACCGTTGTTGTTGCCGCCATTCTGACCGTTGTTGTTGCCGCCGTTCTGACCGTTGTTGTTACCGCCCTGGCCGCCGTTGTTGTTACCGCCGTTGTTACCACCCTGGTTGCCGCCGTTACCACCTGCAGGCTGACCATCCTCAGTGACCGTGAACTGTCGAAAGAGTCAGCCAACGATATAGCGTCAGGAAAACATGAACATACGTAGATCATGTCATCGAAGGAACCATGTTGAGCGATAGGACCAAGGACGGGTTGATGATTTGCTGCGGTGTTGATGGAAGCGAGACGATAGACACCGGCAGGGAGACCGCTTGTGACGTCGGCGGTCAGCACACCATTCTTAGCAGCATCATTCAATCCCTTGAAGAAAGCGAACTTCTGCGGGTTCGTGGGGGCAATCTGGGTGAGGGAATCGATTTCCTCAAGGACGACGTGAGAGTGACCGCGGATGTCGCCCTGGCCGTTGATCTGCTGGGGAGCGGAGAAGTAATTCTCTTGGGCGTTGACGAAGTTACCAGTCTCGAGATGGGCGATGGCCATGCTGATAGTGAAGGGGGTGTTGGCCTTGATGGTACCGAAGTTGGGAGGGTTGGTGAATTTAGACGAGGGCATGTTGTTCGTGGAAGGAATGACACCCATGGGTGCGGGGTTACAGGAGCCGCCCTTGATCTGTTGCCCGTTGGTCAGGGGGAGGTTAGGTACGGTAAGGCAGAAGTTGATGAAGTTGTTCGTTGAGGTCAACGACGCGACTTGACCCTCAGCGGGGGTACCCTGGCCATCGTTGGCGAAGCCCTTGGCAATAACCTTAGGGTCCAAAGCTGGAAGAAAGTCAGCTCAGGGTGACCTATGGAAGAAAATAGACGTACTGGTCGACTTCTGAGGGTCTCCATTGTTGTTACCACCGTTGTTGCCACCGTTCCCGCCATTGTTGCCACCGTTATTCCCGCCATTGTTGCCGCCATTCTGGCCGTTGTTGTTGTTACCGCCATTGTTACCACCTTGGTTGCCGCCGTTGTTACCACCATTCTGACCGTTGTTACCCTGACCGCCGCCGTTGTTATTACCCTGGTTGCCCCGGCCTGGAGGCTTACCCTGGCCGTTGTTGCCTGAATGAGAGGTAAGCAATCGCACATCTTGCGATACCGACGAACAAGCAACGTACCAGCAGCACCACCGTTGCCTTGGTTGTTGGCAGGAGGGGTGGTGATCAAGGTGCCATTCTTGGGAGGAAGGCCAGTTGCACGTGGAATGGCAATCGAGGTTGTGGGAAGGACGACCTTGGTGGTGGTAGCGTTCTGATCGAGAGGAAGATCAGCGTCTGAAAGGAAATGTCAAACAGCGCCGATCACTCACGTCGCATCCATCTGCTTTGTGCGGAGCAGGAACGGCGTGTGCGCTGAGCGCGGAAAGAGCGATAGCGAGGTAAACGAAAGCAGCCTTTGCAAGCATCTTGATTGAAATGTGAATATGATCAGGGAGAACAGACCAGCGATGAAGAATCGAAGTTGAGAAAGAATGTAAGGTGCGAGGAATCGGTCAAGACACTCGGGAACCGAAAGAATGTAAACGACACCGGGTCGGACGGACTAGCACTGGGCCAAAGTAGCCTGCTAAGAGCGAGAACCTGCAAGGAGGAGGGGAAGGAGGTGAGGGGAAGAGGAACTGTTGCGATGGTTCCCCGTCGTTTTATACGAACTCGGCTGTTGGAAAAGCCAGAACTACACATGCGACAAATCAGCAGGCACGCCTACGGAACGCTGGCGAATGGGCCAATCAAAGACGATGACGCCTTAGATATTCGCTCAACATCAAATGGTCCTGTTATCGGCGGTCGTCAAGGGGAGGGGTTGCCCTTCCCCTTTTTCTGACTGCCTTGTTTCCACGGTGACTCGATGACAGAGTCCCCACATCGTGGCATGAATGCATCCGTCCGGGTTCCCGTCGTCCTTGCACGCGAGCTCGATAGTGTTGTCCTTACAGCTCAGGATGATTTGAGACCAGCGGTTGGTCTGTGACGATGATGGTGGCGAAACGCGGCATCACATCTTCCATACTGACGTCGCGTCTCCCGCAGGACTGGGGCGCAAGTTTGAAGCTCGTCCTCTGTTAGCATCACTTACCCGCTCATCGCATTCATGTTGTCAAACACACACCCTGGCATCCAATGATCTTGCGGTTATAAAATTTAGTCCCATCATGTTCATGCTGGTAACCGGCATCCGCGGCAAACCTATCCTTCCTCACGCCCTCCATCTCCGTTCCGGCCCCCTTCTATCGTTCTCGAATACTATATGTGACCAGTAGATCGTCGCGACCATTTGATCGTCAAGCCCACCAAAATTCGACGATTCCCAGGGTTGACGCCCAAAAAATGGCTGGAGATGACGATCGTCTGGTATGACGATCAACCGGTCACATATAGTACTTCGTCCATGGTAATGCCCCTCAAAACTTGCGTGAACAATAGCAAGAAGTGAGAACGACACAGTGCTCTCACTCCACGATGTCGGCGTTGCCGGCTCACTCTCTTCGGACAATGGCCATGGGGATGCCTGGTGTAGCTCACAAAGTCACACCGACCGTTGTGGTGCATATTCAGATCAGATCTTTCGTGTCCACGCGGAGGTACGTACAGTTCTGCCCGCATTCATTCGAGAAGGCAGTTACTCTGACCGATTCGTCCATAGGGTGTAATTCTTCACAGTATCCTCCATTGTCGTACTTATTTTGGGTCAACTCAATGCCAATCGTCATCGACAAATTTACGCATTTCGGATTGTTGTAAGCTTTCGTCGTGCTTTCATGATTGACAGGATATCTCACCAAACGACAAAGACAGATACTGTCAGGTCAGGGCTTCTTCCTTGCACACTTCCCACAACCTATTATTATTGTCAAATGTTGTTCTTCAACCTGCGAGGATGTTCGCGTGATGTCACCGTCCGCACTTCCACACATCGTGGCTTACGGCGATGACGGTTTCGTGAAGCTATCAAGGCAGAATAAATTCATCAGCCCGACCGGTCATGTTTTGGACAGTATGTGAATCAAGCATGGGCGCTTGAGCATCTCAGTGTCCAGCATCCGATCTCCTCCATACGAGTTCAAACATGCTGTGAAGCGATGATCAGGACATAATCTGTTCACTACACTGGTATTCAATACCATGACACGTACCGTACGAACCATCCTGTCCCGACGCCATCTCATCATCTCCGGATCCGTCAGCATCATCATCAGCCGCAATCCGAGTATCATAGGCTATCCCAAGAACAGCATGTGTCAAATGCTCATGATTTCGTAGCTAGGACTGGTGGGAGTTGTGTCGCAACCTAAGTGCTCTCTGAAAGTTTTCAAACATGCCGACCGGAAGTGTCTATTTTAATGTAGTCTCCGTGGCTGACCTCGATACAGAAGACAGTCGTTCATTCTAATGCACATAAATCCCCTGTCATAACCCCAGACTTATTGTCACGCATTGGTTCAGTGGAAATCGTGGTGATAATTTCGATCATATAGTATCTTTGAAGAGTGCTGACACCTCGCCGTCATGTCATCTTGGGTTCCTCCAACTGAGGAGAACTGAGGACCCGGCGCCGCCGAATATACTAGGATGCGTACGGAATTTTTTTTGGAAATCGCTCTTATGCCCAATCCTAGTAGTAGTGCGTGCGAATTGGCCAAAAAACGATTACGTGCCCGATACTTGGTACAGTAAGTACGAATTTACTGTAAGGGCACTGATGACCGATCCAATACTTGTTGTCTGGTGCGGGTCAGTCGTTGGCGACTCGTTGCCACCTTTCTTCTAACCATGCGATGCCATACGGAACCCTGGCATTGACCAAAGTACATGTATTGCGATTCCCACAGCCGAAATGCCCAAATATAAATGACATGCTCGCAATTTGACGTTGGATTTAGGGATGCGTACGAATTGACCGCGACGGATGCTCACGGCGCCGCCTGAAAATGCCGCGGTCCGATATTTCTGTGTGCGACGGCAACTTCGGCAAGCCAGAATCTTCCGAGAGGCCGAAAATAAGGTCGTTTTGGATATCTCTCTCATTGGATATTCGGGGGTCCTGCCTGTTGCTTCAAGCTTGACTGACTTGGACGCCACATAAGTACAGTAAGTTAAAGGAGAATTTGGCACATATTGGCTGTCAACTAAGTTCCGCTCAAGGCTGTGTAACACGAGTGTAGCTTGCCAGTGAGAATACACGAGGACGTTCCCTCACAGTCTACCGCTTTCAATCCTCCACTTCTTCGAATTCCATGGTTATGGCCTCGTCCAGTCGAATCAAACGTGTAGCAATCACTCTCGCCGGAGACTCCCAGAGTCAGAATTTGGTCGGCTCCAACTTGCAGGTGCACAGTTCCATTCTGTACTAGCCGCTTGGAGGGCACTTGACTGAGACACTCTGCATTCCAGGTGGTTTTCGTCATCACACCGATCGGACCCAAAGGCAGCCCGCTGTTTCAGAAGTCAGTCGTGCAGACGTTCGATTGTAGCAGCCAGCGCGACGAGCCTGTAACGTTCGAATGTGATTGCTACTACAGTCAAATGTGGCAGGAGGAAGCCGGGAGTGCTGTCCCCGCTACCGGAGTCATCTCCCCCCAAAAGGGCGCTCGAGAGGTTCTATGGCGGAAGATATGGAACATTTTCTCCTACAACTCTGCGTCGATACCAGAACCGGCCGAAAGATCATGGAAACTGGGATTGCAGGCGTATTTCGGCCCCACCAGTGGGTTCAAACCTTCTCAAATGGCCCCGAGTATTGATGATGTTGAATCACAGACTTGCAAATGGGAGCGAACGACCAAAAGGAGGAAGCTAGAGTCTTAGATGAACGTACTAGAAAGCCATGGTCTGTTGGTCTTGACGATCTTCCGGAGGTACTTCCTCGAATCCTTGACATGTATAGACAAATTACAATAAAGGCTGACGAACGTATCATCATTAGGAGACTTCGCTGTGTCTTGCGTTGTCCCCGCTCGGTCAGATGTGCATTTCTGTAGTTCCCACTGCTCCGGTTGCGACAATCATCCATACCGAGGAGGATGGCGCGAGTAGTAGCGGCGAAGAGGTCGTCACATCGAAGAACCAAGATACGGACGCTCGTATCAAGGCCATGGAAGATACAATTCACAGCATGCGCACCCTCTTCACGCAAGAGATAACCGAACTTCGAGAGCAGGTGAAAAAACTCACAGAAGAGAAGTCGCAAAACCTTTCCACCCAACCTACTACTCCGCCATCTATCCGCCCGCAGGCGGACACCTGCGCGTGTTCATGTCATACAACTGTAGCATTTGACGAAGCCATCACTAAAGTAGCAATCATGGTAGAGGAAGTCAGAAAGGATCTGCTAGCGGAGAGGAATAAGTTGAACGCTGTAGAGGGATGGATGCGGGACGTAGAGGGAAGGATGAAGGGGTTCGAGAGTGCCGTTTCATCCCTTGAAGCTGCGCGCGACGAACACATCGAAGCCATCGACAGTCCTGCTACCAAGGAAGCTGCAGCGATAACACTGGAACAACTCGACATATTCCGGAAGCAAGTCAACGACGCCAACGAGATCACTCTCGACGCGCTTCGCCAGCGTGTTACTGATGTGAACGCCGTCGCACTCGAGGCTCGTCGGACAGCCAACACCGCGCAAAATAACTTCCAGCAAACAGACGCTGCGAGTGTACAGAGGACTATCGATTCACTTACGGACGGCATAGCAAGTTTGAAGGGAAATATGGATAGGTTAGGTGCGGAAGTGATTAAGATCAATAGGGAGTTGCAGGAGGTGGGAGGGGCGACGATGACGTTGTGGAGGGAAAGAGGAGTTGTACAGAGTGCTATGGGGACAGCCCTGAGAAATAAAGGGGACATCGAGAAGTTACAGCGATCAGTGGGTGCAGGAATGTCCAGTTATGGATCGCGTTAGCGAGGTGTTGTTTACTCGTTTCATCCAATGCCATGGATTTCGCTCGGAAACTGCAGCACCTCAGGCCTCATGACGCACCTCAGCCTCACTTGCGGAAACAAGACAACAACCTCCCGATCCTACCCAACACAAACTCCTGCGTCTTCGCATCGACATCCACCTTCCTGACCGCATCAATCACCGACACGCTCACAAAGCAACCCCCACTGTGCACCACCGCCAACTCATCCGGCAACACCTCACTCCCGCAGGTCCTCACATCACCCCTCCCTCCAACAGTCCCATTCACCCCACTGATCGGCTGAACCCTCGTCAACACATACTTGAAGTCCTCAGCGCGGGAACACCCCGGTTGGTCGATCGCTGCGAAGTTAACGTTCAAGGTGATGTTGGGTGGCAGGATGGGACGCGATGAGGAGGAGAAGAGCGTGCGGAGGAAAGTGGTGGTAAGTTTGGAGTCGATGAGGGCGGCGCGAGAATGAAGGTTCGTGGGATCTGTCAGGAGGGTCGTGTAGGCTATCTGAGAGTTGTTTGAGCCAGAGAACGCTGCGGAGGGGATGCCTTGTTTGGCAGCTTCGCATGCTGCTCCACTGTGATAAAGGTCATGCCCGAGGAAAGAGGAGAATAAACGGGTAACCATGGTCAGAATGAGGATAGTACTTTCATCAATCGAGTGAGAAGGTTTGGTGATAAGACGCACATGGTGCCAGAATTCGGGACATCGGTGAGAAGGTTTGCTGGTAAAACAACACATCATTCGGTCAACCACCACGAACGTTCAGTCTCGTTTACTCACTTCCAACATTAGGACCACTGACCACGAAATCGGGCTTTGAGTGGAAAAATTTGGGTGTTAGAACGGCAAGGCCATATTGCGCGGCGTTTACCCTGTAGTCAAATCAGTGTTGAGATTGAGTGTCGTAATGAGGCAACACACGGGAAGGAGTTCACATAGTTGATGCGTGCTAACGAGATTCTAGGGATTAGCGAGGATGACGAGTACGAAGACCACTTCAGAGGGACGTACGATTCGACGCGTTCGCACCCATAGCAGGCGAACCAACATCGCAGGTTCCAAACTCGCAAGTGACGTTGAGAACAGTTGGCGTAGCAACCTTTGAGCTCGATCCGGATTGGTTTTCGGATGTACCGGACATAACAACCTATGAACACATACTGACAGGTTCAATGTCGGGTTCTGGTTCAGAGAGATGAAAGGACGCACGTCGTATCCCTCAGCGATCAACGCGTCCATCATGGCCCTCATTTGCGCCGTAGCCCATCCGTCATCGTTTGTCAATAGAATCTTCCTCACCTTGGGACGGCCGATGCCAATGGAGAACGCCGCAGTCGACGCAATTAGACAAAGCAGAGTCAATGTGCGGGGAAACAGCATGAAATCGTCAGTTCTTTGCGTAAGGAAGGCGTGAAAGGAGGCGTGAAAGAGGACGCAGGGGGAAACCGCACGGGTCTAGTACTCAAACTCACTGGATGTGGCTGAGGATTTATCAGATACGGAGCCTGGGTAAGATCAAGCTTTTGGACAACAGAAGGTTCCCTGTAGCGTCGCGAGGTGGAGAAGCACTGTTTGCGCCGTCGACTGACGTTCAAATGAGAGTAGTGAGTTGAAGCACGTTCGTTGGTACGCTAGAATTTGCACTCACAGTATCAACATCACGGCACGGCCTAGACCAGAGATAGGCACAAATGGAGCATCGTGGCGTTGAAGGAGCATGAACGGATTGCCTGGGATGGTTATTTCTTCATTCCACGGAAGGATTCGGAGATTGTGACAGTCCATTGCGGGCGTGTGAGACAGTCGACACGGATC
Organism: Cristinia sonorae; assembly: GCA_021029105.1. Classification (NCBI taxonomy): domain Eukaryota; kingdom Fungi; phylum Basidiomycota; class Agaricomycetes; order Agaricales; family Stephanosporaceae; genus Cristinia; species Cristinia sonorae. Next base: position 643,170 of record JAEVFJ010000013.1, read on the forward strand.
CCGTGAACTGAGCTGGAACTGAACACGTTCATCCTGTATGCCTGGCCGGGAGCGAGATCCATAAATACGCATCACGTTGGTCGGAAAGGGAACGACTGAGAATCTATTTCATTTCAGTTGCAAGAATTGGTTTGGAATTAGCTGTAAACGAGGGTTGATATGAGACAATGTAAGTGCAGACGCATGGTGGGACTCACTAATACATCAGGCAAATGCCTGGGCAGAAACGGACGAAACATATAACAAGCGAAACGAAACGCAAGAACGGCCAGACACAAGAGCAGAAAGAGCAGCTAGATGCTATTCACGATTAGAACATCACCGATAATCTCAACAGAATCAGTCGTCTCGGCGCGATGGAGAGCCGGCGGCGGAGCCGTCGAAGTAGACAACGAAGAAGTCGAGGGCTCTGAGCTTGGGGGTGACTGAGTGTCTGAACCTGAGACTGACTGCGAAGAGTTTGATGTGGGATCAGATGATTTCGCGGCGATGCGAGGACGGCGTTTGGGTAGACGTTTCACTTTCTTCTTCTTTGTCGTGTTTTCCTGTGAGTCTGTGGATGCCCCAGGTTGTGAGAGTCCGCCAGCAGCGACAGTCGATCTGCAGGGAAAACGAAATGAGAAATCATTGCCGCGGAAGGGATGAAAAGCATGAGTTTAGTACCTGATTCTGTCCGCGTCACGAGACGCTGCTTCTTTCAGCACCGACTCTGGTAATGTAGGGCTCTGCTTTCCTGACAAGTTCTTCTGAGAGCGTTGTTGGACCGAAGCCTGGGCATTAGCAGCTAATGATCCTGGAGGGGGGCGATATCCTAATGCGCGATGCGTGAAAGACATGAGCAAGCGAACGTCAGCTGTGGGGACAAGTCGCGGTGTTCAACTTCGAGGGCAGGACGGTGGTGATGCAAAGTGACTGAAAGTACCGTTGTTCATGGTGTTTATGTCGACGACCATTGGTACTGGAGCGATTGAATTTTGTTCGAGATTGGAGGTGCTAGCCACTGGTGCGGTTTTCTCTGATCGTCTCTGCAACCTATTGGTACGAGATGAGTGGGACGCTCGTAACTTCGAATGTTTGTCCCTAGTAACCACCATTGTAAGACTGAACTTACAGAATTCGTTCCGAGTCGAGCTTTACAGCACTTCTCAACACCTCCAATGCGACCGGTGCGACGACGATAGGATGGTTCGTTGCTACCAACTGAGCAAACGCGGCCAAAGAATCTGGAGGAGGCCGGAAACCGAGTGTCTTGTGCTGTTCAGACATTATCTTCCGCGCTTCCTCTGCAAAGAACGCGGTGTATTAATGAAGCCATCTCGGATTGAAGCCAGCAGGGAACGCACCTTGGCCGATAGAGTCCGGGTGGATGCCAAAACGGGCTTCCTCTTCTGCTAACTCAGATGCGGTTGAAGGACGCCTAGTGGCCGGTTTTGTCTTTGGGGACTTTGTTCTGAACTTCATCTGCATGTGCCGTACAAGCTACTCATTGTTTGACTGGGTCAGTCATTGTTCTGGACGGCAAGAGGGCTGGGACTCACATGAAGGCGGAAAGGAAAGGAGTGGAATACCGAGGACGAGCATGATCGTTGATTTATGGAGCTGGTAGGATCGCTCCAGAGGTCCAGAGAGAGCTTGTGGGTGATGTCAGATCCTGTCACACGAGTCACACCCGTCACGCAGGCGCTCCTGCCACGTGGGCAACAATATTCATGACCCAAAAATGGCGTGAACTGATTCCAGCTTTGCTCCCTCCTCCTCCTCCTCCGCATTCTCGACGTCCAGCGGGCAGAGAACAGTGGGAACAGCTCTGCACATTTTCAGCGAGACAACGTCCGGAAGCTCGGGAATTGACAGCGGTAAGTAGTGGCATCTGCTTCGCGCAATCATCTCCGTCAACCGACCCTGGCAGGTCTCATAATCCTAAAGCAACGAGAGCATGCCGTCCTCCGCCATGGGCTACGCTGACTCTCCCAGAGTCCCTCTCACCGACGTGCCCGAGGAAATCGTATTCTCTCATTCCGCCGGCAGAAGCAGTCCTCACTCGTCCCTCTACATGCATCCAACAATGTCCGGCTCGACCTCCACATTCAAGGGCAGCGCAGTCAGCTCTGTTCCCGGTCCATCGACATCCACCTCGAGTCTCGCCTCGGTCACATCGCCCACTCGTCCACCACTGGGTCCTCGCCATCCAACCAATCTGCGTGCTTCCTCAGCGAGCAACATCTCAGTCGTCGCACCGTACCAGTCCATCGAGTCCGGTGCCACAACCCCCACAAGCTCGGGTCCCATCAACGGAGCCGCGTCAGCTCTCATACACAAAGCACGATCAAGATCCCCCATGGGCTCTATCAGAGAGCGCGACATTCCTTCACAACAGAAGGACCGGTCCGTCCGAGACAAGGACCGGGAGCGGGATGGAAAAGATTCCAAGGGCAGACGAGCTCATCACCAGATAGCTGGTGCCGACACTAAGCCCTCCTCCACCTCTGCCAACGAGATGCGCACAAGATACAAAGCTTATCCGTCGCTTTCCATGCGCGACACACAACCTGCACCGGCGACATTGATGTACTGGAGTCGGGCTCCTGTTTACGGATCACTTCCCACCAGTGGAATGCGAGCGCACACCGTCACCCTCATTGATAGCATCGCCTGGATATTCGGAGGTTGCGATGAGCGCGGATGCTGGAGGGACATATGGTGCTTCAATACAGGTACGCGTCATCTTTGTATCCATCGCCCGAGGATGTTGAACGGAGATGATCAATACTAGAAACGATGCAATGGAGCCATCCCAACATGTATGGCGACATCCCACCGCCCTGTCGTGCCCACACAGCTACCCTGGTCGATCGCCGACTTGTCTTCTTCGGCGGAGGCGAGGGTCCCGTGTACCGTAATGATGTCCACATCCTCGACACTGTCACCCGTCGCTGGCAACAACCCAAGTTCCCTGAAGGGGCTGCATTGCCTCCCCCGAGACGCGCACACACAACTGTGTTCTACCGGAATAAAGTTTATGTCTTCGGAGGAGGAAATGGGACACAGGCATTGAACGATCTGTGGACCTTGGATGTCGGGGTGAGCATTGAGAAGATGCGTTGGGAGGAGATCGAGACGAAAGGGAAGAAACCAACCGCTAGAGGATATCATACAGCCAATCTTGTCGGGAATGTGATGGTGGTCATGGGAGGAAGTGACGGCAGAGAGTGCTTCTCGGACATTTGGTGCTTGAACCTAGGTGCGTGCTACATCCTTCCATGCCTTTCAATCAGACCCTTTTAACCACGACTGTATAGATTCTTTGGTTTGGAGCGAAGTTAAATTGGACGTTGTTTACCGACGGTTATCGCACACAGCGACGCAAGTTGGGTCGTATCTCTTCATCTGGGGAGGGCACGACGGAACACAGTACACCTCTGACCTTCTACTCTTCAACCTTGGTGCGCCCGCAATCTTCTGTGCCAACGTTCACTGACACCTACCCCCCTTTATAGTCGCTCTTACTTTCGAAACCCGCACCATCGCTGGCAAACCACCGACTGCACGGGGCTACCACGCCACCATCATCGCTGACAGTCGCGTCTTCGTGATCGGAGGGTTCAACGGGAACGAAGTCTTCGACGACGTGCATATCTTGGATTTAGCAGGTGCAGCCTACTTGCCTCAAGTCACCTCGTTCAGGATTGAGGTCGACTAATTCCTGGGTCAACAACTGTCCCTCCCCTTTCTCTGTTCGTTCTTTTCCTCCCCCCTATTTTTCAAACCCATTTCTTTTTGCCATCACCCACCATTGTTCTTTCTCACTTTCACTTTCAACTTTCACTCTCGGACTCTCCACGTGGGGTTGAGGATGACTCTGAAGACGACTATGATGAAGAACGACTCCCCATTCATGGATGGAAATTAGAATGGATGTGTATATGTGTGTACTACATACATGTGAGGCTGGTTGACCCTCCCGAGGTATATACGAAGAATCTCTCTTTCGGTTTTCATCTCCTTGTTTTGTTTCTCTCCCTCTCTCTCCCCTCCATTTGAACCTGTCCCATTCCGTGTGCTCTATAGGTATTATTGTTATCGTTCAACGTCAATGGTTACTCTAATACTACATTAGTATCACTCCATCATTAAGTTCTCTTCGTTCCAACTCCCCTTCTTTCCCCTTCCGTTCCCTATTTCAGGCGTCCTTCATCCGAGTTATAACGAGCAAAGACGTCATTGCGTCCGGGTTCGCGACTTTTCGCTGTTGCTACTTTCTACCTCACTTATTCGTTCCATTCACTTCCCCCGAGATTTTTATTCTATCTGCGCGCAGTCTTATCTTCATGGATCTCTGGAAGGCTGGAATATGAAACAATTGCTTGCGTGGCCTTTCATCTGTGTGCCATTTCTTGGTTCTCAGATCTCTCAGACTCGTAGGTTTTTCTCAGCCCATCTTGATTCTTGTCGGCTGGCGATGGAGGGGTAGAGGTGAGCAACATTCTCGCAACGTTATGTAGCCATCTCCTGACCGACAACCGTCCCCTACAGATAGCGGGACGGTATTGAGCCTTCTGGATTCTGTCACTGCGACTCTGCTCGCCATGGAGACTTCGTTCATGACGATCTCCGAGGCGAATTCACGATCGACTTCGACATAGCCCCGCGGGTCGCATGCCTTCACCGTGAGCAGACCAGTCTGAAACACAACTCACCGAGCAAGTCTCAGATTGTCGCCAGACACGCCAGTTCGAGACACAACTCGTCGAGAAAGCCTCAAAATCATGACTCGACACTGCGGATGCTAATCGCGTCCGAGAGGATGGCGACGATGCCAGCCTCGTCCCAGACTGCATATAAACGACGCGTCCCCGCACTATTCCTCCATCACCGCTTTCCTTTTCACGATTTTACCTGCTTAACAGCCCACTACTAGCTCACTATGCTCACCATGCTCACCCGCTCGAACGCTGTGCGTCGCCCCAACCCTTCTCCCCGCGTCAAGCTCTCTCTGGAAGAGGCTCAGTCCCGCCCCGACATTGTCTACCGCTCTCTCCACCTTCTCGCTCCCAAGCCTCCTCCCCGCTCCACCAGCCCCTACCTCCAGCCAAAACCGATCCTCGACTTCGGCTCTCACATGCTCGGTGTCTCGCTGATTCCTTGCTCGATGGCCGCCACGTTCGAGGACATCAAGTACCGGGGCGTTTGAGCTCTTCCTTCGCCGTCGTCTTCCCACCTTTCCCTCTTTGCTCTCTCGTTCGTTGTGGCTGGTCCACTCTCTGCCCTTCGTGACCTGACCATACCCTCGCGAACCCCCGATGGAACCGAGCGGCCATTTGCGCGCTGACACTTTGCATCCTCTCAGACTAGATCCCAGGAACCGAGGACCTCAACAATGTGTGTGCGTGCGTGGACCAAGACTCAAGCTCGAGGAGACCGATGAATGATGGGGGCAGGATCAGGGTCAGTGAAACTACTCGCTCGTCGGTAAGGTCGTTTCGGCTTGGGTTCTTCAGTTTTGCAGAACGTTATGTTGAACATGCCAGCCTGAGTCCGCCCATTCCCCCTTCCACCCAATTTTTTCCCCTTTTGTTTAGGTCTAGCATCAACCTTGCGCGTAGGCCCCTTCAAGCATCTCAAGCACGACGACGGCTGACGAGCTGTCAAGGTGACCTTTTCCATTGGGCTTTTCCACTCTCCTCTCCCTCTCCGGTCTCGTTCCCCTCTCTTCCTCTGGTCATCCTCTCCTCTGGTCTCCTCTACCTCTCTATCCTTCCTTTCCTCTCTTCTTTTCCTTCTTTTCCTTCCCTATCGCCTGGGCTCATCCTTTTCTCTTCGCTCGGTCTACGTTCTCGGTCTCTGCTCCGGTCTTGATCTTTTCTCCTTCAGTTTCCCCTCCTCTCGTCCTCGTTCTTCTCTCTCTCCATTTGTCTCTCCCTTCCGTTCTAGGTCTCTCTCTCTCTCATTCACTCTCGTTCTCTTTCCTCTCTTTCCTCTCTTTCCTTTCCTTTCTCGGTGATGCGGACGTGCAGGAGAGTGGGGGCGATCTGGACTCCAGCCATCGGGAAGCCGGCCCCGATGGTTGGAGTCCAGTCGCCTCCGCTCTCCTGTGCGATGGCCGATGAAGCTTCCGACTTGGAAGCTACGGCCATCCACTCGGCGGGGCATGCCGGCGCCCCGTCGAGAGGGGGCTGTGGTGACTGAGTCGGGGGTGGAGGTCTTGGGCTGCTGGTCAGCCTCTCTGCAGAATCTTCTCTTTCGTCTGCGTTCCGGCTGGTTTCTTCTATCTGTTTCTTTTCTTTTCTTATTTTCTTCTCTTTTCTCTCTTTTCCCTCGTGTCTCCTTCCCTGTTTTGTTTCAAATCGCTGAAACATCGAGGCTGGAGAGACGACATTCTGTCCATTTGCTATGATTACATAATCTGCACAAATTTCGACCTCGTTCTTCCTGTTTGCGTTCCCGTTGTGTGTACATGTGGAACGAGGGTCGCTGTCGCACTTGGACTTGGACACGGAGGAGGAATGTCACGTTCGCGTCCCGTCACTGCCTGTGACATCTGTGACGCTGAACGTCGCGTCGTCTCTTGCTCCTGACCATCGTCCTCTCAATGCACCCTTTCCACAAATTACACCCCTCTCTATTTCTGCAATAAGTAATGTGCTTTTGTGACTAGCGAGAAAGGTGTGATACTGTCGTGAACGCAGAAATGGCCCCAGAACCGACGCATCGGGTACAGGTCAGTTCGTCCAGCCGCTGTGAGATGATTGCAATAACAACTGTGTGCGTACAGGACACCCACCCTCGGCGGATGTACTTTGGGGTCCCCGGGCGATGTACCGCGGAGAGGCTACCACCTCAGCCTCTGAATCGGCAGCCACCTTCCGGAGGTGCTATAAAACCTCGCCCGAATCACTGCGAGATCCCCACCTTTCTTACCCAGAGCCCTCTACTTCAGTGTTTGATACATTGCCATTCTACTCTCACAATGCCTTCTACCAGCCTACGCAGCCTTTCCGCTAACACCACTCCTCCTCCCGCCCACGCCCGTCTCGAAGACCCCTACCCCACCAACCTTCGCATCGCCCGCAACAAGGTCTCTGTTCCTCTGAGCCTGAAGGAGCGCATCTTCGGAGCCAAGCCTCGCATCTCCAAGAAGCAGGACTTCGTCGCAGTCTACGGGTCGTCCTCCCAGTCCTACGCGCACAACCTCATCGCGCTGGAGGATGCCCAGACGAGACCCGCCATCCGCCTCCGCTCGGTCCAGCACCTCACGCCCGACCTCCTGATGACAGATTTCCCGGGAGTGAAGCTCCTTGATCTTAGGGAGGCCGGTGCGCGTGCTGGGGTCAAGTACCGCTCAGTGATGTAAGGCGATGTGACGGTGCGTGTTCAGAGTCACGTTCGGGGGTCGACATTCTTGCTCACATCGACTTCTTCACAGATGTTGGGCTTGGAGGGAAGTCGGAGGAGGAGTCAAAGTTCCCGCTGGTCGGGGACACCTTTCTTTTTCTTTTTCTGCTCTAGATCTGGACCCGACCGACCCGCCGCACACACTCCACGCACACCCGCCGCACACACACACCGACCGAGGACCCGATGGATGGATGGGTAGCATGGGGACGCAGACAGATTTGTGCTATCATTCTCTCGTCATAACATGATGCTGACAGCGAGAGAAACGTTCTTCTTTTACAGGTCCCGATGGATCAAGACCTCAAGAAACACTCAGGTGAGGCTGGTGGCCAGGCAGACATTCGGCGAGGGCCCACCCGAATGTTCGTTTGATCTTCAGCCGTGGTACTCCAACACATCCCAGAACGCGCACCCTCTCCACTTCCCGTTTGATCGCTGACACCTTTATCTTCCTGTCAGAGTTTCTCTTTTTCTTTTCTTTCTGCTTTAGTTTCCCGCCTTTGCTCAACACTACCGACCCGCCACGCACACCCGACGCACACACACGCACACGCCGACCGACCTCGAGGACCGATGGATGGAGCACGGGGGTGATTGGGGACAGTTGGCGGGCGGATGGGTGGCGGGTGCGGAGGGTCGGCGGACCTGGCCAGTCCAATGGTTCTTCGCATTCGTAGTGGTGGGGTGTGGTCGTGGTGACATTCTGGGAATTGGGTGGGCGACCCGGCCAGTTGTACCCTGAGATGGGTCCACTGGCAACGGGGGCCGCCAGAGCCCCCGTACGTGACTTTTTCTGGTGTTTTTGCAGACTTATTGACCGTCGCCTTCCTCTTTGCAGTGTCGCCTCCAATTTGAAATGTAAGTATGAGGAGTCACTCTATCTTGAGTTGAAGGTTCCGTGAACTACGAGGGACGTGTATGTGTGGTGGTATTCCATATCCTCATGAAAAGCACCTGCTAACGTTTGGTGACGGAGCACAGTATATGACCACCTACAGATCGCACACGGGTTGGTTGACCCCTTTAGCACTCACCCGCGATATCCTTCGCGAAGTATTCAAGTCAAATCCTGTATATGTGTCCATACGGCAGGTTAAATAATGATATACAGTGACCCGATCTAAATCTATGAAGGGATGTCCAGGACGTGTAGTTGAGGTGTAGCATGGCCAGCAATACCGTGTGCCGTTTGGATCCAAGATGTCTGATGGCTAGAATGTGGCAGAGGAAGCACCAAGTAGAGAGACCAGATAGAGACTAGATACGGGTTCGGTAGATCCGAGCAATGTAGATCCAGCAAGGAGGTTCAACATTAACTGACAGAACCACCAGCGACAGCGAGCGTCGCCGCTGCTTCAGCAGCATACTTTTTCTTGCGATTTCGCCGACTGGGTACATAAACGGGAGGTTCGACCGGGGTTTCTTCAGTTGGGGCGGGACCAGATTCAGCGGGACCGCGACACACACCACCAGGGACGGGTTTCTTGCAGGGCTGCTTCCGGGGTTTCGGTGGGGTTCGAGAAGACCCTGCGGCTGACTGTCTCGCCCTCGCCTCAGCAATAGCAGCAAGGGATCTTAACTTCGCAGGAGAGAATTGGCGCCAGTCAACCTTCTTGCGAGGTGCCTGAGAGACGGGGGCAGGTTCGGGTAGAGCTGTGGGCGTGGGCGAGGAGACGGGGATCCCAGTGAGCTTACGTTTGTCGTTGGACGACTTGTTGTTGGCGATCAAGTTGTTGAGGAACCGCTGGTTGAGAGGCATGCGCTGGCGAGGTCGGGGTTTCAGTGCATTAACTTCGGGAGCCTCGGGCTGCACGGCAACTTCGACAGGAGCGATTTCCCCCGAAGTGGAAGTAGGAGAATTGATCTGTTCGTCCTTGACAAGAGGGGTCACCGTCTCAACATCTTCCACGAGAGTAACTTCGTTAAAGTGCATGGATTCGACTGAACGCTGGATGGCGTGTTTCTTGGCGACCACATCAATAGCAGGAGTGACCTCTTGGGAGACAGAATCTGCGTTGTCGGATAATGGAGTGGAGGTAGCCATGAGTTCGAGTTCTTCATCCGCTGGAAGAGGAATTGCAATTTCAAGTACTGGACCGCCACCCTCAGGAAGGACGGTCTCTGCAGTAGCGGGATGTTGACCATCCGACGGGAGGGGAATGGATGCTGCATAGGAGAGCTCATCGTCCTCATCTTCACCGGGAAGGGGAATTGAGGCAGCGTAGCAAACCTCATCAAGGTCTTCGTCTTCATCTCCACCTGGAAGGGGAATAGATGCTACGTAGAGGAGCTCGTCAAGATCCTCATCCTCACAAGCTGGAAGTGGGATAGAAGCGGCGTAGAGAACCTCGTCAAGGTCATCATCATCTTGATCGTCTCCGGGGAGTGGGATGGATGCAGCGTAGACAACATCGTCAAGGTTATCGTCTTGATCTTCACCAGGGAGGGGAACAGATGCCGCGTAGAGAACCTCGTCGAGAACTCCATCGTCTTCATCGTCTCCAGAAATTGGCGTCTCAATGACCGGGACGAGACCATGGTCGACTAGGTTGGGGATGGAGGGAGCACGGAGGCACACGGCTCCCTCCGTCAGAGGGGCGGAGAATGAACCTTCATCCTCTGCGACTTCCGAGAACGATACCTCTGAACAGAGATCAATTGGGTCATCTCCAGGGAAAGGGTTCGTAGCATCGGGCTCGGAGTCATCATGCTCGTCATCATCAGGAGTAGGAATAGAAATCTTGTCTTCCTCGTCCGGCGCAACCTTGATAACTTGCTCCAAGGTAGGGAGGGAATTCTTAGCCTGTAAGGAATCAGAAGAGATGACAAGTGCTACGGGAATAATCCAGGGCCCGAGATAGTCCCTTGCGCGGGTAAACTGAATGCGCCTTTCATTGCGAATGGTAGGAAGGTGGTCCTTTGCGCTGGTGAATGACACATTCCATTTTTCAGAGGTGACAATGACGGCTCTGTGCTTGCCATTAGGCCAAGAAAGACGGGTGGCAGTCCTGTGGATCGTGTTGGGCACCGGAAGCGAGGTTGCCTGTAGGGTTGTGTTGAATTGAGCCACTTTGACCATAGCTGAAAACGGGGACACTTACTTCTGATGCGATAAACAACTCATCCCGGCGGGATCGATGAGACAAAGTTCGACGGGCTGAACGTGAGAAGCACCATGCCCACAGGTGCTCAATGTCCAAGAGTAAAAGTAGCGCTACGAGTTGTACACTGAACAGTGCCAGAGGTGATACTCCGAATGCTGAACCGTCAACAAAGGCCTGGATCGAGGCACCGGGGAGTGCAAAGAGAGTCGACACGGTTGTAAGGAGTAAGGCAAAGATGAGTGGACGGTTGGCATTGATCCAGTGGCGGACATCCGCACGGGCGAACGGACTGATAAGGGTAGAGAGACCGAATAGTGCTGTGGCAAGCAGTAGGGCGAGTAGGGTAAGGAAAGGGACGGCTTGTATGAACAGAAGGTAGACGCGTTTGATGAGATCCGAGGCTGTGGAAAGGGCGGGCGGGGGGTTAGACTCGTCGATGAGGTCGAGGAAGGTATACATCGAGGAGAATTGGGAAGCTTGCTGGGTAGATTCTGTGGAGATCATGACGGTCGTAGTTTGGAGAAAGAATTGGAACGCACCCGCTTTTGTAGCTTTCTACGGAGGCTGACCGTCAGCCTCAACTGCTGTGGGCTTCTTTTTCAACATTGGGATCGAGACTGGACGGCTATTCCGAGGGACACCAAGCCGATGGCTTCACTTGTGTGTTAGTGCGGCCTTTCGGTATTATACGAACAGTACTTAGGTCACTGTAAGCACGGGGTTAGACGACGTAGCGACTCGGATATGTATACACGATGTACAAGTGTATCGGAGGTGACAATGTGTCATGCTCTTGCACGAGGAGGAAATGCATGCTTGCATTGTTTGCTCAAGCAGCGAGGTATTGAAAGAGATGATGATGAGAGCGACGGTACTCGGGTGGTTGACATACTGATAGTATTGACAATGTCATTGTGAAGCCTGAGGTTGTTGACGCGTTGACGCCCACCGCGTTGGAAAGTATGTATGAGCGCCTATAACGTTGTTCCTTTCTGGTCCCTTATGCTGCTGCAGGATGCCATCGCACTGAATAAGCCGACACACAGTTCGACATATGTCGCAAGGACGGCTACATCGACCCCGCAACTATTGGATGGGAATAGGTTGTCGCACATGAAACTCACAACGTCGCGAGCTCAGGCTGGCTCTCCATCGCGATTCTCATGCACGCTACCATCTTCGCGATAGAGAATGGCTCAGCGATGGACCTCCGTGAGTGTGTTTCCTATCCCTTCACACGTGGCTATCTTCTTACTACGTTGATACTGCTCAGGCTCAGGGGTCATGTTAGAGCTCATCAGTGCGCTCACCGCACTGGTGCCACCGTCACGTCGCTCATCCGCTGTCACACACAAGGCATACTTAGAATCCGGAATATATGAAAATACCGCGAGAACCTGGCACGATCTCATCATGGGACTACGCTCATCCCAGCCGGAAGGCTTCACACAATGCATGCCGACGGCGCGGGCATTGGAAGCCTGGAGACAATACAGTCTCCGCTGTGGTTTGAAGGAAAATGCGGACGTCTACAACCTCCGAAAACCCTCTGGACCAAATGTGAACTCGCAATACTTGAATTTCCCCAAGAAATGCTTCTGGAACGCGTCTCCCTATTCAGTGTTCTATCACGGTGGCATCCCATCGGATATGGGCATGCGGGGGATGTTTCCGTGTGTTATACGCGGCAAGATGTGTCAAGAGGAAGTGAGTGGGTTGACACATTGAATATCATAGTTTTTCTAATTGCTATGCAAGGGATTGGGAAGCTGACCAAAAGCTAGTGTGTAACCTGTCGCCCTGACTTGCGGTACAGTGAAGGTAAGACTCCACAAACGTTTTTTTACGATAGTCATCCGAGTATACGAAATTTGTTCCTCGTGGATGCGCAGAGACGCGATATCGACTTTGTCGTTGTTGAGTCCCCTCGGTTGGAGAGGAAGCCCATTGACATATCCGACTTGGGCCTTCGGTCACTCGACTCTTGCTGTCCTTGCGTCCAAGCCTCGCTACCAGCGTTTAAGAAAGTGCATGAACGAATTTGTATCGTATTGTCTCCCGAAAGATATAGAGCCTGATTGAAACGTGTATGTCGGCAATTTCTTCAAGAGACAGGTTCTGTCGGCGGCGATGCATAAGTACGATGGACTCCTTCGACCAGCTTGGGCCTTGTGCCAATTATGAACAGTACCACAAAACACGGGCGTCTATAGGTCAACTGCTCTTGACCATGGCACCTCATCCACGGACCCCCCGTGCTCCGCCTACGACACGTTTTGCTCAACGCCGCAGGACTGGACACATAGATCTCGCTTCAATCGACTGGAAACAGGTCGTTGCACATGAAAGCCATAACGTCGCCAATTGGCTCTCTTTCCTCTCTTCCAATACTCCTAGTCGAAGAGTAGCCTATACTCTGATCATCACGCTAGTGGAAGATCTACTCTTCCTCAAGAATACTGCATCTTGGCCTGTCTATATGCGAACAGGTCTTCCGTGCGTCGTATTGGATATCATTTGTAGCGGAAACGTCTTTTTGCACAGTGGAGAAAGCTTCGACCAGGTGAGTACGTTTGTCACCAGGAGTGATCATAGTTTCACCCAGACAGCCTTGTGTAGACTAAGGCATACATGGAGACCACATTTTCCTTGCTAGGTCGCTGTATTATGAATTTATTGGACTCTGGCCATGATCCCTTGGCCATGGAGTGTGGTCGTGAAGTTTTGGTGCGGGCCGAAGAATTCTATCAGGTCGTTTGGGACAACCGAAACCGCATCTCAACGATTCCGCCGGAATCGCAGGACATGAACTACAACAACACGAGCAATTTTAGATCCATAGCTCCCCTCTCCGGCTGCGTTATCTCAATGGTCACCCTATACACCCTACATCAGTGCGCGACCATGTCCTTTTGTGTATCCGTATGGCTGCTAACTAACTGCCTGTTAGTCAACGTCCCCCACCACTCTCCATGTGCGCTGGGAAATTTCTGCTATACTGCTGGACCTACAGCCCGAAGTTCGGGACTTGCAGTTTCGCACTGGAACATCTGTACATCATCTTCAGCTCGGACGACGCCAACGTCTCTGCGTTCACGGCCGACATGCTCCTATCTCATAGAAGATTTGGAGAACACCTCGCAGTGAGGCTCTCTGATATCTTGCGGTCCCAAGCCGTTCTTAATCTCGCCGCTTATCGAGTTTTCTCTCTCATGAAAACTCTCTTGAGCTCTAGGCTGGGGATTGCACCTCTTGCAGACATCATCGCTCGAAATGCGGACCATGAACTGGTGACGTCTCTTTTACTAGGCTGTCAGCGACAGTTGTGTTCTTCAGACGGTTCTATTTCCCGACACATTGTTGTTCTTACTAGCCAAATACTGGCGTAAGTAGCGAAAGCGTTTATAAGTCTACTTCTCTTTACGATACTAATACACCCCCCATCCTCAGGTTACTTCTATCTGCGGGCGGTGAATCTCACGCCGTGAAGCGTCAAATCTTGCAATTTGCATGGTTGTATAATCTCACAGCCATTCTCTGTCACGCTACCGTCTTTTCTATCGAAGATTCTTCCATGGAGATGCTTCGTGAGTGTATTTTTGCTCTATCGTCTGCGTTTTTTTTCCTTTCTGACTACGTTGCTACCCTTCAGATCACACGTTGGAGCTTGTCAGAGGGATGGGCAGCTTGATATCGCGTCCAGGTTCACCTGTTGCTGACTGGAAAGAATACCTAGAATCCCCAATGTACAACAACACGGCGAGAATCTGGCACGAATTCATGCTGAAGCTGCGCTCGCTCCCCGCGGAAGGACCCGTACAAGTCAAGATGAAGGCGCACGCCTTGCAAGTATGGAGACTGCACGGTCTCGCTTGCGGTATGAAGGAGGACGTTGACATCTTCAACTCCCGAGGTCCTTCCGAGCCGAACGTGGACACACGTTACTGGAAAATTCCCAAGAGGTGCTCCTGGAATGCCTGTCCCTGCTCCGTCACAGTGGCCTTCCACAGTGTACGGGTGTGCAGGGGTTGCTTTCGTGTGCTGTACTGCGGCAAAATGTGTCAAGAGAAGTGAGTAGACCGATATACTCTAAAATGTACTTATCTCTGAAAGTATCGTCAAGGGATTGGGAAGCTGGCCATAAGCTGCTGTGCAAACCGTCACCCTGATTGGGGGCAAAGTACTCGTAAAAGTGAGACCGCATGAACACTTTCTACGTTTCAGTGAAACTGAACATCAATGTTGTCTCGCAGTTAGAATGCCATGTTCTCATGTATGGGATGCGACAAACTACTCTACAATGTACGGCAGGGACGTCGAAATCATATCCCAGAGTCAGCGCGAGCGTCGAGCCTGTATATGACGTCACGGACAAGATTCTGGAATATTCCAGGTGCCTCCCGAGATCCTCCGGCGCTCAACTTCCAGCAAGTTCGACAACGCTTCGTACAAGATCGAGAGGACTCACTTCCCCTTCGATCCGTCCGCGGAATTGGGAGAACGTTCACGAAATTTGGATCTTACATCCTAAGCGGTTTCTCGAGGCTTCCACAGGTCGAGCTTTGAGGATATTTAAACGGGGATGTTCTGGCCAACCCTCCTCAACAGTGTCAACACGAACTAAAGACCTCACCCAGTTCTCAAACCTCTATCTCTTCTACGCACACTACAATACTTCAATAAAATGTCTCTTTCTCGCGTTGTTTACGACCCATTCTTCGACTTCGACCGCCTCTTCGACGAGGCTTTCGCTGCTCGCACTGGCAACAGCCAAAACAACCAAGTTGCAGAGCGCAATACCGCTCCTAGGTCGATGAGGCCAAGGTATGTTTTCAATATAACTACCTCTTGTCTTTCTCGCAGCCAATCTGACGAATATGTTACAGGATGGACGTGCATGAAGATGCGCAATCCAACACCGTCCTCGCTACCTTCGAGCTCCCCGGGCTGAAGAAAGAGGACGTCAATATTGATGTGCACAACAACCTGCTCACTGTTTCCGGCGAGTCAAAGATTTCTTCTGACCGCGATGAAAACGGTTACGCTGTTCGTGAGCGTCGGTTTGGAAAGTTCTCGCGGTCCATTCCTCTCCCTCAGGGCATCAAGGTATGTGAACGTTTCTTTCGAGTAAATACAAGTGAGGCAGTACTGATGTACGTGATTGCTTAGAGCGAGGATATCAAGGCTTCTCTGGAGAATGGAGTTCTGTCTGTGTCGTTCCCTAAGACGACTCCAGATCAGGCCCCCAAGAAGATTAGCATCAACTAAAATGGGACTTTGGATCCTCACAAACTCATGTAGCCATTACGTTCGGACTTTGGTTTCTTGATGGACAGTTGGAATGTGTATCATATGAATATATCCCGTTTCTTGCGCTTCTAGGTCGCTGTGAGTGAACATGAGTCTGAGTTGTGCGTCAATGTTATTACGTAAAATGGTGTTGTTGAAGTTGGTCTTCACTCTCCTTCGTATTCGTACTTCCACCACATTCTATCAGCACTACACCTGTACTATCAACAACACGTTTCTAATACTATCTTATAGCAACTATTAATCCCCGAAGATGTCCACAAACACTACTCAATCCCGCTTCCTGCCATCGTCATTCCGAATTTCAGGTCTCGTCAAGGCTTGGGAGGCAGCAGCGCGTGCAACTCAAGGACCAACGGAACCAACAACAAGCCCGCCCGCTCGACGCGTGTCGCTTCTCAAGACTTTCACATCCCGGATGCCTTCACGCGTCGACGAAGAAGACGTTGGGTTGACGCGCTCTCTGCATAACGACAGCCCGAAGAAAACTCAGCCTGGGATGCCTGGAGGGTTTCCCAGCCCCTCTGGATCAATCGAGACGACTGCAAGCCCGGTTCGCCGATCCGCGTCTCCCAAGAGCTTGAATAGCGACGCGTTTCTCACCCCGCCCCCCAGTGACAAGCTCTATGTACCTGCGACGATGCTCCGAACTCCCGAGAGCCCAACGCCGATGAGGGACGTGCCATTGGATCCCCGACCTGTCTTCAAACTTGGAGACCAGCCATACGATGGCCAGGAACCCGACGTCGATGTTTGCCCTCGCGTTGGTATGCTGCCCACTGTCGACTCCCACTTACCGTCACCTCCACCAACCCCTCCTGGTACTGGCGAGCTTGCCCTGAAGAGCATGGAAGATATCGTCGCGGTGACACCCGACAAAGTATACTCTGATGCGTCAACTCAGACCGACCCTGTTGGGATCTACGTTCCCAGAAAACGTCTTACGGCTCTCACGACTTCTGCCTCTGGATCTGTCGCCCCAGACGCAAAGCGACCTCATCTGGATCCAGCTGTGACAGAGGTCAAGATATCACAAGACAAGCTTGATGAAGTGAAGACGCTACTGACTAGCATCGAGTCGATGGAATGTGTGAAGGGACTGTCGGCCAACATTCTGGAAGCGAAGACTCTGCTGGCTGAAATTGCTTCTCTGGACTATGTCAAGGCTACTATACCTTATCTCTATGTACCTCCTCGGACTTCCGCAGCCACATCCAATGCTCAGCCCGTAGCTGGGAACGCAAGTCCTAGTCTCTCCGCCACTCGTGCTCCTCCGAACTCCTTAGCTGAAGGCATCTGCGACGCCTCAAGAGATGGTCCAACCCAAGACGACCTGGAGATACCACACACGCCGAAGAAGTGGCAGCTGGTGACGCGTAAAGTCGGGTATGTGCTACCTTGAGGACCTTTCCTTCATATTTCTAAGCTAATTCCACCAACAGTTACTGCACGGTCACGCACAAAGTCGAGAGCCCTGCGCCAGCTAACTGGAAGGAGCTGCCAGTCCGCCGACGCAACCCTCAGGTGTCTTTAGATTTCGAGGACAACAAGTTCAGTGTTTGTCGAGGATTGGTGATTGCGGAGTTGAAGAGTTTTCAGCAGCATGGCACCAGGCTCAGGCGAACAAAGTAGGATGTGAATTCTATGTGAGAAGATCATCCTGGATATCAGCTCAACAAAATGATTGAGTTCCGTGTTTCTTTTCAGCTTTGCCTTTATGGATCTTTGGGTATCCGACCTCGTATTCCCTACGTCGTACTTACCACACGCTCCTTCAATAAACCTAATACTCCAAACATATTGAACCCGTGCGTTCCTTTGGCTGCTAACTGCGTAGTGTTTGTTACATTGCAACGGAATCCATCTGTGACGCTTTGGCGGGGCAGAGATGACTCTCTGTAAGTGGCAAGATATCATCCCACCTACTCGTTCTAATTAGTATATCTTGTCCAACCTTCATCAGGGAATCACTAGAAGGCAGTGGTCGGAGAGCATCTGATCTGAGTGAACAGCTTTACAGTGGTTGTGAGACAGAGTTATTGACGCACACATCCTTGTCGGAATTGTTTTCGATTTCGACCGACACCAACGGAGCGCGAGAAAGAAAGTCCTCGATGTCACTGGAGCAACGACCCAAATCATAATTTTCCTCGATGGGTCCCGGCCTGTGTATGTGTGAAAATAATTATGACCCCGCACATACTCGTAACTAATGATAGTGTATAGTAGGACGAAATGGTAGCCGTAAGATAGGCGGTCGAGTTCGCGAAGTTGACGGGCGGCAGCCGTGGAGAGGGCATGTGGCTCACACCGCATTCTCCATGTAGTTGGCCAAACACCGTTTCGGATGACCGTTAGGCCACGCTCACCTGCGAAGCTGTGTGGGTGCTTGTCATTGTGGGAAGGAAGCTCAGCGGGGTACTTCAATGGCGACCATGAAGTGAAGTCCTCTTGAATTCTTGGCGATCTCTCTCCGTGGGTTCATAAGATGCCTTCTACAACCCCGACACAACTAGTACAGCGCCCGTGCTCTCGAGCAGAGCATGGAGCACCCAGGCGTCAAGTCACTTTCCAAAGCGTCGCCAGTCAAACTGGTCAGTCAAGGCTCCAAAGACAAGCCCTCCGTATTTCCCGTTTCCAAGAACAATGGCAGAACATCAAGTCAGACCTTCCTCCTCAACTATCGCGAAGACACAGTGAGAAGTTCAGTATCTTGAGTGCACCATGCGGTTCTGACGAAAAGCTCTAGTTGGTATGATATCAATTGGCGGCGTCATCGGAACAGGTCTATTTTTAGGCTCTGGCGTAAACTCACTTCGTTGACTGTTGGCGAATCTACTTGGGCTCACTGATTATATCTATAGGCGGCGTTGAAGAGTGGCGGGCCAGTTGGTGCTCTAATAGGGTACTCCATTATTGGTACAGTCGTGTACGCCCTCTGCGTTTCGGTAGGCGAAATGATAGCATTTCTGTAAGTCTTATTTAGCCTCATAATACCAAAGCCCTAACGCAAGCTATTCTAGACCGAACGTTGGAGGAGTAGTCGGTCTTGCAGACTTGTACGTTGACCCAGCACTCGGATTCTCTTTAGGCTGGGCGGCATGGTACAACTGGAGCATCACCCTGCGTATGTTCCATGGTCTTGTATGTCCTGTGGAACAGTCACTCAATGGGAGGTGTATAGCTGCTGAAGTTGCCGCTGCGGCCATAGTCGTCCAATTCTGGGATCAAGCACGACATATCTCGTGAGCCTGCCCACTTTTTATGATTGAACGGTGATTGAACATCGTGTCCTCGCAGACCGAGAGTGTGGTCCGGAATATTTGTAAGTACCCCAAAGTGCCCCAACACGGTGCATGCTCATCATAAACTCTCAGCTTTCGCTGGCGATTGCTGTAAACTGCTTCTCTTCGCGTGTCTATGGCGAATTCGAATTTTGGCTGTCAACTATGAAAGTAGTGGCTATTGTCTTCCTGAGTTAGTATCTTTTTGATAGTTTCGTTTCATGACCCAGCTGAAATTCGTTCTGAACGGTAGCTCTTGTTTGTGTGATTCTTGATCTCGGGGCCGGAAATGAAGGGTGTGTAATATTTACCCACAGCTTGATGACCCGCTGAAGCTGTATTCCATTCAGGTTTATAGGGTTTAGTAATTGGAAGGCGCAGCCATTCGGAAATTACTTCGATATTCCGGGCGGTGTAGGTCGCTTCCTGGGATTTCTGGCCGTGCTCATGCAGGCTTCATTTTCGTTCTTCGGCTCTGAGGTCCCCGGAATTGTGAGTTCAACCCTCATTTTAGTTACCTTTGCTTCGTCGAGTTGATTCATCCGCTGTGCCTCAGGCTGCTGGTGAAGTGATTGATGCTAGTCGGGTACGTTATTTTACTGGTGTAACAGAGGGCAACAAAGGTCTTATACCCTTTAGAATGTCCCTCGTGCCTTACGGCGTGTGTGGATCCGTATGTAAGCACGTTCAATCGCGTTTTCTGTGACGGTATGGCTCACAATATGCATACACACCCTTAGCACAATGTTTTATGTGATCGGGATCTTCGTAACGGGTTTAGTCGTTCCTGCCAATGACCCCCAGTTGATCGGACAAGGAAAAACCTCCAGCTCTTCCCCCTTCGTCATTGCGCTGAAGAGAGCTGGAATCAAAGGTGTACGTGGTGATGCCCAACGACCATATTATCAATGTATAACGGTCTGTCACAGCTCCCACATTTCGTCAACGCGATGGTTCTGCTCTCCGCCTGGTCTGCTGCCGCCTCGGACGTGTATATCAGCAGTCGATTCATGTTCTTTTTGGCGCGTCGTGGCCACGCACCGCAATTCCTGGCTTATCTTCTCCGATATCCTTATTCACCACCATCTCACCCCCGAGAAGACGATATTTCGGACGTGGATAGCGACGAAGATGACACAAGTCCTCCTGAATCTGAACTTCAAGAGCAAGTTACTCACAATTTGGACGACAACGGTCGTCGTCAAGATCTCTTGCCGAACTCACGTAGCAATGACTCTATCTTCGGTCGCTCCCTGGATTTAACCCCTGATATCGATTTCTCTCTGAACACACAATTCATGGTCAGCCATGATCCCTCCCGGTGGGGCGCCGAAGAGACGATCACCGTAGGCCAGAACGAAACCGCGTCAAGAACTCCCAGGGCTTTCCAAGGAGACATAGAGGAAGGAGGCGAGCAATCGCAGAAAGAGCCCTTTTTTGTACTACCTCTGAACGCTGTGGTCGCCTCAGCATCAATAGGGTTGTTTAGCTTTCTTGGGAGTGTTAACCAGTCTGAATCTGAGTCTGGTCGAGGAAATACTGCTGAAGATGTGCGAATGGTTTTGTTTTGGATTGTATTCATCGCAGTATACTGAAGATCTTTTGACCAGGTTTTCAGTTGGCTTGTAGCTGCTGCAAGCGTTGCATCCATGCAATCATGGATCGGCGTGCTGTTCACGTATATCCGGTGCTTCCTTCAGGTGTTCTCAAGTTCATTTTATCATGAGAACTAATCTGTGCTGTTATTAGGTGGCATCAAGGCACGACATATGCTGAACAGAAGCACAAACCTTCGCGCGATGACGATCCTCACTCACATGAAGTTCTCGAACAGATTGAGAAGATCCGGGAGCACAGACACCGGGGTCAGCCATATGTGAGAGACTCTCTTGTTTTATTTGATTGTAAGCTAACGAGAGGTCATATCATATCGCGTAGCTTGCATGGTACGCATTTGGTGTATGTGTGCTCGTGATGGTGACGAACGGATGGTATGTCGCAAGGATGGGCTTACACGATATCAGCTCATTGAGTCACCGGTTGATCACAGGTCCGCGTTTCTGTACCCTGTCTGGCGGATTGGTGAGCCCCTCACCCACTAAATATAGCGCTGTTTCTGAGCGAAGTCCTTTTCAGCGGACGTCCCTCAATCCATGAATCAAACACAGTGCGACTCCCTCCGCGCCAACGGGAATATGTCGCAACATGATATATTCAGCGGCTTACAGAAGTACCGCTGCACCGATCCGCAATTGCAACAACAGGCCTCGTCAGTTTTCTTGTCTTCGTACGTTCCAATCGTAAGTGATAGTTGGCAACTACTCGTGCACGGTCTAACTGGTTCTTTCGGAGTCAAGGTGGTCTTCGTCCTGCTCACGCTAGGATACAAACTCATATATCGCACGAGGATGTACAGTCTCGAGGAGATGACATTTGATAGGAGGAATGTTCCGGAGCCAGAGCAACCCCTCCCAGCTACAAAGAGTAGAAGGGAAGATATCTTGAGATGGTTCCTCCTACTTTAGGGCGCCGTATGGACGCGATTTCAAGTTTGCCACAACCTGCAAAGTCACGGTGTAACTTTGATTTCAGTCAATTTCAGACTCGTAACATGTGCTTCTATCTACAAGCACATGATACGAGAAATTGATAGAAGTGGCGAATTATTGGCGTTGAGGAGGATTGACAGGAACTTGAATAAGTACATCATCATGCAAGGTCACAGTTGTCACAGGTAGTGACGGGACGCGAACGTGACATGCACCCATATCCTCCGACCCAGAAAGCGAACCTCGTTCCACATGTAAATATGGACAGTGGGAAACTGTCCAATAACTTCGGACACGAAATAATGAAGTCCAATAAGCTCAAATTACGTCATCATAGCGAATGAACATAGTCTCTCCAGCCTCGATGTTTCAGAATGTTGAAACAAAAGAGGGAAGGAGACACGAAGGAAAAGAGAGAAAAGAGAAGAAAAGAAGAAAAGAAAAGAAACAGATAGAAGAAACCAGCCGGAATGCAGACAAAAGAGAAGGTTCTGCAGAGAGGCTGACCAGCAGCCCAAGACCTCCACCCCCGACTCAGTCACCACAGCCCCCTCTCGACGGGGCGCCGACATGCCCCGCCGAGAGGATGACCGTAGCCTCCAAGTCGGAAGCTTCATCGGCCATCGCACAGGAGAGCGGAGGCGACTGGACTCCAGCCATCGGGGCCGGCTTCCCGATGGCTGGAGTCCAGATCGCCCCCACTCCCCTCCACGTCCGCATCACCGAGAAAGGAAAGGAGAGGAAAGAGAGGAAAGAGAGGAAAGAGAGGAAAGAGAGGAAAGAGAACGAGAGTGAATGAGAGAGAGAGAGAGAACGGAAGGGAGAGATTGAGGGAGAGAGAGAAGAAACGGGAGACTGAAGAGGAGAAAAGATCAAGACCGGAGCAGAGACCGAGAACGTAGACCGAGCGAAGAGAAAAGAATGAGCCCAGGCGAGAGGGAAGGGAAGGAAGGAAAGGAAGGAAATAGAGGTAGACGAGACCAGAGGAGAGGATGACCAGAGGAAGAGAGGGGGATGAGACCGGAGAGGGAGAGGAGAGTGGAAGAGCCAATGGAAAAGGTCACCTTGACAGCTCGTCAGCCGTCGTCGTGCTTGAGGTGCTTGAAGGGGCCCACGCGCAAGGTTGATGCTAGACCTAAACAAAAGGGGAAAAAATTGGGTGGAAGGGGGAATGGGCGGACTCAGGCTGGCATGTTCAACATAACGTTCTGCGAAACGGAAGAGCCCAAGCCGAAACGACCTTACCGACGAGCGAGTAGTTCCACTGACCCTGATCCTGCCCCCATCATCCATCGGTCTCCTCGAGCTTGAGCCTTGATCCACGCACGCACACACATTGTTGAGGTCCTCGGGTCCTGGGATCTAGTCTGAGAGGATGCAAAGGGTCAGCGCGCAAATGGCCGCTCGGTTCCAACGGGGGTTCACGAGGGTATGGTCAGGTCACGAAGCGCAGAGAGTGGGCCAGCCACAGCGAACGAGAGAGCAAAAAAGGAAGAGGGGTGAAGACGACGGCGAAGGAAGAGCTCAAACGCCCCGGTACTTGATGTCCTCGAACGTGGCGGCCATCGAGCAAGGAATCAGCGAGACACCGAGCATGTGAGAGCCGAAGTCGAGGATCGGTTTTGGCTGGAGGTAGGGGCTGGTGGAGCGGGGAGGAGGCTTGGGAGCGAGGAGGTGGAGAGAGCGGTAGACAATGTCGGGGCGGGACTGAGCCTCTTCCAGAGAGAGCTTGACGCGGGGAGAAGGGTTGGGGCGACGCACAGCGTTCGAGCGGGTGAGCATGGTGAGCATGGTGAGCTAGTAGTGGGCTGTTAAGCAGGTAAAATCGTGAAAAGGAGAGCGGTGATGGAGGAACAGTGCGGGGACGCGTCGTTTATATGCAGTCTGGGACGAGGCTGGCATCGTCGCCATCCTCTCCGACGCAATTAGCATCCGCAGTGTCGAGTCATGGTTTTGAGGCTTTCTCGACGAGTTGTGTCTCGGACTGGCGTGCTCACCGCGGCAAGTTATGGAACCGCGGGATTGGATCGATGCTGACCATGAATATGCCTCCGAGGTCGCTTTGAACGAGGTCTCCATGGAGAGCAATGCAGATGGGCTCGGAAGAGCCCGTATACACCCAAAGACTCAGGTATGCTGACAACTGCCTTCACTCTTTGATAAGTACTTCAGTCTAGAAAGCCTCCAAGTTCAGTCGACTGTGTTCCCATGAATGCAGCGAAAACGTACAATCTTCACCTTCCTTCCTGACCAGCAGAATGATGGAGTTGTCACGCGCACCAATGGTGTTCTATTTCAGATTGAAGTGCACCCTTGAAAGACCTAGTATCAAGGGAAAGGTATGGCGATCAATAAGACAACAAAATAGAAGCAATGGTCATGAAAATACATCATAATACATCATAAGAAATAGCGAAAATCCGTCAGTATATCATACCTCCAAGTCATGATCATGCGCTCCCTGAGGCACTAATTCCCTCACTCTCCTTCGCTTTCAACTCATCCCGTTCCCTCCGAACCTGCTTTCCCGTCAAGAAAACCACAGAAACCGTACACACACAGATGACGGTCCCCTGGAATATCAATGCGCGATGCATGTTCAATGGTGGGTTCGCGTCTGCCCCGGCGCGGAGTGCTCCATTAATCAGGATATACAGCGCGCCGAAGAAGTTGGCACTAATCAGGAATCAGAAGGACATCAATAACCTAATCCCTTCGTGAGTGAGAGTGAGTGCAGAAACGTACGTGAGCCATAAAACCGCGGAACTTCCGTCCGCATTTCGTGTCAGCTCAGCTGCGAGCTCCAACGCAACTGGTAAGAGCGTTATACTGGTTCCGCCAATGATCCCCATGAGAACATATAGGGCGATTGTGTTGTTGGATCTCACTGGAACGCGTTGATGAATCAATGAACAATCCGTGAGGGGAAATTTTGACGTACCGGCCCAAATCAAACTTAACCAGGTTGCACTGACAATCGGACACAGGATCTTGCAGGTGAGAGCGAGGTGATGTGTGAGTATTCTGTCGTATAATGGTGATGTTATGAACCCCGCGACCAAGCCTACGAGCAGTAGAGTGGCACCAAAGAGGCCCGCCGTGTCTTCGGAGTAGCCGTATGGTTCCTAGAAGTGAAAACCTAATAAGCTGGATGAGCAACTGTGTCAATAGACGACCTACAAAGAACTGTGCTGTCAGGAAGGAGAACGCGGTTATGCTGCGAGAAGACGATCATGAAATCGTTATCCTAGAGGTTAAAGTAGCACGATTGCTTACACTCCAACAAGAACTCCAAACTCAAGTGCAACGATTGCAAAGTCAACTCGCTCTCGGACAGTCATGTGTGCTGGGGAGGCAGCTGGCTCTCTTCCCAACATAGCACGAGCAAGTGAGAAAAATGAGAGCGGATGCATCGAAGCCGAATACGCTGTCAAGTGCACTCTGTCAACACGACTACTTTGCCCTTGGGAAACAGCAATACTTACTGGGAGGCGTTGGTGGCTTTTCACCAATGAGGAATACGAAGGGGAGCACTGCAGTAGAGATGACCCCAAGATACAAAATCTAGACGAAAATGGTAAGAGATGGTTAAGGACAGAGGCAGAATCCCCACCGATATACGGGTCGTTGAGAATGCAGGGCTGAGAATCTGTGCGATCGCACCTAGCGAAATATTAGGAAGGACGGTTTCTTGCAATGACAACCGAACGAACCTCCCAGTGGGTTCGCTATGTAATATCAGTAAACGGGTTGAAACGCCAGCATCGACGGATAGTGGACTGACCAACGGAAACCAACATAGTAACAGTCGTTCTTTCCTTGAGATTGAACCAATCCTCTGAGTATTTAGGGCCAAGAACCTGAAAGATGGGCTGTGCGATGGCTCCAAAAATCTACCAATGCCGATGTGAGTGACCGAATCCTAGATTTCAGTGTATAATACATACTTGACCAAGCATCAATAGCGCATAGGCACCTCTTTTCGACAAACTGTGAGGTGTCCCAGCATAGCGCACCCATGCACCGAGGAGCATGAACACTGCGCCAATGTAACACTACGAGCACTATGAGGGGTGTACAGTATTCAAAACAAGCACATACGTACAGTCACCCGTGTGCCATACTTCTTGAGGAATATAGGCACTAAAATGGATACTGGGAGATACACGAAGTTGAGGGTGATACTGAACCAGTTAATTTGGTTCAGCGAAAACCCAAACTCGTCGGACACTGCAGCAATGTTAACTTCGACAAAGATATTTTAGAGGCCAGTACTCACAATCGTTCGCAATTGGTCCAAACCATGGCACCATCCCACTCACGCCAGCAAGAAGCATCTGTTTGGCCACAGGACTGGTTGAACACTGATAACATCTGTCATCCTGGCAGAGACATACTCACCAATGCCACCATACCAATCCATCGTCGCTTATATGACCTGAACACCACAAATTCCGTCTCGACTTTAGGCTCCTCGAGGACTTGTACGCTGGTCTGCTTTTCGACAGAGCCTGATTCCGAGCGTTTGGTATCCGAGGTGATCGATTGCGCCATGATGCGCCGAAGAGTGCGGCAGGTTCGCTCGGGGTATCCGATCAGCGATCGGGATCGTGCATGCACAACGAGCGGGGAATGGTCGGGTTCGTTGAGGGCGACGAGGAGAGGAGTCCACAGCAACAGTTTCAGAGCAGAGGCGCTTATATTGACATCACTGAATGTTCGGGTTTGCTCAGGTCAGACTCAGGTTCAGCAGTTCACTTGATCCCCACAAATTTCATCAACAAGACGGTCAAGACCGACTCCCGACTATCACCTGCATGCAGCGTAAGTTTCCATATATAGGTGCACATAGGCTTGACAGCACAAGGATATTTACCCACACAAGACGACTTCGTGGACCATTGAAATGCTGCAGTGTGTCGCTTCGCTTGGCAGGGAATTCGAATTGAAATCAGATGATGGCGGAACAGGGAGGAACTTGGTGGTCACTGGTCAACCGGTCACTGGTCAGAGGTTGACGTTGAGAAGATTGAAGGTGCTTCAAGTTCAGGAAAGTCCGAGCTGCGCAATCAATTCTCCCCACATGGGCGGCGCCGGCCTTGACAACCTGCGGACCTTGTCCAAGGTTACTTGCGGGCTGGAACGTTGACGCCCTTTCGAACTCGAACCGCACTTCATCAACTACACCAAGGCTTGACCAGGGCGATATTGCGTTCGCTAGAGCTTGATTTCAAGAATTGTCCGTTGACAACATAACAGCGCCTCAACATCGGCAGTGTGCTAGAATCCACGTGTTGTCCGACGCATGTGGATCCTCTGCCATCGAGACCATCATTAGGTGAGTTAGACCTTCATAGAACGTTCATTACCTTTCATTGACTGTCTCTCTCCTTCCTGCACAATGTGATCTCCACAATCAGCCTCATTTTCCGTCTTCGGCAAGACAGCAAGCTTCAAGGACCCGATGTTGAGGCATCATCACTGCCTCCACAGCATGGTCGTAAGCTTGGGTCGCACGCCCGCTGCCCCTGGGGTCGTATATGTCGTTAAGGAGACCCACTTGCCTCCATCATTACCGTTACTCGGTGTTTGCTGAGGCGGCGGTCCTAAATGCATGGGGTGGTTTAAAAGGCAAAAGACTTGATAGATGCGGGCTTGAGGCCCTTCAGCGCACCCCTTCCTGAGGATTTGCTTCACTTCAACTCCTTCACGGTGCTTGAACTCTCTTCTGTCACCGAACCCTTGGAGGTGAGGCTGTCACGTTTTGTAGATGGTCATGAAGCTGACGGACCCGAACACAGACATCTGAAGAAGACCGGATCCGTCGCAATTAACGGAATTCAACCCTCAACATTGAAGTCCGTCCATTTCACGTCCCGTTCGCTTATTGCCATACTTATTAACGTACTCCTCCACGCCAAAGTACCTGTGTTCGACATGTACACTCCCTCTCGAACCGCTTCTTTCTTCATCCTCCTCTCCTCCTTCCTCGCCTCTGCGGTCAATGCGCAGAACATCGTTCTCACAAACGATGATGGATGGGCTACAGCTCAAATTCGTGAACAATACCAGAGCTTGAAGGATGCTCAGTACGACGTACGCCTCGCTTTACACCCTCAATGATTGATCCCTTTGTTAATACGATGATTATTCATTAGGTCATCCTGTCAGCACCAGCCTTGGACAACTCTGGAACAGGTTCCCTCTCGCTCCCCATCATCCCTCCTGTACTCATCCCTTGCGAGTTCAACTCGTGTGCTATTGGATCACCCGGCAAAGGCGTCGATTCCGTTGACCGTAAGTCTTCTTGCAGGGAATGTTCAAATTCATTTCGGACATTGTATTAATTCCTTCCACCTTCAAGCCCATATCAACTACGTGAACGGATTCCCGTGAGTGCTTTTGGTATGATTGTCATGTCGTTCGGTAATTGACTATCTGTGCGTGGTTTCAGCGTTGATGCCGCTCGTCATGGTATTGAGACATTGGCGCCGAAGTTCTTTGGCAAGAAGCCGGACCTTGTTGTCAGTGGCCCTAACATCGGCGGTATGTCATAAAATATTGACGAAACAAGCATGCATTGAATGATCATCGTTAATACAGGCAACGATGGACTGGAGGTCCTCATTTCAGGCACTGTGTGAGTTCCTCAAACGTAGATATCCTCTGTACGTCTAACGTACTGACCTTGCAATTGACAGTGGTGCCGCCGTAGAAGGTGAAAAGCAAGGAGTCCCCTCTCTCGCTTTCTCAGGTGTAACAAACACCAGAGTCTCCTACAAGACGCTCCAATCTGAACCCAACTCCCCCGGAACGCTTTCCGCCATCACCTACGCCGACCTCACCACCCACTTTGTGCAAACGCTCCTGAAGGGCACACCTTCCGGGCAACGTCTCGTCCCCAACGGCGCCATCATTAACACCAACTACCCTGCTCTCTCCTTCGCACTCGGGTCCAAGTGTTCCAAACCAGAAGACATCAAATGGGTGTTCTCCAGGTTATTCCAGGCGAACGATATCTTCGATCACGACATCGATACCGGCTGCGGGACCGGCAATAAGCTCCCAGATGGAAAGGCAGTGGTGGAGAGTGAGGGATGCTTCGCGAGTGTGGTCGTGTTGAACTCGGGAACGAAGTTGCAGGCAGGAGAAGACGCGCAGACTGCGGTCTTCAAGAGTCTGAGCGGGTTGGGATGGACGTGCTGGGCCGAGTCGAAGTGATTATCCGAATGCAGCTGATCATCACTAGCTATCTCAGCCTCAGACAACCCAATACACCTCGTCACTGGGCTTTTTATTGCATCTCCCAAGGGTGTGTTCGTTTGTTGCTGGATATGGAGATGTCGATCGATGGTAAGAAAAAAGAAACGCGCACGTCCTTGGGGCACTATCATGATCGACCCTACTTACTGCATATCCTTCTCATCACTGATGTTCCTTGCGACATTCTCTTTCGAACAAACGCTGTTTTATCGACCCTTCACACAATGCTTCAACTCCGATCCACCTCTAGGCAGTGCTGCCATGATGCAGATGCGTGTACTATGTGAGTTCCCCAGATTTCGCTTGTTTTCCTTTCTCTTCTCTCTCGTATTGACGAGTCTGTTGACACCCCCAGCTCCCCCGCGTCCTCCGTCACATGAGACGTCCCTTTCCCGCCGATCCATCTAATCGCCCATCCAGGGAATATTGTCTCTTCCAGTAAAGGACAACAATCAGCCTAACAAAGGGTAAGCTGGGCATAATCAACCTTCATTCATTTCGCCACTTGCCAACAACAACAACCCCGTCCTTTGCGTTACTAGGGCGGCA
Source organism: Cristinia sonorae (assembly GCA_021029105.1). Classification (NCBI taxonomy): domain Eukaryota; kingdom Fungi; phylum Basidiomycota; class Agaricomycetes; order Agaricales; family Stephanosporaceae; genus Cristinia; species Cristinia sonorae. Next base: position 672,624 of record JAEVFJ010000013.1, read on the forward strand.
CGCTGTGACCATCGACACGACCCCCTGCTACTACGACATTACAACCTTTACCAGGGTTACCACCCCCGGCTGTCCTATTGTCTGTGGCGCCAGAGCAACACGAGTCCTGGACGTATATATACACTTGTGACGCGCGAGGACCCCTTCTTTTCTTTCAACGTTTCACAGCAGGTTACCTATCCTAGAATCCCGGACTACATATTGAACCTCAACTCCCTCCGTTTCCTCCTACCTATACGCCACCCCACTGGTGCAGTCATGATGTCGAACATGCAAGGCGATCTCCCCGAGATCGACGAACTGCGTACGTTCACGACTTTGGTTCTTGTCTTCGCTGAAGAAGTAGTAGGGACTTATATAGAGATGAACAGCGAAACTAAGACGCAGCGACAAGGGAAAGGACCCCGAACGACCAGAAGTGCCACCTCTGCGTATGTCCAACCTCCCAAAAACATACTTCAGATTCATTTACGCGTTTGTTCTGGGGGTGCGATAGCTAAACTAAAAGGCGGGGACCTGCCGCCCCTCGAGGATGACTTTCCAGACTGGAACACGCATCAACTACGAAGTCTGAGTGAGAACAGCGCATTAGGTGCACGTCGGATCGCATCCCGATTTTTCGTAATCCAAGAGAACTCATACGTAGGATTGATACAGGTCTTCAGGATCCATCTGGACCTTTACCTGGCTGGATCATCGCACAACCATCAGCTGGTATGTGACACCAAGGGAGGGTCGTTCAGTCATCAGACGCTGACGCCACAGTTGGGGTTTTTCTTTCTGAACTTTTAGAAGAATCGACACTTCCTCCTGCTGAGTTGTTTGATAACAAGAAGGTATACACAGGCTGCAGATATTGCCGGATTTGTTTTTTGAGCGCTGAATGGTTATGACCAGGCTACCTTTGATGAAGTCCCGTCTGGGCCACTACTCGTCTCGCAGATCGAGAGTTTATACGTGATCAGGGAAGAGTACGAGGCGATGAGGCATCGAGGGTTCGTGCGCAAGGTAGACTGGCTCATGGCGAACGGTCTGACCCATGTCAGACGAGTACGACCGGACGGTAAGACCTATCCCATCCCATCTCAACGAAACGTCCTCACTCATTTGCTGACAACCCAGGCGACTCATTTTATCGAGGTAACCCAACTAACCCACTTCACCTTCCACAACACTGACACCAATCCACACAGCCGCCGCGTTCGCATTCGTGCACGCGCTCGTCAGCTCTTCCGAACCCGAGTTCGTAGGCGGACAAGCAGCCTCAATCCTTGACCACGCATACGAGACTCTCCTCGCAGCAGGTTACGAGAAAGAGGTATTCGAACCCCTCCGTTGGGAATTGCTCAGTGTAGCGCACGCGGTGGCGTTCCCAGACAACATACCAGACAACAGGCTAACGAGCGAGAGTGCGATGGGGCTGCTCAACGACGAGAACAGTAAGTTAGAATTCCCTCCCGGACCTTTTGTCCTGGCACTGATGAAATCCCCTCCCCCTCCAGCCTCAACACGCATCCTCCAATTCCTCCGCCTCCTCACCTCAGCCACCATCCTCACTTCCCCAGACGAATACACCCCTTTCCTCCTCCTCCCCCGCGGCACCGACGCCGACGCGGACGGCGACGTCCTCATGGTGTCCGATTCCCTCTCCGACTTTTGCGCCAGCACCGTCGAGCCTGTGGGCCAGAACAGAGACGTGGACCAAGTGCAGATCGCCGCGCTGTCGAGGGCGTTGCAGGTCAATTTTGATGTTGGGTATTTGGATGCGGATGCGGGAGGGGACGGGGAGGTGGGGTTTGTGAGGATTCATCATGCGCAGGGTGGGGTCGGGGAGCCTGTGAGGCTTCTTCATCGGTGGGTCACTCACTCGTGGTACTGCTTGTTCCGTCCTGAGTCTGATCGCGCTTTTGTAGACCTGGATTCTACGATCAACCTGGATATTATGATTTGCTTGTGAAGCAAGACAACCCTAGTTATGGATTGATCGCGTCGTCGTCTCATAGCTGACATCTACGAACTTACAATTTGTAACACTAGTAATATTACTCCCTGGACCTGCTTTGTACATTACCGTTAATGCCCTCCAAAGTTCACGACAGTAAAAATGGAGGGACGAACCTGGGTGGAATTCTATATAATATAAAAATAAATCACAGCATGTCTTATGCAGCATCCGGTGCTGCAGACTCAGCCTCAGCACCGGAATCGGAAGCAGTAGCAGCCCTCTTCTCCAACACCTTCGCCCACCTCTTCGCCCCCTTGCCCGTCCTCCACCTCTCATTCACATCCTCCACACTCGCCAACCTCGTCCTCTCCAACACCCTCTCATACCTCGCGCCCCTCCTGTACGTCCCCCCACCCAACGGCACACTCAACGTCGTCCCCTTCGGGATCTCCGGCGCGTCTTCCCGGTTCAACGGGAAATACTGCGTCGGGGGTTGATGGTACTGAGCCGCTGCTGCAAGGAAGTGAGAATCGATGGTGAGTCGGAGGAGGGCGCGATCGTGGATGTCGCGGAGGGTGTTGATGATGTTGCTCGCGAGGTCTCGTTGTGAGATGGGAGATCCTTCTGGGAACTCGGGGTCTGTGTGCCATCGCACGTCCGAATCGCTGTACCCGCAATCCCACAGAACCAGCGGAAGCCCGTCGGCCATTTGGTAGCTCGGTTTGGTGGTGACTACTGGGGGAGCGAGTTCGTTGGGTGCGTATGGCGGGTATGGGTTCTCGGGGTCTGTGTTTAGGAGGGCGGAGACGAGGGAGGGATGTTCGAGGTTGGTGCCGACAAGGAAGAGGACGGCCATGATGTGTCGAACCTGGTTGTATAGAAACGCGGTGCCTTTCAGGTCAAACACGTAAAGCTTGCTTCCGTCGTTCTCTACAGGATTGACCGTAGCTTGCAAGATCTTCCTCCGGAAACTCGTGAGTTGCTTCCCAGGATCAACCTTGCACAGATTCCGGAAGTCATGTTCACCCACCAACCGACTCGCCGCATCCCGCATCGCAGCGATGTCCAGTCCGTCGGAGGTGAAGAAGTATTTGTAGTGGCGGAAACGACAATTGAACCGGGCGGAAAAGTCGTCGGCGACGGGGGACCATGCGAGGATACGGATGGAGGGAGGGAGGACGTTGTTCAGAGAAGAGACGTATCTGAGTTCTGTAGGTTCTTCGAGAGGCCGTTTGCGCACCGTGTTAGATGGAGGCTCGTCCCAATCCCCCATCATCCCAAACTCCTCCGACATCGCAGACACAGTCTGGTCTTGGGTTTCTTGTGGTGCAGATGTCGGCTTTGGCTCGGATGGCTCTACGTTGCTTGATGTAAGAGCACTGCGGACCCAGAGACTAACGACCTGCTGAGCGGCACTGACACCCTTGTCCGTCCTCCCGCACCTCTCCCAGCCACAGCCCTCCAAGCCAGCCTCCCCATCGACGAGTTTCGTCTTCGCCATCGCGTCAAACAGCACCTTCTCAACGGTCGGGAGTGCAGTCGGGAGTTTTTGAAACTCCATCCCGCTGTACTCGGAGCCATGGTAGCACAGTTTCAACGCGATCTTGCGTTTGGGATGGGCGGCGAAGTTGAAGGGGGTGTTCACGTGTTTTGGTGGCTGGGATTGTGGACGGCGGGTGTGCAGTTGGTCGAGGTGGTTGAGGCGAGAGATGAGTTGATCCCGTGACCAGGAGTCGTAGGACTCTGGCGGGGGAGAGAGAGCTGGAGGCATTGCCCTGAAGCAGCGGGGGTTGTGTGCTGATCGTAAGGACCGACAGCCTAAGGAGAGGCGAGAATACCTACCCGTCGTGGAAGAGGTCAAAGTATTCAATAGACGCCCACTACTGAGTCACTTGTTTATTTGACGTCATCTACAGAACCACATCCAACAGACAGCTGAAGAACGAACTCCCCATCCGATCCAGCACAAACGCCTGGCTGGAGGCGTCGACGTCCTTCTGGTCGACTGCGCTGATCACAGACACCGTCGCAATGCACTTCCCCGTGATCACCTGGATCGCCGCCACCTCAATCTCATTCGGCAGATGACTGCTCCCGCACGTCCGCACGTCCGTCGCGTCCGAGTCCGCCGCCAGCCTCGTCAGGATGAACTTAAAGTCGCCCGGCGCAGAGCATTTCGACGAGATCGGCGCGAAGTTCACGTTGAGCGTGATGTTGGGCGGGAGAACGGGGCGCGAAGTCGGCGCGAGGAGGGTTCGCGTGAATTGCGCGGTGAGTGCGGCGTACAGCTGGGCCGCGCGGATGGACGTGGAGGTTGGCGAGGAGACGAGGTTGGTGAAGGATTCTTGCGACGTTGAAGCTCCGGAAAACGCGACGGAAGGTATGCCCTCCAATGAACCTTCACTTGCTGCACCACTGCGTCCTTTTCAGTGTTTTGATATCTGCGAAGCAAATCCAAACGCTTACACTGTACCAGAACCTGTGATTCCGGGCCCGAGGTTCGCTGTCGAAGAACTTCAGAGATTACGCCAAAAATCAGGGATATGTTCAGAACTTACTCCCGACATTTGGACCACTGACCACAAAGTCAGGCTTCGACCCAAAGATCTCCGGTGCCAAAGTCTGTATCCCAAACCGCGCCGCGTCCACACTGCCCACGCATCGCGCATCAAAACTCGTACTTTGTCCTGACGTGAGGGTCGAGAGCACCTACGGGAACGAATTCACGAAATTCAACCGAGCTAGTTGAACCATCGTCAGTCCCACATACGCCACAAAGACAATAACCGCTGCTACTCACGATCACTAGAGTCAAACCCAGTAGCACCCGACCCCGCGGGACAACTCTCAAACTCGCACGGGTCCGTGCGCGGCTGGGGCGGCGCAGAAGACGACCCAGTCCCGGACTGGTTCTCCGCCGGCGCGGACAGTATCACCTATAGTACAGCGACCAACCCCCTTTGTGAGTAACCAACCGTCTGTACCTGTTATAGAGAAGACAACGACGGACGTCGAACCCGAGTGCTTTTAACGCGTCGTTTTGCGCGCGGATCTGGGCTGTAGCCCATCCGTCGTCGTTTGTTAGGATGATCTTCTGTGCGGACGCGGACGCGGACGCTGCGAGGAGGACAAGTGGGAGGAGAAGGAAAGCGTTGGTGGTGCGCATCTTCCTGAGTAAATACAGGAGCATTCGAGAGACCTGGTCCGCGATGGAAAGCTGCTGCGTTCACAAGTCAACAAGACCTTACCCTTCTTATACCCCGAAATTCTATGACACAGGAGAGGTCCTACTGGGCAAATTCGGAAGGGTTCATTCCCTCACGATCCTCAAGCCCACGTTTGTACGCATCACATACACCCTTCTCCAAGACTACAAGACCAAATCGCAAGAAGAAAAGACACGAGCGGCCTCCGAGATGACAGCGAACCCATGTAGAGGATTGAAATAGGTTGGGATGCCTCTCACGCGGTCGATTGTGTATTGTGTGCGCCACCATGGAAGGGGGATGGAACGTGCTTTGAGGCATGAGGGTTTGAGAGAAATGATCTGGGAAGGATTCATAGGATGGTATGGTCAGAGCACACGTTTTTCTGTAGCAGCTGGTGAGTGCAACGCGACCTGTGGGTTAGCGGGAGAGATCTAGACAGTGTCCATGCGCCGTGTGCACCACAGCTCAATGAACTGAAATTGATCAGCCTCATGATCACAGCCAAACCTTTCACTGGAGAGAGAGGATACAGTCGGACAAGGTGAGAGGTGGAAGATAACACATATGTATACACACTTTATTCATTTCTCTGTCGGACACGGGGGGAAGGGGAAACCCAAGATGTAAGGAGGGAAGAGTCGTACGTAAGGGAGGTCGTGAATCATGGGAATGAGGCTGATGTATGTGTATGTTTCTGTATGGTATAGACTTCTCTACGCCACATTACTGCTGTGTAGGGTCCTGGTATCGCATCGCATGGCATCACATCTAAAAAGTTCATGCGGAAGGAAGAGTGGGCCCGTTCTGTTTGTAGACGTACGCGTCTTCTGTGGGCGGGACGGCTTTGAACAGTCTACCGAGTTCTTCGTCTGTAAGGAGCAGTGGTTAGGTTTGTACGACGGCAAAAGGGGAAGTGTGCGCACAAAGAGGATCGGAATCGATATAGTCAAAGTGCTTCAGCTCCCACTTGGTACCGGCAGCGACCTCGTCCCTCCTCCGTTGCCGCTGGTCATTCTACATCGCACCGCCATCAGCACACATATTCCGTGCAACACCACGCAGGGACGTACCTCGATCTTGCTCTTCTCCCGACTCGCGACCTCGAAGTCTCCTTCCCTAATCCCCCTCGCGACATGCTGCCACAACCTCCTACTCTCCCACTCATTCTGCTGCTCCACGGACGCGACGGTCACCTCCTCCTTCGGCCCGGTGACGTCAGTGAACGGTGCTCCCCTCGAATCCTTGCTCTTTTCGTGCCAGAGTCCCTCGTAGGTGTGCTTGGCGTTGTTGGATCCGGGAGGTGTGAGGACGGCCTTGAACTGATGAGACTTGCCGGAGAAGTAGCCCTTGCCTTTGTATTCGATCTACATCGATTGTTCAATAAGTCGATGAATCTTGTAGATATTCAAAAGACACAGACCGTTGACAACCAGCCCGTCGAGCTCTGGATGTACGATGTTTCGCTCAGCTCGACGTACGGCGAGCCGTACCACAAGCCATCGATACGCAACCGTGGCAATGTGATCAAGAACTGCTCCTTTTTACCCTCGGGCAAGTTGACGGTCAAAACCGCGTGACCGATCTGCTTGACGATGATGCTGCCGCCGGAAAAGCTGGTCTTCTGGGCGTTGTGGCCTTGGAGGGTGATGCCCTTGGAGGCGTTCTCTATCCAGTAGGCGGTGATTGGGGGGTGGTGCGAGACCTGCTCGACGACGAGGTTGGTTTGGCCACGGCCTTTGATGTCTGGCCAGTATCCGTAGAAGAGTCTATGATTTGGGTGAGGATGGAAGTGTCATGGCTGAGTCAAGGGCACGTACTCTCCGAGGACAGGGTTCAGAGGCCTGGCAGACTGTTAGGTGAAGAGTGGGCGATATTGGGAGAACGAAACGCACTTTTTCTCTGAACCGAGCTTCTCGTTTCTTGACGTGTATTGACCTTTCAGGGTGCTCTGTGCAGCAAGGTCAGTCGAAGGAACATTTAGCGCGTGCCGCGACATACGATGAACCAGCGGAGAACAGCGATGGACCTGTCCTCTTCGTTCTTTGCATCTGCGATCGCGGCAAAGAGTTCTGGACGCTCGCACCAGTACGCTGAGGAGTAGGATCAGCAACGGTTCCATAAAAGGAGTGATGTGGAGATGAAGGGCGGCACGGACGGAACACGCTAGGGTGAACGCAGCAGGCGTGGAGTGATTAGAGGAAAAGAGCGCGATGACGTCCGTGGGTCGAGCATGGGGTTGCAGAAGGGACTGACCAGGGAACTCTGTGAGGGAGATGGGGGAGAGGATGAAGGGCGGGGCGGTCAAAGACGACAAGTCTCCGGAGAACGCTGCGATGCTGTGGATGGAATGAGTTATGGGTGGGAGGAGAGGTGGATGGAGACGCACGATTTGAGGAAGGACGCCCAGCTGCCCTTTTGAGAGGCGGGTACGGCCTACAGCGAGTCAGTGAGTGGGAGTGGGCTCAAGAGAAAGAGGAGGACGTGCCTCGCCGACTGTTTCGTCTGCCATCGTGAGTAGTGAGGCCTAGTGAGGAGAGAGGGAAACAGACGCCCAGATGCGCCTCTGGTGATCAGGCGCCCATGCACGGGGACGGGCCGGGTGTGAAGCGGTGGTCCGTGCGTGTGGGGGCATGTGACCGTGGGAGGGTGAGAAAAGGGAGGGGGTCGTTGAGTGCGTCGCCAGCCAGCCAGAGCCAGCAGACCAGCACAGTCCCACAGCCAGCCTCTCCCTTGCACCAGCCATCCCACCCAGCCCCTGCGCCTATCCCCCCCTCCTCTCCCTCCGAGTCGTCGTCCTCGCCCACATCACAGTAAGTCTTTCCTCTCTCTCTCTCTCATCAACGCCCACTCTTTCCGCCCCCGACGTCGCCGCCCGCGTGAGCCCCCAACTCGGCGGTCCAGTACCCGCACCCACACAGACGCGCCCCGACGCGTCCCCTCCAGTCGTGTCCCCCGCTCACTCGGGGCGTCCTTTGCCTCAAACACTCTTCGACGACGTGTCGTTCACTCTGCTCACCCCTTTCCCACCCTCCCCAGATGCCCAAAGAGTCCACCAGAGCAACCAAGGTCAGCGCACCTCCCCCTCACCCTCTTTTTTCCGCCAATCTGCCTCTAACTTTGCCCTTTCCCCTCCCCTCGTCCAGCGCAAGGCCGCCGACAAGAGCGAAAAGGCTGCAAAGAAGGGCAAGAAAGACAAGAACGCCCCCAAACGCGCCCTCTCCGCCTACATGTTCTTCAGCCAGGACTGGCGCGAGAGGATCAAGGCCGAGAACCCCGACGCTGGTTTCGGTCAGTACTCCCTTCTCTCGCCCTCCCCCGGCGTTCTCGCTCACTGTATGCGCGGCGTCTAGGTGAAATCGGCAAGCTCTTGGGCGCAAAGTGGAAAGAACTCGACGAGTCCGAGAAGAAGGTTCGTCGCGTCTCTCACCAATCGCCCGTCGCACTAACCAACACCCGTCCAGCCCTACATCGAACAAGCCGCACGGGACAAGGCACGGGCAGAAGAGGAAAAGTCGGCATATGATGTACGTACACCCTTCCGTACTTGTCCATATCTGACCTCCGATCCATCGCAGGGCAAGAAGGCTGCCGATAGCGGCAGCGGCGACGGTGAAGACGACGACGAGTAAACGACTCTCTCATGCCAAAGTGATGTTGCTGCGTCCTACTCTCTGGTGTCGGCCTCTAGCTTCCTCCGCTTGCCCCCGCCTGTTCTAAACCTGCCACCGTCACCGCCCAAACACCCATAGACGCGCTCCTCATTCCCTCCCTCTGCAATCCACATACCATTGTCTGTACATATGTCACCCCCTCCTCCTGCTCGCTGTCTTTCCTCTCGTCTCTCTGTTCAAACTCTTTATATTTGTGTGTATGTGAAAACGCCCTCCACCTCCCACATCAGACTCTGTCTCGCGTACCGTGTATAATCGTCTCCGTCTTCGAGTTCGTTTCCGTCAGTCCATCCCCCTCGATTATTACATATTACCCACCTAGTCTCTACAACGGTGTTGAACAAATCCCAGCTTTTGCCTTGGTGAACGATCGTGTGTGATCCATCGCGATGCTGATTAGATTGCCAGCAATGCAATCTAATCACGATTGAGTCAGAGAAAAGTGGTCCCTCTCATCGTGACTCTCCCCAAACCCATCCCAAGGCCATTCGAAAGAGAGATCAGATCAAAATCAGCACCCTCGCAGCGACCAAATCTGCTGCGCCTCTTCTCTCGCGCTCCCCGACTTTCGAGTCTTTGTACATTACGCTGTAACACTACCACCACCATGGCCGCCTTCTCAAACGCGGCTGCGTCCAAAAACACCCTCGAGCTCGCACAGGTACCGTACCGTCCTTTCCCCGAACACCGAACCCCCCCTGATCGAATCGATTCTCTGCTGCAGACAGGCAAACGCGACACGCTGATCGCCCTCGAGCAAAAGTACCAGAAGAAATGGCAGGACGAACGGATCTTCGAAGTCGACGCTCCGACTGTTGAAGACACCAGGGGTCTTTCGCCCGCAGAGGTGAGGGAGAAGTACCCGAAGTGGTTCGGGAACTGGCCGTATCCGTATATGAACGGGTCGTTGCATTTGGGACATGCGTTTAGTATTTCGAAAGTCGAGTTCGCGGCGGGGTATCAGAGGATGTTGGGGAAGAGGGTGTTGTTCCCGCATGGGTTCCATGTCACGGGTCTTCCTATCAAGGTGCGTTTCTTTTCTGTTCTTGTGACGATGGTGAGGACTGATGGTGTCATTCAGGCTTCGGCGGACAAGCTCGTTCGGGAGATGGAAAAGTTTGGAGAGAACTTTGAGCGGTACGAGGAAGAGACCGCGGTGGAGGTGCCTGCGGCGACGACGGAGACAGCTCCTGCTGGTGACGCTGCGAAAGTGGGCAAGGCCACGAAGGGGAAAGTCGCTGCGAAGGCGACCGGATTGCAATACCAGTTCCAGATCTTGGAGTCCATGGGCATTCCCCGCGAGGACATCAAGAAGTTCGCAGACCCATACCACTGGTGTGAATTCTTCCCTCCCATTTGCAAAGTACGTTTTCTTTCTGTACTCTCCCTTTACTACTCGTGACAATGGTCATTTCAGGACGACAACAACGCGTTCGGATCCCGTATCGACTGGCGCCGCTCCTTCATCACCACCGACGCGAACCCGTACTACGACTCCTTCGTCCGATGGCAAACAAACACCCTCCACAAGCTCGGAAAGATCAAATTCGGCGAACGGTACACCATCTACTCTCCCAAGGACGGTCAACCCTGCATGGATCACGACCGATCCGAAGGCGAGGCTCTCGGTCCGCAAGAATACACCGGTATCAAGATGGCCGTCGTCGAATGGAGTCCCGCCGCCAAAGCAGAGGTCGAAGCTAAAGTGGGCGGAAGGAAAGTGTACCTTGTGGCTGCGACGTTGAGGCCGGAGACGATGTACGGGCAGACGAACTGTTTCGTGGGGCCGGCGTTGACGTATGGCGTGTACGCGGCGAACGACAAGGAGGCGTACGTGTGCACGAGTCGCGCGGCGAGGAATATGGCGTTCCAGGGGGCGTTCACGCCCCATGGACAGGTGAACGAGTTGGTGAAGATTGAAGGGGCGAAGATTGTTGGGACGAAGATCAGTGCGCCGTTTGCTGTCAACCCTGAGGTGTACGTTCTGCCCATGGACAGTGTCCTTGCTACAAAGGTACGAGCTTGCCTTATGAAACTCGTCCGTACTGAAGATCGTTTGTGTTGTGTAGGGCACTGGAGTGGTCACCTCGGTCCCTTCCGACTCACCCGACGACTACGCCACGCTCATGGACCTCCGCAAGAAACCCGAATACTACAAGATCGACCCCTCGTGGGCCGCCATCGATCCTGTCCCCGTCATCTCCACCCCAACCTACGGCGACATGACCGCCCCCGCCCTTGTCCAGAAACTCAAGATCCAATCCGCCAAAGACGCGAAGCAGCTCGCGGAGGCGAAGGAGATTGCGTACAAGGAAGGGTTTTATAACGGGACGATGTTGGTGGGGGAGTTCAAGGGTGAGCCGGTGCAGGAGGCGAAGGGGAAGGTCAGGGAGAATATGATCAAGCAGGGGTTGGCGTTGGCGTATGCGGAGCCGGAAGGGCTGGTTGTTTCGAGGAGTGGGGACGAGTGTATCGTCGCTCTCATGGATCAGTGGTATCTCGACTACGGAGAGCCCTCGTGGAAGGCGCAAACTGAGAAGTACGGTTTGTCTCTCTTTCAATTGCGATCTGTTAACTGATCTTTTGCTCCCCCCCTGAAGGTTGCTCGCCAAAGCGAACCTGTACAACGCCGAGACTCGTAACAACTTCGAAGCCGTCCTCAACTGGCTGAACCAATGGGCCTGTGCGCGCACGTACGGGCTCGGCTCCAAACTCCCCTGGGACCCCCATTTCCTCGTCGAATCCCTCAGCGACTCCACCATCTACATGTCCTACTACACCGTCGCGCACTTCCTCCAAGGCGGCGTCATCAACGGCAGTCAACCTGGTCCTCTCGGCATCACCGCCGACCAGATGACGGACGAGGTCTGGAATTACATCTTCCGGGACGGCCCGTGGCCGGAGAGCTCGACGGTCCCGAAGGAGAAGGTGGCCGTGATGAAGCGGGAGTACGAGTACTTCTACCCGTTCGACGTGCGGTCGTCCGGGAAGGACTTGATCCCGAACCACTTGACGTTCTGTCTGTACGTCCACGCCGCGTTGTTCCCCGAGGACAAGTGGCCGCTGTCGATCCGGACGAACGGGCATTTGATGCTGAACGGGGCGAAGATGAGTAAGAGCAAAGGGAACACGTTGACGATGCGGGAGAGTATCTTAAAGTTCGGGGCCGACGCGACGAGGTTGAGTTTGGCGGACGCGGGCGACGGGATCGAGGATGCGAACTTTGATGAGAAGACGGCGAATGCGAATATTTTGAGGTTGCATACGTTGGAGGCGTGGTGCGAGGAGATGATCAAGGAGGACGCGAAGTTGCGCACTGGGGAGAAGAATTATCACGACAAGGTCTTCGAGGAGGAGGTCAACGACCTGATCAACATCACCAAGGGTCACTACGAGAAGTAAGTCTTCTTCAGTGTGCTTTTGCGTCTCACGAATTCTCATTTGTTTCACAGCACCAACTACAAAGACGCGCTGAAGTACGCCTTCTACGAACTCCAGTCCACCCGCGACTGGTACCGCGAGGTGACTTCGGAAGAAGGCATGCACCGCGACCTCATCCTCTGGTGGATCCGCACCTCCGCCCTCCTCATCCTCCCCATCGCCCCGCACTTCTCCGAACACATCTGGACGCTCCTCAACGAGCCCCGTTCCGTGCAACACGCTCTCTGGCCCGCCGTCACGCGCCCCGTCGACCGCGTCACCATCGACGCCGGCGTGTACATGCGCGAGACCACCAAGACGATGCGGGACGCGGAGTTGGGACTGTTGAAGAAGATGAGCAAGGGCAAGGGCGCGCAGGCGAGTTATGATCCGAAGAAACCAAAGGCGGTGAGGATATACGTCGCGACTGGGTTCCCGGAGTGGCAGAACCAGTGTGTGCAGATCGTGAAGGATGTGTACGACGAGGCGACGGATAAGGTGGACGACGCGAAAGTGAGGGATTTGTTGAAGGAGAGGGGGATGATCAAGGATAAGCGTGCGATGCCTTTCATCCAAGCTTTCAAGGTACGCCCGCGCACCGTCTCTCTCCATTAGTTGTTCGTTTTGCATGTCGTACTTATACACCGCACCCCCCCCCCCCCCCCCCCCCCCCCCCCCCACAGAAACGCATGTCCCAGTTCGGCGCCGCGACTGCCTTCAACCGTACTGTCCCCTTCTCAGAAGTCGAGGTCTTGCACAACTTCCTTCCCTACCTCAAACGCACCCTCGACCTTGTCGACGTCGAGGTGCTCCTTGCTGAGGATGCTAGGGCGAAAGCGGAGGCGGGTGAGACGGGGTTCACGAAGACGATCGTGGAGAGTGCAGAACCGGGCGCACCTGCGTTTGAGTATCGGAACGTTTAAGGCTTGAGCGGGGGGTTTCATGCCAGCTGAGGGATGTAGCTGCTAGAGTAGATCTAGAGTTTATGCTTGTGGTAGAATACAGCGACCAAAGAGCTTCAACCGTCCATGATTACTGACTGTAGTTGGCCCGAGACGGTCAACATCTGACTAAAAACGATGCACGCAGGCATACCACTTTGCAAGCTCAGATCGTTGCGGTGCGGATCAACTCACTCGAAGGACTCTTTGAGTTAGTGTGAATACAGTATCCAAACCGATATATTCGTACATACAGAATAACTTATACACCCTCCTCGAACACACATCAGAAGCAGTCACAACAACACTTTTACCACCATGACCACACCTTCACATACAACATGAATGCGTATACGTCTGATCTTCGTCACCGCTTCTGTGCATGCCTGTCCAACCTGGCGAGGATAGCGGTCTGCTCCTCTGCTGTCTTCGTCATGCTAGACAAACGCGGTCAATAATATGAGGGGTTGTGAGGAGAGAGTCAACTCACAACTCTTGAGCGAATTTGGCCATCTGAGATTCGTCTTCGATAAGCCCCAGTTCGATCATTGCTCCTCGGCGAGCCATGAGCCTGGACAAACGAAGTATCGTGTTAGCATACTTGCCCAGGTAAGAAACGAGAGGGAGAAGAGGATGAATACATACTTGGCCTGTGGTGTCATCGGCTTCTTGTGATGCTTTCTCTTTGGCGGCCAGACTTCCGCTGGCTCTTCTGCCTTCTGTGTTTTCTTCTTTCTCGTACCAGACGTGGTGGTTTTCGCCCGTTGAGCCTGTCTCGCCTTCTTCTTTTCCTGTAATGATTTACAGCCAAAGATTGTTTAGAGTGGGGATGTTGAGGGGCGGGGGAAGACTGGACGTACCTCAATAAGGGCCTCAACGCGTAACTCTTCAATAGCATTGCTCTTGATGAGCTCATCGTTTCGGTGAGTGTAGCCAATCCCAATTTCGTTCAACATCTTCTGGACGTCATTCGTTTCCTCTACCTCTGCGGGACCTACGCGAAGGGATTTTGAGTTGACGGGTTTATTCAGCCACAAAGAAGATACCCACTGTCATCAAACAACAAGGTATCGAGCCCCTTGAACTCTCCTAGCTCTTTTCCCGCTCCTTTGACGTCCACATCGAGGGTGAGGTCTGAATTCGGTTTGGCTTTCATATTTGCGAAGGCCCAATCCAGATCTATCAATGTTGCACGCTCAATCTACGGGGACGTACTGTCAAGCTCTTGATGTATGAGGTCGGAAACGTCGGGACGTACCGCCATCTTGGTCGCATTACCCTTATGCAGCTTGAAAATATTCTTGACACCGAACAACTCTCCCTGTCTGTCCTTATCTCCCTGAACACCCTCGAAATACCTACCGACAAAGCGAAATAAAGGTCAATGATCGGATATCCACGGCGGAAATGAAGGAATTTTACCTTGTCTGCAAACTGGCATTGTACCCAACAGCCATCTGCTGCTGCTTGTACAATTGACGGGCGTAAATCAATTCTTCGATAGACCCAGCACCAAGAAGACGGTACACGGAGACATCTCGAGTTTGGCCAAATCTGTACGCGCGGTCCATGGCCTGGAGGTCATGGGCAGGGTCTAGACGAAAGTTACTCAGTATGCATTTACAGCATCTTGCTGGGATGGACGTACTCCAGTTGGGATCTACGCGTGGACTGTCAGTGCCAAGAACACGTAGCAAGAAGGTTGCATGGATGAACTAACCAAAGATAACAACCTTGTTTGCTCCGGTAAGGTTCAGACCTGTACCTCCGGCCAAGGTGGAGATGAGGAAGATGAATATATTTGGGTCAGAATGGAACTGGTCGATCATAGGCATTCCTGTATGCGAAACACGAGTGAGCAAAATAGATGAATTTAACGCTGTCAGGCCACAGACGTACTTTGCGGTGGCGGAGTTGAACCTTCCAGCTTCAGAAAACCTAAACCTTCGTGACGATGAGATGCGATGTTGTTGAAACCCGAGATGTACGCGCTCCGGCTTACCTTGAGACTTCAAGTGAAAGTCCAACATGTCAAGCAATCTGACCGACTTCGTGAAGATCAGAACCTTGCTTGTCGGATCTTTTCTCCATGATTTCAACAGGGATTCTAGTACCTGGTGGGGGATTCAATATTTATTTCCGAGAGAGTTTTCGAGGAGACGCACTAGCCACTTCCCACAAAAGTTCGGATTAAGCACTGCAGTACCATACTTGGGGATATCATCACCAAACGCAAGTTCGGAGAGTTCTCTATTCCGCGCGGTCTGCATCCGGGTGCAGTCAGTACTGGTTTACTCTATATTCCATGTTTTACACGGAAAGATAGCTCACCTGTTCAGCATTATCTGTCGGAGCTACAAGACAGCAATGAGTACAATCTGTTTGACAGATGGACAGAGGACGAACAAACCGGGTAAGATCAAAGCTAGATGATTGGACGCCTTGATTAGAGTTGTCAGATACCGGAACAGGTCGCCTTGCCCAGGTTTGTGGCAGCATTGTTTTCGTCTACAGAGGCGCGGTTGATCAGAGACGGCGTCTGACGAGGAGGGTAACGCGGATGTCCAGCTTACAGCTTGCGAGATCCACAGTCACATGGTTCATCCTTCCGTATCATGTTCTGCACAGGCTCCGAGTTGATGATACGCTGGTAGACCCGGATTTGCGTCGGTGCAAGGGGGCAGAACACCACTTCATCGATCTTCTCAGGAAGCTAGTAGGGCGGGTGAGATATGAATACTTCGGGAAATGAGGTTGCATACTGTACCTGATCCTTGATGATTGACTTTGTTCTATAGGAAGCAGTGTCATGGGTGGCTTTGGATGTAGAGTTAACTACAGAAATACCTTCGTAAAAAGTGGTCAGGCAGTACTTTGTCCCTCAGTATGCGAGCCACAAGCTGCAAAATGATAGTTATTCAACCAGATGCACAGGTCCAAAAACTATGTTGTACTCACAGCTGCGCGAACTCGTTCCTCCGGCGAAGCAGACTTGCTTTGCCCCTTGGTCAACGGTTTGTCAACATAAGTTGCCCATTGCTTCCGTGATCCGACGCAACCAGGATATGCCCAGTCTAGGATCGTCCACATTTCAGAGTACTTATTTTGAATGACTAAGATACGCGATAAGTCAATGGATGTACCACACAAACTCGGCGATCAATATGCGTACCTGTACCGCTGAGACCAAACCGGATGGGACATTGGAATTGGGTATACGCTAAAGATGATTTTGAGCGTGAGTTTTTCAGACGATGGGCTTCGTCGACGATGATACAGGACCAAGCCAGATCGTCAATCAGGTTGATATCTGATCTTGCCGTCTCAAAGGATGTCACTACTACGTCGAGCCTTCCGAGTCTGAAATCTTTAAGCACCTCTTCTCGCTTCGTGCCTGTATATATCCCGACTTCGAAGTAGCCCCACTATGATACCCAGCCAAGTGAGTCTTTGATAGAAAGCAATAGCCTGTGGTAAGGGCTCACGGTTTCAAATTCGCGTTCCCAATTGTGCACAACACTGCTCGGTGCGATGATGAGACATGTGGGCCATTTGTCGTTGGCTTGTGGCAGATGACGTCTCTTCTTCCAATCTTGGCCATCTTGTAGAGACGAGACGTGATCCTTTCTCCTATTCTCGTCGCGATTATCCCCGTACTTGTGCATTATCGCCGACAGAAACGATATGACCTGAATTGTTTTGCCCTGACGACGAAACATTTAAGCGTGTCTTCACGTTACAAAATAACAATAACCAACCAAACCCATGTCATCTCCCAATAGACCGCCTCTCCTGGCAGCGTATCGTTCCCAAAAGAATCGTATCCCATCACGTTGATAGTCTCGCAGGAAGGTGTTGATGCTCCCCGGCACTTTAATCCCCTTATCCTTGTCCAGATATAGGGGTGCTATCCATGGCTGGTCGGGTTTCCTCGCGAAGTCGGGTCGCGGTCGGTAAGTCTATCATTTGGAAAGTGTCAAAGGGCGCACGGGCTTTGAATATGCTGACATGAACCCACATTGCAAGGCATATCATCATCCGATTCTGGATCTGTTACTGAATCATCTGACTCGGGTTCTGTGACCGAAACTTCTTCTGCTTCGGGTTCAGCGAACCTCGTTTTCTTAATTGGAGGACCTGTCGGCGCGGGCGGAGACTTGCGCTTTGACCCGGTCTGAGGCGGTTTGGGCATAGTCAAGGTGGGATCGTCTGATTCTGGATCTGTTTCAGAATCTACGAAAAAGTTCAGTTGTGGAGTTGCCGCCATGTTATTCTTGCATACCAGTAACAGAATCTTGGCTCTGGGTCTCTGGAGGCGGTACGGCCGGGGAGAGGGACGGAGTAATGTTTGTTCTGTGACTTGAGGGAAACAACGTCTTCACCACGGTGTGGTCCTCCTCTTCCTCTTCCTCGTCTTCGTCCTCTCTCTCATCCCCATCTTCATCATCAAATTCTTTGTCGGCATCACCACCTTCCGATTCCGACTCAATGTCAACATCAACTGAGAGACAGTAAGTTAAACGGCTGGAAAACACAACGAATTCCACATACCGAAATGCTTCACAAACTGGTTGTGGAGCTGCAGCACTGGAGAATCCACCATCTTGACCTCTGTGCATCTCGTCAGTACAAGACTTTCTATCAGTGCGAATCACGCACTTTTTCCGCTCCTTTCTACACCAGACATCTTTTCCAAAACATCGCACCTCTTTCTTTTACTTCTGACCGGCGCACTCGTTAATGCACTACGCCTCCCTCTCTTCTTGGGTGTAGGCACGTATATCTCAGCAGGATTGAAGTCCGAGTCCGAGTCCGGCTCTGCAGCAGAGTATCAGTTAAGGATGTTCACCCTGCATAAGCCAGGCGTACCAAGGGGAACTGGGTAGGAGTGGGTCATCTTGCCTCTGGTTTTCCCCTGTTCACGACCATTGAGGCCAGTCGCTCCCGCAGACGTACTCATAGCCACGAATCACGCGTTTCTTGTCACAAATTGTCGTGTAGGTGATAATAAACTTGTGTTCTTGAGGCAAACGTAGGATATCAGGCAGTGTGAAGGGGAGTAGTTGAAGTCATGAACATTCAAGAGAGGAAAGAGGTCTGGTGGTCTAGACGCCCAAAATGGCCATTGTTGAGACCTAGATTAGATTTTAGCGGATCTTATCACAATCGGAGGGTGGTCCGAAATGCAAGTTCGTCCGCCTCCTACAAGTTTCCACCATCATCTCGAGACCTCTAGGAACGATGAGTAAGGCAAAGACCGAGATATCTTACCGAAAGTACGGGGGGGAATCGGACCTGCCGGACATCATGGCATTGGTGCAGTACGAGCTGAGCGAGCCGTATGTGATCTATACCTACCGGTACTTCTTGCACGAATGGTATGCTATTTCCGTTAAACCTTCATGCGCGATAAGAAAAGTTGAACACTGTATAGGCCACATCTCTCCTTCCTCGTGAGCAAAACCTGCATAGCGAGATGAAGGTCATTCACGATTGTTTGTGCTCCGCGGTTCGCTTGTCTGTTTGATCAAGGCATTCGACCCGGAGGAGCCGTCTCATCCTGTCGGGGTGATCATTTGCAAACAGAGCATGCACAAGAGTCAGCGCGAGCGAGGGTATATCGCGATGCTGAGTGTACGAAAGGAATGGCGTAAACGAGGCATTGGTACGTCGTACGGATCGAGCAATATACGTGTCCTAATGCCTTTTGTAGCGACGACACTTGTTCGAAAAGCGATAGAAGCCATGACTCAGAACGGTGCAGAAGAGGTACGTGGCAGAGACACATCATCGTCTCGTCAACGCAGGATTTACAGTGTCGCGTGCAGGTGATTCTGGAGACAGAATACGACAACTCTGCGGCGCTATCATTGTACGAATCTCTTGGGTTCATACGCGAGAAGAGGCTATACCGGTTTTATCTGAACGGCAAGGACGCGTTTCGGTTGGTGCTAGTTCTGCCTCTGTCGAGTGGTAGTGGGCGATCATGAAACGGGATCAATGTGTAGATGGATGATGGCTGTACGGTCGATGATGGTATTTTGAGAGACCTACTGACCCCTTGTGTTGGAAAGTGCGTATTTTGAGACGAGAAAGGCCAATGTGACTGAGCAGATTCGCCGAGAGAAGTCGAAAGACGAAGGAGGAAGGCAGCACGTGATGACATTAGCTGACGTTGCAGGTTGACGTGGCAGAATGAGGGGAAGGACCCCGGAGAGCGGTGGCCGGGGTGCCGTGATTGGCATGCCGTGACGTGGCAGAAATGTTGAAATATAAAGACTCTCTTCGTCGTTCCGCTCATCCTCACAGCTCTTTCCTCCTTCCTCTCATCCATCATGACCCGGCTATCCCGCCGTCCGACAAAACACCAAGCACGACGCTTCGCGTCGTCACTCTCCTTGTTCTTTGTCGCCGTCATCGCAGTCTTGTGTCTCTGCCCCGTCGCAGTTCGCGCGGATGAAAATGAGTCTGAGTACGGCACGGTTATTGGTATCGGTATGTACCTCTCCTTCTACTTCACCCACTTGTCACTCACTGCTCTCAACAGATTTGGGTACCACCTACTCCTGCGTAGGGTGAGTGTGAACCACACAATCCTGATCCTCAACTGTCCACTGACGTGGCTCATCTTTTCAGTGTACAACGTGGTGGTCGTGTCGAAATCATCGCCAATGACCAGGGTCACCGCATCACTCCTTCATGGGTCTCATTTTCCGAAGATGAACGCCTCGTCGGTGACTCTGCCAAGAACGCCTACCACTCAAACCCCGAAAACACTGTCTTCGATGCTAAGCGTCTCATTGGTCGTAAGATTGATGATCCCGAAGTGAAGCGTGACCAAAAGCACTGGTGAGTCCGAGTTGGTCGTGTAATACTTTTCATGAAGTGGCTCATTTTGCCCCCTTAGGCCTTTCAAGATTGTCAAGAGGAATGACAAGCCTGCTATTCAAGTCAAGCACAAGGGTGAACTTCGTGATTTCGTGAGTCTGTTATGTCTTCCCCTCGGACGCAGTTGCTAACCATACCCATTAGACTCCTGAGGAAATCTCCGCCATGGTTCTCTCCAAGATGAAGGAAACTGCCGAGGCTTACCTTGGCAAGCCCGTCACGCACGCCGTCGTTACCGTTCCCGCATACTTCAACGATGCTCAGCGTCAGGCCACCAAGGATGCCGGTACTATCGCCGGACTCCAGGTTCTCCGTATCATCAACGAGCCCACTGCTGCCGCTATCGCCTACGGTCTTGACAAGAAGAAGGCTGATGGCGAGTCTCAGATCATCGTCTACGATCTCGGTGGTGGAACCTTCGATGTTTCCCTTCTTTCTATCGACGACGGTGTCTTTGAGGTCTTGGCTACCGCTGGTGACACTCACCTTGGTGGTGAGGACTTCGACAATCGTGTCATGGACTACCTCATTAAGCAATACAAGAAGAAGACCGGTACTGACGTCACTGGTAACCTCAAGGCTCTCGGAAAGCTCAAGCGTGAAGTCGAGAAGGCCAAGAGGACACTCTCCAGCCAGCAGTCTACCCGCATCGAAATCGAGTCCTTCGAGAACGGTAATGACTTCTCCGAGACTCTCACTCGCGCCAAGTTCGAAGAGCTCAACATGGATCTATTCCGTAAGACTTTGAGGCCCATCGAGCAGGTCCTCAAAGACGCCAACCTCAAGAAGGAGGACATCGATGAGGTGAGTTTTCAGTGACGATGAACACACCTTGGCGTCACTAAAGTTTCTACCTCAGATTGTTCTTGTTGGTGGTTCCACTCGTATTCCCAAGGTCCAGCAGCTTCTCAAGGAGTACTTCGGCAAAGAGCCATCCAAGGGTATCAACCCTGATGAGGCTGTTGCCTACGGTGCTGCTGTGCAGGGAGCTATTCTCTCCGGTGACAAAACGACCGCTGACGTCGTCTTGGTCGATGTCTGCGCCCTCACTCTCGGTATTGAAACCACCGGTGGTGTGATGACCAAGCTCATCCCCCGTAACACTGTCATCCCTACTCGCAAGAGTCAGATGTAAGTTTTTTTTTCATTCTGGCCGTTAGTCTTATGTTAATTCATCCTTGACAGCTTCTCTACTGCTGCCGATAACCAGCCCACTGTTTTGATCCAAGTCTTCGAGGGTGAACGTTCATTGACCAAGGATAACAACCTCCTTGGCAAGTTCGAACTCACTGGTATTCCTCCTGCTCCTCGTGGCGTTCCCCAAATTGAGGTTGTCTTCGAGCTCGACGCAAACGGTGTCTTGAACGTTAAGGCCGCAGACAAGGGAACGTAAGTTGCGCTTGATTTGTCGTTTGACGAACGGATTGTTGATTGTCATCATTCATAGTGGCAAGTCTGAGTCTATCACCATCACCAACGAGAAGGGTCGTCTCTCCCAAGAGGAGATTGACCGTATGGTTCGCGAGGCTGAGGAGTTCGCTGCCGAGGATGAAGCACAACGCAAGCGTATTGAGGCTCTTAACTCCCTCTCTTCCTTCGTCTACGGTCTCAAGTCGCAATTGGGCGACCAAGAGGGCCTCGGCGGCAAGGTGTCCGACGACGACAAGAAGAAAATCCTCGACGCTGTTAAGGAGACCACCGAGTGGATCGACGAGAACGGCGCCAGCGCATCTGCTGACGAGCTTGAGGAGAAGTTGCAGGAGGTCCAGAGCATTGTGAGCCCTATCACGAGCAAGTTGTACCAGGGATCTGGTAGCAGCTACGCACCTGGAGAGGATGACGAGGAGGACCCTATCCACAGCCACGACGAGTTGTAAAGAGTAACCACATACAGTATACGATCCCTCGTCATTGGGTAGATGTCGTAATGAGCTGAGCATATTAATTATTATTCACTTTTTCCTTCGAATTTTTCTGAATGTCGAATCCTCCTGGACCGGGCCTTCGTATATTGTTCGTTTCTGATATGAGAAGCGATCGTGCTGGCACATACACCGAGGTATGAGGCCGTTATCCGCCACGGGTTCGATGCTGGTGTTTTCTGAATCCTCCCAAAGTAGATGTGAATTCCTAGCACTTGACTATACTGACCAGGGGTCCAGGGCCCTGGAGAATAGGGAATGCGATCCGATGGCTCTTCCACATGATCCCCTCATACCCATTTGGACTTGACGAGTAAGGGAGTAAGGGAATATACATTGTCAACGTTAACTATGAGACACGATCAGGAGGAGCACATTTCAGACTCAGAAAGGAGGAGAAAGATGAGGTGAAGGTAACGCAAGATAGAATTCGTTGGTTCGGATGTGAGAGGGTGCGTATGTACGGCAGAGGATACTACCACGTTGAGGAAACGTGTATGCAGATGGGAAGTGATGGACAACAGATAGACAGATGCGGACGGTTGGTTTACGATGACGACGCGAAAGCCATTTCAAGAAAGAAATCGAATCTAGTCGAACGCCTCCTCCGCGCTACGGCGCACAAGACGACGGACTTTCTTCTTATATGCTAGTAGGCCCGATTGTCCGTTGAGTATTTGTGAGAGAGGCTACGAGTGAATGAGACTTACTTGCGAAGTCTTCTCGGATCTCCTTGGCAGCGTCGACGTTTGCTGGGCTGTCAAGATTAGGCGTGTCCGAGGAGAGTAGTGAAATTACGCTCAGAAGCTGGAAGAGGCAACAGTCAGAATTTGGGCAGTCGCAACCACCGTAAAGTACTCACAATGGACTCGACTGTGTGCACCGGAAGCCATCGTTCACCAGAGTCCTCATAACCATACTGATCCTCACCTGGAGGGTGCTGTGGGAGAGGAAGCCGAAAACGGAGTTAGTTTATTCCACGAAATGATACAAAGCGCGGAATTTGTCACTGACCAGGATGGAAATGCAAACAAGCCCATCGGCGTAGACTGGGCAGGCAGAGGTAATTGAGAAAAGAGGCCAATTGGCGCGAGAGAAAGCAGCGTACTGTTCGGATGCCACATCGGTGTGATGAAACGCATCTTGGGTGGGTTCAAAGGAAAGTCCTCAGGGAAGGACAGTCGGGCTTTGAAGAAGCCACCCTCACTGTAGGGCACACAGCCGGGTTAAACAGGGCCACACACAGCCCGGAGGGTGAGCATGAACGTACTAGATGGTGTCCGGAGGACTATCACGGTTTATGAGCAGGAGGTCGTGAGATAGAAGTCGGGATACTCACCCAATGATCATAACCTCCCATTCGTAGAAGTTGTCGTCGTCGACAAGACCTGAGGCGAGATGGGCGGTCAGCGGCGCACGATCGATGTGGGGTGTGTCGTGAACATACCTGCTGAGAAACCCTCAACTGGACGTTTGGTGAGCTCTGCAAGCTGGCGGCGAAGGATGATTGTGTTCGAGTTTGTTGGAGTTGAAGTCATAGTTGGGATAGATGATGGTTCAGACTCAAGTTGTGTGCGCCGTGCAAGGGGCAGAGAAGCGGATCGATATTATCCAGGCGCCCATAGATAACTTTGTTTTGTCGCCAAAAATTAATATTCATTCTATCCAATGTCATGACCACCGCGAACGACCAGGAGGATCAGAACTGGGACAGCCTCAACCAGACAAGCTGGAGGGGGCTTGGAATATCAGATCCCGTAAAAACAGTCCAGGTGCGCGTCCGAAGTATCCCAAGAAACGCGTTAGTTGTGCTCATGATACTGCCTACAGGACAAATGGCTGCTCCTCCCAGCCTTTCTCAAAGTCAAAGGTCTCGTCAAGCAGCACATTGACTCCTTTAACTACTTCGTAGACGTGGATATCAAAAATATCCTGAAGGCTAACAACAAGGTCACATCAGACGTCGACCCTCGTTTCTGGCTCAAATACACCGACATCGTCGTGGGGTTTCCCGACAGGACGGATGCCGACGCCATTGACAAGAGTGTTACTCCACACGAGTGCAGGCTGCGTGACATTACCTACGGCGCACCTATTCTCGTCACCATTCAGTACACCAGGGGCAAATCCGTCGTGCGAAGAGCGAATGTCAACATTGGACGGCTGCCGATCATGTTGAAGAGCAACAAGTGCGTGTTGTCGGGGAGGACGGAGGCGCAGTTGGCGAGGATGACGGAGTGTCCGCTGGACCCAGGTGGCTATTTCGTGGTGAAAGGGACGGAGAAGGTTATTCTTGTTCAGGAGCAGCTGAGCAAGAACCGTATTATTGTGGAGGTCGATCCGGTCAAGGATATCGTCCAGGCGTCATGTACTTCGTAAGCACCGGTTGTTCTTTGCCTCCTCCTCTCATGTGACATAACACATCACATACAGATCTACACATGGCGGTCTCAAGTCTAAGACCTATGTTGCGACCAAGAAAGGCTTGATATACCTCCGCCACAACTCCATTCACGAGGACGTCCCTATTGTCATTGCCTTGAAGGCCCTCGGTGCTCAATCCGACAAAGAGATCCTCCTGCTCACGGCCGGCAACCATGAAGCTTACAAGTCTTCCTTTTCTCCCAACCTTGAAGAGGCCGCCAAGCTTGGTATCTTTACACAGCAACAGGCGCTAGAGTACATCGGCAGTCGAGTCAAGGTGAATCGTAAAGTCATCGGACCCCGTCGACCTGCATGGGAGGAAGCACTAGAAGCGCTTGCAACGATTGTTCTGGCTCATGTTCCGGTCAATGGCTTGGATTTCAAGGCGAAGGCGATCTTTGTCGCTACTATGACACGCCGGGTGCTTATGGCGATGGACGACGAGAAAATGGTGGATGACAGGGATTACGTCGGAAATAAACGTCTGGAACTGTGAGTACTCGCGTGCAATGGAGCCTTACTACGAAAAAAATGAAAAATTATCTCTAGTGCAGGTCAATTGCTTGCGCTTCTGTTTGAGGATTTGTTCAAAACCTTCAACACGAATTTGAAATCAGCGATTGACAAGGTGTTGAAGAAGCCATCGCGGACCAGCGAGTTTGACGCGTTCAACACCATGCAGTTCCAAGGCGATCACATCACGTCAGGGTTTGTACGGGCTATCTCCACAGGTAATTGGTCGTTGAAGCGTTTCAAAATGGAACGTGCAGGCGTTACGCACGTCCTCAGTCGTCTCTCCTTCATTTCCGCCTTGGGTATGATGACCCGTATATCCTCCCAGTTCGAGAAGACACGTAAAGTGTCTGGTCCTCGGGCCCTGCAGCCGAGTCAATGGGGTATGCTGTGTCCTAGCGATACGCCTGAAGGAGAGGCTTGTGGTCTCGTCAAAAATTTGGCTCTGATGACCCATATCACGACGGACGTGGAAGAGACTCCTATTATCAAGGTGGCGTTTATGCTCGGTGTTGAAGGTTAGCCGTGTTGAACGCTCTACTTGCTCTTCTTTCCTTTTGATTCATCCCGCTTTGTTCATGTAGACATCTGTTTGGCCACTGGAGCGGAGATATATGGTGCTAACACCTTTGTCGTCAACGTCAACGGCACTATTATCGGTCTCACTCGGTATCCTGCGCGGTTCGTCACTGCATTCCGCGCTCTGCGACGTGCGGGTCGGTTCAGCGAGTTCATCAGCGTTTATATCAATCACCACCACCGAGCAGTCCACATCGCATGCGATGGTGGTCGGATTTGTCGGCCTATGATCATTGTAGAAAATGGCCAACCTCGCGTGAAACAGGAACACATCACGGTGAGCCTTTCCCGGTATTGGAATACACATGTCTCATCCCCTTTGACAGCTCCTTAAAGCCGGGAGTCTCACTTTTGACGACTTCCTGCGGAAAGGGCTTGTGGAGTATTTGGACGTCAACGAGGAAAATGATTCGTATATCGCGCTTTACGAAGCTGACGTCGTTCCCGCAACGACGCACTTGGAGATCGAGCCCTTCACTATCCTTGGTGCCGTCGCAGGTCTTATCCCGTATCCCCATCACAATCAATCCCCACGAAACACTTACCAATGCGCCATGGGTAAACAAGCCATCGGTGCCATCGGGTACAACCAGCTGAATCGAATTGACACATTACTGTATCTGTCTGTGTACCCTCAGCAGCCTATGGTAAAGACTAAAACCATCGAGCTGATTGGGTACGACAAACTTCCAGCCGGGAACAACGCTACGGTCGCCGTGATGAGTTATTCTGGGTACGACATTGAGGATGCCTTGATTCTAAATAAAGTATGTGTGCTATTTTTGCCCTTCGACTGCTTATTGATCCTCATCCACCTTTCCGTGCTATCCTTCTTACAGTCAAGTCTGGATCGCGGATATGGCCGGTGTCAAGTGCTTCGCAAGAATGCGACCCTCATTCGGAAGTACCCGAACGGAACGTACGGAAAGCCTTCTCATTCGTATTGTGTTGTTCGATGCTAAAGTCTGTCTCAGGTTTGATCGTCTCGCTGACGCGCCGCTGGATGAAAATGGACAAGTCCAGAAGAAGTTCGATATCATCCAGGCAGATGGTTTGGCCGGCGTGGGGGAACGTGTGGATCCCGGAGACGTCTACGTGAACAAACAAACACCCACGAACGCCAACGACAACACGTTCACCGGGCAAGCAGCGACGGTGCCATACAAGAACTCGCCCATGACATATAAGTCGCCCATACCGGGATACATAGACAAAGTCATGATTTCGGATACAGAAAACGACCAGACCTTAATCAAGGTCCTCATGCGGCAGACCCGGCGACCGGAACTAGGAGACAAGTTTTCTAGTCGTCACGGACAGAAGGGTGTTTGTGGTCTAATTGTGAACCATGAAGACATGCCATTCAATGATCAGGGCATTGTTCCTGGTGCGTCTTGCGTTTCTCAACGGATATTATCTGCTTCTTGAGCTTGTTTGACCTAACGTATACGCCACGTTTCCCCGGCAGACACAATCATGAATCCGCACGGTTTCCCCTCACGCATGACAGTCGGCAAGATGATTGAGCTACTAGCCGGCAAGGTATTGTGTCACTAGTATAATTAGCTTGTTTGTACTCACATGGATGTTCAGGCTGGCGTTCTCGCGGGAAAGCTGCAATACGGAACCGCGTTTGGTGGCTCAAAGGTACGGTAGCACATAGGAACCATCACGCCAGTGAGCACAAGCTAAAGCTTGTTTGGTTTCGCAGGTGGAGGACATGTCGCGTATCCTGATTGATCACGGATTCAGCTACGCTGGAAAGGACATGTTGACTAGTGGCATCACTGGAGAGTCCTTGGAAGCGTACGTCTATTTTGGGCCGATCTATTACCAGGTATGTTTTTCGGCCCGCTGCTGGTTTGCGGAAAACTGACGGATTTTTGCAGAAATTGAGTGAGTGCCCCAATAATTACTTCGTCTTCTAGATCTTGATGCACTAATGTCTACGCAGAGCACATGGTCATGGACAAGATGCACGCCCGCGCACGGTCAGTTCTCCGCTGCTGTACACGCCTACGCTTTCATCATTATTTACCGACGTCTTTCAGCGGTCCTCGTGCAACTCTCACCCGACAACCAACGGAAGGTCGCTCAAGAGAAGGTGGTCTCCGTCTGGGCGAGATGGAGCGCGACTGCTTGATCGGATATGGCGCGACGCAGCTTCTCATCGAGCGGCTCATGATTTCTTCAGATAAATTTGAGGTGAACGCGTGCGAACAATGCGGCCTGATGGGTTACAACGGCTGGTGCACATACTGTAAGAGTTCAAAGCACATGGCACAGCTGTCTATCCCGTATGCAGCGAAGTTACTATTCCAAGAGGTACACACCATTATCCTTGATCGGTCCGAACTATGACTGATGTCCCTTTTAGCTGATGGCTATGAACGTAGTACCACGTTTAATCCTAGACGATGCATCATGACAGCCTGAGTAGCGCAGGTCCCTTTGAGCTGCCCATGACTTGAGGACCCTTGACGTAGCCCTGTAATTTATAATGTTCCGATTCGTGTCGCAAACTGGTGTCTATTGCTATCGTTGTATTCCAAATATACTGTGTTGTATATTTCCCTGTGCAATCTTGAAGACATACCGACCTCTGGAATGCTTTGGCGTCTACTTGATGCCGATTGGGTCCGAACCCCAGTCAGACTCGGAGGGACCGCCGAGAGCCAATCTTTCAAGAGCACCTTCTACATCCAGCATCAAGTTCACTACGAACAGCGGAAAGCACTTACCCCAACTTCGAACTATCACCTAGCACAATGAATAGAGCAGGCTCAAACCAATCTCCAGCTCTGCGCAGGCTCATGACCGAATACCGAATGCTCGTCTCTCAGGGTATGTTGAACATCATCTATACGCCCACTCTATTTACAAATTACCAACCCCGAATACACTAACGTTTGTCGTATTCAGGTGCTCCTGATGGCATGTTCACAGCCGGTATGCGTATTCCTGTCCACGTAACCAGTGATTCAGCGCATCTCACTTGAATTGCCCTCGGAAGGCCCCATCTCCGAATCCGATTTCTTCACATGGGAGGCCCTCATTATGGGCCCCAAAGATACACCCTTTGAAGGCGGTGTTTTTGCTGCGAAGCTAACATTCGTCAGTCTCGATCTACTACCTTCAAGTAACTGCGCCACACTCACTCACCTCGCTGTTTTTCAAATTGCAACCATAGCCTTCCGATTATCCTCTTTCCCCTTTCAAGATGAAATTCGAACCGCCATTGTTCCATCCGAACGGTAAGTGTACCTACTCACACCCCACTTAGTAATACAGTTATACTCACGATCTCATGAAACATGCTGGTACACTCCGACATTTACCAATTGCATTTTCATCATTACCTGGTAAAATGGCCAGTATACGCCGATGGAAACGTCTGTATCTCCATCCTTCACGCGCCAGGAGACGATCCGACGATGTACGAATCCGCTTCAGAGCGTTGGAGTCCCGTCCAGAGCGTCGAGAAGGTCATTTTGAGCGTGATCTCAATGCTCGCGGGTACGTTGACCGCTCCTTGACCGTTTTTCAAATACACTAAGCCTTTGTGTCTCTCTTTAACCCCACCAGAACCGAACTTAGAAAGTGGGGCAAACATCGATTGCTGCAAACTCTACCGCGACAACAAGGCTGTACGTACACCTTAGCATCACATCGAGTCTAAAATATTTCCGATTCATTGACTGCTTGACGTCCAAATAGGAGTATGAGCGGATTGTGAGACAATCCGTCCGAGAGCAGTTGGGTCTGTGATTGGACAGAGGGAACGCACCGCGGTCAAGGAGTCAAAGGGTGTCATTGGACAGATCATCGCACTACGCCATAGTTGGTGCTAGTTTCTCTTGATGTACTTTTGTGGAAATATTTTCTCGTCTCACTTCTCGTTGATTGTTGCATTATACTAACATTCGGGTGAGAGCTTCAGTCTGCTTCGGCTCATCATAATTTCTTTGCAGGGAACCAGGACAGGCTGTACAAGGAATATCATTTGTAAGGATAGCAAATTACGGTGGAAGTGTGAGGGATATATGCAGTGTGATAGAGCATCAGGACACAACTATGAACCTTGGCGAGCTACAAGTTGAATATTACTGCAACCATTCAGAAAGATAATACATGAGAAGTTAAGTTTGAAAAATAAAGTAGGATTGAGTGGGGAAGCGCAGTGTAACCCAACTGGGACAGGAGAACTCAGATAATAAAAAGCATGGGGATAGCGGCCTTCTACCCCTTCGTGTATACTGATCAGTCATTGCGATCCTAAAATCAGGGCAGAGCCTTGAAGACCCTCTCGCCGTACTTCTCGCCTTCTTTACCAAAAATATGTCGATCGACATAAGGATTCCGAAACATGCCGTTCGGATCTACCGTCTCCAGGACGCGGACAAAAGCGTCGAAGCGTGGGTAATGCTTGCGGAGGTCATCTGGACGGAGACGATGGGCTTTCGCCCAGTGAGGACGACCGCCGTGCCGTGAGACGAGGTCCTCGAAATGTTCAAAGAGTTTTCTATAGGGTACGTTCAATCCGTATGGCCTAAAGGGAGATTGACGTCACAACATCATGGTGGGTAGTGGAAGATGATCAAAACATAAAGATCAGTATCCAGAAAGGTGGTGATAGAGTGGGTAACTATGCTTACTTATACTGAATGAGTCCAATCCAAGTTGTCTTCTGTCCGTGACTAGGACTGAGCCAAATGTCGTCGCCATCTGAAAAACGTACTTCGATGGGAAAGTGTGGGCGCAGCCCGTGGGGATCCGATTGTTCAGAGTCAAGCCATCTCCGAATGTCACGGAGACATGCAGTGGTATTTTCATACGGTATAGCCCACTCGGTAGTGAATTGAGGATACTGCGTGAGCAGAGGAGAGAGAAAATAGCACGAATGGAGCAAACGGTAAAATCACGTCGTCAACGCCAGATTGACAGAGGAAATGCAATTGAAACACACCTTGCAATCGACATTGAAAATGCGCCAACTATCGTCGACAGCAACAGAGCTCGCGCGATCTAGCCAGACGCTATATCGACATGTCCAGGCGTTCAGGAATGGGAGAAAGCGACCAAGGAAAAATAGGAACTGGATCAGGTGATATCCGAGTAACGAGTGCCATAGCCAGGTGGTAGGTGGATTCTTGGGCTGTTAGCGTCAAATGGAAAATAATCAGACGTGAGGATGGGATGTTGTATCGGAACTGATTACGACCGACGTACCTCGAGTGTCCTGTCCACAAGGCTGACCCGAACCACGTCGGCCTGGGGGAACCACCACAACCTTGAATGTTCTGAAGATTGAACAATGGCGTCGAAGTTTGACAAAACTTTGTCTAACGGCACGGTCTCTTGTGTGTCCTTGAGACGAAACGCCGGACATACTTGGAGTTGAACCTGGAGGATAATGCCGGTGCTTCCCAGGCCACAGAGAGAAGCCCAATATAGATCGGGCTGCTCATGGCGCGAGCAGCGAGCTCGAGTGCCGTCAGCAAGTAAGAGAAGGAGTGAGAGTACGTGAGTCGAGATGTTCTGATAGTTCAATCCGGATCCATGAGTCGCAGTGGTGACGACACCAGCCAGAGTCTGGTCGGAGATAGATCCGACGTTGATCATGGCGAGATTATGTGTCGCGAGCGCGGCATGGAGGGCGTTGAGCGTTATTCCTCCCTGTGCGAGAACATAGCCTTTCTCAGAGTTGATCTGTAACGGTGTGAGCATGGGATCAAAATAAAATAACGACATAAGGGGGTTGATCGAAGGACGATCGCCCATGAACGGAGATCTCCGAGCGGGATGGCGAGAGATGACGGAAGAAAAAGGAGAGACCAAACAAGAGCAAACAGGACATACCTCGAGAATCTCCGCCAGCCGCGATGTGCGCATCATGTATCCCGACGTGCACGCCAGATCGCTGGGACTGTGCCCGACACCGGCGGCGCGCACAGGCTGTCCCTCCCGACGCGCAAGCTCCAGCACAAGCTCACACTCGTACTCGGTGCGCGGTTCGAACAGGACGAGGGGTTTGCACGTGTAGCTGAGGCCCCAGTTGATGAATGTGGCGTTGGGGGAGGAGCTCGGGACGATCGTTGGCGCAAGGCGGTCCCAGAGGGTGCTGGTGGGGATGGCCGGGAGAGGGGGGTCTGCAGTGGAGGGCATTGTGAGGCAGAGGATCATAGGAGGATGGATGTGATTTACTGGGATATATATATGATATCGTGGAGGGCTGGACTGATTGCTCAGCCGCAAGCCGTGCGTGGACCGTGGATGTTTGTTTGGGTGGACATTCCGACCCTCTCTCTTTCTGAGCTGCGTCCACTCGCACGGCGCCGCCCGGGGCTCACACTGCACTTTTCTTGAGGCTCTAAAACACTCTTAATCAGTAAACTCTTCGTGCCGGAAGACGCTCCGGGTTTAGGTACCGAGCTTGCCAATAAACAACAAAACAAACAACAGTCGTGCGATCTTCCATCTTCCGGTCATCCATCCCGGCCAATGACTGAAAGCATCCGTCGAAACTTGCCATCAGTTAGGAACCACGGACGCATCCAACCAGGACAGTAACCTTTGGCGCTGCCATCTTGTACACGGGGTGAAACCTCGAGACGATCTTCGTCATCTCACTCGGCTCGGGGTGCCACCCTCGAGTCCTGTCCCTCCACAGCGTCCACGCAGCGCTCCCCAAATCAGGTCACTGGGATCAATAAACTCTTCCGCAGTGCTCGATTCGGCTCAACGATGAGATCCCGAATAGCAACATCTGAGTACTAGTGGGAACGGGACCAGTTAGCCTGTAGCGCGATTGTAGGTGGAAATGAGCGGAGGCAAATACCAATGACTGACTGCATCATGAGCACCCGGGTTTGGAAACTTATCCCCGGAGAGCACAGTTCTGGAGAGTTCATGGAATACCGATTCTTGGTTCATGAACAGTCGTGATCAAGTGCAATACCTTGACGAACTGGGCAAAACCGCCGATGGTGGTGTTATCTGGCAACAGCATTGAGGCGTCGACGACCAACGACGACACGTGGCAACACGCTGCATACCAGTCGAAATTTGGAAGAATGTGTCCTCCAAGACGGCATCTTCGAATCCGTTACGGCATCAGGGCATATGCTCAAACGGAAATGCTATGACCGCTGTTTTTCCTATCCGTCGATGTCTGTGCCAGCGTAGCGCGGTTTCTGCGTAGAGATTGCCTGTTGTCAGCTCTTACGCGCACGGTATTGTGGACGCGATTGCTCTTAGTTGCTGTAAAGGAAGCACTCGAAGGCACGAAGAAGCCATCCACGTCCGACCCATCAAAGCTCCCAGTAGGCATCAACATGTATTAGGCAATAACCAGATATTGCATGAGATAGAAGTGATGGTATCGACCGTCGACCTAACAAAATATAAAATCAAACGACATAGTTCAACACAAAGCATAGATCAATGGGCCCTCTTAAGTCCGAAGGGCGCATTGACCGAACATCCGGATCCCAGAAGAGCGCGAAACCTTGTAAGCAGTAAAACTCAGGGCAAATCATGTCCGGAAGTCAAAAACAACGCGGCCCCAGTCCTGCCCCTCATGCATCAAGACGCCCCGAACTTCGGCACTGTCAAGTTCCAAACCCAGCTCAAACTCTGTGGAACGATCATGAGGACAAGCAATGACTTAGTATATGATGAGGTAGGTATGCGGCGCGACAGAATCACGTACCTGTATAGAAACCGTTCGGTCGTGGGACTGCGGCATACTGCTGAAAGCTGGGGAGAACGCTCAAATCTACCGTCCAATTGCACAGTTCGATGGTTTCTCCCTGTGTGCCGTGTGGGTGCCAGTCAGTTCAATGCAATGCGGGTGACACATATCACAGTGGATATCAAGGGTGTGCACGGAGCCTCCGACCTTGTCGTGGCGCGCAGCAACTCACCTCGTCTGTGTACCGCATGATCTTATCTGTGTCCGATGTATACAATGTTGCAACGAAGGCACGGTCTGAAATGAAATCCAACGGGTAAGAATCATGACGCAGGATAGGAATGGCCGGCCGAAACACACCCTGGCCTGTCTGAGAGAATTTGCTACCATTATACCGTGTCAGCAGACCTAAAAGTCATGACGCCCTCATGTGAATGAGATCGTACCAGAACTTGTGCCTCAATCGCTGCCTGCGGCTCGGTTATCAAACCGACAGCTACAAGAAGATTCAAGGGAGCACATACCCTTTCCTTAATATGGCACCTTTCTAGAAAGGATTCGTAAATTGGGCAACGACGACGCGATATGGAAATCCTTACCACCACCAAGTATTGTAACCTTGGGGAGGAGGTCAGTTCCTCTCCGAAGATGAGTAAGCAGATTATTCACCTGTTGTCGCACACCGAAACGCCTGCATCGTTTTCCCTGATGTATGCTGGTCTTTTGAGATGGTCCTCGGGTTCCGCAGGTAGTTTGACCTTAGGATTGGCATGACCACGTCAGGGACCGCACTAGAAGGCGAATTGCGGGAAGGGTTTGTATTACATACCTTCATCATGTAAGACTGGGGCGCAATTATGCTTGACACAAGAGGACGTTGTGCTAGACCATACTGTGCGGCGCCACGTACGGTCGCGGTGTCACAGTCCGGAGGCCGCGCAATGACCTTTACTCTGGAAGAGAACCTCTCCTACAAAAGCCATGATTATTGTCTTTCCTCCGACGCCATTCACCGACGCCACTCACCCACACCTTGCGAAACAGGTATTCACTCCCTTGAAGGCGACGGATTGAATGAGGAACAGTTACATCACCGACCCTGCACTCCGATAGGGCACATAAAGCTCACATACCTGAGAAACCGCCGACAAGAAGGAGACAGTCCAATCGCTGATCGATCTTTCGCATTTGCTCTTCGATCAACTCCAGTACCTAGCAACAAACGTAGACAACGCCGGGCTGTCAGTAAGGTTCGACGCCCTCAGAGTTGCAGCGCAGCGCTCGCCAATACAAAAGCGGTCTCACCTGATTCACAACGGGGTCGAAGACCTCTCTGCGCAGTAGGTTTCCCGGAATAGCCAATTCGCCGTTGATAAGTCCAACAGAGGGATCATCTTCTGGGTCAACGTTGAAACAAGTGAAGTGGAACATCTTGTCTGGACAAGGGCACTTATTCATGAAAGGTGCCAATTGAATTGATCATCTGTGCGTACCGTCATCAGCTTCTCCCATATATGCCAGCTTTTCCGTCTCGCTGAAGTTGTGCTGGAAGTAGGCCAAAGATGCCGCTAAGTTACCAGATGACCATCAGTCAAATGACACCGGTATTAGGATGGCTCGCTCAAGGCGGTGACGATACATACCGTCCAGGTGCACCGGATGATTGGCCAGCAGAGTTTTGATTAACTCTCGGAATCTAAGATCCAAGAATATCGAGCCACAGTTTGCGCCGGACCGAGCACATATCTCTGCGATGTCAAGGTTTTGTAACACACCGATCACCCTGTACGCAGCGAGGTCCTGAGTAATACAATGTGTTCAGATTTCACAACACTACTGTAGCGGCGTTAAACACCTACCACGGTACCACCTTGTCGACATACATAAGTCAAGGGCACCCATTCATGAAAATGTCAAATACGCACCTCCTCCATCGGCAACCATGAATGTTTGGCTAACTTTCAGCTTGTGTAATTCTGTCAGATAGGCGCAATGAACTGCAGCTGCCTCCGGCTCCCTGAAAGGAACACCGTAAGCATCGGATTGGGTCGTAGGTTGTCACCCACATACGTAATTACATGCAGTCTATCTTTCCATGAGTGGTCGCCCGCTCTTGATGAACGAACTAGACCGGCAGTGATGGCAGCATCTCTCATCATCTGGGATCCTCGGGCGTCCCAAGCAGCGGGAACTGTCAACCAGACGTCGGCGGAATCTAAGGCCAAGGGAAGGAAGACTCAGAACAAAGATAGACCCGATTGGGTTGAAACTACACTGACCAAGATCCGCTACTGCTCCAATCTCCTCTGTAATGCGCTGCTTCGCATACTCCCACAAACAGGACAGGAAATCAACAATCAGGTCAATTGCCGCTTTGCCTGGCTGTAAAAAATCACGATACACGACCGTTACTGAGGTAGAATAGTGCCGGAACGAGCGTACGTACGGGAAGGGCTGGGAGTCTGGGGTCAACAGTGCCCTCTCTCAGAGCGCGGGGTTCTAAGAACAGTTTGAACCTATGGAGATTCTCAATAATGTGCAAAAAGTCCGCGGATTGATATTTACCATTCACACTTCACCGTCCCCGGAAGTGGACTCGCATTCTTCGCTTCAATACCCCATGCGATCACTTTTCCCCACTCATCGTAGAGCAGACACGTTGGGATCTTCCTGAATGTCTCAAACGACCCGGGCCAATTCAGAATTTGTTGCACCTTCCCCGAGGCTATACGGGATGATCCATATGCCTAGTGAACGTCGATCATGAAACAACCCGTGTAGACTAGGCCAGACTCGGAACTCACCACACCGGAGAAAGTCGTACCTAGAATCAACGTTCAGAAGCAGGTATGAAATCCTGCTGTGAGGCGAACTCACCAAAGTCAATGGACACTGACAGTTTCCCCTCATCTGCCGGCGGAGAAAAACCAGAGACTTGTGCCGGCGGTGATACGGTATGCCGTCCTGACAGTGACACTTGCTTCTTGTGCGTGGTGGGTTGGGGTGAATACGCGTTCAACGGGTTCGCTGTCGTTGATATCGTTGTTGGAGTACTTGGCCGGTCCATAGAAATATGGCCTGGGTCAAACCCAGTGGGAGACCCCGGTGGGTGGATGCCAGACCCATACGCAGCCTGGTTTCCAATAAACATCGGCGTGGTTTCACGATGTAGTTGCGACCCGGCATCGAACTGAGCTTGTGACGCTCCAAACTGATTATACACAGCTGGAGGCGAAGCAATGACAGGGAGGTGATATGAAGATTTTTCTGGCTGCCATGAGAGGTTTGGATGAGGGCCGGGTTGCTGAGCAGTCGGCTTCGTGTTCAAGTTCGTTTCGAATGGATTGATGCGATTCGCCTCGTCCGGTAAGGGTTTATCGGCACTTTCACCACAGCAGCCTCCCATGACTGGCCAGACGCTTCAAACGACCTCGGAGAATGGTGAGGAGGTTCAAGGAGGAAGAGGAGGAGGTGTTGGATGAACGGAACGCGGAGGCGAGGCGGTGGCTGGTGTTAGACGCTAGCGCTCGTCCCACTTACGAGTATTGACAATGACATCCGCACCGCCATCATCCCAACAGGACAAGTCTCGTCTCGCTGTGGCGTGAGTTGTACGGAAGATATGTGTTTATGCTTCGGAATGATAGTTGGTGAAGTATGAGCAAGTCTGTTAAACCGTGAACCACTGCCAGACGTTCAGTCTAAGTGAGTCGGAAGCTCTTCCGATCAATAATGACAGAAGATCACGCTTGCATTCGGACAAACAAGTGAGGAACAGAGAGACAATTCTCCGCAGGTACATAGACATGAAGGCAAGGACACAGCTTATCTCTGCAGAATGCGCGGGACTCCAGCCAACTGGTTGAATGGTGTTACTTGGGCCACTTGGAATCGCCAATGCAAACCCTCGGCACACATGGTGTAGACAATTGCTGCCGCTGTATATATTAGAAAGAGCAGGTTCAGAGGTTACATAACAGAATACCACGAGGTGGACAATATTGCTGTAGAATCCTGCCATACCACAGTTAAATGGGTCAACTTGGTTATAGAACGAGATGAAGTTGACAGTACTCATGGTATCATTTGACTCCAGACCAACAATGTCTCCCTCAGCGTATATCACAGGGTCTCACTGAATAGTTGACCGGGCACATGCTCTACCTGGATAAAAATACACCGCCGCGGAGGAGTTTTGTCCATTCGAAGACAGATGATCTCCCGCATGGCACTTTGATATTGCTCTTAGTTGTGAGCATCATCGCAAACGTAGACAGAGATCGTGGCCCTGACTATCCACATATGCCTCGGATGCAATTGGTATACACGCAGACGGGTGTGAGGGGGCTGAGTAGTGTGAGGCTAATGACTTGATTCGGAGGATTGACGGTCCAGAGAAGATACGACGGTTTGACCGACCGGCATGGGATGAGTCGTGGCGCATTTGTGCATCTGGGTTGACTAACTACGTGCACTGTTGTTCGTAGCCTAACTCGTCCGTTGGAAAGATGTCCCTCGACTCTCCCTCGGTACGCTAACTTCTATCAGACTGATATATAAGTGACGGGCTTCTAAGATATATGGATGATAGGGTAAGTGAGAAGATACAGCCTCGAAATAACATTGGTACGCACCATTGATCGGTCGCATGGGATAGTTTGCCTGCCAACTGGGGTAAATCACGGAGGGGGAGGGGAAGTTGTCCACGTCGTCCTGTTGTAGTACCACGGTAGACAATATCGACCATGAAAGAGAGAATACTGATCCAAAGGGGGGGGCGGACACAGGAGTCGCACCGTTAGTGTCAACGGAGTCTGGCACTTCGCTCCACAAGCGATTCATAAGGTATTGCGCCATCCTCAGTTTGATTCTGGCCATGGTGAAGGTTTACTACATTCCCACAGGCATGAGTACAGGCGACCGTACGCAGAATCTATGAGGTTTTCTCTTTGACAGCTTGCGACACTGACCCTACCTTGCCCTCGGCCTGAGAGCATAACATGCTCGCCGAAATGAACCTGGGGACTGGGAGTAATTTTTAGTCTGAGAACGGCGGAGCAATTTGGACACTGGACATACCCTGCAATTTTATACCACTTGAGAGAAGTCGAAATTCAGAGAGAGCAGCGAATATAAAGTCCCGCATGCATAATGCAGCGCGTTGGACTCGGAGGTCACTGGTCAGCGCGATGGCAAGGGGGATCACAACTGTGATCCACGTGCACCTAAGCCACACAAAGACGGGCTCACTTAGAGATATAGTATAGTAGCAGTTATATCCTATCCCAAACGCTGCCAGGCCATTGAACTATCGAGGAATGAAGATAGAAAAGTAAGAATTGAAGTTGAGGTTCACAAGAGTTCACACTGCAAGAAATTGCCAGCCGGCAGATTCCGTTGAGGCGCCTACCGCAGACTTGGGCGGTTCGTCATTGACTGCAAGTTGAGTTTATCCATGGCGACCTCCTCGAAACTCAGCACTCAACTGCAT
Organism: Cristinia sonorae; assembly: GCA_021029105.1. Taxonomy (NCBI): domain Eukaryota; kingdom Fungi; phylum Basidiomycota; class Agaricomycetes; order Agaricales; family Stephanosporaceae; genus Cristinia; species Cristinia sonorae. Next base: position 711,320 of record JAEVFJ010000013.1, read on the forward strand.
CGAATAGCTGCTCAATGGCCTGCAGACCCTTTCAGACCTCACATCCAACTCAAATCCTTTCTTGAGGCACTCGCAGACCATCCCAACCTGACACCGGAAGCTGTCAGAGCTGCCGAAGCCTTGCGCTCAAATGCCATTCAGCGGAAGGTATGTTTTTTTCGTGGTAGTTGTCAGTCATCTTTAACCCTAATTCTTGAACACAGTACCCAGTCTCGGACAAACTGCTTCGCCCAAAATCTATGCCACTTCACTATGCTAGATTAGTTGAAGGTCACGCTAAGGCGGCGCAGGGGATTGGGAGGCCATGGTGGAAGATCTTCTTTAACATCTGGTAATACGAGTGAGTGTCACCCGCAAGCGCAGCCATGAATTTTTTGCTAACAAGCAATCCAGTAGCCCAAGCTTCTCGATACCCACCATGCATCGGGCTCTGTCCATTCATGGTGTTTCAACAGTACTCCTGAACCTTAGCGAAGCTACACTGTCGACTAGGACCTCGCGCACCAATGGGGTTAGTCAATGCGGGCCAACGAAAGGGCCAGCCCTCCGCCATTCCTTATTGCCTGCATGTGTTTCACCATGATCGTTGGTTCACTCCCACAGCATCCTCTTACGATACTATCTTTGGACTCGCAGATGGGATCTGCAATGTACCGCAGTCTTCCGTTGTATTCATTTGGTCATGGCGTATTCCCAATACTGCTGTCATCTCTCACCGTTTTGAACTCTCAACTTTCGCGGGAGAAGTCTACGTTTGAGAAGCCGGGATCTCGATCGAAGAATGGACATTTGAACCATGTGTTCGAGACTTCGAGTGCACGACAGGAACTCGGATATCTCCTTGGTTTCGAAAACTCGCACATGCATTGTGTCTCATTCCGAAGAAAAAATACTATCACCGCCGACCTCGTCCCCCGATGATACACAGAGGAGTACATGATAGAATTCAAAGGCGAAAAGGCAACCCATTAGTCCTCCAAGATCTCGTCCTCACCAACTCGTGCCTATTGGGTCTCGAAGTTAGCAATATTCGCATCTAACGAAAAGGGAACTCGCCTTTTCAACCAACTTTCTCTTCTTGTCCCTCGCCTTCTTCTGCACTTTGACATACTTGCACAATGGTGCATCGTCCAGTTTGAGTTCCCGCTCCCATTGCTCGACCTCATCCAACCGACTAGGTGCAAAGTTGACGCTTTTCCGCTGCTGTTCTGACCATCGTGCACTGTCTTCGACGCGCTCTACAAATGCCTTCATCAGGCCAGTTTCCTTAGCTTTCCACGATGAGCCCTTGGCTGCTTTCAATGCTTTGCGCAGCGTAGTCGTGATGGGCAAGACAATCTCAGGGAAAGCGATACTCCCGTGAACCGGTGGACTTGACAGGTATTCGGCGAGAAGGTAGGTCGCTTCTTCAGCCAAGCCTTCGTTATACACACGAGTTTTGAGGTATTGCTGCGGAGCACGGATATTGATCTCGAAGTCGAGCGGCCGTAAGGTGGAGGCCTTCGGTTTTGATGTGGGGGAGAGCGTAGCGGATAGGATCGGGAGGAGATAGGGCGCGAGTGGCACGTATGTGAAGGTATGTCGGGTCAGGTGGAGGAGGGACCGAATCAGATGGAGATGGAGAGGATAGGAACGAGTATTCGGGATAAGTCTTAAAGAAAGAATTCAGCTCCATGTTTTCGACAGTCGTGGGGTATAAACCTCACTTTATTGCGCCAAGAGTGACTTGAACTAACGGATACACGAGTGCTTTCAATTCACTCTCTTGACCGCCTCGCTCAGCCAATGCTTCCCTGTCGCATGCCCGACCAAGCACAATGGACCAGAAGTCAACACAATGGACGAACTGCCAATTGTACACCTGCTTGTATGCCTCCTACATCACCGCCGATGTGAGTCAGTGACCATGCCAAGTATCGAGGGTGTGAGCAATTGACATACCTTGCTCTTGACTCTCATGCTGTTTCGGAGATGTATGGCCAGTTGCCGAATGTATCCAAACGCGTGCTGGTACGCTGAACTGTGGCTCATAGTGTAGACTTCCGAAGCAGAATTTTTCATAAGATTGATCAATGGCAAGGAATGCACAGTGGTTGACTTGCACGACCTTATCAGGGTCAAGTACGTGTTCTGTCCGGCTCGTCAGAAGAGAAAAAACCTTAATGGCAAAACCTACCTTTAGCACCAAGTTGTGAATTGATTCGTCGGTCGCCGAAGCTAGCCGACGGACAGCCAGGAATGCAGCTATCCGTACAGTATCCTCGCCAGACGACCACAGGTTAAGGCAAGCCTGACCAGATGGAGGTCAGTACGGTGTGGATAATATTGTGTCGCTTGTGCAGACCTTCAAATACTCCTTCACTGCCTTGCGGCTACTGACAATGTACGGCACCAACTTTGCACTTTGCGATAACGCCAATTCAAGTAGAGAGGAGTCGGTTAGCTGGTCAAGGAGGTTGATGATGTTGTGGAAATACGAAAGGATGAGCTTCTGAAGAGTCTGCCACTTCGGTGTCTGTATTGGGGCTTTGCTAATTCGCGATCAGCTAGGTATTTGGGAAACGATTTGTTGACCTACAATTGGGAGTTTGGTAACGTTTTGTACTGGCAGTGATGCTCAAGAACAACGGGAGTATACCGTAGTGCCGTGGTAATGAGCTTGTTGTATACTGTGAGACTATTCAGTAGCTAGTACTAACGATATTGAGGATGTGCATACCTGTGGAACTGTCGATCGTCCACGCCAGTACCTGATCTTCCTCATTCATGTGAGCTGCGGCTCGGAATGCCACGAGCAGTTTCCTCAAAGCCCTCAATGAGCGTTGCTAACAAACAGTCAGTCAAACGAGCCATCATCTGACAAAAAGCGGGAATTAACCTCCAATAATGCCTTTGACCATTTCCTCAGAATCACTAGTGTTAGAGCCGGTGCGCGTTCTTCAGCGTCTGAGTTCATATCGACGTCCTCGTCGCCCTCCATATCGTCATCTTGGGCATTGAGATCAAAGTTTAAGAGCTCCTGGTCATTTTCTTGCAGATACTTGTAGAACTCTGGGTCTTTCTCGGCAAGTTTTGATAGTTCAAGCATATGCCCCGTGCCTTCATCTGTGAAAATATTGGGTGAACTGAGGCTATTGCGTAGAAACATACGTTCTTACCGTCCAACTCGTCGACAGACGCGAAAGAACCGTCCTCTGAGACATCGTCATCCTCGCTGTCCTCCTCCTCATCACCCAAGTCGTCAGATACGTCGTCCTGCTGATCATCAGTGATAGTTGCGGGGTCTTATAATAATCGGACATTACCTCGTTGTCTTCCGGTGCGTTCGCAAAGCTTCCCAAGAAGTCATCTACTGACCTTCCTGAGGACCTGGAGAAACAGCTGAAAGTGAGCACACCATTGCAGTAAGAGAGACCTCGAAACTCACTTTTTTGAGGGTTTCTCCTCAGCATCTGGCTCAAAGTCTTCCTCATCCTGCTCAATGTTCTCATCCTCTTTCCCCTTCCCCTTCCCTAGCTTGCCCTTCCTCCTCTCGGCCTTCCTTCTTATTTCTTGATGCTTACGTCGAGCTTGAATTGTCTTCTTGAGCTGACCGCTCTGAGCGAACTTACGCGTCGACTTTACTGCTTTCTTGCCCATGGTCAATGGTCGGAGGAAATGTTTATGGGCGTCTCCTGTAAATTGTTGAGGGAAAGCGGCAATTGCCGAATATCCCAAACTGGCAATCGACGTCATTCGTCGTCGTCGCAGTTGAGGTTGAATCCAACTTGTTCTCTTCCTCCATCCACCACAATGCCCTCAAAACAGCCTCTTTCGAACGGTCAGGGCTCTTGCTCGTTGCTTTTGAATTTGTCGCTGATATGTCCACCCAGGTGTCGCACGAACGACGACTGGAGAGGAACTCACCATCTCAATCCCCGAGGTCCCAGTCACTCAAGAGCATCCCCCGTGGACCCAACACAAGAACGTCAAACAGGCCGGTAAGATTGCTCGTGCGGGTTTTGCATCCATCTTCTGACTTTACTTTTTGTGGGGTGAAGGGCTTGCCCGGGCCAATGCTGCAGTCACTGAGTCCAACCCTCATGGTACCACGGAGGGAAACTACACTGAAGACCATAGCAACCAAACGGTGCGTGCGCCCCATAGTATTCTCTTTCAACTAAACTAATATCTTTGCAGGTTCTGCAACAGCACGTTGACTTCTTTGACATCAACAAGGACGGTGTCATCACCCCCTTTGAAACCTTCATCGCCCTTCGTTCAATCAACTGGAGCATCCTCCTTACTATCATTGCTGTCTTGTTCATCCACGGCGGTCTCTCCTACGCAACTTTAGACCCCGGAAATATCCTTCCCGATCCATTTTTCCGCATCTACGTCCGCAATATCCATCGCGCCAAACATGGCAGCGACACGGCAACATATGACAGTGAGGGACGCTTCAGACCCCAGATGTTTGAGGATATCTTCGCAAAATGGGGAGAGAAGAAGGAAGATGGGCAATGGGGGATAACGTTTCGCCAGGCGCTACAGGCTATCAAGGGAAACAGGAGCTTCATGGACCTCTTTGGAATGAGCGCAGCCATTTTTGAATGTAAGCCGGAGCACTAAGGTATCTTTTGACAGTAACACTGATGAACCTCGCTTCTCAAGGGTTTGCAACCTACGTCACCATCTGGCCCGAGGATGGCGTCATGATGTTGGAAGACGTACGAGCAGTGTACGATGGAAGCTACTTTTACAAAGTTGCCGATAAGTGCAAGCCTGCCATCGCCACCACCAAGGAGGAGTAGATGTCTTCGCACCTCGTTAGTGCGCTTCCGTTCTCGCATAGAGATGTTGTTCTGTGGTTTAGATATGTAGCCTTTACGTGAACTTTTGACTTGAACCTCCGCATGTATATGATACAAATTACATTATAAATAGCAATACAGAGCGTTGTACTGTAACTCATAGCAAGGAATACGACACCATTGTTCGTCCTAAGCAAGTGACAAAATGTGCTGAATATAGTCTCCGAGATGTCGCCATGGGTGGGGATCCTGAGAAGTTTCATTCACGATGAGCCGAAGCTATAAAGAAATAACTGAGCTGATGACTTACCTCAGCTTTGTCTATGACGGCCAGAAGTTCATTCATCGTCGACCTGATTTTGAGATTCAGAGTCTCGCCCACATTCTGCGACGAATACTTAGCGGAGTTCCAGATATATGGCAGCGAAACTTACTTGTGAATCCTTATGCCTCGATTTCTGTCTCCACAGCAAAAGTAGAATTGTCTCCACAGAGTCTGCGCAAGGCCATGAGTGATATGCCACAGGAGTAGTGTGGGGGTCTGCTCACCAGCAAGTTGAAGGTCATCGGAGCGGGGGCTCGTCTCCTTCGCGTGAGCCGAGGAATAGAGGGTCAACGCGCTCTGTTGTCAGAGTCAGCAACAGGAAAGCGTGATGACGCTTGCAACGAACCTGATACGAAGGCAAGCTGTTCTGCAGGCGCTCAAGGAGGTGATGCGTCAACACGTTCATCATTCCAATTGCATCTCCGAGGGTTGGGCCTTGACCTGTACCCGCGCGATTAGCGTGGTGCGATCACATTATAAGGGAAGCACGGACTGTTCAGATATGCAACTGACGTCTCGGATTGGCTGCTATTCAGGCTTGGTGAGAAAACAGACTTAAAGCCTGGTATGTCATCCGTAGTCTCCAGATAAAGCAGCAAAGACTGAAGCAGCTGGTGCCATATCCCTGGGAGGAAAGTGTTAATGAAGTCATGTGGCACAGTATACACAAACTCACGAGGAACATCTCGCAAGGAATGGCTATCATTGGCAGCTATGACGCAGCTCATGAACTGTGCAGTAAAGCTGAGGATGGCAGTATGCAGGGATCCGTAGCCAGAGGAGGAGTGCTAGGGATGCGTTGTAAGAGACCAGAGAACGAAATGCATCTAGAAGAACACTCACCAGCTCGGCTTGCGGTACACCTTGAACAACAGCAGTGCAAATGGACACTAAGAAGTTGATATCCTCCATGGTACCCGTGGTCAGTTGGCCTGCACCATTGCTTCTAAGGAGCAGGATGAATGCATCCCGATGTGAGTTCATGAATTCGAGAACCTGGACAACAATTGAGCCGACCACCCGCTGCCCGACCGGCGTGTACGCGTACCTGGTGCACAGCTGATCCATGTTTAGAACCTAACGTCAGGGAAATACCCGCACCAATCTGAAGTGCTGGCATCGTCAATTGATGATACCTCTGAGACACTGATGGTAGATAATCTCTGTCATCTTCTACTGCATACGTTGTTCAGAACGAAAGAATACAACGGCCGCAGATTCGCGGACTCACCGGCTTGATCGTCCTCGACTTCAGGTCGAGCATCTATGAAGTCGCACTTCGAAAGGACTCTGACGAGACCGCCGTTCAGAAGTTGCTCTGCTCCAATTTTGCTTTGAACCACCCTGCTGAACAGAGACATGCAGGCCTCATAAGCGTACAGAGCATTAAGGTCATCTTGGAGGCGATGAGCATCTATTAAACCGACAATGAATACTAATAACTATACTCACCGGCAGTTGATTTTAGCACAGCTTGAAGATGGCCATCACTTTCCTCTACACTCTTAACGAAGCCGACGAGGTGTCCAGGGCGCGAAAGCGCTGTGACGAAGTTACAGCGACCATCACAGACTTGAACGAGGGCGTCCAGAGCCAACAGTGCCACGGTCCGCCATACCTCGGCACCGTCGCTTCCGTCTCTCGCGATGACGTTCGAGAGTCGTTCGCTGAGTGGTCGGATGAGCTCGATGGAGCCTTTAATCCAATTGGACGCCTGCTCCCGGCTAGACACCAATGCAAGTTCGGATTCGGTGGTACTGGATCGCTCCGCCCCGTCCAATAAGATGACAAGATGCAGGTAATGAATGAGGCAAGCGTAGAGATTCCCTCGAACCATCTGAGAGCGACTCGGATTGACAATGCAGTTGAGCAAGTTGCGGAGGAATGAATGGAGACGTTCTGGAGGAAGTGAAACTTTCCTGGCCTGCTGCGCGCCTTGAGCTTGAAGCAGTACTTCCCGGAGTTTGGTGAGGGCTGTCACGAGTGCCTCAGCAATGATGGCGGCGGTTGCAGGGGACGCAGCGTCGGACTGGAGAGCGATGGGCAGGGCGTGAAGCAGGTCAAGGAGGATATTCTCCTGCTGACTTAGAGGAATACGGGAAAAGCACCGGATCAGGGCAGTGTTCAAGACATCTCCCCATGCCTGGATGCTCGTTGCCATACCATGCTGCACCTGCCTTCGATGGTTTTCGACAGCGCAGCTTTGCAGGATATAAGTTAATTCCTGCGACATTTGATCGACGTGCGCAGGTGTCACGAGATGACCCTGTGCGTGGAGCTCCAGCCTTGCGTTGGATAATAGGGACAGCAATGCGGACCTGTCAACCACCTCGCATCCTACACGATCCGTGTGTAGACAAGAGAGTAGATTGAGTCCAGAGAAGAACTGGAGTTCCAACGGTTCAACGGCAAAGCCGTCAGACCAATCGAAGTCGAGTCGTTGGAGGAGTTCAATGATCTTTGATTGCGCCTGGCCAACTTCCTTGAACGGTTTGAACATGTCATTTTGGATGTAAGAGGCTTCAGCCAATAGTGCGTCACCTTCGGTCTCGAAAAGCACGGACAACAGATCAGCAACTGCCTTGTGCTGCCCATGGGCCGTCAGTAGGTGCAGCTCCAGCGCAACGAGGTCCAGGATATAGGAGCGCAAGCGAAGGAAAGAGCAGAGTGCTGAGACTGTGGTAGCGACTCTCGAGCCGTCTTGGTATACCACTTCTGCAGACGGCCTATGGACAACGGCAGGTACCTTGCAGGGTATTGCACGAAGATGGCGAGCAAAGAAGTCTTCGCGAGTACGAAGATACCTGGACACGAACACTGTTGTAGATGGATGTTTGCATAGTCGATGAATGACGGCATAACAGCGTTCTGCAAGCCCAGGGAGGATGGTGTAGAGAGGTTCTTCGGGAATGGCCGTACGGTTGCGGCCAGATGAATGTGGTATGCCTTTGTTGACCAAGTCCAATAATGCATGGATGCAGGCACGCTGTCCATCGACTGCCCCTGGGTCGGATATCTGTTCCCGAGTATCCACTTGACCGAAGAGAATGAGATGGGCGATGTTAGGGTAGGGAAGGTCAAGACTGGTGTTGTCTGCAAGGAAGTCTAGTACGGCAAGTCGTACGGCCTGAGTCACTGCATCGGGAGACACATCATCGTCGACTGCCCCTGCACCGGTCGAACGGTCGGCCTCAATCTCGGCAGCTTCAACGTCAATCCAAGATTCGGCATTGATGATGCTGAGGAAACCGTTCACGATCTTGGAAGAGTTGGGACTTTGATCGATGATCACCGCCAGCTGACGAACAGTGGACGGTCCAGCGAGACATGAGAGGATCTTGACCGCCAAAAGTCGGGCTTCAAGGTGCGCAGGATAGGTGACATACATCGCAATGGCCGAGATGGTGTTGGGTGTGAAGAAAAGGGCCTGTGATAGTTTAACGTAGTAGGATGCCGGGCGGACGTCGTGCAAACCAGAATCCTTGGCTTCGTTGAGCAATGGAACCAACACGTCAAGAAATATGTCTTGAATCTCGAGAACACGGTGAACGATCCTAAGGACTCGGGTAATGGTGCGCCGGAAGAACGGCTGCTCCTCCGAAAGGCCCTTGTCGAACCCATCGGTGCCCTCTGTGATGTAGGAGAGCACGCTTCCTTGAAGGGCCGATTGTGTCAATAATCGCGCCATAATCTCATAGCCGGGATGGTGTGTCAAAGTAGAGATGTTATTGGGCGCTGGGGTATCATTGTTGGCCGCCAAAGACTCCAATTCGAAGCTGGCGAGACATCGCTCGATGAATGCTAGACATGCATCGTTCATCCGCCATCGATCGGATGGATGAAGGTACTCTCGACGTGAGATACTGGTGAAGACATTGTCGATGACAAAGTGGATGTATGGAGTGATGCCTGGCGTCCGGTATGAGTGCCCAAGCCCTTCCGGAATGGTGACGATGGATTCGGGGGCCAGGGCTCCCTGGAGAGAAACACTCTTGGGGGTATGTATAAGGGTACCCAGTAGCTTGACAAACGCGATGGTAGCGGGATACACCTTATGAGCCGACTCGACCTGCTCTAGTTCAACCTCTACACCTTTGACCGACGTTGCAGTTGAACCGGTGGTGCTACCGCGTACGTTAATGATCTCCAGCCGCTCCATCATGGTCCAGACGGATTTACAGATATTCAAGCCTGCTGTTCCCGCCCCTGGTTTACAGAATGCTGCAAGAGTGTCGAAGATGGTCCCTTTGAGCTCAAGGGGAATGCCCAGAGGGATCAAGGACACCAAATTCTGAACAGCGCGGAAGCGGGCATGTCCACAAATGGTGACGCGGACAGGGACGGAATGGATAGCAACTGTGGATAGAAGGTGCAGAAACGCTTGAGCAACGAGCACGTCCTGTAGTGTGAGCGACAGTCGAGCCGCGGGATGAGTATGATGCTGGGCGCCTTGGTTCTGCCATGCGTCAGGCGCTAGGGATCCTGGGTGTCCGCCAGGGAAAGGGTTGGATGACGGGTTTGACCGAGGAGTCGAAGCGGCAGCAGCCCAGGATTCCAACACATTAAACATCGAAGCCCACGATACAGTGGGTGCGACGTTTCCTTGCTGTACTGTGGGTGATCTCCCGACCGAGACGCTGTCGATCCCTCTGGCGAGGAAGTTGTAGGCTAACTCGCTGCAGCGTTCGCCGTTCGCCAACCCCGTCAGCATGTCATACAGCGCAGTCATCATAGTTAGGTTCTGAGGCTGCGTGGACCACACGGCCCACTGTAGGAAGCTCGGTAGCTTGCGTGCGGAAGCTTCCAGGTGATCATTGTAGGATACTGCAGGGTTTGCAGCACCCCAGTATGACAAAGCGTGGTCCGGGGGTAGCGATGAGTACAAGAGACCGATGAACGAAAAGAGCGCGGCCACATCGTTTCGCAAACTTTGGGCCTGGTCAACGGCAGAATCGCCGCCGGAAGGATGTCGCGCAGCAGGCTGAGATGTAGACCGCCACGTCTTCGACCGATCGGATCGTAAGCCAGCCACAAGTAGATCCTCCTGTCTTTGCTTGATCTTCCGCAGCTCGGATGACGCGTAGCTTATCAGAGATCGTACAACCACTTCGAGAGCTTCGAGGATCGAGGGAACGAAGTCCTCGAGGGGTACGTCACCAGTTATATCCCGGTCTACAGGGGCGACCTGTGAAAATGATGCAGGAACTGGGATGTTGCGACCACACTGAAGACGGAGAACAATGCTTGTCAGATAGGAAAAGCAATCTCCCTGAACTGCGTTCCAGATGTTGCTCTCAAGTTGCTCCGCCTTGAACCCCTCTTTCTCCTCAAGCGAAGAGTCGCGATGGCGAATATCAGTGAGGAAGATTGTCCACTTCAGTAGAATGGTCGCCTTCAGACCAGGCTCTGACCACTGATTGTCGACGTGAAGTTTACTGTGGAGTTGTTTGACGAAGTTCGCGTCCGAGATCAACCGTCGACGCGCGTGGGCAGCTGTAGATGATGGGTCGACGATGTCGAATGCAACCAAGACAATCGGGAGGTAGTAGAGCACCATGCAGTGATTCGGGTGGGATCTAAGCCAATCCACCACACGACAGATTTCAGCTCCAGAAAGGTAACCCATCCGACTAGCCATGAATAGCAGAGTTGACAGCAGCGACCTTTCGTACTCGAGTGATTCACGTCTTGCCGTCAAGAGATCATGTCCAAGCCGCGGACCTGACAAGGTCCAATCAGGATGGGCGAGGGTGATTGTCTAGCGTTCGACTAACCTTGGCCTCCTTGTACTGATGCGACAGTCAAGCTACCCGCGTTCTGCCGGTCGGTATTCACGACGTTCAGAGCTTCGCCAATCCTATCTACCTCGTTCAACAACTTCTCTGTCAATGTCGTGGTACTGCCCTGTCTACTGAGAAGCTGTTCACGGACGAACAGTTCGAGACGGTGAAGCAAGGGGGGTGCGTCGGGATATTGGGATGCCACAGCAGCCTCAAAAACGTACTTGAGGCATTCGGCCACTTGGCGACGCCGGGTGTGATGCTCCAATACTGTTGCTTCGAGACAACGATCCTCGACTAGATTGGGATGGCTTGACATGACGTCGTGGAGGAGTTCTGCAGCGTATTGTTCGGAGCAGTCAAGTTGCTGAGAGATGAAGATGACCTGGCGCGAGAAGTCTGCGTTCAGGGCCATAGGCTTCCCGCGAATTGTGGTCTTGCCTGCCAAAGTCACTGAGAGCACGCCGCTGGGAGGAGTGAATGATACTCACCAGACTCAACCGCTCGCTGCTGCTCCGGTGACCTTTTACCCACATCGTATAGGTTCAGAAAGATGTGTTTATGCGCCATCAACTCCTCGTAGAGGTCCTGCTCGGTTGCCTGCGCATGGTTGGGTGCACCCAATGTTGAAAGGAGGATGGCACGCAGAGCACTGGTGGACTGCATGATTGTGGCAGATGAGCCTTTTGAGAACGTTTCGGCCTATCCGGATGAGATAAATGAGCAAGATTGAGAGAAGAATGCGTCGCCACAGCACTGACCGTCCAAGGATGCCGGGGGTCGTGACGAAAGTCTCGCGAACAAACCCTGTCACAGCACACGCGTCGGTCACGCGAACCGTGACACATAGTATAGCCGTGACAAGGATGCTCATTGCTCATTCTGTTAATATTCTTCTTTCAGATGAGTTTTGCAGGATCCGTCTCTGAAACCCTCACTTCTGCAAATGGGCTCCTCGCATCGCACGCAGCTCTCATAGCACAATCTCGTGAACACCAGAAGACTCGCAGAAAGGAGCTTCGCGCCCTTTCCTCTCCTCCCCAGTCTCTTCTGCGGCTCCCTCTTATATCTTCTGCACCACCCTCGCCCCTTCCCTCCCCACCACACTCCCCGAATCTCGTCTCAACCCATCCGAAACCAAATCGACCGGACTTACCTCCAGCGAAGAGAGCGCGCTTAGCTAGGTACGACAACTACGTTCCAGAGGAGGAGACCATTAGAAACGACTACTCTCAGAGATACGTTGACGGTGGAGAATGGCCTCAGAACTGGGTTCTTGGAGCGGACCCCGACCATCGCTTTGAAGAGTGAGTCCTAATTCCAAGCACCACCCTCTTTACAACCTCACGAACTTCATAGGTATCCAAAGCAGCAACGGCTGCTGTCACTGAAGAAATCAGCCGTTTCTGCACATTCTCTTCCTCCCACATATCTCCCGTTCTCAGAACTATCCACCTTATCCCCCTCCAAATTCGATGTCGTCCTCATTGACCCTCCGTTCTCGTCCAGTTTCACCTGGGATGACCTACAGGACATGCCAATACCGAACTTGGCGGCCGACCCATCGTTTGTCCTCCTGTGGGTTGGAAGTGGTGCAGGAGATGGCCTGGAAAGGGGTCGGCAAGTCTTGGCCAAGTGGGGATTTCGACGCTGTGAGGATATAGTCTGGATAAAGACGAATGAGGAGACGAATCAGGGTCCTGGGGTGAGTGTCGCTCGTATTCTATATACCGAACAACACTGACCGTTTGGGTTCCTGCAGACTGACCCACCGACCACCTCACTACTGACTCGTACGAAGCAACACTGTCTCATGGGTATTCGCGGCACCGTGCGACGGTCCACAGACAGTTGGTTCGTTCATTGCAATGTCGGTATGTTGTCCACACAGTCGCACTAGTCTATACCGTCTTACTTTGTATTATCAGACACCGACGTCATGATTTCCGCGCCTTCTTTGACGGATCCAACACTGAAACCTGAGGAGACATACACACTGATCGAAAACTTCTGTTTGGGATTACGTCGATTAGAGTTGTTCGGACGTGCTCGGACCCTGCGGAGAGGATGGGTGTCCATATTGGCCGAGGGCGAAGAGACACGCATAGGTGAAACAACTATTCACGAGAGGTTGGACGCAGACGGAGACCAGGTGATGCCCGTCAAGTGGAACCGGGAGGAATGGGAAGCCAGAATAAAAGACTTGGCCTCCCACAGCTCCGGTAAGCTTGTTGTACCGATGACGTCCGGTGAGTCTCATCGTCTGCTTGCACGGCAAGCACTGATATTTCTTCAGAGATCGACTCATTACGGCCGAAGTCACCAGTACGGAATCAATCTGGAACGCCGCAACACCTCTCAAATATCTTACCACATAACCCTCCGGTGCCTACTAACGTTAACAATAATCGCGGCTCCAGCGCCCCTGCTTCTGGGCGAGTGATGATGGGACCACCAATCTCCGTACGGGCCCTGAATACAGCCCCCTTCGAAAGTGGTGTCATAAACCCAATCCTTAACTGGACCGATATGTCCAATATAGGTGGCGGCTTGCAGGCGACACCGATGAATATGGCTAGTTTGCAAGGGTCACCGATGAATATGACTATGCAACGACCTATGCAACAGCCCATGCAACAACCAACTCCTCGACTTGGCTTTCCGAACCAAAATACCTTTGGGGGTAACTTTGGTCCAACCTGGGATTCCCAAGGTGCAGGTACATGGGATGAATCTGGTGTCTTCGTTGGCAACGGCGCTGTCATGAACGGCGGTAGGATGGGTATGTCCGATGTACAGATGGCCAACATGGGGATGGGGGGGTTATCGCATGGTGTTATGGGAGGAGGAGGAATGGGGATGGGGATGAACCAGAATTTGGACGCCATGGCCATGGGACATGTGCCTAGCGGAATGAACGTGCAAAATTCCGCTGGGATACTTGGGATGAATGGCATGCAAGCGGTAGGTTCTTTGCATGGGATGGGTGTGGCAGGAAATGTTGGCATGAACAATCTTGGTATCAGTGCCATAGGAAGCATTGGTATGCGCAACATGGGTATGGGGAGAGGTATGAACATGAATATTGGACCCTGGGGAGGAGCATAGTATGTATATACTTGTTATAATTATGACATTAGGAAGCAAGTACTTTTGCTAGGTGATATTATGTTGTTCTCTCTGGTTGAGTCTGTTAGTGACAGGTTATAGTACTGAGTATTACAACAATTTGTAGCACATAAGGCACTGTGTGTTTTTGCCAAAAAAGAGAGAAAGAGCCCTTCAGACAGAAATCACAAACAAAGAGAATCATTTTGATGCATTGAGTCAGATGTAGAAACTGAGCAAACATAAAAATGTGCCTGTCACAACTTGGTTTAATAGGCTAATAAATGGCAGGTACAATTCCTGAGTAAAATATACTCTGACTGTTCCATTTTCTGTGAGATATACTCCCAGAGTCAAAAAATCTCAAAATTTGCCCAGCTTCTAGGAGTGTAGCACTCCTAAACATTATGTCGGAAAAATAGTATTTCCCTTCTCAGACCTTGAGTGGAGCTATCAGGTCTGGTAAGGTTGTTAGGTGGAGCCTTGCCTGATAAGGTGCAAGAAAAATATCACGTCTTATACAACCTGAACAGCCTTACGGTGTATGATAAGGCTGATGGCGGTGACAAGACCTGGTGAGATCTGGTAAGCTTGGGGTCCCAAAAATGCCAAAACTATTGGGCTGGCCTGTCCCAGCCAGCGACTCCGGCGCTCCCCGTTGGACTTTTGTAATGAACACTACTAGGATTCGAACACAGCACCTTCAAGGTGCCTACTTTACCTCTGACGCTATATACAACTACACTAAATGGCAATTTAGTATCCTCCGTATGTACTGGCATATATACTGTAGATTTTTGCCTGATATTGCCTGATCATGCCTGACCCGACATGACCATGCACAATTCCAGAATCTTATGAGATTGTCCACAAAAGTCGCAGCTTGCACACGTGCATCTCATGGGTGAATCATACCTATGCTATAGTCGAAGACCGAGCATCAACATGCGGTATGTTCGTTCAGTGCTTCCTGTTAATTGTGACGAGTTCTGGGACTTTGAGACTGTTAAACCAGGGGAATAATACTCATATGTATTCTCAGAGTCATTGAATGTATACTATGGAAGAGGTTGAAGGTTTATTTTCAGAAGGGTCTGGCATGGCCTGACCAAGCCTGACAATGCCTTGCAAGGTGCACTGCATGGTCTTACCAAAAGTGGCCACGCCTTACCAGCATCTTACCAGCGTCTTTTCAGGCCGTTAGGCTCCAACAGGCCTGATCAGGGAAATCCTACTTTTCCGACATATGCAACTTATAAAGCTTCTAACCTGCTCAAAAGTCTATTTATGAATAAATCATATCTAACTTTTTGTATATTTCTTTTACTTGGCTTAATAGGCTAATAAACAGCAGATACAATTCCTGAGTAATATATACTCTGAGTGTTCCATTTTCTGTAAAATATCCTCCAGGTGTCAAAACATTTTGAGATTCTGAGAATTACGCAGCTTCTAAAAGTGTAGCGCTCTAAAACATTATACAACCCATAAATCTTCTAATTTAAGTCCTGCTCAAAAGTCTATTTTTAATTGATTGCTTATTAATTAACTTGGCTTAATAGGCCGATAAACGGCAGGTACGATTCCTGAGTAAAATATACTCTGAGTGTTTCTTGCCTTTGTAAGATATACTCTTGGTGTCAAAACATTTTGAAATTCTAAGAATTGCACAGCTTTTAAAAGTATAACACTTCCAAAAACTAATCCACTTGCTCTTGTTCTTCCCTTTGATGCAGCACTGGGTTGTTGATTGGGCGTTCAAGCGGAGTACGGGAAGGATATTGGACTGTATCATTTACGGGCACGGTCTCAGTCTTCTGCTGAGTTCTTTTCAATGCACTCATTTGTACGTGGTTCACTCATGGCTGACAACCATGATTCCAACCAAGACCACTATTTAGGTGGACTCTTCAAGTTTGTGGTAGATACTGTTGACTCAGACATGTTTCTTCGTATGAAGAAATTACTTCATAGCAATGGTGTATAGTAAATATATATTCTATTTTGCCGCAACACGAGAGGCAAAGATCTAAACTTGAAAGGTATTCTTGAGTGTTCAAGTAAACGTCCCCGTCAAACGTGACCTGTCTTGGTCTGTTCATGCCGGGTAGATCGGGCGGGCGACAGATGAGAGGGGCGACAGATGAGTGGGGAAGGCAGATTTGGCGGAACCTGGCCGGCGCAAAGGAACGGGGGTCAGTGAGTGTTGATAGGAACTCCCCTTGAAGCCATTGGGGCAAGGGGAAGAAGGTTTTGAATAACGCTGTATTAAGCTACACCAGCACTGCCAAACAGCAAGTTTTGGTCAGTGAATAGCCCAAACATCAATGGAGCTTACCTCGTTTGTTGAACTTCATAATTGGGTGGGTTGCTGTGAGTGTGAGATTCAGAAGTCGCCCACAGCATCAGTTTTGTCGGTGCTAAACACCCACCTCATTTCTCTTCTTCACCTCTGCACCAAATCATTCTACCATTCTCGTGTACTGGTAAGTCATTCCCTCACATTTCTATTGGCTTGGTTTGATTGAGAATACTTAGAGAATACTTACGTTGCAGAGTTGCTGATCCCGCCTCTCCATTATTGCCGACAACTCATCAAGTCTTTTTCACCTGAGGAATTTCTCTGCGCACCGCTTGTGTTCATTGTGGCGGCCCTTTTCTAAACGGTGTTTTGGTGCTCCATTGGATATTCAAACTGCTTATACGTCACAAAGTGCACGAGGAGCGGAGGGGAGGAAAACTGGGGAGTTTTGAGGCATAGGGCAAAACGTGGTCAGTGAGTATTTCGCTTAATCAATTCAGTCTTGAGCCGTACTTACGAGCTATCATGCATGGCCCAAACACGATGTACTAATGCCTTGCTCTTCTAGGCATTATATACGCATATATGCCATCAGTTCTGATTTATCATGTTTCTTTGTGCTGAATAAATTGCTTAGGTATTGCATTCCTATGAAAGACACATGTTCTCCTTGCGGCTGCAAAGAAATCGGGAGTAACCCTCTCCGTTTTCTCTATAAACCCCCCAACTAGAATGTCCTTGCCCCCCGGCGAACCTTCCCACAAGTGGCGCTGCTGCATCCGCGCCCACCGAGCCTTCGCTCGCTGCTGTCGTCGATATCAGCTCCCTCACCACTGTTGAGGACTGCACTGAGGTCAGTTCTCCTGTGTTCTGTTTTATCTGAATCATTGCTCTGACTCTTTGCTTATCTTTTTAGGTTGTCAAGCACTTGCAGCTTGCGGTCGGCCTTCTCAAAAGGCAGATTGAAGGGCTTGAGCATGAGAACATTGTATTGCGCACCAACCAGAAGAAGCGCAGTGTTTGTCAGAACATTAGTGTGAAGGTGACGGCACACGAGACGGAGATCAAGCGACTGGGTTGCTCTTTTGTCGGTACGCGCAAGATGTTTTTTCATCATGAGCTACTCCTGCGCGTGCAGCCGTCCTCCGCTTCAGACGACCCTCTGTGTTACTCAAGTCCCGAGTTGATGCAGGAGGGTATTGTTGCTGATCTCTACGAGCACATTCCGCCCGCTCTTCATACAATAATGTCTCGCCCCCAGTTTAAGCATCTGGTAAGTACATGAACTACTTTATGTATACTGATCCCTAGTTCTGTGCGGCTGGTGCCAGTTGGCTCTTCTCCGAGACTCACAAGCTTCGTTGTCTTGGTAGCATTGTCTTCGAGCTGGAGAGTGTTCCGCCTGCAACATTCCAACGGGATTTCGATCGGAAGTCGGTCCCTCAGCTCGCTGGACTTCTCAAGTGGGACCCCAACAGCCCCTCGTGGCCCACATTCCCTCCCGCTCTTTATCCAGATGGGAAGAAGAATGACCGTCTGTTATTCGTTGCTCCCGCTTTATTGAGGGTATGTATTCCATGACATCATGAGTATGTTTAGTCCAAGATAACTCATATATATTCTGCTACAGCTCTTGAAGGCTATGGTGAATGGGAGCAGCTCGATCCTGGCAACAAGCAAGAAGCCGACGCCCAAGACGAATGCTGTGATCTGGGGAATGAGTGAAGTCACTCCAGGTTTTGTCGCATTGGGGGCAGTTTTTGTAAGTTACGATTCCTGAGTGAAACAAAGAAGAATCGTTCTTGCCTGAAAACAGGCGCAGCGACCGTGAGCGGACAGAAAAAAGTGCCCAAACCGTGGGAAAATGGTTTGTATTGATCAATACAACCAGTACTATTGGCGCTATTGTTAACCATGGGAAACTCTTCTTCCAGCAATTCCAGGGCTCTCTAATGTCACTCCCTCTTTGTAATCAACTGTTCTGAGTATCTCTAAAAATCATAACCTATATGAACTCTTATATCCCTGCTCTGATTGTGTTTTGGTTGAGTGGTTGTACCAGGGTACTGTAATCAGTTCCAGAGATCATGGGCGTTTAGCCCAAATCTGAGTAGTAACAGGTGAATGTCATGCATTCCTCTCTTTTCATCATGTTTAAAAATATTCTGAGCACATCTGAGTACTTTGACATGTGTATTAAGTGGCTTCCTAGCTTGGGTTCTTTATTGAATGAGTTGTGGAAGCTCGGCTGCTTGATCAGTCCTGTCAATACCAGGGCGCTTAGTCTTGTAATGGTCCTGGTCGCTCATCTGTCTCTAGTCTCAGTTCCTTCTGTCTCTGCTTTGCTCTCAGTTGCGTTTAGATTCCAGTAAAGAATACAATATGATTTCAACCAGATACAAATCATTTAAGCCGACTTTTTGACCTTCTTCCCCTTCTTAGCCTCAGCAATCTCCTTAGACACCCAATGACGACGAGGATAATTGATCTTGATTCTTCTGTCCTTGATATTTTTGTCCAGGGTGTACCTCTTGTCAAGCTTGGTCTTGTAGTTGTCAAGACGCATCTTCTTGATCGTGCAACAGTGGGTAGTATAAACCCAACTAATGCGACCAGGAGAGAAAAGATCCTCAGGTTCTATACTTGCTGGTTTTCAGGGGGCAACCACATGCCAAAGCCATTTAGATAGGAAAGCAGTGGTATGACCAGGAGCATATCTAAGCAATGAATAAGACTAGAGAATGTGGTGATGGTAGAGTATCAAAGTGCGACACCAAATTCAAACAGGCACAAGAAAAAATCTCCACTCCTCACGCTGGCTGGCTGGGTTTCTTTTAATCACAAAAATAGACTTGGCTTAATGAGCCGATAAACGGCAGGTACGATTCCTGAGTAAAATATACTCTAAGTGTTTCTTGCCTTTGTAAAATATACTCCTGGTGTCAAAACATTTTGAAATTCTAAGAATTGCACAGCTTTTAGAAGTATAACACTTCCAAAAACTGTGCAATTCATAGAGCTTCTAAGTCCTGCTTAAAAGCCTATTTACAAGTAGATCATGTTGAACTTTTTATACATTTTAAAGTAGAGAAGGTCCACTACAACACAGTCTCCAAATTGCCCCCTACTAAAGATGTTGTGGTTTCAAGCAAAGAAGATTTGTCTTTACACATCAGTTTGTGCAATTACTGCTAAGTTGCTGCCTGAATATTATGAGTTGTGCGGTAGCAGAAACTGGAAAAGAATGTCCAGTGATCTGTTAAGATCATGGTTTCTCCTTCCTCGTGGAACTCAGCTGCCTCCGCCTAAAGGTGATACTTAAAGGGAGCATATCCTGACATGAGCAGATTAAAACAGCCAACCAATAGTGAGAGCAAATAGAGACCCACCAAAGAACCTGTTACTTTGGATTGTGGACCTCCAAGGTCACGCTCAATTTAGTGAACAGAAGCCTTGTTATGAAGGATTGGCCATTAGAGCATTTCTGAAGAGTTATGAAGTCAATAAACTGAAAAGAGAGCAGTGGAAATCTCTCAACTTCCAGAGGGGCGGATTCAGCAAACTCCATCTGGTATTGTGCTGGGAACACAAAGGGCATGGCCAGCTGATTGGAGATCAGCATTCATCAGAGGAAATCTGGAGTCTATTACTCACAAATAGAGGTACAGAGCAATGTAGGAGTTGAGAAGACAAAGATCAATGCGGATGAGCGCAGATGAGTGAGAGAGCAGGTCAGAGTCTCTGGGATCAGCCGCAGAGGTTCACTGATCTAGACACCCTCTCCCTTTCCTGGTGATTGTACAACTTAGTTTAGCTTAATAAAGCAGGGGCATAGCTTCCCCCTTCTTACACATTTGGGCATAGCTTCGCCCTCCTCAGACGTACGGGCATAGCTTCACCCTCTGAATCCGAGTTGAAGTGCGTAAATATTCATCCAAGCCCAGAAATTACAAAGAATATTCAAAATAAAAAAGGAAAACAGAACATGGGACTGAGCAGTGTTTGTACAGGACACTGGTCAGCCCCATGCCCAGGGGGGAGAAGGGGGGTACATCATGGAAACCAGTACAAATCCAGTGCGCCAGCAGGGCCACAGCCCATCATACCAGCAAGGTAACAGTCTACATTAAGAATCAGAAACTGAACAAACAAGAGTGAAAAACTACTCACCATAAGCCTTAGCTCCCACAGACAGCCCTCAGCTCCCACAGACAGCCCAAGAACTTGGAGGAAACAGACAGAAGATCTGCAGGAAGACAACCAAGAGTTGGAAAAGATATCAATCCTCTGGACATTAAATCAATAGTCTCAGCACTCACCAGACATCCCTAGGCCAGCAGAAAAGGCTCAGAGGCCAGAGAAAAGCTCCAACAGCTTGAGGAGGGGATACCACACTGTAGAAAGGGGGAAGAGGTCAGCATTAATTGGATGATGAGAAAAGGAAAAGTACTTAGCAGGGCAGTCAAGAGGAAGTACAAGGAGAAGAAACAGGACAGAAACAGTGTGAAGTGATATGGTATGAGCTAGCAAGCTAGCAGCAGCAGCAGCAGGGGCTATAAAGCCAGATAGGACAGCCAGGCAACCATGAATGGATGTGCGAACACAATTACAACCCAGGACCAGGACCAAGGTAGTGGTCAAGCCCGAAGGCCCTCCTTGAACCCAGGATCACCACGAGGGGCCCTCTCGATGGATTACGTGAATCTACTGGAGTTCAAAGAGCAGGTGAAGAAGGAAAAACTGCCAGCGAGGCAGTTTTAATACATAAGCGCCCAATCTCGGCATCTTCCGGGAATCAGCAATTCATCCTCCGAAGGTAGCAGACGGTCAAAAAAGGAAATATATTAATCTGGTACATTATTACATGCTATCTACAGTGAGAAGAGAACTCTATGGAGTTCCCACAGTTGCAAATGGTGGTGGTTGGTAGTCCGGAGGTAGATGGAAGTGCTAACAGGTGGGAAAACGCTAACCGTCCTGCCAAATAAGCGCACTGGTACTGACAGGACTGATCAAGCCGTAGAGCTTCCACAACTCATTCAACAAAAAACCCAAGCTAGGAAGCTACTTTATACACATGTTAGAGTACTCAGATGTGCTCAGATTATTTTTAAACATGATGAAAAGAGAGGAATGCATGACGTTCACCTGTTACCACTCAGATTTTGGGCTAAACGCCCATGATCTCTGGAACTGATTACAGTACCCTGGTACAACCACTCAACCAAAACACAATCGGAGCAGGGATATAAGAGTTCATATAGATTATGATTTTTAGAGATACTCAGAACAATTGATTACAAAGAGGGAGTGACAGTAGAGAGCCCTGGAATTGCTGGAAAGAAGGGTTTCCCACGGTTAACAATAGCGCCAATAGTACTGGTTGTATTGATCAATACAAACCATTTTCCCACGGTTTGGGCACTTTTTTCTGTCCGCTCACGGTTGCTGCGCCTGTTTTCAGGCAAGAACGATTCTTCTTCGTTTCACTCAGGAATCGTAATTGTGGTATAAATGAGGTACAATGTATCTACAGCTAGCTACTTTATAGTGACCCAGGAGAGGGGGGGAGGAAAAAATATATTAATTAACCCTAACCCTGTGATAGGGTTTCCCACCAAGCCCTCTGAACGGAAAAATAAAGTGCAGACTTGGACGTGCGGATAGCCCCACACATCCAGTCAGCTAGCCCTTTGACCGGGCCAGCGCCCTCTGGAGAGGGAAATAGTAAACCAACCTGGATGCGCGGATAGACCACACACACAGGTAGGGAGGCCCCAGTCCTGGACATCAGGAAAACCCTCAAGGCAGTAAGGGGACAGGGAAGAGACAAAGTAATGGAATCTATAAACTGGAAGTTTGAGTGT